>CM067062.1:6562899-7275399 GCA_033980235.1 Diadema setosum | reverse complement strand
CTATTTTGACATAGATTGTAGGCAGCATTGTGACTTCACTGGCGTGAGTTTTCTTATTCAAGATTCAAGATTCAAATTTATTTTCATTTCCATCAAATAAACAGAGAAATTATACACAATGTATAAGCAAAACATAAATGTAATAATTGCAAACTAGAAATGTCGCTTTGGCGACTGGTATGCCTCCGCCATAATGCATGATTTTCCCAATAGGTCTAGATAGTACATGTTGACACTGTGTGATTACATTTTCACAAAATTGGCAAAATATTGGAATGACAAGTTTGTCACAAATGTGTTGAATGTTCACCTTCCTTGACGTAGGTTTAATTGGATGAATAGGAGAGCATGTGTCTAGGGATTTAAGGACTTTAACTTGACTTTGACCCATTCATACATTTAGGCATTGAGTAATTTTCAAGGAACAAGTGTGGAGAAAAAGTGCAATTTCTGAATTGAATAGTAAATTGTTACCATTTTCATCTGGCCCTTGACACTAAAATTCATAAGATAATTACTTTCAGGTAGAACATGCATAATATGTACTAAGTTTCAAGGTAACTTGAGCCACTTCCGAGATAAGGAGGAAAAAGTTAGTTCAGCACTTTCACTTGATCTTTGACCTTTTGACCTTCGAGGCAAAAAGAGAAAAAAAAAACTTTCCAGAGAATTTCTATTAGGTTACACACGCATACACCAAGTGTAAAAAAGTAACCCTGCTGGCATTGCATAAATATGAGGGTAATAGTAACATTTTGAAGTCTTGCACTTGACCTTTGACCCCATGAACCCTACATTCTCTATATAATCACTTCCAGTCAGTACATGTATATACATTTTGTACTATGTTCCATGAAGATACCTTGAACAATTTTCCAAGGTATGGAGAAAAAAAAAGAAGTTTTAATATTTTTACTTGACCTTTTGACCTTTGACCTTTGACCTCATGACCCAAACTTTCACCAGAGAATCTTAATTGGGTAATACATGTATACACCAAGTTTCAAGAAAATGTCTTCAGGCATTCAATAGATATGGTGGAAATAGTGAAATTTTATGTATTTGACCCTGACCTTTTGACTTTTGACCTTTGACCTCATGACCCAAACTTTCACCAGAGAATCTTAATTGGGTAAAACATGTATACACTAAGTTTAAAGAAAATATCTTCAGGCATTCAATAGATATGGTGGAAATAGTTAAATTTTATGTATTTGACCTTGACCTTTTGACCTTTGACCTTGAGCATGTGCACCCAAAAATTGATAGGCACAACTTCACCCCCTAATACACATACATGCCAAGTTTCATTAGGATACCTCAACAGGTTTCGATAGTTACCTTGTCCACAAAATTCATTACGGACGGACGGAAGGACGGACGGACGGAAGGACGGACGGACGGAAGGACGGACGGAAGGACGGACGGACGGACGGAAGGACGGACGGACGGACGGACGGAAGGACGGACGGACGGACGGACGGACAACCCGAAAACATAATGCCTCCGGCACCACTTCGTGGCGGAGGCATAAAAAGTAAATTAACAAGCTACATTTTTTTTTTATACATATGCATATAGTACAAGTTTATTAAGGATTGGAATGGAAATGGAGGGTCCCACTAAAAGGCAAAGCGTGTACAATATGGGACCCTCAGAAAATACATAAGACACCGAATAATGAATTAACGGAGCTACAAACCGATATAAAACAAAATCAAACAAACCAATGTCTTATAATGTCTCATATAGAATAGCAGTGTTTTTGATTAACAGGCGGTGTTTCGAAGGGATGGTTTTGTGACAAATGCATTTTCTTTTTCTCTTATGGTGGATTAAGTGGATTTGAAATTTTTATTTGCAGAGCTAGGATTTAAAGAACGAGAGAAGAACCCAGCGACAAAATTCGTCACTGCAGGAAACTAGGATGTCATGGATGCTTGAAAAAACAACAACAACAACAATGTTGTTTTTAAAGCAGCTGCAAAGCAAATGCAGCATTACTTAGTACAGTGAGCATGCACCAGTTTAATCTCTCATGCACAGCATTTCAACCAAGCTCCGAATTCTGAATCTCTCCCTCGCCTGAAAAAAAAAGAACGATTTTGTTTTCGAGAAAAAATGGGATGGATTAGAGAAATATGCAAATTCCACGAGAGAAATGAAAATCGCAGGAAACGAGAGAAAATTACAAAAATAATGACTTAGCATGAGAAATATTTTGGCGAGTATCTTGGTTAAAAGACAAGGAAAACATACCCCAGCTTGGCTTTCAAACAGACGAGTCTTTGTGTGAAGACAAAAAAAAAAAAAAAAAAAAAACATGATTTGCAAAAAGAAGAATTATTGTGAAGGACGAACAATTTACAAAAAGATGAATGTTCGATAGACAGATATTGTATGCAATGATAAATGATCTGTAAATGACAGATGATTTGTAAGAAGACGAACGATAGAGCAAGAAATGAATTGTTTGTGAAATAGATTAAGCGTTGGCAAACAGACGATTGATTTATAAAAGAGGTATGCTTAATAACTGAAAAATAACATGTCAGGGAAATACTTTCTTTCCTTGAACGTGAAATAAGTTTGCAGATTTTTTTTTTTTTTTGGGGGGGGGGGGGTTAAAAGACAAATATTAATATTATCCTCTTCCTTTCGGCCTGTTTGTTTAGTCGTTTTCATGCTTCACTCGACAAAATGGCTGGATAGCCTATAATATACATAGCCACTTGCTGGTCTTCCATACATGGGGTTCGGTTGTAGGTACAGTGTACTTTGGGCGGACCATTAATTCACCTCCCCTAACGTTAAGCACCCAGCTCTTTGCGATGAATGAATAGGGCGGGATCTTTTCCGTCTTTGGGTGTGACTGCCTCATACAAGTGACCGCCATTTTACGTCCTACACCCGAGGGACAGAGTACTTGCCTCTACCAGAAAGGAATCATTGTACACTTCCTTGTCACTACTAAAGGTGCGGCATGATAACGCACTCCACTGCTCAAGCATGACTGACTTGGATTCGAACCCACGCTACAAGCCGTGAGTCACTCGATCAAAGGAAACCAAAACCTAAAGACAAAATGTGGATTGAGTGAAAACAGCAACATTAGTAGAACACATCTGTTTATTCAGTGAAAGTTTATGGAAAATCGGACAATCGATGCAAAAGTTATGTGTTTTTGTTTTTTGAAGTTTTGGTGTTGGAACCGCTCGATGAGGAGAATACTAGAGGTAATGACGTCATGTGTGGACAACAATATCAAGAAACATAAGGGGAATTCCACAAAATTTTATTTTTCATGAAAAATACACATTCCATCAACTTGATACTGACATATTTGACCCTGCATCACAAAGCAAACAAAGACATGGATTTTTAGTTGAGGGCAGATTCTTAAAGAGCAGACTCTAAGCTTTAAAATGATGTATATCTCAATTCAAATGGACTCCCCTAACTTATCTAAATACTAGAAAGAAAGCACACACTCTGGAAAAGTGTGAACAGAGAAAAGAGGCTCCGAAGTACAGGGTCTATTCAAGTGCTTAATCTTTACCAAGCCGCGCTAGCTGTGCAATAAAAGGGACAAAACAAAGGATGTAAACCTCCGGAGCAACAACAGTGAAGGGATTATCACATTAAGCTGAAATTGAGCATCTTCTGTTAACACATTCTGTCTACGATTAATGCCAACTTTCGAAGCAGTAGATTTATCCTTTCAAAAGTTATTAGACTTGAAAGTGAAGAGTGTGTAAAGGATTTCAAGAAATGAGAAGGGGACTCCAAGACACACCTGATCATTCTATTCTCCCTCAAAAATGGGTTCTAGAAAATCTGCTGAAAACACATTTTCCCATTCGTGTTATGACCCCAAACTAAAGAATAATGTAGAAAAAGGATAGCTCTTGTAGAAAATATGAACAACTCAAGATTGACTCGGTTGACCTATTTCACCTTTTTGAGTCTTCACATTAAATCAAGGGGTGCGACTTTTTGTTCGTTTTGTGATGCACGGTCACATGTTAAGGGTAGCTATCATTACCCTGCTTTCTGAAAGCTGTTTAGTCAAGTGTTATGCTATAGAAAAGTGAATGGCACAAAGTTCTCACAAAAAAAGGCTCAAAATTCATTTTCATAATAATCTAGAATTTGTTTGCAGTATATGGAAGGGCTCTATGCCAAGAAACCTGTCTAGCTGGCACGCTTTGCCATGATAATGAATTGTTTATGAGTATTGTGAGATCACACGTATGGAATGCTACAAAGTCGGTGTATCCGAGTTTTATTCCTGAAGCCCAATCCCTGTACAGTAGTGGGTAAGAAGAAAGATAGTACTTCCTCATCGAACTGTGCCCTGGCAGTTTATAGGCCTAATTAAATCGCATGCAGCTTACAAGCTGTTAGAATTGAGCGTGACTGATATTGCTATGGTCCTGTATATTGTAATTTGACTTAACCGAATATGAAATACCACGTAGATTCCACGATCGGGTATATAATGTACTGAGATTGCATTACTTTAGGAGGACCTTTCTGGGGAATATTTCACGTTTTCATCGTTACCCAGCTGAAATCGTGTTATCACAGGGTTATATCAACATATACACACATTTCTTGCTATAAAATTTGCCGTCATTTCTGAGCAAAACTTGACAGTTTCTGCAGTCATTCTATTACATGCATATTTGCATACTTTGAAGCTTCAGGACATCCACATTTTACAAATAGGTATATTTATGTACAAGTATGCAACAAATCAACTTCCCTCTTTATTTCATAATATTTTTCACTTAAATTCGAATATACACACATATCCAACTCGCCGTTCGACAGATTTTCACCTTGTTAACCCCAAAACTGTTTTAGTTCAGAAATCAATTAGACATTACGGTCCCGATGTCTGGAATAACCTACCTGATCAATTAAAGCAGTGTACTTCACTGTTTTCCTTTAAAGCTCATTTAAAAAAGTATTTATTATTGAAATATGTTTCCACTTAGTAGTCTTTGATCAATGTACTTTTTCTCTTTTTTTTCTGAAGTCTCAGTAAGCCGTGATCCATGCAAAGTGTTTTTTTTTTCATTCCCTCCCGTTCCTTTCTTTGATAATGATATTCCATGCATTCATTAAAGCGTATACCTTACCCCCAAAATAGGCATGTTACAGCATTTATTCTCTCTTGCACTGTCACCTGCACACACGACGCACTGTCACTCGCACACACCTACACTTTTATTGTCTACTATACCATGCAGCAGTCAATGGTGCTGCGTGCTGTTTTTTTTCTTGTTTTAAAGCGCCAAGTCACTATTTTTCTTTTCTGTTTTTTTTTTTCTGTAGCAAAATGTGTTTTGTGTATTAAGATTAAGAGTTTTATGAGTACATATATAATTGGTGTTGTATTACATTGGTATCACATATTCAGATAGGGCCTCATCCACGTCAAGCTCTGCTTATGATGACGGTCCCCTGTATTGGTTTCTCCTTTGTTTATAGATACAGTATGCCTTAATATGTTATTTTGATTCATAATTATGCCACTTCAAACTGAATGTTGTTACGCAAATGATTTTTCTCTGTATTGATTTGTATGTATCTGTATCATTTTGTTTTCATTTGCAATTGTGTTCGGAGAAAGAAAATGCAGAAATAAACCAAACAAACAAACATGGAAACTATGTTTTGCGTTTTAATTCGTTTAGTTAATTTGATTGTAAGTGTGTTTTGGAAATGCCTATGCCCTGAAAATGGGCAAGTAAACTTACCATGTTAGGACTATATTAGGGTAGTTGGCCTACAGTTGTTAGGTAAGGCCGGAATAATATTATGTTTTTATTAATCATTGTAAATAAAGCAAGTGGTTTGTAGATAGTTAATGAACATGACGGGAAATGCAACAAATCAGGAACCAATCATGGTACTTCTCTTTTCATAACATTTCACATTATACAGTTACACACGGGAAGAGCATCAGAAGACCACGGTTTTGGTCCAATGGCTGCGCATGTGAATGCAAAGGATTGTTGACAGACGCCTTCTCGTCGACCTTGACGTCGACAGAGACAGCGGGACTTATTAAAAAGCATAAAAGAAAAAAACCCGCAAAAGCCATATTATTTCCACATACATGCAGAAAGAACAAAAAAAATGCATCACAAAAACACGAGCATCCGAAGAGTACAGAGTCCGAAGGCTGAAAGAGAGATCAACAGAAAAACAAAATTTACTGGAGCGCAGATAACAATCATATTGCAATTCTGGGCGTATATACTAATGATAGCATTCATGTTCGCATTGCAAATTATGTCAGTGATCTCATGTCTCTGATATTGTGACCGACTTTGCTCCTCTTTTACAGGATAAAACTACAGCTTTCCGGGCCATTCTCCAGAAAAGTGTGCAATTACCGTTGTACAAATTACAAAAATTCAGCATCAGAGATTTTATTATTTTTTTTTTTATCAGTTCAGAAACGTCAATCCCTTAGGAATACAAAACAATCAATGGGTGATTTTTGAGAGCCCATACTTTTTCTATTCAACTCAATTCAATTCAAACTTTATTTCATTTTTCGAAAAGAACATAAACATTTCACTTTCTTTGGTAACACAGAATAAGGTTAAATATAATCAAAACTGAGTAAATTGAGAAAACATAATTGTGGAACCTAACAAATAATGTTGTGATGAAAATTGACTGGAGTGATATAGACGATATAACATTACACAAAATATCGAAAAATGGAGGGACCCACTAAAAAGGCAATGCTTGTAGAATGTGGGCCCCTCAGGTACAGAATGTCACTTGAAAATGAACTGATGCAAAAAGGGGAAAATGGGAATAAAGTCAGATTAACTAAAAAAAAAGTCTGGAAGCCGAAAAAGAAGACAGAGTAACAGACAGACACACATACACAGGCGAATGAACATTAAACGAGACTACGACGACAAAACTTATAAAGGGGGACTTAAATACAAGACAGAACGAGACAAGACTGTCATAATAGGAAGACAATACAACGGACAGAAAGGAAAAACAGATCCAGCGATCCCCGACAGAACTATATCGAAAAAAATAATGGGATGCGTGGAAAGGATACGGAAATATGGAAAAATAGAGAGAAATAGATGCGGAAGTAATACAAGTAGAATCGAATCTACTCAGTAAGTGTCTCAGGACAACAGGGACGAGAAAATATTATGTGACAGTATATCATTGATAATCAAAATTCTTCGAAAAGAAATTAAAATGAGCCAACAGGCTGATTCAATTCTGTAGGAACATAACATTGCAATAAGAAAGACTTTAATCTCCTCTTAAATGAAAATATAGAGGGTGCAATTTTTATGTCATTATTCAGAAAATTCCAATAAGTTGGGCCAGTATAGATAAATGTGTTCTTAGCAAGAATTGTTCGTAAAAGAGGTAAGTGAAATTCATTGGAACGTCGAGTGGAATAGTCATGGAATGACTGATTTCTTTGAAACATAGAATCGAAAATGGAGGGGAGTGAGTTGTTGCTGTACGTATAAATAAATTGCCCCAAATTAAATAGATACAAATCTTTAATTTTTAGCAGCTTATTAGCGGCAAATGACATATTATTTGAGTGGGAGGGTATGAAAGGATAACTGATGACATTTGAAGAAGGAACACTCTATCCTGTAGATTCTGGTGAGTGTTGTCCCAAACTAAAACACCATAATTAAGATAAGGCAATATCAATGACGAATATAACATAAGTAATGATTTTTGTTGAATATACAATTTCATTCTATTTATAACACCTATATTACGTGAGATTGTGTTGGATATATAATCAATATGTAACTTCCAGGAAAGTTTGTCGTCAACAATAATTCCAAGTAATTTAAAATGTGAAACTCGTTCTAAATGAAAACCATCCAAAACTACAGCTGTACTCAAAGTGTCAACAGTATTACTAAAAATCATATATTTCGTTTTTTGGGCATTCAACGATAATTTATTGGCTCTTACCCGATTATTCGATTTTTGTAATTCAGTATTGAATTTTTGAACAAGAAAATTAACATCATTGTGGGCAAAAAATGCACTGGTATCGTCAGCAAAATGGATAAAGGACACTACATCGGATGCCTGAAAAATCATTAATATAAGTAATAAATAATAATGGCCCTAATAAGCTTCCTTGTGGAACGCCAAAATTCACTTCTCTTATTACTGAATAATTATCTTTAATTGTAACAAATTGTCTTCTATTTCCTAAATAACTCTTGAACCACTCCAAGGCCTTCCCACGTATTCCGTAATGTGATAACTTGTGGAGTAGAATATCATGATCAACTTTGTCGAAGGCCTTGGAGAAGTCCAAGAAAATAGTAGTTAAATGAGAGTGATTATCAATTGCATGAGTTACTTTATCAACAAAATATAAAAGAGCATGAGTTGTATTATGCTTCTCTCAAAAAACAAATTGAGAATTAGTCAAAATATTATGCAACTTAAAAAAATTATAGTTCTTTTATAAATGAGTTTCTCTAAGACTTTGGACAACAATGATAATAATAAAATTGGACGATAATTACTGACTTCAGATTTGTCACCCTTCTTAAATAATGGAATTACTTTGGCCTGTTTCATCTTATCAGGAAACACACCATTAGAAATTGATAAATTGAAAATATGAACAAGTGGATCAGGAACTGAAGATATAACACCTTTAAGAATACAATTATCTATATCATCATAACCAGAACTGCTCTTGTTCTTAAAGGAAGATACAATATCTATTACCTCATGCCTATTAGTTGGAGTAAAATAAACAGAATTGGGATAACACTGACCTAAATATTCAGTGAAATGATGCTCTGACACAGGGATATTTTGAGCGTAGTTTTCACCTATCTTTGAAAAATAAGAATTTAAAACATTTGCAATGTGACCAGGGTCACTGATGATTTCATCATTCAATTTGATATTATCATCAGCTGAATGTTTACTCGAAATATTCAAAGCTTGCTTTAAAACATTCCAAGTGTTTTTCATATCAAACTTATATCTTTGCAATTGCTTAAAATAATATTTGTTTTTTCTTTTCGGAACGTAAAATCATAGTTAGAGTATTTTTATATGAAGTGTATTTATGTTTTGATCGCTCATTTTTTTCCAATTTGTATCTATGATATAATCGATTTTTCCTGTTAATCGACCGAAGAATAGATTTTGAAATCCACAATACACTAGGTGTTTTTTTATAGTCTGGTTTCTTTTTCTTTCTTTTTTTTTGCTTTGGAACTACATTATCCAAATGAAAATTAAATGTTTCCATGAAATGATCAAAAGACAAATTGATGTCATCACTTTCAAATACTCTTGACCAGTCAGCATTTGCGAGAACCGCATCAAGACTAGCTAACTTTTCAGACGAAACTCTACGACTTAATAAAGGAGATTTTAAAAAAATTAACATTATTAACAGAGGTGTTAAGAGCAAAACGAGTCATAATTGGATAATGATCAGTCATATCTGAAAGAATTATATAAGAATCAGTAAGGGGTAGGGTGTTACCAAAAAAAAAATTATCAATAAGGGTAGCAGAGTGATCTGTGACACGCGTAGGTTTTGAAATAAGCGGAAGAAAAGAGGACAAAATTGTCTGAAGAAACTCGTGTGCGACAGTATCATTTTCCGACTTAAGTAAGTCAATATTAAAGTCGCCGAGGAAGAAACAATCCTTGTTTTTGAAAACAGGGGATTTTACCAAATCAGAAAGGTAAGTTTAAAAAAATCCTTGATATTGGAGTTGGGAGGTCTGTACATAATGCCTACCACAATATTTCTCATTCCTAGTATGTAAATTTCTAAAAAAAAAAAGGGATTCAACAATGTTATCCATTCTCGAAATATTATCATGAACAATACATTAAAAGGAATGCGATATATACAGTGCAACACCTCCACCACTCTTTTTTTTTCCTTTGCCTCATCTGAGGATTTATTGAGGATTCCATTCAAAATACACAATCAATATAATATCATCGTAACGATGTCACATAAAAGTGATGAAAGCACAATCGTGCATTAGAGGTTCAACAATTCGTTTGGTAACAATTGTTCATTTCTCTCGTTTGGTAACAACTGTTAATTTCTCCGTAGTGTTCTTCTATGTTTCATACAACATTGTATTTCTATTCTCGTTCTAATTTCTCTCATAAACACATGCGTTAAAGAACAACTTTTTTTATCATTACTGGTTTCATTCCGTTTCAAAATAAGCTTATAAATACTCCAAAATGCTATTGTCAAAAACTATACTGACTCTTACACTGTATTTTCAGCAAATGTGAAACGTTGATATTTGTTACTGTTGCATGGTATACATCTTGTAACAAACTCCTTACGTATAAAATTTTCATTAAGTTTGCATTCAATGAAAGCATGAACAATGTCTTCTTTTACGTAGCAGTTCGAGCACAAATCATCATGACTTAAACCCCATTTGAATAGATTACTTCTCACTGGCAATAAATTATACAATAATTTCAAATTAAATTCTCGTAATTTGTTTTCTTTTATATATTCTAAATTATATCTGAATATACTGGCCCAATCAGCTTGGAAATCAGACCGGAAACCATTTATTGTTACTAAATCTCCAAAATAGAGTATGCCACTTTCATACCAATCTTTATAAAACAGCAAATGCTTGTCAAACAATATAAGTTTGTCATATCAAACAATCTGATTTAAAACATCAGTTGACCCACTGTTTACACTGTTGATATCTTTCACTGTAGCACAATATCGTATTTGTTCCCACGCCTGTAAAATTTCTTTATTAAACTGTGGAACTTTCTTATCAATATCATTAATATTACTCGTGTTGTAGTTACAATTCAGCAGCAAAATAATACCCCCCAGCAAATCAAACCAATAAGAGCACATTATTTTCCATATATCTCTTGAGTCATTGAGAAAACGACCCAGCCATTTCAACCGAAAACTTAGCAATTGTTTTTGAATATCCATCATCTTTATTCCACCTTTGCTGAAATCTTCTGTAATAATACTTCGCTTTATTTTTTTTTATTTTTTTCTTTTCCATATAAACTTAAACACCATATTTTCCAAAATCTTCAGAAATTTAAACGGTATTAAATCTACCATTATCAGATGAATAACTTGACTAAGGGCTAAGCTTGTTAAAACAATAACTCGACCAAAGATGGTTAAACTTCTTTTTGTCCAACTGTCAAGGATTTTTGCAACTTGAATAAGTTTTGCTCCCAATATAACTCCGAAGCTGCATCATTATTGGGGTGAATATAATGTCCCAAAATATCTAACTGGTTTACTCTACCACTTCAAATAAAACTTATCTAAATCCCAACGTTCACTCTGTTTACCCAACCAAATCATAAATGTTTTATCTTTGTTAATCTTTGGACCTGCTACATCTCCAAAAGAATATAACTCTTTTAAAATTTCCTCTAACGATTTTTCATCTTGAACAAAAACAAAGTATCATCAGCATATTATTGTAACAGTTTAAGTTGAAAATCATAGCCTGCTAATTCCATTGGCGGAATACTTCTGTTTTCTCTGATGCGGTTGGCCATGAATTCAGCTGCTAAAATGAATAATAGTGATGACAGTGGACATCCTTGTCGGACTCCTCTTTCAACATCAAAACTTTCCGATATCCAACCATTAATCAATACAGAGCTCGATATGTGCGTGTAAAGAGTACGAATCCATTTTCGAAATGATTCGCCAAAATTTAATCTTTCTAAACACAAACTCAAAAATTCTATATCCAAAACATCAAATGTCTTAGCAAAGTCTGCTAACATTATTGCTCCTGTTTTACCGCTTTTCATAACATATTCAATGATACCTTTCGTTAACCTTACATTGCAGGCAGCTAAGCGGCCCTTTATGTATCCTGTCTGGGTGTCATTCACAATACCGCCAATGACCTTTTGTACCCTTACGGCCAAAACTGTTGCTATTATCTTATAGTCACAGTTGAGTAGAGTGATAGGTCTCCAGTTTTTCAGCTGTTGACTGTCACCTTTTTTAAATAACAATGTGATGAGACCTTTTCTTTGGGTATTTGACATCATTCCAGATAAATAATTTTCATTCAAGGCTTCCACGAGAAACGCTTGTATTCTCGGCCAGAACACCTGATAAAACTCTGCAGAAATTCCATCTAGACCGGGTGCCTTATCTTTTTGCATTGCAAATACAGCTTTTTTACATTCTTCTTGTGTGAGTAACCCTTCACACATTACCTTATTTTCATCAGAGAGACGCTTGATATTTTGTGAACAGGTATAACTTTCCATACTTTTTCTGGTTTGTGTTTCTTTTTTGTATAATTTTGAATAAAAATCAACAATCTCTTTCAGTATCTGTTCATTTCCTTCAATAATACGATTATCCTTATCACATTTCAAATGTGTAATTTCTCTTTTCTTTGCATTCTTCTTTTCTAAATTAAAAAAGTACTTCGTGCTTTTTTCTCCTTTCTCAATCCACCTTGTTCGAGCTCGTATACCAGCTCCCTTGGCTTTGTATTTATAAATCTTCTCCAACTTCTCTTTTACATCAGAATAAGAACTTAATACCTCTTCATTACACTCATTCACAGCAATACATTTTCCAAGTTGCGCTAGTTTTGCTTCTAGTGACAATTTGGAGTCTTTCTTTCCAAGTGCCATTTTCTTACAATATTTCTGTAAAAATTCACGAACTTGAACTTTAAACATTTTCCATCTCATTTGCACAGGCAAACAGTTGTTGAAAATGAGTCTATAATTTTGAAAATTCCATTTTGGTACTCTTTATCAAATAAAATATCATTTTTGATTTCCCAATAACCTGGGCCTCTCATGTTTTGTTTGATACACAGTTTGATTGATATTGCGTTGTGGTCAGACCTAATGGCTGGTCGGATGTCAGTACACATTGTTTTTCCTTTAATATTTTTCGTCACCAGCCAAAAATCTAATCTAGAAGCCCTCTTCAAAGATACATTCCGCCAGGTGAATTGTTTCAAGCCTTGATGCATTGATCTCCAAACATCAATGAAAACATACTTTTTCATTATCTTTTTATGATTGGCAGGTCTTCTATAATATTTGTTCTTCGATCCTTGCACGTCTTTGCTTATGTTCAAAACACAATTCCAATCTCCTCCTAAGATCAATTCGCAATCACATGTATAATGCTTACGTAATTCAGAGTTCAATCTATGAAAGTAACTCTCTCTGTATTGCCTTTGCGTTGGCGCATACACATTGATTAACATGAGATTAGTTTCTTGAACTTTTTATCTGAGTATTAGCAGTTGACCGTTCAAGGTACATTTTACTACAATATTTTGAGCATCAAGTCTATCATTAAATAAAATTGAAACTCCTCGTGAATGATTTGATCTATGCGCAAAGATGCACGGACCCTGCCGTTCACTTCTGACAATTGATTCAAAATCACTGCACCAGTATGTCTCTTATGATAGATTGGTAAACATTCTTTTAAGTTCATTGAAGAAACCGGTGACAGAGGCAGGGACTGATTGTTCCCGCTGGTTGCCAGGGGCAGCGGGCGGAGCGACAGCAGTGGAGACATTGGGGGGCCTGCTCAGGTGAAGACGGGGTTTCGGGCGCAGTTGTGTTTGATCCCGGGGGAGGTCAGGAGGCAGCGCTTGCCGACTCATCTTGGACGAGAGGCGGCTGGTCCACAGAGGAGTTCGAGGACTGCGATAGCTGCGAGTGACTAGCAGCAGAGGATTTTTTCGCAGGCATTCTTGGACGTTTAGAGGTAGTTGGCTCTGGCTTTTTGTTGCTTTTTGCCACGTAGGTTTTTCTCAGGTTGTACGGTTTGGTCCTACAATCCTCAGACATGCTTGACTATAGTCGAAGAGTGGAAGACTGGAAAGTTACATAGTAACTTTAGCTGTGTGGATTCACTGGACTGTGGTGGGTGGCGGGAGCCAAGACAAAAACACGTCCGGCGGGAGCCAAGACAAAAACACGTCCGTCTCTTACGATGACATTTTGACGATGACATTCAGACATTCTAGAAACATTTCCAAACGTAGAGTCCTTTTTTTTTGGGGGGGGGGGGGGGGCATGTTAAAACCAAATAGCAGATACGTTATTAGAGGTAGCATTTTAGAATAGTGTGGATTGTCTGCTTATTTCTTGCTTTAAAATGGCAATGCTTATGTATCAGATGTTCCGTTAGTATACAATTTTATAGCCAACACCAATCATGCCCATATATTAATTTCAACTTGTAAGAATATCACGATATAATTATTTTCGTTAAAATACCGCACTTCTAAACGTTAAGAATGTTCTCGTCATGGATAGATTAGATAACTCTTTTATAAACTCTTAGATGTAGGCACAAATTCACAATATTTTTTGTCTGATATAGTTCCCAAATTTTGTTATGATGATACACGGAAGACGGTAAGAATAATATTGGAAAAGATTTATGCAAATGATACACATGAATTCAATTTTTATTGTTGTTCCTGTCTGTAATAAATAAGTTGTCAAGGACCAATAAACGATGGTAAAGTATCTGACAAAGTATTTATGTTCATTGACACAATAGACTACTGATTTACATCAAACCGCGATCACTCAAACATGTCATTCAAAAACCTGATGCAAAACGTTAGACATCAAATCCTATTGTCATTTTCAGAACATAAACCTACAACGAAGGAAGTGCTCTTGACTTTAACCATAACACTAAACCAATTTCATGTAGACAAGATGCAAAATTATAATGAACAACAATTTCTGTCGTGTGATTAATCATTACCTTAAGTATTCAAAAGTATCTGAGCTTTGTTTTTACTTACATCATACTTTCTTTCTAAATGAAGCAAAGTTAAACGTACCCGATATCAGCTCATCGTAATACTAGGCTTCCGCGGCTTCGGATCAGTAATATAAGATATATATATATATATATATATATATATATATATATATATATATATAAATATATATTCTTTTTTTATCAAGAGATTCAATGAATAAATCATGGTTCCATGTATGCGTTAGGCTGACTTTGTTTAACACATGAAATTACACTGCCATGCGGCATTTCTTTGATATTTTCTCTAGAGTTATTGCGATTTGGCGACATGATATAAATGACCTCTTAGAGAAATATCAAAACACCATATTGCTATGTAATATTATTTTTCATTCAGGCACTCGAGGAGCAATGGAATGAGGTGCAAAAGATTTGTTTTGAATGATATGTTAACGAGTAACAACTTGTAATATGACCACTTCCTTGTCTGGCGACATGGGGTATTTAGGGTTACATCAAACTTTGGATCGTATTTCTAATGTTACCTCGAATGTCCCAATAGCTTTATTGATACGTATTTTACAGGTCTAACTTCTCGGATGAGTTTAACTAAAAAATTGATTTCTGAGGAACAAAATATCAATTTAAACTGTATGAACATGCTGGCGACACAAAATTCACAGTTTTGCACACTTTTTGGGAGAACGGCCCTTCCGCCCGCTCAAAGATTGACAATGATAGATGTTCGATGGCTCACCGACGTGAAGTGCATACATAACTCACGGCAACATACCCTAACACGGGAGATTAAAAAGTGCTGAGATTTCATAAAACTTGCTCTGGCTCCAATAGATATCTTTGAATACTGAAGGAATCATCTTGACATGTATCGTGCGTTCCATAAATTTGCAAATGCAAGATATGAACGAAAACATTAGAACTTTTTTAGGAGAATCGGAAATTCAATTTACAAATTGATCTTGTTGCTATCGCTGAATAAGCAGACTAAAACAAGTCGTGATTTAACAGTACTAGAACAATAGAAAGAAAGAAGAAATCCACTTTTGAAAAAAAAATGCACATATATTGGCTTTGCTTCGCTTACTTGACTTGACAAAAAGTCTGAGTGACGACTCACTGCAGTAAGCAAAAGCAAAACTGATTTATACGAAATCATACTACTAATTCACTGCAAAATTCTAATTTTTTTTAAACTGCAAATTCTTAGGTAAAGTTATTATTGTTTTGTTTTGTTTTTGATATATAGTAGGGCAGATATGTAGCAAAAATTGGTCGAGATGCTGACATGTGGCGGAAAGTATGAAATTTTGCATACAGCGGTATTTTGGGGCGCTGATTTCCAAAATTACCTGATCCAAGAGATCTGACCACGGAGTCGGCCGCCATTTTGAATTCCAATATGGCCGCCATCACAAAACAAATTTAAAGATCCCTATCTTCAGTTCTGAATGACCTGTGGTACAAAACTTGGAACACAAGAGTGTTTTGACATATTGATTTTGATGACAGATTTTGAAATGTCTGGCAAACATCGAATAGCCGCCATTTTGAATTCTAATATGGCCGCCTCGACGAAATGTTCAAAATCCCTATCTCGAGTTCTAAGTGGTGAGTGGCGTTGAAATAGGCGCAAACAAGTATATTAACATACTGAGTTTAAAAATTGACTAATGTGATGTGTCTGACAAACGCAATGCCCGCTATTTTGAATTTCAATATGGCTGCGAAGAAAAACATCGCCACTAACATTCACGGGCATGCCAAAAAGTGCAGCAAAAATGAAACACAATGCACCTTTCACTGACGTCACAATTGTAAATACAGCAGCGCGCACTCAATCAGTTACAAACGCGTGCTCAATAAGGTAGCCCAATTTACAAACCCAAGATAGAGATTTTCAACACACCAACATGGCAACTATGTAGGAAAATTCAAATTGGCTGCCGTGCAGCTTGTCAGACATATCAAATAAGTCTGTTATTGAAGTCATCATATCACCATGGCTTATATGTATCAAATTTCAATTGCTAATGTCATTCAGAACTGAAGATAGCAATCTTTGACGGCGGCCATATTGGAATTCAAAATGGCGGCCGACCTCGTGGCCAGATCTCTTGGATCCCGCAATTTTTTTTTAAATCAGCGCCCCAAAATACCCCTTTGTGCAAAATTTCATACTTTCCGCCGGATGTGAGCATCTTTTTCACATATCTGCCCCACTAATACAGATTAAAAAAACTCGGAAGCACGGCATTGTATCCTTCTACTCTCTCAAGCAATGTTCTCATTCAGGTAAATGCGATGAAATGTATGTTCCTTAATTTTGTTTATGTCTTGTGATATTTATTACATATTGAAAATACTCGGAAATTCACGCTTTTTATTACTGCGTTTCTTTTCTTCAGTTAAAGATAAGGGAGAACTGCAACAATGCCGTGCAAGAGGTCATTATCCATATCATGCAAATATTCATTGATGAAAGTGTCGTCCGCCTTTTTACATTAATGCGATGAAATGTATGTTCTAACACTTTACACATAATCGTCTAGTAGTATTTCTTTCGCGTACTCCTGTTTATATTTATGATAGGAAAATTGTTGATTTTGTTACACTCTTACAAAAAATAATCACAACGGGGTCATTTTTAAGCCAAATGCATGAGGGTCACCAAGCATCGGGGTCACAAAAATGACCCAATGCTTGTTTTTTTTTAAAGACCTAGTAAAATGCTTGCAAAATTTTTTAATATGCAAAAGAAATGTAAAATATATGTCATGATTATCAATGTAAATATGTTGTCAGTGTCGTTCCGGTTTTTATCGCTTCTAGAAACTCCCCCAAATATCACATTTTTGGAGGACCCCGTTGCAGCTTTTGCGAAAAAGATAGTCACGTGACCAACACCCCTGAACCGATTGATGACGTATAAGCACGGAGTTGTGCTCAGTTAGCAGACGCCGCTCAGCACAAGCACTCAGATTACTAGCTTGGTACGGTACGCGCGTACACGATAGCTAGCCCGGCCAGGCCCGGGCCCGCGGGATGTGCGCTCCCGGTCGACACACTGACTGTCGACATAATCTAACGCATTACCACGTAAATTATCACTAAGTAACTTCGACATTGATGATGATGATGAAGACTGCAGCTCTGACGATAGCGGAGAGGAAGAGGAGGCACATGAAGTTGAAGGGGAAGATGGGGAGGGAGAGGCAGCCGATGAACCAGAACGTTATCGTGGGGCTGCACCTTATCGATATGAACCAGCTGCATCTCCCCCGCCCGCTGCCAGTGCAAGAGCGTATGAACATGCACCAAGCCCGAGAATAGACCTCACGGAAACGATCGCCTGGGAAATACAGAGTGGTATGTCTGGTATGCCCCCATATAGCTTAACGTTAGAAAGGATACACTGTATTCTACATGACTGACATTGTAAGTTGTAACTGTCTAGTAAGTAGATTGGAAGAACAGGCCCAGCTCGCTCACAAAGTGAGCGGCTACTCCGGCCGCAGCAAGCAAGCGGGAGCGTCCCGGCCGTGGCCTGGCCCGTCGGCCGGCGCTTACAAGTTAAACTAGGCCTACCAGCAGTAGTGTAGTAGTAGATCTAGTAGCAGTCTACTAGTAGTTATAATAGTCTACTAGTAGTAGTAGTCTACTATTACTACTACTAGTAGTGTACTATTACCACTACGGCACTAGGTCTAGTAGACTAGTTAGTAAGTAGTAATAGCAGAATCTTTGGTAGTAGTACAGAGGCTACACTCTAACGCCTAACAATAGGGGGATATGTTGTTACAGGGTGGGTCGTGGCTAAAAAAAAAAAAAAAAAAAAAAAGCCTAACCAGTTTCCCATAGTCAGTTTCTGCAATATGATCAGTAATTTAGATGCGTCATTTTCTAAGAAAAACGATACCAAGAATGATCGTCAATTTTGGTCGAGTAGTTTTTGTTTTATGCTAAAAATCATACTGTGGAAGGAAGCCCAAACGCCGTGCTTATCTACCGATGAATGCCACGGTGGGGCTGGATTTACGAGTAGGTCTAGGCCTATAAAGCAGGCGAGTCGCCGTAGTATTAGTACAGACACGCAGTGGTGGTGGGGATATCGTGAAATAGGCCCCACCGCAGTCACGCGTGCACCGTACCCGTGCGTTTATAGCAAGCAAGGGTAGGTCCTCCTAGGGTTTAGGGTTAGCTGGTAGGATTGTATTTATGGTTAAATTGGCCGTTAAATTAGTCGAGCCGAGGGCCATATTATGAAGTCATTTCGCCGCATTCACGAGTATTCACTGTGGAAGGCAGCCCCACCGCCGTGCTTACCTACCGAGATGAACGCCACACGGTGGGGCTGAAACAGGTGAGTCGCCGTATTAGTACAGACACGCAGTGGTGGGGCCTATTTCACGAGTTCGCCGAAAATAATGGATAGCCAAGCGTACCACAGTTGTAATCTGTATTATTGGCAGTATTAAATCCGATACAGTTCATTTCTTTTGTCTAAAGGCTTAGCCAATGACAATAGTGCAGCGCAGCACCTGCTATGCGCTCGCTAGCTCGCTCCAGCGCGCGCTAGCCAGTGCAGCCGCCGGCGGCCGCGCGCCGGCTGTCGCTGCGCTGCGCTAGCATAGCCTTGCCAGCTCGCTGGCTACGGCTAGACTGGTCGTCGTGAACGACTCAGTTCTTAGACGTCATCACCATTTAGAAGTGATAGTGCGCCGCATGCGGTGAAAAGTATAGCAAGTTTTCCAAAACCGAGGAAATTGTATCCGTTATGTTAACAAATATAGAACAAAATTCAGAACAGTAAAAAACCCCGCACAACCATAGAATTACTTAGAATTTAACATTTAATATTATTACATCATTGAGAAAAAAATGCCTAAACCATTTTATTAGGTCTTTAAAGTGACCCCGAAGAATGTGGTCATTTTGACCCCGGTTGTAGTAGGTGCATAGAGGTTGGCCACGAAAACGGGGTTAAAAATGACCCCGCTGTGGTTAGCTCACGCTTCAGTGGTCATTACGGGGTAATTACGGGGTCATTGTCAATTGCAGTCTAAAGCCTCATTCTCCCAGTCATCCATACATAACATTGTTTAAGACACAATTCATACGTGCAAATGTATGAATTAAAATGTACAATGAATTTTATAATTATCGAAAACAATTTTATTCACATTTTGAACAGTGGATGTGTGAAAAGATGTTATCATGGTAGAAAATGACTTATTATTGTAGAGGATAAGGGCTGTAGAGTTCTATATACTGTACTTGTATTAAGAATTTATATGTCCCAAAATATACTAATTAGAAAAAAAAAACAATTCCAATTTAAAGCTACCACAAGACACCAACGGTATATACACAAATCAACAAAACATACCCCTTTTCCTCTCACTTTATTTATCACTAGATAGAATTATATTGGAGGAAATTCAACACTTGATCGTGATCATGCTCATTTATTCTTTGGTACAAGCATGCATTTGTTTACAATTGAAAAAAAAATAGAACTAACCGATTTACAATTGGACGAAAATTCAAGACAAACAGTTAGGGGGCTTCTAGGTCCAGAGAGGTCTATTTCTATAGCGAGAGACTGCCGCTATGTAATTAACTTAGAAGGGAGTCTGAAAGTCTGCTAGTCTTTAAAAAGACTTCCAACCAAGAATTAGAGCCGAGACGTCCATAATTCACGTAGAATTGATGGTCGAAAGTGAAGCTGCGTCTGCGATATGTTTCCACAAACTTAGGAGAGGATTCGGTGACATTCATACTCCATAGAAATCATAACAATTCGCGCAGATCGCGTTGATCATCAGGATGATGGCCGAGAAAGGTGCCGCGACGTCAACGACATTTGTCTCAGCTTGGCTCGGTGAAGAGGTCGGCGGTAGTATATAAGTACTTTACTACTACTAGTACTAGGCAGAGTAGTAGAATCGGGATTCTCTTCCCTGGACCCTGTTACAATGATGATGACAAGATGTGTCCAGCCCAGCTCCGACGATGAACCAATCGAAATATCAGGCGAAAAGTGAAAGTGATTGGACCACGATGATTAAAGTTCACCTTCTGTTGCAACAGACCTATAATAGTAGTTAGAAGCTGAAATCGATGACGATGTCGGTAAACAGTAGAACGCCGTCGACGAAGGAGAAAGTTTAACGTTACACCAAAAATTGTCGCTTCCGTATCTATGCCGTTTTATAGTCTGAAATGGGAAGAGTGTAATACATGTAGTTGTTAGGGTTTACGTGAGATTTAGATGTAATGTTTTAACCAACTAAAATTGCGTTATCCGCACGTTGATAATTTAATATAGGCCTAGATCCGTGGTTTCAGATTATGAACGAGTGTCAACGATTTTTGCAGTTAATTCTTTTTTAATCATCCATTTCACACATTCCAGGAGTGTTTATATATTTCAACTAGACTCTCATAACTCAACCGGTTAGAAATGTGCTTTGCAGCGCAATGCGAATGTAGGGAATTTTTGCTACGTTGTGTATAGGCCCACCTGAGTCAGGTTTATCAAACGTAGAACGTTAGTCTAGACTCCAGAGATCTCTACTCTAGTTACACCTTCTGAACTGTTGGTCTGGCCTAGCTGGGACCAAATGCTTAAAAAAAAAGGAAGGGGACGCGCTGTCAAAACAAAACAAAACAAAATCACGAAAGCTCCATTGTCTGCTTATTTGTCGGGGCATAATTTTGAAGATAGTAGGCCCTAAAACAAATAACATGGCATGCGAAGGAAGTTTGGGCCTATATTACCCCTAGAGTTCTAGTCTAGATCTCTCCCTAGATCACGGAACTTACACGTCACTGTAGGCTACACCGAACAAATACTAGCAGAACGTTCTTATCTCAAAATCAGAGTGAGTCATAACCAGCCTAGAATGATCGCTGCAAAATCAATGATTGTACGCAAAGTAATGAGACTGAACGACATTAACAGAGATGTAAGAGGAGAATAATACTGATAATCGATTTTCTAAATACATTCGTAGTCATTAAAAAACTGACAGATTTACTCTACCTTTCGCTTTGCACTTCTGAATACGATCCTCAAAGTAAAATCCCCAATCTGTACGTACAAAGCAAAGGAACCGAACGGATCGTAGACTTCGCCGGCCGAATAAAATACAGTACACGCTAGCTTCTGTATATACTCTTTGCACAATATCACTCTCGCAAGCGGGGGGCCTGTAGAGCCCACTAATGTCAAAATCGACCAATAATATCATAACAACCACTAATGTCATAACACGTCGACGACAAATGTCAAAATTTCCAATATTACTGCAAATGTCATAACACGTCGACGACAATGTCAAAATTTCCAATTTTACTGCAAATGTCATAACACGTCGACGACAATGTCAAAATCGGGTTAACCACTAATGTCATAACACGTCGACCACAAATGTCAAAATTCCAAATTTACTGCAAATTGTTATGACGAGTCACAGGGGCGGATCCAGGAATTCCGCAAAGGGGGGGGGGGGGGGGAAGGGCCCTTTGCAAAGTCAGATGGCGCAACCCCCTCCCCTTTTTGTCATTTCATTTCTTTTGTTTTAACAAAAATAGAGACGAGGAGGGGGCGCCGCCCCCCCCCCCCCCCCCAGATCCGCGACTGCGTCAACCACAAATTAATGTCAAAACCCATTGTTTGCATTACAGGGACGTATCCAGAAATTCCGTGAAAGGGAGGCGCCTTTACAAAATTAAACCTGCAGCACCTCCCCCCCCCCCATTTCTTATTTCTGTTGTTTCAATAAAAAAAAAAAAAATGAGGGCACCAGAGGGGGGTGCGCCATCTCGATCCGCGATTGCGTCAACCACAAATGTCAAAACTCATTGCTTGAATTACAGGGGCGGATCAAAGAATTCCGTAAAGCGATCGAGGCGCCTTTACAAAATTTAAGCTGCCGCACCCTCATTTTTTTTTTCATTTTATTTCTGTTGTTTTAACAAAGAGAGAGAGAGAGAGAGGGGGTGGGGCACCTCGGCGGATGCGCCCCCTCTCGATCCGCGATTTCGTCAACTACAAATGTCAACACTCATTGCTTGCCTTACAGGGGCGGACCCAGAAGTTCCATAAAGGGGAGGCACCTTCAAAAAATTTAAGCTGCCGCATCCTACCCCATTTATTTTTTCTTTTTATTTCTGATGTTTTAACAAAAAACAAAAAAAAAAAAAGATAGAGAGGGGGCACTAGAGGGGGTGCGCCCCCTCCCCTCGATTCGCGATTGCGTCAACCACAAGTGTCAAAAGTCATTGCTTGCATTACAGGGGCGGATCCAGGAATTCCGTAAAGGGGATATAGTCGGATTCACTATGTATTTTCGCCGGATTTTTGTGTAGAGTATGAAATCTATACATTTTTGGAAACGTCATTCCATAAGTAATCAGAAAAACAATGTTTCCATTTACATTAATCGCTGTATGGCCGCCATCTTGGATTTTTCAAAAATGGCTGCCATTAAACAGGTTTTCTTCAATATCTCTGCTTTCAAATAACCTAGAAATGGGATTCTGACAGCTAAACCACCATTTTGAGGGCCCACAAATCCAATGGTAGAAAGATAAATTAATAAGCTAGATTCAACCATAAACTCATTTGACTGATATTTTCTGTTTTATTCATTGTTTTACAAGTGATCAGACCTGAATATTCCAATAAATGTGTCCCGCTACAACAAAAGGATCCGAAAGTCGGGGGAGGACAATTTTCTGAAAATTGCTGACATTATTCCCCACTCTTCTATTTTAACTTCATATATAGCACAACTCATACAAGTACTCGGTTGCGGAGATATCGATGATTTTATTAGCGCATGTCAAGTGGTTGGGGAAATCAGAGTTTCGAGAAAAACGCCGACGCTATCATGATCTAGGGGAGGCGAAACCGTTTTCACCGCTTGACAATAGAAGGTTCATTCCAGCTTAGCGCCAGCGGTCTACACACGACCAATCAGTAATCAGGATGCCTGCCACGCACTGATCAACAAAGATCACTCCCTCGTTGCTAGGAGAGGAGTCTAGCTGCAGCGCTAAATCCGAATCTTCGGGCACGTCTCTGTTACGCTGAAAGTCGGAAAATCATGGCCAAGAAAAACGCTGATTTCTTGCCTTTCTTTTGATCATTTATCTTCGAAATTTCGGCAGATGATAAACAAAACATTAGAGTACAGAATTATGCCAAATACAGAAATCAGATTGTTTTGACCAATTTTGATGATGTGACTTCAAACTCGATTTTTTCCGCTCAGCCGTCACCGACATTAGGATCCTTTTATTGTAGCGGGTCACAAATAGTGTCTATAAAAAATTAAAAAACCGCTCCTCAAGACAGGAACGGATATTTGTTATAGTCTTTTTTTTGGCAGCCGACCTTCTTTACGTAAGAAGAAATTCAATGTCAAAAGAAATCCAGTTAGAAAAATAGCTAGATGGAACCATAAACTCGCTTTTCTGACATTATCTGTTTCATTGACTGTTTTACAAGTGATCAGAGGTGAATGTTTCACTGAGTTAGTGTCCAACCAAAGAACCAATATGCTCCTGATGAGAGAAATGGGTTTAATCTCTGAGGCAAAAAGCATTCCTTACATCTTGTCTCAATCATTTTCATCACCAGTTTTATACTTCCCCTGAATGCCCTCATTATTCCGACACTGAATTGAATTGAATAACTGAAACTTCACTGGTCTTGCACTCGAGGCACAGTGAACAGTTCCAGCACGTTTATTTGCATATTTCACTTGACATCAAAATACATCCAAAAAAAAAAAAAGAGAGAGAAAGAATACAAACCAAGCAAAATTCACAATATATATAAGTCGGGTCATGAACAGAAAGTGTGTCAGCATACATAATGTACATAAGACAATTCTCTATAACTTGTGAAATATGATGGAACCGCAAAAGCAAAGCTTGTAAACGCAGGTTCTTATGAAAAAATACCGTTGTAAATTTGCTATGCAGTCAATGGAGATAGGACACAAAGTAATAATGACGAAACGATATGAAAGCTAAAACATCAAGGTACAAAGGGAAAAAGAAATAAAAGAGAAGAAAAAGAAAAAGTGAAAAAAAAAACGAATCCAAAGAATAAGAACTGAGTGGAAATATGGGATATAGATACGCAAGTACAGTGTATATACGTGCACATTATCTATAATCAACTTCATAATGAGTTCGAAATGTTAATACAGGTACGATGCAGTGATTATATAATGGAAGCATAAACCAGAAATATACATTAAACGAGGATAATGCGCATATAACACATTAAAAAATTCTAATCAGGCTGGTTATATTCATTTATTAACATTAATTTCAATTTTTGCTTAAATATAAATTCATTAAATCGGCGGGAAGATCATTCCAAAATTTAGGTCCGGTAAAAACAATTGTTTTTTGAGCAAAGAGTGTGCGAGTACGTGGAAGGTGAAATGAGTCTCTTTGTCTTGTGGGTAAGCATAGACGGCATAGTTTTTCTGAAACATGTGAGTAAATACATCAGGCAAGCCGTTGGCTGATAAATGAAACATAAATGTTCCTAAGTTGTATAAAAACAAATCAGCAACATTAAGGAGTCTGTTTTCAAAGAAGAAATAATTCGTGTGACAATAATAGTCGGCTAGATTAACTGAACGGATAGCCCGTTTTTGTAATTTGAAAAATTTATCAATATATAATTTGGCACAGTTTCCCCAGGCAAGTATTCCGTAACAGGGATAAGGTAAGATAAGCATTGAATATATTTTTTTTTTTCAAAATATACTTGGGGAAAAAATGTTTTAGCTTATTTCAAATCCCAGTATTTCTCGAAAGCATCTTAGATAAATAATCTATATGATATTTCCATGTTAATTCATGGTCAATATAAAGACCTAAAATTTAAACGATTCAACTTGAATCAAACAAACATTGTTCATTGTTATATCGCCAGGCAAATGGATAGCAGAATTACTAAATAACATATAAACAGTTTTGTTTACAATAAGAGACAACTTGTTTGCTTGAATCCACATTTGAACAGACTTTAATTCTCTGTTCACTATATCTAAAAGGGTTGTTGGGTTTCGATGTGAAAAGAAGATATTAGAGTCATCGGCAAAAAGAAGAAAAGATAAAACATAAGATGAATTTTTGAAGTCATTTATATAAAGAATAAACAAAAGTGGGCCTTAAAGGGATCCTTGAGGGACTCCACAAGATAGTGTTTTTAAACTGGAACTGAAGCCGTTAATATTTACAAACTGTTTCCTGTTAGTTAGGTAGCTCCTGAACCAGTCCAAGGCCTTTCCACGTATCCCATAATGCGAGAGTTTGTATAACAAAATACCGTGATCGATAGTGTCAAAGGCCTTGGACAGGTTCAGGAATATACCAACAGTATGTGATGAGTCGTCAATAGCGTGGGCTACTTTGTCGATAAAAGCAAGCACAGCGTGAGTAGTAGAGTGTTTTTTTCCTAAATCCAAATTGAGACTCACAAAAAGTATTGCATTCGTTTAAGAACTTAATTACACGAGAATATATCAACTGTTCGAGAATCTTAGACATCGCCGTCTAAAGAGAAATTGGATGATAGTTACTTACATCTTGCTTATTACCTTTTTTATCAATCGGAACAACTTTAGCAATTTTCATTTGACTAGGCACTACGCCAGTAACAAGGGACAAATTAAATATACGTTAAAGGAGACAATATTGCGGATATGATATTTTTCAGTAAAAATTGTAATACCATCATGTCCAGCACTCTTTTTTGCTTTCAACTTGAGAACTACATCCCTCACCTCGTATTCTTGGATGGGAGTAAAAAACACAGATTTTGGATCGAGATACCATGCTGAAATATTTCCTTCACTTGTTCCGATTCATCTTTAACTCTGAGAACTTCATTAATCACCTTCCACGTACTCTTGGTATCATTTTTGTAAAGGTCAAACTGCCTCGTGAAATAACTCCTCTTAGCAAGTCTCAAAGTTGTAGTAAGAATATTACGATAACGAGCATATTTACCTTTCGTATTTTCATTCGGATTCCTCTTGTATTTAAAAAATAAATTATTCTTAGGATTGATAGACTTAAGAAGGGATTTGTTGATCCAAGGCATTCTTGGTGCTTTTTTATAGGTAGAACGGGTGGATTGTCGTAATGGAATAATTTCATCATAAAACCTAGAAAATGTATCAAAAAAAAAATAAAATGCAGTCTCTACATCGTTGTCAATAACAAAAACTTCTTTCCAATTAGCAGTCAACAATCTCTCCCTGAGTCTATCGATGTTGCTATCAGAAAAATCACGAAAAGTAAATCTTTGAGTCTTAAAACAACAGCTTTTCGCAAGAGGAACCTTGGCGTATATCGGGAAATGATCAGATATATCAGATACTATGACACCAGATGATACAAACGAAATATCGTTAGAAAAACGTGGACGATGTATCAGTCACACGGATAGGTTTTCTAATTAACGGTATAAGGCATTTGGATAACATCAGGTCTAAAAATTCTTGGCAGTGAACATTGTCATTGTAATGAAGCAAATTCAAATTTAAGTCCCCCATAATAACAACATTCTTTTGGTGTAGGGAAGGCGTTAGCAGCAAATCAGAAAACGTTTCAAAAAAGTCCCGGAAATTGGAAGAAGGTGGCTTATAAACTTCACCAACTACAATATTCTTTTGTTTTGATATTTCAATTTCAATAAAAATACATTCCAAACTATCACACATTATATTTAAATCCTTTAATATTTTAACTTCCAAATTGTTTGTAACAAAAAACCTACACCACCCCCTCTCCTACCAAGCCTATTATTCGAATGAAAAGTATACCCTGGAATAGAAAAAAATGAAGACGGCAAATTGTTTATCCAAGTCTCTGATAAACCAATGACAGAACAATCAGATTTCACTTGATTTAAAACTGTTTCCAGCTGATCAATCTTTTTATTAAGACTTCTGATATTATAATGCAAAAGAAGAAGTTCACTCACAGGAGTCTTTTGCATTTATTGTTCAATCACTTCATTCACGGAATAATAATAAGTGGTGATGTTGTAAGCTTACCGGTCATTGGGATCAAAATCAAATCGCAGCTCAGGTGTGGCCGTGTAAAGGGACGGTAAAAATACAGGGTCGTCAGTACAATCTGAAGTCTCGGTCACAAATTGTGATTTAGAATACAACTAGTGGGGGACAAAAAGTTGACAATAAAGAAACTACCACTTTCCAGCGGGACGGAGACACAAACTAGACATGGTTCCCTAACATGTGGCATACGAAAATAACACCTGTTGGGAGGTTTCGATGTACATCGTGTAACCTATTGACTTTGCAAATACGAGAATAGTATGACATTACTGTTAAACAAAGAGACAATTTGACATACTTTGCCAGAAACGGAAACACCGTGTAAATAACAATCGGGAGATTTCGTTACCAATAAGCATATAAACATTTCAAAAGGAAGCAGAAAATACCTTACATTGTCATTATGAAAAGAGACATTTAAGACAAGCTGCTGATGTGAAACGCAAACAGCAAGGAATACCAGTTGGTAGATTTCGATGCCAAGCAACATACTGACGCCAAAGATGCAAATTGCCGTTACGAAAACGGATGAGTCATGCGTTAAATCGCACAAATGTATGTGTAAGAGGAATCTTTTCGAAAAGAAATACAAGGAATGCTTCTGGAGCATGGTACACAAGAATGTTTTTCCAGTAAACCAGGTGAGAGACGAAATATTTCTTAATTCTATCAGTAATAAAAGTGAGCTATTAAAGTATTCGCGTACAGCAATTATATTGTGTGAACGTGAACTGCTGATGAGTTTTCCACAAGAAAGACATACAGTACAAACGATGGAAAGCAACGTCAATTAAGCACATCATTACGAAAATGGTATATAGTGGTATCACTAGAAAGAAACTGTATTAATACACACGCTGAGCAAGCATTACAAACAAGAGCAATGAAAAAAAAAGACTTAACGTTAATGTTAATCACTGTTAACGTTTATCTCATCAAAGCGTTAAGTATGTAGAAAAAAAAACTGTCTTTGTGGTCAATGAAAACGACTATCACCGTTAAGCAGTAATACACATTACCGCAGTAATACACGTTACCGCTTAGCATTGACAAGCATTGGATTGTATACATAAGAAGCTATCTGTATTGGAAGCTATTATACATGAAAAGACGAAATTTCATGACAAAAATACTTCATTGTACACACAGAGAAATTAGGGTTCTATTAGGGTTCTTATTTGCACCCTACGAGCAAATCTAACTAAGTGGCACCTTATAGGGTTCGGGATGGATGTAGAGGTGCAAATCCGAACCCTAAAGGGAGCCAAGTCTTAAGGGTTCGAATTTGGAACCATTCCATAGTCTTTCCCGAAAGCTGACATGTGGGTGTTGAATGGTGTTTGCTTAAAATGCCACACTATTTTTGGATATTATCGCATATTTTTATTTGAAAATATAACTACACGTTGTTAAAGAGTGACAGTGTCATCAGTAATACTGTACTAAAAAAATACTACTTGAATTAAACATTTGTTTTTTCTTCTCGCACCGGGATCAAGAATATCATTTCAATGACCTTATCATAGAGAGAAAGCAAACGAGTACAAGTACACGTATTATGCGTGCACGCGTGGACCGTTGAGCACTTGGTCAATGGCAAAGCTAAAATCGCATGCGCACGCCACGCCGTAGGTCGCGCGGTATACGTACGTGCATACTACTGACGTTCCTCGTTTGGAATGGACAGACGTACGACCGTGAGGTTTGGATGATGAATTAATCTTTTTGATGAGCCAAACGTTGTGAGTAGATAATTGTACTGTAATTCCGTTGAAAATATTTCACAGTAATTGATGATATGTGTGAATTATGCTCATAGAATGCTGAGTGGTGAAAACTGATGCGAAAGAGTTGTATCGAGGTACATGTGTACTAACATGTCAGAAGTGCGATCATACATACAGTAAAGCATAGCGAATAAGTCAATGAAAGTGCACGTTAATACGGAAAGCCTCAACCAAGGTACTAACTACGACCAACAGCCCCATATGCATAGCGTAATTACGCTATGCGTATGGGGCTGCTGGACGCAGTTACCAAGGTACGTACGTAAATAGGTGACCGGATATAGTCGCATCATTTTCGTTAATGGGAATTATTACGTTTGAGCCGAGTTGAGGCTCAGTTGGATATTGGTTTCTGTGAAGTTGACAGAAAGAACGATGTAGGCATGTATAATGTGCCTAATGAAGAAAAATAGTGTTCCTGGTTCATTTAGGAGAATTTAAGACTTGTATGAAGATTGAAGTCAGAAAATTTAGGTTGGCCTTGACTCCTTGTTGTCTATCAATGAAAATAGAATGTGTGTTATAAACATAAAATGTCTGTTATCACAGAGCGTAAGCAATGATACACGATATGTGAATTTAGATAATATCCGCTGGAGAAGTTGCATGTGCTAGACATGACATAAAATAAGTCACACAAACAAGGTATGTAAACGGTAAATCACTTCAGAAGTACAAATACTTGATCCCATACTTTAGCAGGTAGATATTCCGATATTGATTGTATGTTGAACTTTGTTTTATTCAATTACAGGTTGAACCTTGCTGATCCATGCTGATGCATGGTGTTAGCTTGGTCTCATACTGGGCCAAAGGGACCTGTGTTTGATTGATTATTTATCATCGAGTTCACTATGCATGAAGTTCAATGATGGTCTTCAGGATGAGTGATGCAGGTCAACCTCGAGAGACTGGTGAGCCATATATGATGCCAGAGCTGGAGATGGAAGATGTTCAGGATGTCAATCCTGGTTCCTCGTTGAGTCAGTGTGGAAGCCATGCCAGTTCTTCTGAGAGTGATGGCCAGAAGGGCATACTATTTGGCAGCTGAAGCAGCTGCTATAGAAACGCATCAAAAACTAGAGCTCGAGGAGTTTCGACTTATGCAGCGTAAGATGAGATTAGCTATGAAGACCATGCTGCATTTTGCTGAAGCAGAGGAGCAGATATACCTTGACTACGAGAACAAGAAGTTGGGAGTCGGCTTTCCTGTGAAAGCAGAGGATGAAACCTTGCTGTACCCAACTGAATGTGCCAACCAACACGAGTGCACCGATTTCCCTGACTAGAGAAGTAGCAAAAAAGTTATTTTCAAATTTTCTTTGACTTTTAGTAGATATAGTGCAAAAGCCAATAAGATCATCAGCATCATGTAGTATCCTTGAACCAGGTTTGATGAAAGACCATCAATTTTTCCGTAGATACATCCGTACAGACCGGGAGACAGACAGGCAACCTGAAAACATATGCCTCCGGCACCATTCAGGGCGGAGGCATAATAATGAGACTCCTATATGTCATGTATGTTTAAACCATATCAAATTTGAGACGGGCCACATTGAATTCCCCCCCCCCCCCCATTAGAATTGCTAAACACCACGGCTCTAGAAACATCTTTCCATTTTAATCCAGAAAGTAATCACCTCCCTGTTTTTAGCCGAGGGTGAGAATAAAGCCACTCCATGAAATGAAGATTAGCATTTTTTTTTTTGCAAAATATATGTGAAAATGTCTAATTTCATAGATAACAGTAACTATTTATTCTGTCTTCTAAACTGTTGTCAGGTTATTCCCTTTCTTAGAATGCACTGGCCTTGAATATTAACAAGAATACTCTAAAGAATTATATAATAGAAAAATACAAGAGAACAAACTAGCAAATTACAAATTTAAACACAGTCTAAAAAGAACTTGACTTCTATTCACTTTTATCTTCTTTTTTTTTGGGGGGGGGGAGGGTGGATTATGGATGAAAATATGAATCTGCTAATGGATATGAAATACTCAAAGTATGCTTTCCATTATATTTCATACTAGATGGGGTTAGTTTGTATTGTTCATATTTTAGTTATTTCTTCACCATCGATAGCCTCAGTGCTTCAACAACACATGCACACTTTGAATTGATTGTTTAAGTAGGGAACACAAAAAAATAAGTCGCCTGCTGTTTTTTGTAGTAGACAGCCACACAATGTATGTCAATTTTGGGCAATCTCTGGCAATGCAATGTCATAAGGGAGTAGCTTTGTGACACTTGACAAAAGCATGATTTTCTCACAAACCCTTTATGTATATAAGGATTAAAAAAATAGAGTTTGTTCCAAAACCTGAGAAAGCTCAACATATCATATCTACTTTTTTTGCATATAAAAGAACACTGGACTTCACTCTTTAAGAAGGCAGAAACTATTATCAATTCCTTACATACGTCAGTGACTTGTCAAGTAAATGTGCATGTTTTTCCTAAAAGAAAAAACAATTGAAATTCTTTTTAGGTTTTCCTTAGATTGTTCTACGCATGTGACATCATAAACTCTTCTCACTCTGCTGCGACTGCACAAATGATTTAAAGATTATTAACTTTTGAACTGAATGTCCGCTTTTCAAATTTTTTCTGATGTGTTCTAATAGTATAAGCCAGTTTGGAGTACCAGTTTGAGCATGTGCAGAAAAAGGTTATTTGTACCGAGAGACAGGTTGGTTTTTTTAATTTCACTGAGATAAGCATGTGTAATGCTAGGATTATTCATGGAATCCTTATAAATGGTGCCTGCCAGTACATCCACTTGACAGCAAGCCTGGTATTTGGCAATGTTAACACACAAAAAAAGTTTGTTAACATATTCAAGACAGCACTTAATAAAATAGATGATTCCGTAAGTGTTGATTGACGAACCATACTGGTCACTTCATCTACACTGGTTAGGTTCATTCTTTGTTTGAATATGAGTTCCATAAATGGCTATGGTGGGCAAGCTGCTGCATTATGTCACTTTGCATTGAGTGAAGTGCCTAACCAGTTGAGAAAAATGAAAGGTCATTTGTACCTATGTGCACATGAGCTATCTCCGGACTGGCTTATTGCTGCGCATTCACTCAATCCACATGTAGGTCTATATGAAGGTGGACTTGCCCTCTAACTCTGATTATAATTTCAAGCTTTCTTTAAGTAGGTTGTATAAAGTGCTGATATATTTGTGTAAGGTTTGGTGAAAATTAAGTGTTAAAATGATTGGGAGAGTTGTGAGACTGTAACATCAACACTTGAGGTATTTCTCATGCATGATCATAAATCTCTGTAAAATATTGATGGTACTAGTAATAATGATAATAATGATGATAATAATGATAGGAATAATAATGATGATAATAGTAATAATAATATATTTTGCTCCTGATCATTATGCTTGTGATGGTGCCAATACCAATACCTGCTTTATAAATGTGAAAAATCGACTGCTCTTTACAATATTTTGAATGTTGGGGCTAAACTGCATACATTGTGTAATTACATTTATGGTTTACTGAGTACATTGTTTCCATCGCTTGGAGAAAAAAAAAAAACAATGTATCAAAAAAAATTGTTTTTAAACTTGTCTCACTGAAGACATATTCCTTCCTCTTTATGTCCAGTTTGTCATACCACTGATTGGTTAACCTTATTTTCCCTTTCTGAGGTAACATTTTCTGTGGAATTGTTAATGTTAATTTGATGCAATGAAAGGTGTTTTCAGATGTGCTATTCTGCCCGAGATTTATAACTGGGACATATCTTTAGCTGTGTGCATAAAAAAGTAACCAAATTTAGATGTGCATTCTTCATTTTTTGATTCTTTTTTCACCTTATCATTGGTGTAATTGTATATGAAAAACAAAATGTGAAGTATACTAATTGTATAATGGGGCACATTCGCAAGCTCTCAAGCTTGGAATTGGATGGAATATGTCAGTACAAGTAGTGAGTTTCATATATGACAGAACTTTGCCATACCCTTCATTGTTTTGGCAATAACTTGTGTACGAGAAATCAGAGTTGACATATCGCTGTTAATGTCTAAGAGCGTCATAAAGGTGCTTTTGATTACCGTAAGATGTACCGGTAAATTCAAGGTACATATCTATGATCCATTCTAGAAGTAAAAGGACAATGTGAAAGATATTTGTCACATAGTTTACTATTACTCTGCACAAGCTTCAGGGATTTTTTGTATAAAAAGAATTAGTGCTTTTTGTCAATGTGGTAACTTCCTTTAAAAGAAGAAAAAGTAATCATTTGATGGAAAGAACGAATATTTTTTTCTTCTTATTCAATGTACTGACCAAATTTCATACATTTTTGATTTACATTGCCCTTTTTATGACAAAATATGCATCTCGTATGAGAATTTGTAGAAATACAATGTATATTTGATGTTCATTTTAAAGTAAACCATGAAAAAGAAAATCGCTGTTAACTTGTCCCTCTTCCATGAGACATATAATAAAATGTTAATAATTTATATGTAAGTATGCACTGTATTCATCATGTTTATGTTCTATTTGTTGTTGAATTGAAGTCTCTGACTTCAGTTTTCGAAAGATTGTGGATTTAATTGACTGAGAAACTGTGTGTAAATCTGTGCATGCTATTTTTGCTTCATGTCTGGAGTGTTACCTTAGGTAATTGTTTGTGAAGTCAGTGAATGCATCCAGTATATGATTATTTTGGTTTAAAAAAAAGGTTATAATTTTCACCATATGGGGTGCAGAAAGGCAACCCTAAATAGAGACGTGTGCAAATTGTATTGCATCCTATATTGCGGTGACTTTATCACCCCATAGGGTGCAAAATTACAACAATAACAGTATGAACCATAGTGGGTGCAGGTATGAGGTGCAGAAGGGGAACCCTGTATAGAGGTCCATATTTGCACCTTATAGGGTGTTGAATATAGGGTGCTAAATAAGAACCCCCCAAAATAGAACCCTAAATGGAGCCGCTGGTGTTACAACGATATGAACCAGAAAGGGTGCAAATTTGCAACTGAATTTTTGTTCACCCTATGGGGTGCAGAAAGGGAACCCAATGGAGGGGTGCAAATATGCACCATATCTGGTGTTAAATATAGGGTGCTAAATAAGCACCCCCAAAAATAGAACCCTAAATGGAACCGCTGGTGTTACAACGATATGAACCCTATTGGGTGCAAAAGGGAACCCAATGGAGGGGTGCAAATATGCACCATATATGGTGTTAAATATAGGGTGCTAAATAAGCACCCCCAAAAATAGAACCCTAAATGGAGCCGCTGGTGTTACAACGATATGCACCCTCTAGGGTGCAAATTAGAACCGTAATTTCTCTGTGTGTAGCATCCAAAATGCATGAAATAAAGTTGACTCATTCTAGTCACTCTAGTCATTCCATTTGCTTGTATTTTTTTTTCTTTCCATTTCAAAATTACCTTCGTTCCCAGAACAGCAATCTTGGTCGACACACCTTTCTCTTTCCTCAGTCTGTAGGCAGTTTTGGCTAGCTGTCCTCTGGTGATTTTCATGGCCAGTGGCAAATCAGTGCTGACCGTGATTCTTTTCCGTTGATGGAGAGGTGGGGAGTCGCGTCAGAAGCTTGAGAAGCGAGGTCGGGCCGGCGCTGACGATCCTCAAAGGCCGTTAGGATCCTGTTTCGGTCCCGCATGTGAACAAACTTTGCGATAATGGGGTTCGGTTGGGGTGGGCGATTCTGCTCAACCTGGTCATCGGCAACCTGGCGGCGCGGCAATCGGCGAGCGTTCATCAAGGCAATGTTACTGGCGTCGTCGATTTCGAGGCCGAGATAGGCGAAGGTATCCGATAGAACTTGGTAGATGTTTTCACCCCGTTTCTCCTCTACGCCGTAGAACAAGAGGTTAGAGCGCCGGTTGTACAATTCCATTGTCATGAGCTTTTCCTTCAGATCCGCAACTTCGGCCGCCATTTTGCTTTCAATCTCAGGCTGCAGTTGTTTGCGCTCTATTTCAATAATTTTGTCGGAATTCATTGTCACAGAAGCTTCTATTTCCGACATTTTCCCTCTGAGTAAGGTAACCTCAGTGGTGAGGGTGACGAGCTTAGAGCTGAGATTAGCAGATGATTCAGTAATGCTGCGTTGACTGGGTTGACAAGCGTGGGCTGGTGGGCAACCGGAGAGGAATGAGTGGCCTGGCTGTCCGCTGTTTCATCAGCCAATGGTTTTGGTTGGGTGTTGGGTGCGGTCTTCGAACGAGTAGCAGGGGGAGCCATGATAAGTGGTTGGTAGAAACGTCAAAAATTCCCCAAATTACAGCATAGAAGAAAACTCTTACGAAGTTGAAAGGGTGTGGGTAATGTTGACAAGCGCTGGTTTCAAAAAAAAAAATAGCACGAATGAAGGTATTCGTGTTGAAATAAGAGTGGTAGCCGAAAGAGCAGTGACAACTACACGTCCGTCTCCATGTGCAGTCGAGTTCTCGTTGCCACATCGGCAAAGAAACCCAATGACAAAAATAGATTTAGTCTTTCACGCAACCAACAATCTTTACATAATAATCCTCATTATCGGCATAATCAGTTTCGTACTTGCCCTGAGTGTCCTTACCATTCTCACACTCAATGCCTCACCAGCAAAGAAATAGGTCTACATTGGAAAAAAAATAAAAATAAAGAGAAGATACATAAATAGATCCGATCACAAACTCACTTGAATAACATTTTCAGTTTCAATGATTGTTTTACCTATTACAAGTGATCGGAAATGAAAGTTACACTCATAAAAATGTCAAATTAAGGAACAAACATGCTTCTCGTAATAGAAATTGATGTCATCCTGTTTCATTGATAGTTTTACAAGTGATCAGACATGGACTTTCCACTCATAATGTCCAATCAAGGAACCGGCATGCTTGTCATGATAAAAATGTGTGTTACCATAGAGGAAGTCAACCTGTTTTACATAAGCAAATCCAAAGGCCAAAAACAAAACAAAAGAAAACGACCTGGATGAAACCACGAACTCACTTGAATTACGTTTTGTTTCATTGACAATTTTACAAGTGGTCAGGCATAAGTGTTCCACCAATTTCATGTCCACAAATCAATATGCTCCTCAGAAAAGAAATGGGCTTAATCCTTTAGAAGCCGACCTTTCTTACATATCATCTCCATCATCGTCATCAGTGTCATAGTCGATCTGAGTGTTCTCGTCATTCTGACATTCGCTGCCGCATACGCAAAGATCAGTGCAGGATAAATTCTTTCTTCTACAAGAACATCTGGCAGAAGAACAATCTGATTTGTACTGACAACTAACCATCTCAATGATGGCCTTTGGTGCTGTAAGGGCATCAGTCATGGTTGGTTTCAGCAGGCCATCGGAGTCCTTGTAGTAGCCACTCTGCAGGGGATCAGAGGATCCTGTAGAGCAATGCTAGCTGGCCTGTCCCCACACACTGGCTTGGATATGGACTCTCAGAACATGTTGTCTCAGAGCTCTAAGGGTACGTGGTAACTTGTCACTTTCCGCCATGTGCTTGCAGAAGAGATGCCACCGCGGTTCAAAGATATCCTTGATGCACACTTATAGATGCCCTTGGGGGAGTAGGCTGCACAGACAAAGATAACCAGAGAAGCCAGCGTAACTTCAGTCACTTCTGTCTCTGTGGAAATCATCTGTAGAGAACTGATTACATTCTTTTCTGCCTTCATGTAGACTTGCAGCCAGGTAGCTTTGCCTATACTAGAGAACCTTCCAGTGTTGTCAGCGCCAGTGAGCGCATGGAAGGCTGGCAAAGCCTTCGCTCTTTCTGGCCCTAGGGCTTTCCATTTAGGCTCTATTTCCACAACCGCAGAGGCCATTGCAATGGACGTGTTCTTCAGCATGAGCTCATAGTTTGCTATGACTAACAGTAAGACATCTGTGTCTGGGGCAAAGAAAACCATCCGTCCATCCGATGGGTTTCGCTGTAATGCCAGGACAGCATGGTAGATCAACAGTGTGTCTGCTTCTTCATGATTATTATCCTGGAAAAGCAAGTCTTTGTTGCTCCTGGTATGCCCTGAAGAAGAAGTGATGACCAGCTTGTGTGATGTACTGTTGTACTCTAGAGTCCTTGTGGCAAGATAGTCGGTCAGGTCAGTCTTCGTCTTGTCATGTGAAAGGAACCTGCTCACTAGCATTCGTTTTATGTTTGTGTCATCTCTGATCTGATACTGGATTTGTGCTCTTCCTTGCCTTCTTGTATCCCTCGTAGCATTCTTCATAGAATCACCCCTGTATGTACCAAACACTAGGCTGATTTCATCATAATCTCGTGTGAGGGATATCCAAAGCTTTCACTGAGATCTTTGGCTGTCAATATGGTTGATGGTTTCTTTGCCATTTTCTGCAGAAGAACCATTCCATCTACCAGGGCTATCTTGCGACTTGGATCATCTGACGTGATATCTTTCCCTTCTTCTGGATGCTTATCTTCCTGGAGAGTTTCTGCTGTTGCAAAGTTGTTCATGACGCAAATCTCTCGTTTGAAGAGGCTACACCCCAGTAAATAATGCCAGTGCATATCTTGGCAATCAATGACTTAAAGTCAAAGATATAAAACACCTGTTTCTTGACCCTGGCCTAATCTAAGCATCAGTCATCGCCACAGCACCACAGGAGGGGGGGGGGCACCGCGAGAGGAGGAGATTGTTTTGGTTTTGGCATGGGCTATGTAGCTCCATGGTGCGTGTGTGTGTGTGTACGTGTGTGTGTGTGAGTGTAGACATTCAGCGTATGCAGACAGAGCATGCCTGTACTGCAGTGACAGGAACTATTGTCATTCCATTTTGTCTCTCCCCTTCTCCCTCCCCCATCTCTCTCCCCCCCCCCCCTCTCTCTCTCTCTCTCTCCCTCTCTCTCTCTCTTTCTCAGCAGGCTGATTGTAACCAGGGAGGTAGTAGTATCACCTCCCCGTTGTAACTCACTGCCAAATAGCACATTGTCAGCACCGGCAAACTGGCAATGCTCTCCTTCTTATTCATGTATTTTCGTCATTTACGGGTCAATTTTTTTCGTTCGAAATGTAAAATGGATGGCCATAGAATTTCTCAATAGAATATAAAATTGAAAACTTTAGAAAGGATAGAGAAAATTGAGTTCACTTTGAATGGTCTGCCACAGGCAGATATCCTTATCATGCTCTTACGTAATACGACAGCTGCTTTCTCAATGATCCAGTCAGCAGGCTGTTGTAACCAGGGAGGTAGTCTCACCTCCCCTTTGTAACTCACTGCCAAATAGCACATTGTCAGCACCGGCAAACTGGTAATGCTCTCCTTCTTATTCCTGTATTTTCGTTATTTACGGGTCAATTTTTTTCGTTCGAAATGTAAAATGGATGACCATAGAATTTCTCAATAGAATATAAAATTGAAAACTTTAAAAAGGATAGAGAAAATTGAGTTCACTTTGAATGGTCTGCCACAGGCAGATATCCTTATCATGCTCTTACGTAATACGACAGCTGCTGGAGTCATCAAACCCTGGCTTGGCCTCCAGGTTTGTCACGCCGAGCAGAAAGTTTATTTGCAATGGACAAGTACTTCGACTCCCAACTCTCAAACGACAAATAAAAGCACCCCACTTTGGAAAAATTCGGCTGGGGTCTCGCCTCAAACGAGAGATTGACGGCATGTTGAGGAGATGGATCAACTTCGATTTGCCCAGGCATGGCAAGATTGTACCATCTGGAGCAAAAAAGGCTCTTGGTGTCAGAGGGAATTCGTGGTTCCCAATGGCTTCTTTCTGGTTGATGTCTCTGCTGGACCTGGCCAGAATCATCAGTCTGCCATACAAGTCCTTGGTCTCCTTTAGATCCACAGTCTTGTCTCTGAGCTTTACTGTGGTTTTCCTGTTCGCAGACATGAACATCTTGTTGTTTTCCTCTTTCAGTGATGCCCACAGGCTGACATCCCCATTGATTCGCTCTGACACATAGTCCTCATACAGCTTTTGACCAAACATATCTGCATTCAGGATCGTTGGTACATATTCATCAGGTATGTAGGCATGAGTGATCACGTTGTGCAGTTTGTCACCTTCAGCAGCAAACGCGTTTCCATGTTTCAGTATGGCTGCCTTGATCTTACCGATAGCATATGCTCTTTCTTGACAGCACTTGGTTCAAGATCATGGTGCTCTCTTGTCTTGTCAGGGTTCAAGTGTCTCTGTCTCTTGAACTGTTTTGCTACACAGGAGAGTACTAGTGTGACCATGAAGAACCGTTGTCTAGCATTGCCATTGTTCGAAATGCCAACAAGTTCAGAATGCACTTTCATCAGTTTGTTTAGGTGTTTGCAAGCATGGTCTGCCCCGATGGATACAAAGGGAATATCATTCTTCGTGACTGCAATACTGCCTGCTCGCAACTCTTCCCAGGTTTCAGGGTGATTGGTCTTCAGATCATGCATGTCTGTGATGTATCTGGGCCAGAGTCGCCTGTATTTGATTCGGTCAAAGGCAAAGAAAAGCTTGCTCAGCTGCTCATCGGCCTGGAGATGAAGCTCCAGGTCAGCATTTCTGGTTGCAGCGACAAAGAACACGATTGCTTCAACTCTATGCAGATAACTTATCATTGCCATGAACATTGCATTCTTGGATCTTTGTTTATCCCATTCATGGAAAGCCGTGATGATATTAGCAGTGGTCAAAGCCTCAAGTAGCGTGGTATTTGCTTGTATGAATATGTGTGGGCACGTAGAGCACGCTTGTAATGCGTACATTTCAGGATTTGCCTTGTTGTTGGAGACCCATACACATCAGCTTCTATCCAAGCATCATCAATAATTCTCCCAGTCGAGGGACAACTGTTAGGTCTGGCATCTAGCAGTTGGATCACCTTCTCATAAAGAGCCATGTCGAATGAAATGACAGTGGGGTGATCTTCACCAACAGTCAGCTTTCTCTGATGACTTGCTTGCATGATCACAGTCAGTAGGGTTGACCACTCATGTGCCACCTCTGGGAGTAGTGGGAGGGCTCCAACCTGGGTCACTGGCTTGCTTTCAGACATCTTTGAATTGTATCCCGCCCAGCCTGGAATATTGCTTGATGCTTCCCCCGCTTCTATTCTCGATAAAGCAGTTGCGACAATCCATCCTAGTTGTGACAACGGGTAGGATTCTTAGGTTCTCTTACTTGTGACAAAGGGGTCTGTTCTCCTTGCTAGTTGTGGCCTTGGTTTGTCACAGTGCAGCATATCTACATGGTATGTAGCGATAGATAGACACTGGGCTTTGCCTATTTTCAAGGGTGGTGCAACTGGTTCTCCAGTAACCTCTGCCTTCTGGTATACAGCAGTTATCGTTCCATTTGTTGTTCCTTTACCATCAACAGTGTCCTCTGAACAGTCTGTGTTATCTACGGCGAAGAACACAAAGGCACCCTAAGAATGGTGGTACGTATAGACCACGGAACATTCTGGTGTTTTGTACTACAGCATTGGCCAGAGCTGTCTCAATTAGCAAGGTACGGCGATATGAAACACAGTAATCATGTGCACTGGGAAGATCCATCAGTGCTTTGTTGCGGGTATCGTGATGAACAGTAAGACCCAGTCCCAGGACCTGTGGGGTTTCTCGTGTATGGGATGACCTGAATACTGCTGACTCTCTTTTTGGCTTGTGGTTGACCTGTTGGTTGGATTTGAATCCATACATGATGTTCTGGCTCACGGTGAGTGCTGCTCTGTCAAGAAGTATAGACCTTCTTTCGGTTTCCATGCTGGCAGCGGGTCTTATCATTATCCAGCGGATCATGGTATATAGTGCAGCTGGGACATCACTGATGTTACTGGTGACCGTATGGTGTTTGTTTCCTCGACTGTCTTGGTAAAGTTTGCAATGCTTTGCCGTATCACCTGTGCTGCTCTGTAGATTGTCTGCATGGTTTCATCTTCATCGCCATGACTTTCTATCGCAGAATGAACAATGCTTTTCTCGCATGCCTCCGGGGAATATAGAACAGCTGACTTTCTTCGATTTCTTTGAAGACAGGACTTCAGGTGTTGCAAGGCATTGAAAATTTTCTTTTTCAGCCACTTTCTAGTAAATGTAGGTACGTGATTCTCCAAGCCTTCTGTGCCAATTAAACATATATGTAGTTTCGATATCTTCCGTAGGTAGGTATGCTTGATTCTGTGTTTGGACATCAATTAGGTTATTCAGCTCGAGCAAGTTTGCACGCTGTAGCAAGGGTGCTTTGGGACTCGTTGTGCTTCCGATGGAGCTGGTTTCTCGCTATCCATGGAAAACATGCTTTGTCCAGCAGGTTTTGTGGTACCGAACATCAATTGAATGCTCATCTCCTGGTGCAGTGCATGTGTTCAGTCTTGTTTTCAGCATGTCATTATTTGATCTTTCAATGGCGTCTTTGAGAGATTTCCCAGCATTGATTGTCCTCACCTGATAAAGCTGCTCTTCATCATCATTCCTCTGACAGAAGAAACATTGTTCCTTATCCAGTGGACTTGTACGGGACCTTGTGAATGGTGTTGCAGAGCGGAATGTTGATGGGTCTGGTTCGTCCATTTCATTGCTTCCTCTTTTTTTTTTGTCCACGTTTCTTGACAGTAAAGTGGCCAGTAGCTAGTGCATGTGAAGGACGGTCTCTGGCACGTTGGATTTGGTCTTTATTAATTGCATTTGCAAAGTAGCTACGATGATAGACTACTTTATGTGTGCAGAGTGTGTTCTTTGTACAATTTTGCATCCTTCATTGTATCTCAACATAGTTGCCATCATTCACTCTGGCCCTCTCTTGTACGCTCAGCAGACGCTGGTAAGAGTCTATGCGGGGATGTTGCACCAAGTCTTCCTTGTCAGCATCAGACTGGCACAACATACACTGCTTCCAGTTAATAGACTCTTGAACTTGACAAGTAGCCTCTTCAGCAGCATGTGCTTTATCACTCATATTTACAGCCTTTAAAGCATATGTGTATATATATATATATATATATATATATATATATATATATATATATATATAATTGCACTGTGGCAACCACAAACTTACATGTAGCGTAAGATAAACTGTTCAAGATACATGTCCATTGCAGTAATTAAATCACTGGATAAACATCCCATTGTATTGGTGCTTTGTATGGTCTAATGACAAATTTGTCTTATGAAATTAATAAGGGTGGGTTATTCCAAGGCTCGGGTTGAAATGGCAAGTGTGCCCCCATCTCAGCAATCTCAGACATGTCCAGGGAACTAAGGCCAATGTTTCCCCTTCTCAAATGTCATTTGAATCCAACTGTTTAGCTTTGTATTTCTGAACTGATTGTGTTTGCACAGTGTTCTTTCTTTAATAGCTTGTCTCGTGAGCAAGAAAACCTTCTCAAAACCCTAAAAGGTTACGTGTCATCACCAATCTCCACACCACGTGGACATTATCAATGAGAACTTCACTTGCTTCAACACATTCTGGCACCGCGCTCTCTCTCTCTAGATTACGTACTTTGTACACAACTTCCACTTTCATGCAGTCCTTATGTATTGTAATGTGCAATTCATGTAATCTTTCCAATTATCAAAGACAAAAATGGAAGATAAACATTATTCAGTGATTACTACATAGAAACACTTACATGACAGGTGTCATATCACCAGGAACTCAGCACTACCTGCCTACACCATCTCATGGCATCCATTCACATAAGATGAGCCACTGAATTTGAGCTTCTGATTTTATGAGAGACGAAACCACAGGGACGACCTTATGTAAGGTTTGAAAGTCATAGAAGGAGAGGAGGCTGCAGCCATAAATCACTGGTCCCTCCCCTCCTCCCCCACCGGAAAAAAAAAAATATTTTGAAAAATCAGTGGAAAACAATCAAAACACCTAGGAATATCAAAGGTTCCTTTCTGAGACTGATCCCCGCCCAAGCGGGAGGGATGATGGGGGGGGGGGGGGTGATGCCTTCACCTTGACACCACCCCCTCCCACCTTCAAACCCACCCACACACACACACATACACACACTGGAAAACAAAAATGATTAATGTTCTGCAGCACCTGTCGATGAGGTATGTCTGCTAAGATGGTCAATTAGTCTTGAATGGGATCTTTATAATATTATATTATGTAGGGCCTATTCATTACAAAATAAGGACGTTTTTGCAAGAACTGCCATTAGAATCGTCTCAACAGACTTGGAACCTGGGGCATTCGATTCGTTGGACATAAAAATGGTGGTTTAGCTGTCAAAATCAAATTTCTAGGTTATTTAGAAGCTGAGATATTGAAGAAAATCTGTTTTATGGCAGCTATTTTGAAAAATCCAAGATGGCGGCCATAGGTGACTCGGGGCAAATGGAAACATTGTTTTTCTGATTTCTTATACCATAACGTTTCCAAAAAAAAATTAATGAATGTGACAGTGCACCTCAAAACGAACATAAAGTCGCACACACTGATTTTGCGTGAGGACTGAAAATAAGTAAAATGGGTCAACCTAGCCGAACTTGACTTTTTCATATTTTCTGAAAGAGCAGGTCTTCTTTTACATTATGCTAAAATTTGGTATCATAAAACGGGCAGGAAAGTGTGTTTTTTTAGCAGTTTATCTCGAACATTTTTGGTAGAATAATGTGATTTGGTGTGTCTTTAGAATCCCTTTTTCATTTCTGAAAAACCTTGTCCACACTCTTCACTTTCAACTCTAATAACTTTTGAAATGATAGTGCTACTGCTTTGAAAGTTGGCATTGATTATGGACATAATGTGTTAATGAGGCATGTTTAATTTCAGTTTAATCTGATAATCCCTTCATTGTTGTTACTCTGGTGGTTTACTTCCTGTTTTTTTGTCCCATTCATAGCACAGCCAGCACTGTTTGGTAAAGATTAAGCGCTTGAATAGACACTGTACTTCAGAGCCTCTTTTCTCAGTTCACACTTTTCCTGAGTTTGTGCTTTCTTTCCAGTATCTAGATAGGTTAGGAGAGTCCATTTGATTTGAGTTATGCATCATTTTAAAGCTTAAGGTCTGCTCTTTCAGAATATGGTCTTAACTAAAAATTCATGTCTGGCGACTTTTTGTTTGTTTTGAAGTGCAGGGTCACGTATAGTTTTCATACTCTCCAAAAAATTCCAGCGAAAGTTCAAATTCAAACATAAGGAACCCGACTAGGAGGTGCCTTTACAAAATTAAAGCTGCCGCACCCCCTCCCATTGTTTTTTTTTTTTTATTTCTGTTGTTTTAACAAACAAAATAGAAAGGGGGCACCAGAGGGGAATGCGCCTCCCTCTCGATCAGCGGTTGCGTCAACCACAAATGTCAAAACTCATTGCTTGCATTACAGGGCTGGATCCAGGAATTCCGTAAAGGGGAGGCGCCTTCCAAAAATTAAAGGCTGCCGCAACCCCCCCCCCCCCATTTTTTTCTTTTTATTTCTGTTGTTTTAACAAACAAAAAAAAAAAAGAAAGGGGGCACCAGAGAGGGATGTGCCCCCTCACGATACATGATTGCGTCAACCACAAATGTCAAAACTCATTTCTTGCATTACCGGGGCGGAAACAGGAATTCCGTAAAGGGGAGATGCCTTTGCAAAATTAAAGCTGCCGCACACCCCTCCCATTGCTTTTCTTTTTATTTATGTTGATTGAACACAAAACAAAAGAAAGAGGGGCACCAAGTGGGGGGATGCGCCCCCTCTCGATCGGCGATTGCGTCAACCACAAATGTCAGAACCCACTGCTTGCCTTACAGGGGCGGACCCAGCAGTTCCATTAAGGGGAGGCGCCTTCACAAAATTTAAGCTGCCGCACCCTACCCCATTTATTTTTTCTTTTTATTTCTGATGTTTTAACAAAAATTAGAGAGGGGCACCAGGGAGGGATGCGCCCCTTCACGATTCATGATTGCGTCAACCACAAATGTCAAAACTCATTGTTTGCATTACACGGGCGAATCCAGGAATTCCGTAAAGGGGACGTCCCAAAAAAAAAAAAAGTGGGGGGGGGGGGCTGGCGCATCCCCATCCCCCTTTAATTTCTTTTTCTTCAAATGTTTTATTTCAAAAAGAAAAAAAAATCGAAGGGGGGGGGGGGCACCAGAGAGGGATGCACCCCTCTCGATCCATGATTGCGTCAACCACAAAATAAATATCAAAACTCATTGCTTGCATTACAGGGGCGGATCCAGGAATTCCGTAAAGGAGAGGCGCCTTTACAAAATTAAAGCTACCGCACCCCCATTTTTTTTTCATATTATTTCTGTTGTTTTAACAAAAAAAAAAAAAAAAAAGAGGCCGGCACCAGAGGGGGGGGGGGGGTGCCCATCCCCGATTACGTCAACCACAAATGTCAAAACTCATTGCTTGCATTACAGGGGTGGATCCAGGAATTCCGTAAAGGGGAAGCGCCTTTACAAAATTAAAGCTGCCGAAACACTACCCCATTTTTTCTTTTTATTTCTGTTGTATTAACAGAAAAAAAAGGGGGGCACCAGAAGGGTATACGCCCCCTCTCGACCTGCGATTGCGTCAACCACGAATGACAAAATCAGATTAACAACAAATGTCATAACACGTCGACCACAATAATGTTAAAATCTCCAAATTTACTGCAAATGTCATAACGCGTCACAGAGGCGGATCCAGGAATTCCGTATAGGAGAGGCGCCTATACGAAATCAAAGGCTTGCCTAATCCCCTCCTTTTTTTTACTTTATTTCTTTTGTTTTGACAAAAATAGAGACGGGGAGGGGCGCCACGCCCCCTCGAGAACCGCGACTGCGTCAACCAAAAGTTAAAGATAATAAAAAGTTTTGGTACCTCAAAAGTGTCCTTGAATTTCCTTGTCTTAGTTTGTGTTTCAGGTTAAAGTACCTTTCATATAACTAACACTGTGAGACTTACTCGCCCCAAAGTGCTCTCATGTCTTAGTAATCATGCAATTAACTGCGATCAGCAGCCCCATACGCATAGCGACCAGCAGTCCCATACGCATAGCATAATCGGGCTTCGCATTGTAGCATTCAGGATCATGACAGATTTAGTATCGCAGGGTAAATGTCAACTTAAAATCCCATAAATTCTTCAATTTGAAGACTTACCAATTAACTTGAAGTATTGAAAACAGGCTTCGGGCAACGTTTGGTTCTGCCTATAGTCCCTTTCTGTTCGAATTGATGACTGAATGTGACTCGGTCGACAGGACCTTAGGAGAGCTACATACAGTACACTGAATACTACAGCCAGTGCATGCGAACACATCACATGCACACAAATTTCAAATCCATGAACGGATAAGATGTTTGTGTGCGCATGCGCTGGCCATGGTATCCAGTGTATGTAGCTCTCCCAAGGTCCTCTCGACCGAGTCACATTCAGTCATCAATTCGAACAGAAAGGGACTATTGGTAGAACCAAACGTTGTTTGAAGCCTGTTTTCAATACTTCAACTTAATTGGTAAGTCTTCAAATCGAAGAAATTTTTGGATTTTAAGTTGACATTTACCCGCGATACTAATTCTGTCATGATCCTGAATGCTACAATGCGAAGCCCCATTACGCTATGCGTATGGGGCTGCTGGTCGCAGTTAGCTATGCGTACAATGGGCAGCACGCTGCTGGTCGCAGTCAGTGGTTTCGTGCAATATTTATCGACGCTGGACAGCGTCGGCTCTGGTACGAAACCATTATTGCATGATTACTAAGACATGAGAGCACTTTGGGGCGAGTAATTCTCACAGACAACGTACTTTAACCTGAAACACAAACCAAGACAAGGAAATTCAGGGAAGCTTTTGAGGTACCAAAACTTTTTATTATCTTTAATGTCAAAACTCATTGCTGGGGGGGGGGGGGGGGGGTGGCAGCCTTTAATTTTGTAAAGGTGCCTCCCCTTTACGGATTTCTTGGATCCGCCCCTGTGACGCGTTATGACATTTGCAGTATATTTGGAGATTTTAACATTATTTTTTGGTCGACGTGTTATGACATTTGTGGTTAATCCGATTTTGACATTTGTGGTTGACGCAATCGCGGATCGAGAGGGGGCGCATCCCCCTCTAGTGCCCCCTCTCTATATTTTGTTAAAACAACAGAAATAAAAAGAAGAAAATGGGGGAGGGGGTTGCGCCAGCATTTAATTTTGTAAAGGCGCCTCCCCTTCACGGAATTCCTGGATCCGCCCCTGTGACTCGTTATGACATTTGCAGTATATTTGGAAATTTTGACATTATTTTGTGGTCGACGTGTTATGACATTTGTGGTTAATCCGATTTTGACATTTGCGGTTGACGCAATCGCGGATCGAGAATGGGCGCATCCCCCTCTGGTTCCCACTCTCTATGTTTTGTTAAAACAACAGAAATAAAAAAGAAGAAAATGGGGGGGGGGAGGGGGTTGCGCCAGCCTTTGATTTTGTAAAGGCGCCTCCCCTTTACGGAATTCCTGGATCCGCCCATGTGACGCGTAATGACATTTTGCAGTAAAAATGGAAATTTTGACATTTGTCGTCGACGTGTTATGACATTTGTCGTCGACGTGTTATGACATTTGCCGTCGACGTGTTATGACATCAGTGGTTGTTATGACATTTATTTGTCGTCGACGTGTTAGGACATTGATAGTGGTTGTTAATATTTGTCGTCCACGTGTTAGGACATATAGTCGTTGTTAATATTTGCCGTCGACGTGTTATGACATTAGTGGTTGTTTTGACATTAGTGGTCGATTTTGACATTAGTGGACTCTACAGGGCCGCGGGCGCGTTTTTTGTTTTTTTGTTTTTTTTTTTACACCGTTGTTCTGTCATTTTTGCTAGAAATGGCAAAACACCGGCTGATTTGATAAGACTAGCATGTAAACTTGTGGCCCTTGTTCGAGCGAGTGTCGCACCATGATTTCTACTAACCAGAGTTCCGTCACATGAAAATTGAACCGGTTTCTGTCATTTGTACGATGAGACACTGGGCGGTGTCATGGAGCGTGTGTGTGTGTGTGTGTGAGCGCGCGGGGGGGGGGGGGGGTAATTATACAGGTTCGACCCTATTTGGCACATTTTTCCCCCGAATGGTGAACATGAGGGGGTCGAACATCTGTTGTTAGTATTGGTCGGTTCTATTAGTCTTATTTGCGTTATTGTTATTATTATTATTATTATTATGATCATGATGATGATGAATATTATTATTACTATTATTATCATACCAAATTGAATATCTGCTGATTTGTAATTCCTATACATACGTATAATTCATGTGGTTAATCTGTTCACACATTCAAGTATGTATTTATATCATTTTATTCAACTGATTTATATAATTCAATTTTTCATCTTTCTTTATCGTTTTATTTTATATTTCAATTATTATTATTATTACCATCACTATCATTATCATCAATACTTCATGATAGTGATAATAATAAAAGGCCTATTAATGATAATTAGTATCATAATATTATTGTTATTAATGGAAATGAAAATAATGCAGATATTCAAAAACTGATCAATACTAACAACAGATCTTCTACCCCCCTCAAGTTCACCGTTCTGGGGAAAAATCACATGGGAAAAATGGGTCAAATTGGATCGTATATTCCATAATTTGCCCCCCCCCCCCCTCCCCCCCCCAACGCGCGCGCGCACACACACACGCTCCATGACGTTGTCCTGTGTCTCGTACAAATGACGGAATTGGGGTGGTTATTTTAAATCATGGTGAAACACCCGCACGAACAAGAGCCTATAAAGTGTGCATGCTAGTCTTGCCAATTCAGGCGTTGTTTTGCTCTTTCTAGCAAAAATGACGGAACGGTGTAAAAAAAAAAAAAAAAAAATACACGCGGGCCGCGGCGCGCCACGCCGTTAATACTGTGTACTTGTACTGTGCACATTCATTGTATCACTGCGCGCTACATAGAAATCCGTGACTGACGCGACATACGCGTGTGTAGAAGAAATAAGATAGTTCCAAGAAAAATCATCGTTTTGACAGATAATGCTTCTCTGAATTACTGAATGAAACAACAATTTTATTTTGCACTTTTTACTATCTTGTACTTCTTTCAAGCTAAAGTTTATGACCCCACCCTCATTCTAACGTTACAAACCATACTCTATTATGATTGGTCAACAGCAACCTCGCCGCAGCGGCAGACTAGAAAAATCGCTCGGCGGAGCGATTCGAGAAAACCGCTAGCGGTTGCCGCTCTGAAAAGTCGCCGCTCAAGTGTGAACGGTTGTACATGAACAACACGCGAGGGATTTTTGCGGCACACCGCTGCCGCTGCCGCAAAACCGCTCCAGTGTGAACGGCAATGGCGGCGAGCTCTCCATGCGATCCAAAGAGGTTTTCCCCCGTGACTGGTGGGGAGGAGAAAAAAATCTCTTTGATGCGATCACAGCGATTTAAATGAGTACGCCCTCTAGCGATATGTAAATACAACTCTATATTGTATATATATATATATAAATCTATTATATATATATATAAATATATATATATATATATATATATATGTGTGTGTGTGTGTGTGTGTGACGACGAAAGAGAAAACAGTGCGTAGCTGTGAATTATTTTTCCTCTAAAATTGTTGCTTTTTTATTGGAAAGGAACACGAGTTGAAAAATTGGTCTCCTGCGGGAATCGGAAGAGGGTCCTTCGTCATAGAACACCATTCCAAATTCAAATTACATAATATATATCTTTCCATTAATGAATTTATTCGAAAAATGGTTCTGTTCGACATCAAGACAGGGTGTCAATCAAGACAGGGTGTCAAAATTGTTTTCGATTCCGCGGGAAGATACGAAATACATATTTAATCAACCCATATGTATTCTAGATAATCTGGCATGCTATATAATCCGAAATATCGAAAGAAATGGTGTTGTTGTTATTGTTGTAGCTTTCTCAATGAGAAAATGATTGATATCGTCATGCAAACTGAAATGTAAATGTTTTTGTGTAAATCACGTTGGAAGTATTACAAATTGACATATTAAATGACATACGATAGAACGCCATGTAACATGGCACATGTCTACAATAAACGGACATAATCAATTTTCTATAATTATAAATATTTGTCTCATTTTCCTCAGATTTTCGCTGAAGTGCTCTGTTAACATGAAGACTTTTGTTTATATCTTTCTTTTTCTTTGAGAACATTTCCACGTAAGCTCAATGTCGCATTGACGCTTTACAGTACAAGACGAAATGGCATTATGCCCTGTGATTTTCAGATAGACATAATATTTTAAGATACGGGGAAAACCCGCTTTTATAAATACAAAGGGCCGCAGTGAAAGGTCACGATAAGCCCAGACACGCCTTTGATAGCTGCCTGATTCGCGCAACCATTTTCTGAGTGCTTCGTCATACAGCTCTCTTTCATTTGACTATCGATACGTAGTCCTCATCTTTAAAAAGTAAGACCACATTCCATCAAAAAGTGGCGTTCGCATCTTTCTACAGGCTAAACAGATTATACAGGTTGTGACCTCATGTCTAACTGTACTTATGAGCCAGACATAAGTCAGCAATATTGAACCCGGAAATACGGCAAACTGGGTAAGCATTTAAAACGTTATTCACACACGCATGTCTTATGCTTGACACGTAGTTCTACAAATGCAGGAAAACTAGATATGGTTAGCACTGATTCGCCCTTGTTTGTTTTGTTAATATTTGTGTTTGCTGGTTTTGTATGTTTAAAGGGAAGCAGTCCTGAGATTTTCACTGTAATGATAATTAAGAAGAGGTAAAAAACATAACCTATCACCAGTTTATACGCGTAGAAATGAAAAACTGTCTCCGTACGCAATTTTTGAAAAATAATTCCTGCAAGCGATCGTGTAAGAGCCGGCAAAAAGATGGTACGTCATGCATGCCCTACTCACCAAGTTGACAGCCGTGCCTCTAAAAACCAATTTAAGTGTTGAAATGATTAGTTGCAATTTTATCATATAATGTGAAGGTTTGTGGATTTATTATTTCAAACAAAATATTTCAAGCGTAGATATATAATTCATGAAAAATTGATATTGTTAACATAAATTTATATGTCTTTTTAAACCAAATATACAATGAACTTGACATCATAGGCACGGTCCTTCTCTAGCTTCCGTCCGTGTTGCATAGCCTACTTCTTAGCGTAGAAACCACTCTCGCGCGCGAATTCTTACCATACTAATGTACACAGTACTCCGTCTAGCTGATTTTGCCGAAGATAACCTGTGCATGAGAGAGTCGAATTCTTCAAAAGAAAATATTGTTTGTATCTCAATATTTCTGTAAGTAGTCAAATATCGAAAAAAAAAAAAACTATGACGTGAGCTGGGAAGGGTAAACACAGGGGGTCGTAGGGATATGATTTCGCTCCACTTTGCCGTGCATGTCCAGTCGACACTGGCAGCAGCTACAGTGGCACTGTACTGCAGTCCAACCCCGGCTGCAGCCCCACGGTAAATGAAACATAGCTATAGCCACTTTCCTTACCTCTCTACGCTTTTTTCCCTCGGTTCTCTTCGAAGTCGATGCTCGAGGTGTTTCTGTTTTATAACTCATGTGAGCAAATGGTCGGGATTGCATCTGGCTTCAGGAGTTTTCTCGGTTTATAACCGAGGGCCACAGCCTGCCGGTCAACGTAAAAACATCGCTTCTCAAATGGTCCAACGCACAGTACAGGTAGGTCACAACAAGATATCAAGATTTTGTAGGCCCTAAGTTTCTTATGTTCGGCATCGTTGTACCGAGATTTCCCAGCTATACAGCTCACCTTTCACGATACTTTTGTGGGTCTGGGACGGAAAAAAAAGGATTTTCCTGGGAAATTTTCTGCACGATTCGAGCAAAACTACTGATGTAAGATAGCCTGACCAGACGACGCTGAATGCGGTCACCCCTATAGTGTACTACAATGCAGGCCTGTAGCTGTGTAGAACCGTGTCTACCTACAATCTGTACGTACTAGAACATGCATGAGCGGCAACAGGGCTGCAGCTGCGCTTGTGATAGACTGGAAAAGTGTGAAGGGCAAACCGCGTACGGGGTATCTATCGTAGATCAGTTGTACCGTCCACACGTGTACTGTGCGAATATAATACACAATACATACACACACAAACACACACACACACAACGTAGACACAATGTCAAATACTACTACTTGTAGTAGTAGCCACCGACGTCTTCATGCATCCGGGTAACTAGGGAGCGTACGGATAACGAGCAGAACACGGCTGGGAAGAGTTGTGCCTCGGTGACGTCTGACTCTCCGCCAGGACTTGCTCATTAGCATATTCACCATGCAGATTCACACTTTTTCAATCAAAATTTACGAGCTTATTTGGTGATTTGAAAGTTTGTTTTCGGTGAAAGTAGTTCATTGTAGGTACCAACAACAATATTTTTTTTTTTTTAATTTCGTTAGGACTGCTTCCCTTTAACTAGTTTGACCCCACAACCTATGTTAAATCTTTTAACATTATAGTAAATATAGGTCTTCCCGGCCAATTTCACACTAGTCTTTTGTCAATCTTATTCCTAATTGCTGCATTAGCAAAATTGAGCGTAGATGACATGTTCGGTATTTCAATTTTATGATCTCTTCATTCAATTTCGTTTTTGGAGCATTCAAATTACTTTTAGCATCATTCTAATTAACACTTTTTCAATTGAAATTCGTAAAACAAGCACCATTTTCGTTATTCGTTCGTTCAATTTAGATTGATATAGTCACGTGATCACGGACATGCTGCACTCGTTCATTCAAATTCATTTTGGGGCATCCATGTTGACATCTTTTGCAGTCAATCTAGCACGCATGTTTATGCGTTGGTTCTTTATCTTTTTTTCAACATTGTTATTGTTTTGCAAGCGTCATTACAATTTATATTTTCGTATTTTTTTGAGAGAGATTTTGACAACAGTTTTTTTTTTCTTCAATGTGCATATCGAGTCTTCCAGTCCGAAGTGCATGTGGCCACAACTTATCTTGCCGTTGAGCGCTTATGATCGGTTATGATCGGTTACGATCATCAATTAATGTTCCTATAATTCTTTTTCTGTTTTCTTGCGAAATACGTCTGTATCTAACTTGTGCTGTCATGATTGTAAGAAGATGAAGTTAATCTGTTGTATTGGTACATGTAGGCCTAATATGACATGTATGAAAGACAAGGGACGTTACAGAGCGACAAACTCGAGTTATATAGGGTCAAAAATATGATACTTTACTGCTTAACAGTGCGTGGATGAAACAAAAAGTCACATAGAAATACGCATTTAAATGTTCTCACCTCATCATAAAGAAATAACATGACGTTAATTTGAATGAACATGTTCGGAATTTGACTGCCCATACGCGAAATTGATTGACTGAATACCCTTTTCGGCCAGGGTTGGCGAATTTGAATGACTAAAGAGCACTTGCCAATGTGAATGCCCGTTTTACGAATTCGAAAGGCACATGTGCAAATTTCATTGATCGAAATAATACATTGAATGAACAACTTGCAATTTTGAATGACAGAATGTGCAGTGACGAGGATTTTCGCTAAATTGAATGAACCTTTTATCAAATGGACTGCCAAAGTGCGAAATTGGCGGGGAAAACCTATAGTATGCCAACCAGAAATACTGCATGATTACAGGGTCTGTAATAATAACGCTGTTCAAAAAAAATAATAATAATCATTGTCTCCTTTTTGGGGGGAAAAGCGTCCAACGATTTTATCACAAATTGGTGCAAAGACACAGGAGGTTAAGGGATAAGAACAACTTCGTACGCCTCGTTAGGGCTTCCCTTTTTACTGCATTAACAGTGGCCTGTCTAATCACTTTCTCTATCATAACTTTAATTAACAACTGAAACACAAGAGAGAGAGAGAGAGAGAGAGAGAGAGAGAGAGGAGTCTATTTATTCTTATAGAATATTTGGAACTAGATCATAGTGTCTGCAGATAAGGGACAAATTTACTCAAAGATTGCTTGTTGTACTGTTTAGCTGATCGGTCCATCAAGGTGTCAAGTATAGGCATATTCCCTCAAAAACAGTTGGCGGCGCAATTCAGTCCCTCCAAGGTTGTTCACATCACAACAGAGCTAAGAAACGTTATCAAAGCTGGTAATATGTATTATATATTGTTTTATATAATACGTCACCGATACCGTATATAAACACATTTGTAACAGGTAATGATGTTCATCCAGTTACATCATCTCATAATGTTAACATATCAAATTAAAGAAAAAACATGTCTGGCGATGTGCGTCTCCTCTTTCTCATTTCTGTCTCGCCCGCGTATATGAGGCGAAACAAAGGCGTCACTCTTCCGTCGTCGTCGTCGTCGGCGTCGTCAACAATTTGGTCTACTCTCTCTAACTTTCTACGTATTTGAGCTGTGACCAACAAACCCACACCACAGGTACATAAAGCTAAAAATACACGTTTAAAATCAAGTTCGAAAATGGTTGCAGTCCGACAAGTTGAAAGGTTAAAAGGTCAATCAGCCAGCCCTGATAAACACCGTATTCACGAACATTGTTTAGTAGGTCTACTCTCAATAATTTTCCACAGATTTTAGCTATGACACCAAGCTCACTAAACAGGTACATAACAGGGCCGGCGGAGCGTTTACTTCCGGGTTGCATGGCCTAACAAGAAAAAAAAAAGGGTCGTCACCTCCTCTTTCCCCTTCCATTTCCGGGTTTCTTCAGCTGACAAAAAAAAAAAAACAAAAAAAAAAAAAAAAACAACCAAACAAAAAAAAAGGTCGTCAGCTCGGATCTCCTCCCTCCATTTTGGGGTTTCTTCAGCTGAGAAGCAAAAAAACAAAAACAAAAACAAAAACAAAAAAAAAGTCGTCAGCTCGGATCTCCCCCCTCCATTTCCGGGTTTTTTCAGCAGTCTGAGCGCATACCTCCGCCAAGCATGCAGCTCATTTCCACCACTGTTCTTGTTCTTCCATAGAGATATCAGTGATTTCCACCCATATAGATACGTACATAATGTAGCATTGTGTGCTGAAAGTCGCCCGATTTCCTAGTATAGAAGCCTTTGTTAACGTCACAAACCCTCAGCTGCACGGCGCGCCTCGCCCTAACAGAAACTAGAGCACGCACTTTAGTGCGCGCATGCAAACCTCAAAATTGCCTCAAATAAGCGCAGCCTGAACTCTCAAGTCCATTGACCCTACTTGCCAAAATATCAAAAAACCTTCATAAATTCCCCCAAAATTCTCGGATCACTACCAAAAGTTAATCGTTTGTTACTTGTGTCATTCTCAACCTTTCCCAAGTTTCATCCCAATCCGGCCGTTCACTACTTTTTGAGTTATTTTGCACACGGACAAACGAACTAACTAACGAACAAACCAACGGTAACCAAAACATAACCTCCTCCCTTGGCGGAGGTAAAAATACGGGTCAAGTTCGAATGTACGTGCAGTCCGACAAGGTCAAAGGTCAACTGCTGGTCAATGAACTTTACCTGATAATCACTGCGCACGTAGAATTGTGGTGTACTCTCAGTAGCCGGGTTCACACGTACAAATTAGCGGGATGACGATCGCGATGCTCATCCCGAGTTTTTTTGCGAGCGTCCACACGTACCAAATTAGCGGGATAGCGATCGCGATCGGTATCCCGCTAATTTGGCGGGCGTCCACACGTACCGAATTATCCCGCTAATTGCCGATAGAGATAACAGCAAAGCCTGCAAACTGGGTCACACAGTGCCCTTCTCTATCACTGCCTGCGCGCACTTACCTTTGTCTATTGTCTTTTACGCGTCAGTGGTGTGGTTCGCGCGCTGTTGTTGTTGTGCTCCAAAGAGGTGAAGGACCTCTTCGCAGAGGCCTCGCTGTAGTGATGTGCGCATTGCATGATGGGATGTAAAAACTCGAGATTCTAATCCCGACCGTTCACACGTACCATGAGCGCGGGGCCAATTATCCCGCTAATTGACGAACCAGCGCAAGATTTCTTGGGATTAGCATCGCGATGCTTATCCCGCTAATTTTCGGGTTTTTTCTGTCCACACGTGCAAAAAACTCGGGATGACGATCGCGATGCAAATCTCGAGATTTGTATCCCGCTAATTGGTGTACGTGTGAACCCGGCTAGTAACTTTCCAAAGTTTTAAGCATGACCACCAAATTCACACCACGGGTATCAATTTTAAAGATGCCAGTCAAGTTTGATTATTGGTGAAATCCGATGAGGTCAAGGTCAAAACGTCAATGATTTTTTTCTGATTTAAGTACCATTGTATTGTGTGCTCTCAATAATTATTTTCATCATAATGATCATAATGATCTTGTACAATAACTGCTTGAGCCGCTCTGTATGCCTACAGTAAAGCCTGTGAGAGCAATGACAGCCTGCAACCTCTCCTGATGCTTGCAATCACCAACTGAACGTACTCTCTCTGAATTAGCTACCTACGCGCACTGGGACAGATGAATGCATACTTAAAAGAACACTCTACTGACATTTTCTAATTGTCTGATAATTCTAATCTACATTTTTTGATGCCTACAACTGGAAAGAGAGGATTCTAAAACCCAGGATAAGCCTGTAATGATTTTTTGAAGAAAAAAAAAATGAAAACGAGCAAGCCAAGGAACGATCCACACAATTTGACATACGTCACAGGTGCCACCCTCCGACTTTAGCAAAACGAACTACACATGCCAATTTACTGATGAATTTACTGATCTCACATGAAGTACTGCAAAAACTGTTATTTAATAAGATTGCATTATGGAGCTGAAATAAACATGTTAAACAATATCAATTAATTTTTAAAAGGAATCTCTTCAAAAGCTTTTTATTTAGATAAAATTTGTGGGGAATATTCCAGATATGCAAAATGAAATTGGCATCATTGTCCGAACGTGCTGCCCATAGAAGACTGTGTGTAAGTAACGTTGCACTAACTATACTATGCATTGATGATGAGCGATAATGGTTCGACAGTTCAAACTTATCTAACGAAGATGAGGACTGAGTGATAGTCAACGGCAATCACGGTTCACGCCTAGTTAGAAGAAAACGGCACCCAGTGCACACAGACTCTAGACTAGAACTAGGACTAGGACTAGTGAGCAGTCATGGACCGAGTAGATTCTATGTGGCAGTTCAAGTCTTGATGAGTAGGCCTCTACACTCACTCGCCGCCCCGTCGACAGCTGTACGTGCACAGCGCTATCTTTAGGCACAGCGTAAACGTTATAGTATACATACTAGTACCCCTGCTGCCAGAACTTGAAGAAAGTCGAGACGAAAGTCCAGACTCCAAGGTCTAGCGTTGCCGTTAGATCTAGGCCCTTGTGCTGCAGGCCCTGTTGTTTCTGTGCTGGTTTTTGCAGGTAATGTATCTGCTTTATGGATGTTCAATGTTTTTGTAGTCGAGATAAATCTCATGGTGGTCGTATTAACACCAAGGACTAGATCTAGATCTAGTTAAGTTTTAGTAGGACCCATACCTTGGAAGAGTGGCCTGACCACGTAGATACTAACAGTGCCGCCGCTTCGCGATCCAAGCGCTGGTGTTGGTATAGTGCTGGCGTACTTCCATATCCACGTAGATATCTCAAAATTCACTCAACCAAATTGCACCAAAATCACAGGAAATACTTTATGACTCATGTCCACTTGCTAACGCTAATTGGAACCAAATCGCAAGTCGGGAAGCGTAAGTGAAGTTGTCGACTTTCCTGTCGTCGCTAAAAATAATCTGCTCTTCGGTACGACTGAACAAGAGTGATCGCGGCGTAGGCCCTACCTGCCTGTGCACGCACAGACTGAAGTTAGCCATGTAATATGATGAGACAAATCTTTCAAGTAATCGGGAGCAAAAAATTAATTTATAAATTATTTGAGGTAAGTCGAATGAAAAATATAGCTCGTAAATCACACAAATCGCCAAAATCATGACATTTTTTTTAGTTCAGTTCCCGCGTAAATTCCCCGTTCGCAAAGTACTAGTCGGCTAACTTCAGTTCTAGATTGTGCATGTCGCGTTTACCATGATCTCTCGCGAAGAGTGAGTTTTTTTGAGTGACAACTTGAAAGTCGGCGTCAATATTGATACTTCTCGATTACCGATTTCGCTCAAATATAAGACAGTATTTTGAAATATGCTTAGAAGTATATCCTGTAATTTTGGTGCGATTTGGTTCAGCGAAATTTGAGACAGCTGCATGAATAGGACAGTACACAAGTGCCGCCTGCTAGCTAAATTGGGCCTAAGCGTCGTCTGCTTCTCGGTACGATTTAACGCACGCGTATGCGAGAGCTTGTAATCAGTGATATAGTTGGCACCTGTGACATCACGACATCCGGGCTCGTCAGCTCATACTTTCTCACCCAAAAAGTTCAATTTTTAACATGAAATTACGGGCTAAATCGTTATGAAATTTTGATCCTATTTGCACCGCTGGGTCTTTTAGAATTAAAAGAACAACATATAAAAAATAAAAAACCGGTACAATGCCCTTTTAAGGCTAGCTGCGCGCTCCCGTGCTGTAAATGCGCGTTATGTAGCACACGCACTGTAGTGTACACAACAGCTAACAGGTATAGTGATTCCAGGCCATAGAGCTGTATTATACCTACTAGAGTGCGGACAAGTCATACGCGCGCACGTTAAGGCTCTGTGATCGCATGGAGCACGATCCGCCATTAGGCCACATAAAAAAAAAAAAATGGTTTGTTTGCCCTTCGCGACCGACCGAAAATTACGGAAATTTCGGGTCGGGTTTTTTATTTCTTTTCTTTTTTTCTGCTCTTTCAAGTTTTTTTGTTTTTTTTGTCCACAAATTTCATCTTCTGCAAATTTGTGAACGGTTTTAAACCCAAAATTATCCATTTTAAGCTACAGAAAGAATGAAAAAAAAAGTCTAAAAAATGTTTCTTTTTTTTTTTCATCTCATTGACCCGTCGTAATCGTGTTCCGGCCGCGCGGGGCCGCATGCTACGTTTTATAGCATGCATTGCATGCTAGCTACCTTTTTGGCTCACGTGCATAGGTAGTGCGCTAGCTAACTGCGACCAGCAGCCCCATACGCATAACGTAATGGGGCTGCGGACTGTAGCATTCAGAATCATAACAGGGTAGTATCGTGGACAAATATCAACTTAAAATCGAAAAATTTCTTCAATTTCAGGACTTACCAGTGAAGTTGAAGTAGTGACAACAGGTTTCGTGCAACGTTTGGTTCTGCCAATAGTCCATTTCTGTTCGAATTGATGACTTAATGTGACTCGGTCGAGAGGAACCTGGGAGAGCTACACTGAATTGACGGCCAGCGCATGCGCACACAGACATCTTATCCAGTCAACGGATTTGAAATTTGTGCGCATGTGATGTGTGCGCATGCGCTGGCCGTCAATTCAGGGGGTGGGGGTGGGAGGCACATGGTGGCGTACAATTTTATTTCTATTTATTTATTTATCTTTTTTATTTATTTATTTTTATTTTTATTTCTTTATTTTTTCTTTATTTTTTTTTATTTTTTTTATTTTTTTTTTTTTTTTTTTGGGGGGGGGGGGGAAAGGTCCCTCATACCTACAGCCCTGGGGACACTGCCATTACAAGTCCTGTAGAAACGATGCGTGTAAAAGGGTTGTTTTTCACGGACGGGCGATGTACGCACGTATAGTGAAAAGGGTGGCAAAATCGCTGAAATCAGAGGAAAACTCCATACCTTTACAAAAGTAGCTAGGCTACTTGAAAAAAGGTAGCTTCAGAATGAATTTAGTGTATTTTGAGATCAAAGGATCATTACTTGTACACACACAAACACACACACCCACACGCGCACACACAAACACACACACACATACCTTACAAACATGAATACACACACATACACATCCATAACACGTCCATAACAAACACAAGTAGGCCTACACACACACACATACACATATATAACAAACACAAATACACCGCACACACACACACACACTTACTGAAGGCCCCCACCTCAACCTTAATTAGGAATAAAATAATTTGAATGGGACATAGTGAATATGCCTGCACACACAAACAAACACACACACACACACACACACACACTCTCTCTCTCTCTCTCTCTCACACACACAACACACAAAGTCCTGAAGATATCACACAAATGAATACATGTACTACAGAGCATTTATTCTATGCATTTAATCTTGTCATAGGATATTATTTCTCAAGTTATTCGACATACATCATACATGGCTGTTAGAAAATCTGTAATACAAAATATAGAATTATTTAAAGCCCAAGTACGCACTGGCAATATCGTCTGCATGCACAATTTTGGCAGATGCAGTGCGCGTGCATAATGCACTTGCCACTCTTAGTAATGGCGGCGAGCTCTCCATGTGATCACAGCGATCATTAAATGAGTACGCCCTCTAGCGATATTAATAATCCAACTCTATGTTCCAGGCGCACAAATCGGCAGGCAACTCTCACAAACACACACACACACACACACACACGTACACACACTCACACACAAAGAGAGGGGAGGGGGATCATAGCATACAAAATAGTGCATGCACTATACTGGATTAGAGAACGACAAATACTAAATTATAATTATAATTTAGTATTATAATTATAATTTAGTATTTGGAGTTCTATAGTCCAGTACTGGTGCATCATTAGAACATGCACTAATTGTAATAGTAAATAGGTCCCTCGATCTACATGTATTTTCCGTATGTCTTGGCCCTAGATCTAAGAAGACTCACCGTACCGGCACTGCACTTAGAGCTAACCGCAACCTACTGTAGTTTATGTACACGCGACGCTAGTACAGCCGCGTATGTGTATTGCACAGAATCACGGAGCAGACTCGCGTATAAACTCCTACATTCTGCGTCCAGTGCTCTACGCGCGCATACGTTGAAATGCTTGGCCTTGTCCTACTGCGTCCTTCCCTAGGCCCTGCGCGAATCTCTGTGTACATAAAGCGTAGGCACGCGCTGTAAGCGTTCGGTATAGTGGCACGGTCGTGCCACTATACCGGAATTTTTCCACAATCACGTGATGCTATCCAACCAATCACAACGCAAATTTCACTCTACCTATTTACTATAGGCTTTTATTATACCGAAAACAGTCAAAATCTGAAAACTAACTTAAAAATAAATCTTGAATTTCATGAAACTGATTTATGCTATCATTTTTAACTCTTTATGTGCCATGGTGAAACCCCCTTTGTGCCACATTATTCCGAGACACGAAGGTAGTCATGCTTGGAGAAAGAATTCTGTTTTTCTAATTTGTATAACCTCTACAAATTTCTGTTAAGATTGGCATAATAGTAGGCAAAGTTAACGAGGAATGCCAAACTTTGTTTCTATATAAAGTTTATGACGAATCTATTTTCAATTTCTCTTTCGAATGACCAGTTGCTACATTACTGTAAAGGCGTGACTTTTGCACGTAAAACCGTGACAGAAACTTAGAATGTGGGAGCAAAATCTAGATGGGAACACCGCTTGATAGTCAGTCACCACATAGAATGCAAGCCGTATATGAGAGGAACAAAAGCACGAAAACGCTTTTATTGTGCCGCGGGATTAGCAGTGATTAGCGATTTATCGATCGGTTTTTGGCGGCCTTGTTTGTTGAGCAGAATATGCAAAGTTGGCACGCCGTCGTCTGAGCCGGACGTGCGAACATGGCACATAAAGAGTTAAATCACCTCCAACAAAAAAATTGTACACTATACAGATATTGCTCATATCAATGTCAGTGATATAATTATAGTTTTTGAACTATTATGGATCAAAGTGGGAACTTTTTTTTTTTGTAACACCTAGTACTTCGGAGTCAGACATAAATCAGCAATATTGAACCCGGAAGTACAGCATACTTGGTAAGCGTAAGAAACAATAAATTCACGTGCATGTTATTTGTGCCTGACGCGTAGTATAACAAATGCAGGATCACTGCTTAGAACTACTTCTCAAGTACCCGAAATTAAGGAATCTTTCATAATATTCCCTAGAACCAGAAGTTAGTGCTTTGCGCATTAGTACAATGGTGACTGTAAATTGAAAATAATTTGTTAATGGCGAATCCAGGGATGCCCTTGTGGGGGAATAAATTGAGGTCATTTTTTTCTTTATTCCATTTTCTTCTTGAAATCGCATGGTCAAGTTTGTCACCAAACTAGGCAAATATTGACGCTCGGTTGACAGAATGTACAAATCCACATCACGCCCGCAGGCCTGGAGACCCCACCCCTAGCCAGTATCCCACCCCCCCCCTTCATATTTTTCTTACACTATAGGTAACTAGTCTGCAAGAGTACGTGAAGGGTGTACATGCGATAACCAGGTATGCAAGCTCTGGACCCACTGGGTACTTATCTTTACATCTTTCACGTAATATACAGGAGCATTTCTCTTGAGGCCAAATTTATGGCATGTTCGTAAACCAAGGAGCCATGTTCGTGAACCCGGATCCACAATGACTGTAGATCACGACTGCCTGACTTCAGTCACACAAAGACCGAAGGATCCTTCTTTTTTACTCATTACTTAGTTTATGTATTACTTCAGTAGCCTGCACCATTATTGATAGAAGGTTGAAAGACGTGAGACGAATGAGACGTGTAAGACGTGTGTGCAGATTCGTCAGGTTTTGCTCATTCCACTGTCTAATGCTCGCTATACGATTGGAAAATAGTACTAGTGGATGGTTAACATCATAGAGCTCTCACTGGCAAAGTTTCGGGATGATGTGTTCTTACTAGGTGAAGTCAACCATTGTCAACCAAGCTTCCATACATTTTTCCTTTTTTGATATTTAACCATAGAACTCAATAATTGTGCCTTGTAACCTCACATACAAATATATGTGTTGCTAGTTACGTGTCTTGTGCAAAAACCAATGTTAGGGCGAGGTTTCCCCTCCTCGCCTCTGCTATCCGACCTCCTCGTTGATCCACTGTGACTCCCAACGCTGAGTGTATTGAATGATAGAACCATGGCTTTCTATTATATACATATATATATATATATATATATATATATATATACAGGTGTATATAAATTATATATATATATATATATATATATATATATATATATATATTTGATGGCGGTTATTATTAAAAGTTTAAAGGCAGAAAAAGAAAACCGTTTTGGGTCATCATTTAAGGGATACACGGTTCAATTTTGCAAGGTTATGCTCATCCTCCACCTGCTCATCCTCCACAGTATGGTGACAATTAGTACCTTATGTTTTTCACGTATTTCTACCCGTCTACCCGCATATTTCACTTCACAGTTTCAAAATGTTTTTGAACACATAACTTTAAATTTTTAAAGAAAGTCAGCAATCTGTTTTAATTCATAACTGGTAAATGGTTCTTTAAACCTCCCACACTTTTTGTTATTGAACTCTGATTTTTTTTTTTTTTTTTTTTTGCACATCCCACACTGCTTGGGCAGATATTTATCCTTCTACTGTGAACTGCCCGACAAAATCCCTTTGTTCTGCAAATCACCTGTTGCACTCAGAACCCATTGACAAGACGTCCTTATTATACGTGATACAGTAAGCAGCTTCCATGAATGTATAATCATTCACATGTTGTGTGTCGACACGAGGTGTGGCTGCTTTTTCGCGCCACGGCCGACTGATCTCCTATGGTAAGCAAGCCACTGCAAGTAGCACCTGCGTTTGACGCATGTTGAACGGGTTGCTATTAACACCCTGGTTTCCATTCAGTACGTGTATTTGTACTGTATTTTGTTCCTCTGATACGTGTGTTAGTGGATGCAGGGTTAAAATTCTCACATTCAAAGCCAATACAGATGTTGCAAGAAATGTACCTTCACTCCCCTTTACTCCCCTCCCCCTCCCCCCCCCCCCTTATACTGGAAAGTCTCCCTGAACTTCAACTGAGCAAGTGTCACGGTCCTTTAGTTCTCTTTGTGTACGTGTTTTAAAACACAACAGCTTTATATTGAGTGGTCCGGCTATCCCATGGTGATCTGCTGTAATTGAGTGATTATTGTAACTGTGACCAAGATGGGTCTAATTGTACCGAATTTTGTATTGTATATTGAAACCCCACACACATTTGCACTTTGTACACACACCTGCACAGTAGTATGCACTTGCAAAATGCACATTAGCACCTATGCAGTTGTTGTATTTCAAAACTCACTATGTGGTTAACCACATACTCATCATATGGTGACATGCAGTTACCACATAATAGCCACCGTGTGTCAAATATTGCAGTCAATGGGAAGAGTGTCCCCAGAGAGATGCCATGTCACAAGTGTGAAACGATGGAATATGTGGTTTATCTCCAGCTAGTCACATATAGTAGTATACAGTTACCACAGCTAGTACCATATCATAATGGTCACAGTGTGCTATAAATATTTCAGTCTGTGGGGAAGGAGTGCTTACATAAGTGCACAGTGTGTACTTAAAACTATGTGACGTACCTAATTCTAATCTCATATAAATCACAGTTACCACAGCTTACCATATAAATAATGACCACAGTGTGTCGCATACTGCACAGTGTGGAATTTTAGTCTATGTTGTTCTGTACAAAGCCAGATAGAAATCACAATTGTCACAGTCTGCCACAAAAAAAAAAAACACGTTGTGTCACATAATGCAGTATGTGGGAATATTGTGTCCGCCAAATTGTCACAGTGTGAAATTCTAGATCATGTGGTTTCTCACCCAAAAGTCACACAGTGTCTCGTCACCACAGCTTACCACAAAAGTACCACAGAACGTGTCGCATGTTACAGCATGAACCACATTAATCACACAGCAAAACCAGAGAAAATACAACAAAAAGTACCACACGAAAATACCACAGGATATTCCTATGGTATTTTGGAACATATAAAACATGACTACCACAGGACAATACCACCAGCAGTACTATTCAGTAGTACCACACAGCAATACCACAATAAATACCACACAGCAATACCACAAGAAGTACCTCACAACAAACCCAGAGAAAATACAACAGAAAGTATCACATGAAAATGCTACAGGATATTCCTGAGGTATTTTGGGACATATACCACAGGACTACCACATGGCAATACCACACAACAGTACCACACAAGAGTACCACACAGCAAAAACATACAGTATCGCACAGCAGTGCCACACAGCAATACCACACAGAATTACTACACGGCAAAACGAGCGAAAATACAACAGAAAGTATCACATGAACATTCTACAGGATATTCCTGTAGTATTTTGGGACATATACCGCAGGATTTCAACTGCATAGCAGTACCACACAAGAGTACCACCGAGCAAAATCATAGTAAAGTTTGTTGCCCGTGGTATATCAACAAAATCAATCTTTTGCCTATACAAATCGTTGGAGTCAGGTACTGTCACACTTTTCCGGGCAAGATACGCGGGGTTGTTCCGTGTGGGGATTTTCCAGCATAAAGGACAATTTCTGAGGGCGGACAAGAATTTTGGTGAGTTTTGCATGCAGTGCCTCACTTGCTGGACGCGTTCTACTTAAGTTCTACGTCCGGGTAGTTTGTGTGACCTGCGTGCCAGGCGCGTGGGGGTTACAACTCAGTGAATTCCCACAGAATGTAATTATCTTGGCCGCATACGGGGACTGTGTACCTGCGTTACAGCTGCGAAGTACCTGGGTGGGAGTTGCCTGCAAGGTGCTGTCACTAAGGGCCTCCTAATGGCGTTCTGCGTGGACGTCTGCCGGCATTCACCGCGACTCACCCGGAAAAAGTTTTGGTCATACTCAAAACTTGGCTGCGGGTAAATTGGACTTGCATGCGCACCCCCACGGACGAGATACGAGCCAGGTACTGTCAGGTGCGGACCAACTGCTGGGAGTTCCTGGTATATAGCAAAAAAATTTCCCCGCAAGTCAATCCGCAAGGCTTCCCCAGACATGGTGTGACAAGGCCTTAAGCATGCTCAAAACTCGTTCAAGGTGAGTCGCGGGGGTTTGCCCGCAGAGGTAGACGCAGAACACCGGCAATAACAATTGACAATTGACAATTTTATTTATCTCATGTCACCCAATCAGGGCATTGGAGATAACCACGTAAATTATACATTTGAGATTACATATCGACAAAAAAAAGAAAAACAATATGAAAAAGTACAATGAAGGTACATAAATCTGTAAAATAACTGTACAAGAAGAAAATAATAAAACAATGCAAAAACAGGGATGGTCCTGGTTGGCACCGGTAAATGATGATACAATGCGGAAAATTGATATTCGAAAATGACAAATCAGACAGGAAATTAACATTATAGTAATAAGTCAATGTTTACCATAAGTTTTCTGTGAGTTCTTAAAGAAGACAAAACTTAACTAAATTAGAACGTGTTCTAGGATTGCAGGAGCTAAACATTTGTTCCATTTTCAACGTATTGGGTCTATAGTAACAAAATATTTTTAAAGATAAAATTGCCTATCGTTGTCGAAAACAGGGCATTCAAATAGGTAATGAAATTCGTCACCCAGTGTATTCATATCACAAAGACTACAGATCCTCATGTTCCTGGGAGTATCTGTATATCTCCCAGAAACAATTGGTAAGTGATGGTTTGAACACCTAAACCTACAAAGAATAATTCTATCTCTCTTCGGGAATTCAATCAGATAATTCTCAATATCAGAATTTAGTGATTGTTTGAATATACGATAAGTCTTGGTTTGTGAATTATCAAAGACAGTGGACGACAAATTTTGTTTGTGTATATCAACGAGTCGGCGCTCTACCGATGCTTTGATCCATTCACGACTTGTAGTTTCACACGTGTTCCACAGGTTGTCCATGCCTATATTATTAAGCGTCGTGTGTATTTTCATGAGCCATGGTGAGCGATAGATATTTCGTTCAAAAAGTAATTTCAGTATCAAGTAGATTTTACCAGATACCAGATTTTACCAGATTTACTTTGTCCACTATGTACAAGATTGCACCAAAAGTTTATCATTCTACTTTCAATGTATTTTTCTAATTTCAGCCTTCCTAGCTCGCCTAGAATCATACAATTTACAGTATTTCTTCGAACAAGTAATATTTGTTTACAAAATTTCATATGAAATATTTCGATATCATTAACGATATCAAACCCCCAAATTTTGCTTCCATAAAGCAAAATTGGTAATACTAATTGATCAAATAATTCTAGAAGAATATCAACAGGCAAACGTAAATGATACGTTTTTGATAAAAGGCCATACATTGCCCTTCTCGCTTGATTGAGTTGTTTGGATTGTGCCTTACGGATCTTATTACTGTAAGGTGGTGCCAAGATACACGTATTCATCAACAACTTCTACGATATCACCATTAAATTTAAAAATGGGAATGTTCCGTACTTTTCCACCAGAAAATATGACCAATTTTGTTTTACTCGTGTTCACTTGGAGGTACCATTTTTTTACAATATTCTGATAATGCATTGAAAGCATTTTGTAGTTCATTTTCAGAATTAGCAAGGACAATTGTATCGTCAGCATAAAGTAAAGTAAAAAGCTTGAAATATATATCAAATCCAATATCGTATGCTTCAGAATCGATTTCGTGAGGAAGAAAATCTATCCCTTCGTATTTGTTGCAAATGAAATCTTTTAAGTCATTTAAGAATAGGGCGAATAACATAGGGGATAGATTTTCTCCCTGACGTACTCCAATGTTGCGTTCAAACAAATTTGATTTTCCAGATCCAGTTAATACACATGATTTAGCCTGCTTGTACATATGATTGATTAGTTTAAAGAAATTACCATCAATATTGTGTTCCAACAATTTACACCAAAGAGAGGATCTCTCAACCAAATCGAATGCCTTCTTATAATCAATAAAAGCACAAAACACTCTCTTTTTCTTATGTAAGTGTAAATCAATCAATGAGTGAAGTACGAATATGTGGTCTAAGGTAGAATGACCATCATGGAATCCAGTCTATTCATCACCTAATAATTCATTATCTTCAAGATAAGAGGTCAATCTCTCATTCAAAACAGCGGAAAATAATTTTCCAAAACAGCTTAGTAGAGTAATGCCTCTGTAATTATTCGGATCATTAGCATTTCCTTTTTTCTTATAAAGTGGACGAATAAGGCCTATTGTCCATTTTGCCGTTGTGACAATACCACTTTCTAATACAATATTAAATAGTTTGACAATAATTTCCAATAAAGATGTTGTACTCAGTTTTAAAAATTTATTTAAAATATCTTCACCGTGAGCTTTTCCATTTTTTAGACGTTTAATTTGCTTGATAACTTCTTCACTGGCAATGGGACAATTCAATGCATGGTTGGTTGAGGAAATGTTCTTATATTCAGCGTTGATATGTCCAGTTCAGTTACTATTCTTAGATTGACTTAAGTCACGAAAATGTTTTTCGAGCGTCTCAGTATCGACTGGAATTGTCTGAGCTTTCGTTCCGCTTGAGGAATTTATAACATCCCAATACGCTCGAGGCTGTTTCTTCTTAAGTCCCCTAAGATCATTCAAGAATTTCGTATCTAATTGTTTTTGGGCAGAACGAAGAGTTTTTTTTTTTTGTACATTTTCTTGGCTTTTGTGAGTGCATTGCGAATACTGATTGAATTTTCCGATTTAAGTAGGTTTTTCAAGCGAAAATATTGAGCACGTTGTTTTGCACAAATGTCATGAAACTATGGTTTTGAATTCCTTTTACTTTTGTAGTTATTCTGTTTGGAATAACGGATTTTGGAGTAAGATTCTATCATACCACTTTTATGGGCTGCATCAAGATAAATATCTTTGATGGGTTGAGCAATATTATCAACAGAATTTTGGTTAACATTTTTGACCCTCCATTCTGTTTACTTCTGAGAGCAAAAGGTCAACTGCATTGCTCTCAATATTATTAAGAAATTCATTCCCTGCATCTTTCTTCCATTTCACTTTCAAAGTTTTCAACGTCTGAACAAATTTTTCATGAGTTACCTTTTTCTGATTGCACAGGTCCACAAACTTTAAAATAATTGGATAATGTTTGTCAGAGAGCAGAGGGTCAAAAGTATCAACCTCAAAATTATCAAGGAACTGGACTAAATCTGATGAAGCAGCACAATAGTCAATCGTACTTGCATTTGCACAAGTAAAATCTCCACGTTGTCTATCGGTACCAATTCGACCATTAGTTATTACGAGATTGAAATTTCTACATAGTTTCAGAAATGTATGGCCATGGTTGTTAACTTCTGTATCGCAATTTTTTCTTACCAAGCTAATCCCGTGTGATGGGAACGGTTGATTCAACCAGCTTTCAGATTTGCCTATAAAGTGGTTGTTAGAACAGTCGATTAATTCTTCATATTAATTCTTCATGGCAGAAGGCCATTAGAGGCAACACCTCGCAGGCAACTCCCAAGCAGGTACTTCGCAGCTGTAACGCAGGTACTTCGCAGTCCCCGTATGTCGCTCGTAGCTGAAAATGGATCGGTTTCAGAGCTCTCACGCAGGTCACACGGAATACACACAACGAAGAAAATTCTGCGCGCTGGAGAATGTCTACTCGCAACAAGCGCGCGTAACTTACCCGGAAATGTGTGACAGGGCATTTAACAACATTTTTATCAATCCCCGCCGGCTCACTACTTTGTCCTTTCGTTATCTTTCCTCTCTTACACAGTCCTTTTTCTTATCCACCTCCAGTCGTTTCCCTCGTGTGTGAGGTACATTGCCTGTCTATGTGAAAGATGAGGCTGTGCTCTCCTCTCGTTCTTCTTTCTTGTGTGCCTTTAATTAAAAGCATTCATTCTGAGCCATAACTAGCTTCTCCTTTTTTCCGCTCTATTTCTCTCTGTTTCTCTTACTACCCATCTGCCCTATTCTTCAGCTAGTTTGCTCCTGTCCGTTTGACTGGAGTGAATTAAGCCAGATTAAATTTTATTTCAAAGGCGTGTACGATTTGGAAAACTTTTATATGTCTCTCTCTCTCTCTCTCTCTGCCACTTGTCTTTCTTTTATATTGAAATGCCTTCTCTCTACGCTCTTTCTTCCACTTTCTCCTATTATGTATCCTCTTGAATAATGACGTTACAACCTTATATTATTTACATCATATATTGAATTATAACATTTGTTTGTACCATTTATAACTGTCGTGATTGTTGTATCTAAATAATTCCTAATTTTTACTTTATTGACAACTTTGATACATTAGTTTTGTTAGTATGAACATCTTTATTATGTGCTAGGGATTGACACATGTGTGCTCACATGCCTTCGGGTAATATAGTAAAGAATTTTACTTTTGTGAGCCCTGGCACATGTGTCACTCTCTTATGTGTTATTCAAGTATGTATGGTATATTGTATACAATTGTATGGCCAAATAAATGATAATGATTTGAAAAGATTTGGAAGCTTTGTTAAAGTTTTAAAAAACTTGTTTCTCTATGAAGTTTGGGTAATATAATTGTAATATAGGTCAATCCTGTGAAGAAATATTTTCTTTGTACCTAGCTCTGCTCGTGACGTATGAAAGAGTTCTCACAGTTCATTATGATGATGATGGTGATAATTATACAGGATGCCCCCCCCCCAAAAAAAAAAATACAATCAGATTTTCGCATTAATAACACCAAATATGATTAAACTGTCTAAATGCTACTTCAAGGTCTTAAAATATAACATCTTAGCTCTATTTTGCAGAGAACCCCATTCAATTTGGTTAAGCGGTCACAGAGAAATGTGGATTGTTGTAGAGCATGTCAGGAGTCTGATTCTTCCAAGTTTAACACTTTGATGCTCTTGTGTGTGAATACAATATACAAAACTTGGAGGGAAGAGATTCCTGACATCCTCTACAAAATTCCTCATTTCTCTTTGACTACTGAAGCAAATAGAATTTGGTTTTCTGTAAGATGTGGGCAATAAGTTATATTTTCATACCCTGACTTTGTATTTAGATTGATTCACTATTTTAAAAGATATCGTTGCGGAGCTTCCGTTGTAATTTTGTTTTGGGACATACGGTATAGCCTCAACTACCCATAACGGTCTCTTCAGTATTACCACTTTTTTTTTTCTTTTTTTTTCTTTTTTCTTTTTTTTTTCAGAGAAAACAGCCATTATTATTAAACCAGCATTGTCAGGTACCACCTGGGTCAAGAGGGACACCGTGGGTAAATACATCTTGTTCAATGACATAAGCAGTTCTTCGAACTCGGAACCTCCCTTTCAAAGGCAAGAGAGCTAACTGCTATACTACAGTGCCCCCACATTTTTGCATAATAAGACAAAGAACAGTAATATCTTCATGCAAATAAAACAAAACTACTTGGACTATCATTCAGTAATACGGATAGTTTGTACGTCTTGAAGGATACCTTGTTATCTGACATACAACTAAACGAATATAGACAATATTTCTAGACAATCATATTCTCGTTCATATTCTCTTTTTACATGACAATTTCTGTTTGCGAAATCGGTGGAGGAGAGTCTCGGTACTATAGATATACAGGATCACGATTAAATGAGCCATTCGTCCCAACCAAACGAATCACCCTTATCATTATTTTTTGTGCGTGCATCGTTGTGCCTCTCTCTGCTGTTTGGCCAATGTGTATCTAAGCTTTTAAAAATAATTAGTATAGCATTCATTCTAAAGTCGCCCCACCCTATGACAGGCTCAGCGGACAATTAGTTCTGGTTTCTTTTACTTGAATGAGCTGGCAGTATTGAACTCGGAAATAAGTCATGTTTGGTAAACATGACAAACGGCACTCAATTATGTATTTTAACTTATGTGTCAATACTTTGTTTGATTTTACGAATGCAAAAATTCTAACGGAATGCTTCTCACTAAGTTTCTCTTTTCCATAAAATACTAATGTTGTTTTTGGCTGGTGGTGGTTGACATGTTTATCTCTCTGCATTATTATTAGTATTATTATTATCATTATTATTATTATTGTTATTATCATTATTGTTATTATTATTATTATCATCATCATTTTATAAACAGAAACCATGGCAACGTTTCATCAAATCAGCAACCAGAATCTGGAGTGTCCTATCTGTCTGACACTTTTCAACGAACCCAAATTGCTGTCATGTTCACACACCTTCTGCAAAGACTGTCTGGAACGTGTCTTTCAAACTCAGCCAAACCATCAAACTCTTACATGCCCTGTGTGCAGGAAAGGAACCCCTGTACCAAATGGAGATGCGTGTAAGCTACAAACAAACATACCCCTGAATTCTCTTGTGGACGAAGTAAAAACCAAGAGTCCAACATGCTCAGTTTGTGAGATGGACGAAAAGCCGCCAGCTGTGTCTTACTGTCAGGACTGTGGGAAAAATATGTGCATATCTTGTGAGAAAACACACTCTATCTGGAAACCGTTCTCCAACCACTTATTAATAGCCATAAGCGAGGTGCTCTCGGGAAAAGTTTCGCCAAGGAAACGACAAAGGTGTAAGAAACATCCTAATAATGATGAAAACTGTTTCTGCACCGGATGTCGGGAATACATTTGCTGTACCTGCGGGGTGCTGGAGCATTTGCAGAAAGGACACAAGCTGGAAGAAGCAGTGATCCATGAGGAGAAATTGATACAAAATATTAAGGAATTGAGAGAAAGAGTACAATCAAAGAATATAAACGTTGGAAACCATGTAGAAGTCATAGAGACACAACGCAATGAAATAACAAATATGCTCAGGAAGATCAATGATGACATTGACAAGACGTACGAGGAATACGTGCAAATATTGTCTATCAGAAGAGAGACGCTGAAACGTCAAGTTAAAAGATGGTCTGAAAAATTCCAGAAGGAATAACATGTCATGAAGGAAGAGAGTCGGCGAAAAATTCGTCAGATTAACGCTATGGAAGAGCTGGTAACTAACGGCATGAAGTTACCGCTCGAGAAAGACGCATTGTTTGCACACGACACGCTGTGCGAGAACTTGAAGAGCTTTCTGGGACGAGATGTCCCTGATGATCAATCACCGAAAAGTGTGACACAACGAGCTCAGAAGATTTCATTCGTCAAATACGTCACGGCCAATGAACTTTGTCTTGGAGAGCTGAAAGGTTTTACGTGGGATGTCAAAGCAGACGTAGAGCTTACGGTCAAAAACAGCATGAACTGTATCACTCGGACAGCAGACGGTAAGATGGCGGTGGGATCTTCTTTCGGAATCCATCTCTTCTCCCGTGATGGCGAGTTACAGCAGACCGTGCTGAAGGGTGTCAGTGTTGCTAACATTGGATTCCTGTCTGATAGTCGAAGTGTTGTTCGTGACACAGAAAACAAGATGTCACTATACACTCCCAAATGGGGGAAGTTCAACGTCACGTTCGAAGCAATGAATATAGTTGAAGGAGGGTATGGTGGTCTCACTGTGGATAAAGATGATAATATCTACGTGAGTTATAGGAACCCCAAGAAGATCCAGGTATTTACCCCACAGGGTGGTAAGGCTGTCAGGGATATGATGTGTGGTGAATATACGCCATGGCAAGTATTCCCCTTTCAATCCATAAGGAAGATAATACTGACAGACTCATCAACTGTCCTGTGTCTCGATGGTAAGGGGAAGAAAGAGAATGCCTTGATGAAGGAGGGTATGTTTGCCTACCCAACTGTTTGTCGAGATGACTCGGTCATTGTAGCTTGGGTGAAGCACGAGGAAGGTCTCGTCAGTATTGATCGATACACGAGAGATTTGAAGTACGTGCACAACATCGTAACTAATTTGAAAATACAAATACCAGAAAAGAGAGGTTGGTATTATATACAAGAGTTTGAAAGTAGTGAGATAGCATTCTGCACTCCAGATAGACTGTACATATTACTTGATGCGATTTGATGTGAAAAGTGATACACAATATTTGTTGTGCAGTAGCATGTTTGAAAAGGGATTCTTTGGTGGGATATTCTCGGTGGCTACTATACAATATGAATGAAATATTCATATCATGATGTGCGCTGCACATGTGCCGCACCTATACTTACATGAATATTTATAGTTATGATAAGCACGTCAAGTATGTGAAAATTACAGGTTATCTATGGATTATTGACAATCCCAGTTTTGCAATCGTAGTGCTGTACATACTAAAACTTAATTTGAAAAAAAAAAAATCTTCAGATTAAAGCAGTATGAAAGTAATATCTACTGCAAGCATGACAAACCTACTACCAAAGTGGGTAAATATATATATATATATATATATATATATATATATATATATATATAATTGTAACAATTGGAGTGACGTGGGTACAAACCCCTGTAACGTGAGCTTGCATAAAACATGGGCATCCAAACCTACTGTTAGTGTATGTCCATAATCTCTCAAAAATAATACTTATTCTAAGAAGTCATTGACAATGGCAACAGGTATAATCCATACACTATCGACTTTGTCCCTGTTATCGATCTTACAATAAAGCAGACTGGTTTTGGTACTTTCTTTCCTGTTTAATTATATATCTGTGGCCATGTCGTGATGAGGTGATAAAATAATTAAACAGTTAAATGAAAAATAGGTTTTGAGTTTTGATTTAAACACTGCTACATTTGGGATTTCCTGATTTCGGAAGGTAAATTATTCCATAGTTTGGAAGTTGCACAAACAAATGCTCTGTCTCCTAATATTATTTTCTTTTGCATATCGGGATTTGTAGAAGAAGAGTGTCTTCAGAACTGCACATGTTATGATTTTGTTTGTGAGATTTAAAAACTAATAGTTCATTAGTGTAAAAAGGGGCTTGACCGATGCGTGCCTTTTATACAATAAGCAAAATCTTAAAAGATATTCGTTGGCGAATTGGAAGCCAGTGTAGCTTTTTCAGAACAGAAGTGATCCTCGAGAATCTGGGTTTGTTACAGATCAGCCTAGCACAGGCGTTTTGGACTCACAGTCGCCGAACTTGAGAATCAGGGAGTCAATATTTTAATAACCCATTACAATAGTCTTACTTACTAGTAATGCATGCATCATTGTGTGCATGGACAACTATTTTCATGTTATTCTCATCATTTTATATAATGATTTACACACTCTTGTAAAGTGTGTTTCCATGGTGAAATGTGTGTCCAAAAAAAAAAAAAAACCACTCCAAGACTCGTAACATTGGAAGATGATTTTATGACAGTACTTCCAACTGGTACCCCATTAAAATGAAGTTAGGATACCTGTTTGGATGTGCCAATCAGTAACAATTCATTCTTACTGTTATTCAGCATGAAATTGTTTTGCAGCATCCATCCACATACACAATTAATACATGCTTCCATTTGAGAGATTTTTCTCAATTTTTATGAAATTCTTTAGATTTCATTCAATATCAGGTCCATGTTATCAACGGAATCAATTATGAACAAAACTTGCTGTATATTTTCGCTCCTGTGCTGCTAAATAATTTTTGTCCAACATACAGTACAATATATTTGGGTTTTGTTTTTTGTTCAAATCATACCATGTTTATATAAGACAAGTGACGTGGAATTCTGCATGACTTTAGAAAAAGCTATCTTGATCAACCTATTGAAGCCAATCCATATCTGCGTCATTACACACACATACATACACACACACACACACACAAAGAAAAACATGTGCTGAGGCATCACCTTCTTTTTAACATACTTTTTCTTTGCAGAGCATACTATACAATATTATACAAAAATTACATCAAATTCAGCATAACTCTTGTTTAAGAGAAAAAAAAAAACTATCTTGATCAACTTGATCAAATAATGTGTTTCATTACATAAACTCCCTTACACCCTTGATCAACCTATTGAAGCCAATCCATATCTGCCTCATTACACACACAAACACACACACACAAAAAAAAAATTGTGCTGGTGAATCACCTTTTTTAACATACTTTTTGCGGAGCGTACTATATAATACAAAAAAATATATATCAAATTCAGCATAACTCTTATTTGAGAGAAAAAAAAATATCTTGATCAACTTGATCAAATTAATCAATATTTGCTTCATTACATAAACTCCCTTACACTCCCCTACACTCCCTTGAGAATACAGCATTTTCCAAAACCTGCAGTAACCTGAAAGATAGCTATCAACCTACCCCCCTATACAAAACAAAATAACTATATGTGCATAATTAATTGTCAAAACAAACCGTATTCCTGTTAAACCCTCTTAACTTGCACACCATTACTCTACTATTACCTAACTACATCTACCTAACCTCACCCATCACCCACATCTCTACACAGGCATATCCCCCCCCCCCCCGCCAAGACATTGACCCTCAAAACACATATAAAAACACAAAACATCAACAACAACAACAAAACACATACTCACGCGCGCACAGCCACAAACACTCACACACTAAATCACACTGCATGCATACATGACGTATCATAGTTACCCGTTTCCTAGACACACACCAGAAACCAAAACTGACCAAACGTCTGACGTGGGGAAAACAAAAAAATGTGACCACCATAATGCTGATAAATACCGATTCCTAAACATTGATAAGTCAGAAACCGAAACTGACCCTACGTCTGACGTTGGGGAAGAAAGATCACAAAAATGACATAATCAAAATGTATAATCTTAATTATGTCATTTAATAATGAGAGATGCTGTGCTGCTGAGCACGTGCATCCGATAAATCTGTGCGTCATCTGCATAGTAATGGCAATATACACCAGGAAATTATAAACATTTGTCACTAGAAAAATTAGATTTCTCGTGTATAAAGTAAATAAAAGAGGGCACTACCGAGACCCTTGGGTAACACCAAAGGCCACTGGGAAAGAATCAGAAACAGTATCATCGATATCGGTCTGTTCATGTATTATCTGCCAAATATGACTCTGTCCATCTAAGAAAAACACCATCAATGCCGAAGCAAGTACTCAATGATTCTATTAAGCGACAATGATCTATAGTATCGAAGGCACTATACTCAGGTCTGTGATAGCAATATACTAACTTTCTGATTGTCTATGGTCACCGAGTATATAAGTCTGTATTCTTATTTGTGTTGTTTAGTACTGTGGAATTGTCTGTAAGCTGATTGATTGAAATGCAGAAGTGAATTACAATTGTAAGGTGATCCACAATTTGCTGACAGACGGCACCTTTAACCAACTTTGATACGTACTTCACATTACTCAAAAGCCGCATATTGCAAAATTCCCTGTCCAAACTAGATTTTTCATAATGGGTTTAGCTAGAACATTTTCCCCTCTTAGGGGAAATTACCAGTTGATATAAAAAGATTGATTAAGGATGTCACCATGGGAATCAGTGATTCAACACATTATAAAAGGATCTTCCTAGGCGTTGGGTCTGATGTATATGACTTTTTTTTTTTTTTACTGAGCTTAGATATAAGGGTTTTTTTATACCCCCTCCACACGTAGTGTGAAGGGGGTACATAGGAATCACCGCAATGTTGCTCGGGCGGGCGGTCGGTCGGTCGGTCTGTTGCAAAATCTTACGTCGCGAATTCCTCCTACAGTTTTGAAGCAATTTAAATGAAACTTAGGGTAAATGATGATATTGAGGTATAGATGTGCAAGACATGTTTTTTGTGTGTGTGTTTGTCGGACAATGCGTTGCCACGGTAACCATAATTTTACCAAAACCTTGTGAATTGAATAACTTCCATAGTATTTAAGCAATCAATTTCAAAATTGGTATCTATGATGATATATAGGTGTAGTTATGCAAGACACTCTTGTGTTTGTACTTGACAAAGCGTTGCCATGGTAACCGCATGTTTTCTTCGAAATCTTGTGGAGTGAACAACTTCCACAGTTTTGAAGCAATTGAAATTAAATTTGGTAGGCATTATGGCCTTGAGGCATAGATGTGCAACTCATAATATTTGTGTTTGTCGGACAAAGCATTGCCATGGTAACCATAATTTTACCAAAACCTTGTGGATTGAATACCTTCATTCAAGCAATTAAGGTCAAATTTAGTATGTATGATGATCGGGAGGTGTAGTTATGCAAGACACCAATGTGTTAATGTAAGAAAAATGTGTTGCCATGGTAACCACTCATTTTTTGTATCAAATTGAATCATTTAATCTATGAAGGTGACATTTGGTGTGTATGATGCTCTTTAAGTGTAGTTTTGCAAAATGTCCTTTGTATTTGTATCGGGAACAACTTTCACTGTTTTGAAGCAGTTGAAACCAAATTTGGCAGGCATTATGGCCCTGAGGTATAAATGTGGAGCACATAATTTTTGTGTTTGTCACACAAACCATTGCCATGGTAACCACAATTTTACCAAAACCTTGCAGATCGAATAACTTTTCCATCATTCAAGCAATTAAAGTCAAATTTAGTATGTGTATCATGATCTAGAAGTGTAGTTTTGCAAGACACCAATGTGTTAGTTTAAGGAAAATATATTACCATGGTAACGGCTCATTTTTTTTATCAAAATAAACCATTCAAGCTATGAAGGTCAAATCTTATGTGTATGATGGTCTTTAAGTGTAGTTATGCAAAATGTCCCTGGTGTTTGTATCAGACAATGCATTGCCATGGTAACCACACTTTTTACCCAAACCTTGTGGAGCTCAGTGTCAACTCTGTAATTGTACAGTAAACTAAAATTATTATGTTGCCAATTCGACAAGTGCACAAACTTGGTATTAACGTCATTGCCCTTATGACATCACATACTATAAAGCGACACTAGGGGCGGGAGTATTAATCACCTTCAGTGATAATTCTAGTTTGTTTTCTTTTGCAACATCAGGCTTGGAGAGTGGTTCAAAGCTAGTAAGCGTTGGTGTATTATAGGAGGTTTCCTAAAGAGAGCCTGTGAGTGGTTTACTCAGTACATTTGCCTCGATGTCATCATGAATTTTCATTACTGTATCATCTTTCATTCACACACACACACACACACACACACAAAATTATCTCAGTAAGGCGTGGTGTTATAGGTTGCCTCTTTACTCAGTACATTTAACATAGACTTCACAATGTGAAATAACCGTTTTTATAATGTTTTTGTCCCATGACCGTGACTGGATTAGTTTGATAATTTCTGCGAGCTCCGTTTAACAGATGCAGCGTAGAATTACGAAGTGACTTATAACTATTCCAATATAAGGCTTTGTAGCTCCACTTAGATATGGGGTCACTGAAATGGAATGTAATGCGGAAGATAGATAGATAGATAGATAGATAGATAGATATTGGTTTATTTCATCAAAAGGAAGATACACAGCAGCCCAGAGGCTAAATTGCGTGTTCTTGATGTAAATATACAAACGAAACAAAACAATACAATACGATAGTCATTCACATTAAACAATCTATCCAAAACAAATAAGCCTTATTTCATATTCATATACTACAAATACAATTCTCTTTCAAAATACAATATTCCATCAACAACTGATTACACATAAATAATTACAGCAGAGAAAAAAAAAACAGTTGATTTAGAGTATGAAAAGACACAAAAAAAAACACCTGCGGTTGTATGTACACATGTGTATATACAATAACATAACATACTGACATAATGTGCCCCATCAACAATAATAATTACTCTTACCAAATTTTAAATCAAAGAAAAAAAAAGAAAAGAAAAGAAAAAAGAGAGAAACTATAAACTATACAAATCTCCTACACTAACCTTTAAATAAACTGCTCAAAATTATCGGGGGTAATCAGCCAAGTCAGATATCGTTTTCTCAATAGAAAAAAACGACCACAATATCATATGATAAGCATATAAATATCGAAACTCAAATCAAATTCTCAAACTCTTAGAAACCCAGATCAATCCCCAAATTCCTAGCCACAAACTTATAACCAAAAAAACATTATACAATCCATTTCTGTTCCCTCCTTATAAAAAATATTACAATCTTAACAACACACAGTCAATGCCTGACAGATGAAATATAAATATCCAAATATCACAGCGCTCACATACCTTTCAAGTATGAAAAACTCTAAAAAAAAAAAAAAAAAACTCACACACAAAACAAATATTGATAGGTGATTAAACACTATCATTGTCATCATCGCCAACTTCATCCAAGATGACGACTACAAAAAACGCCTACAATTATTTTCGTGCATAATGTACACCTCCCTTGCTCTACTCCAACAATACAAAAATTATTTCACAGATTACTATTTAAAAGTCTTGTAATATATGGAAGAGAGCTGTTGCGGTACCTGCTTGTTCTGCACTTAAACTCACTGAACAAGTTTTTACTACGTAGATTGCTGCGTCCATGTGCTTCCAATCTAGTGGGTGGGAGCCAATCAGCAAATCGTGATCGTGGGCAATTCAACTGAACTGCAAATTTCTGACACAATTTTAGACGGCGTTGACATAACCGTGGTAAATCACAAACAGTCAAAGCATTTGTGTAATTTACAAATGAGGGGCCAAGCATGAGACGACATGCACGTTTTTGTATTTTCTCCATTTCTTCACTTTGTTTCTTTGTCAATCCTGAGTTCCGGGTGGGAAATACACTGCCGCAACAACGATGAAGGAGATTGACCGAGGTAATTTGGTTGGCTCCATCCTTACCCATACTATTTCTAGCCCATCTGGGACCACAATATCGGGAATAACCTGTGGTTTGATGTTGTCTCTCACATAGACGGCAACGCCTCCTCCTCTTGAGTGAGTTCGTGATTTACAAAACACATCATATTCATTGATAGTGATAGACTCGACTGGAAGATCCGCACTAAACCATGTTTCTGTTACCACGGCTACATCAATGGCACTGCTCAACACATACGAATGAAATTCATCAAATTTATTATTCAGTGAACGGGAATTAGTCAGCAGGAAAGATGGGAATGAATATATTGGTCTAGCCTTTTCCGCATCCCCCTGTAAATCACTCCTGAATCTCCTGATTGTCTTTTGTTTTTCACTTCGCTCATCATGTTTATTAAGATTAGGAGACACTCTTCCACTAATCTCTGGATACAGGATAATGCCATTATCAACTGAACGGGTTCTGGTCGCTCCTGCTCTTTTCCCCCTCCGAGTTCTCTTTTTTCGTGAGATTCCTATTGCGTTGATTTGTTTCCACAACTTCACTGGTAGCCTCTCATAACACATATAATGAAGACCATAAGAATACAACTGCTGCCTATCATACGTAGTATTTATTCTGGTAGGTAATTCACAATGTTCTATTCGATCACCAGTACTTATACGTTCCATAGGCCCAGGGTTGGGGTTTATGTCTCCATCTTGTAGGAGGGAGATTTGATATGTTGCCTCTGAGTTCGGGTAGTAGGACAGCTTTAGGCTAAGGAATTTCCTTACCAGTTTTGACGATCGGGGGTAGGTTTTCCAAAATGGCGTACTTGGCCTGTGTAATGCATCGCCCAGTTCACAACGAATACAACTTTCCAACAGGCACAATCCAAGAAGGAGCACAAAAGCAGCACACTTGACCGCCTTCATTGTTGCTACAGGTCACCTTTGTTCCTTCCAATAGCTCATATTAGAGTGAACAATGATTTCACGTATTCCTCTGTCAGATTGACCATTCAGAGGGTAATTGTATCCGAAAACTTACTGCGGGGAAACACGATGCGGTTATCAAACAAACAAAATGAATTTCTTTTCCCTTCTCAATCTCTCCTCTTCCGACATCTCTCTTTCTCTCTCCCTCTCTCTCATCTTCATTTTCTGTTTCATCCACATTTCTATCTGATGATTTTTTTTACTTTCTGACTACTTGTTACTTGTTGCAGTCATCCTAAACGCAGCTCCTTGGAAGCTATACCGGGATGTAAATCATGTCGTGTGCCAACGGAGGTGCCGAAGTGATAAAACTTGACTTTTACTTGCAATAAAATAAGCGAGAGTGACTAGGAGCCCGTTTACACCGATTTTGGGGCCGGCCCAGGGCCGGCCTAAAAGTCGGTGTAAACGCACGCTGGCCCAAATGCGGAACCAAATTTGGACCCGCATTTGGACAAGCTCCGGAGGTTGTCTCGGGCCGGTCCTGGGCCGACCTATTGTCGGTGTAAACGCACGCTGGCCCAAATGGGGTACCAAATGCGAGTCCCGCTTCCTTTCCGCAGCGATCGTGACGTAATTGCGTAATGTTATGAGTGCTTATATCGTGCATGCTGTCTTGTCTTGTCTTGTCTTGTCTTGAAGGAGCGGAGAATTCTGTCCTGCAATGTCTCACAATGTTTCATCTCTGTATTGTTTTTTTTTCCTCCAGAAAATTTGTGCATAGGTAAGGATGATGAGAAACTGTGAAATTGATTTTTGTTGGGTAGTGGCGGTGATGTGGCGTTATTTGTGATTTGAATTATCCCAAAATCCATGCTCTGTGTCGGACAAAATAGTCATTACATCCCCAGGTATTCAGTTCACAGAATTGCATATGTACACAATACACATTTCCCGCGGGCGCGCTCCAATGAAATCATTCTTCACATGCAGAGGGCCGCTACCGTCAGAATATTTATATATAATCCGGCCTAAAAGTGGTCAGGCGGTGTAAACGAGGTCTTTGCGACTAAAAACAAAAACATTGGTCCCTTTGTACAGCATGTGAAACCCAGAAGGAGGTTGCATCTTGTTGATGAAGGGTAGTTCAACATCTCTAAATATGGTTGGGTTTGGAGTGAGTACCACGAATCTCAATGAATTATTCCATAGTCGAGCTGACCTTGGGAATGTTGCAAATTTGAATGCGTCTATTGTAGTTTTTGGGTATGACATATTTTGCTGGGTGGTTATGTCTGCCGAAGTAGGTTGCTGGTATGATACCTTGAGGAAAAAGCATGTAGACCAGTTGATGATGTAGTCTATAGAAAAGGGAGCATTGAGAGAGGAGCCGATGAGTATGGAGGCTGTCCCATCCAAGGGCTGAAACCAAGGTTGAGGAGGATGTTGTTCTTCTCAAATCACAGTGGACGAACCGAGTCGCTGATCTTTGTACTTGTTCAAGTAAGTTTACAACTGTGACGGTGTGTGGGTTCCATGCCTCTGAAGCGTACTCCAGTTGGGGACAGACTATAAACGCAGTGTCGGCCCTGGCTTTGACCTCTTTTGAGCATGGAGACAGAGGCTTCTGCGAATGAGGCCATGTGAACGACTTGCCTTATTCCTGATGTTATGGCAGTTTTGATTCCATTGCAGGTCTGCAGTCACCGTCACTCCTGGGTATTTGTATTCTTTGGCTCTAGGTATTACATCTTTGCCAAGACAGTAGGTGTAGATGTGAGGAGTGCGTTTACATGTGATGGAGAGGACGGCGCATTTCTCCACATAAAACTTCATTTGCCATGTGCTTGACCAGGATGACAGCTGTAGAACTTGTTGCAGGATGGGATGATCAGTCATCAGCAAATAGCCGAAGCGAAAACTTGATGTTATCTTGGATGTCATTTATATAGATGAGAAAGAGAGTTGGACCAATGACTGAACCTTGGGGAACTCCAGATGAGACATCCTGCCATGAGGACCTGGAACCATCGACAACCACACACTGTGTTCTGTCTGAGAGGAATGTCATTATCAAGTTGAGTGTATCACCTGTGATGTCATGATGTTGGAGCTTGATACGAATGCCCTTTCAAAGGCCTTTTGGAAGTCTGAAAACATGGTATCCACTTGGCTGCTTTTGCTGAAGACTGGAAGACCAGTCATGCACTGCAGATGATAGCTGTACGTGTGGTAGCTGATAGACCCTGACGAAAGCCATGTTCGGCATCAGTGAGAATCTTGTTTGATGCTAGATGTTTGGAGACATGGCTGAGGATTATTATGCTCCATAATCTTGCAGGCAATGCAGATGAGGGAGATCGGACGTTAGTTAGAAGGGCCACTTTTCTCACCTGACTTGTATATTGAAGAGACAAGGGCCTGTTTCCATTGAGATGGTATTGTGCCGGTGTTATAACTTTGTTGGAACAAGAACGTCAGTACAGGAGCAATTTCGTGGGCCATAAGCTTTAGTAGCTTGGATCCGCTGGCTTTTGAAAGGTTTAGCTGCTGCAACTGTTTCTCGACTCCTCTCTTATTGAAGGGCAGATGCCCGATGGACAAATAGGGAGACTAGTCCTTTGATGGTAGGTTCTGCATGTCTTCTTCGGTGAATGTGGTATGGAAGTAGTTGTTCAACACTTCTGCCCTATCTGCAGCTGCAGAACATAGTTTCACAGCAGTGCGTAGGGAAGGTATTCCAATGTGTTCAGTACGGCACCTTATAATGTAGGACCAGAAGACTTAGGAATTGTCTTTCAAACTTGCTCCAATGGTGTTGTTGATGTAGTTTCCATGGACTTCGTGGACAACCTTGGTTACATGATTTCGAAACTTTCTAAATCTTTCCGTGCAGCTGTAGTACCTTGCCGGAAAGCGTTCTTAAACAGTCTGTCTCGTTTTCTCATCTTCTGTTTGATGTCCTGGGTAATCCATGGGACATGTCTTTTTCCTTTGCTCATATTTGATGGAATGAGTTGAGCCAAGCACCTGTTCAGGAAATTTGAGATCATCATCCAATTAGATTCAACAGAACGCTTTTCACGATCTGAGAGAAAGAAACTCAGCTGAGAAAGCTCTTGCGGCTTGCTGAAGTTGATAAACATCAGCATTATTGAACTGGTGAATTTTCCGAGGAGGCTTGGATTATTGATTAGGACTCAGGTTGAAGGTGTATGTCAGTAGACGGTTGTCATAAATTCCAGATAGCACCTCTACATTGGTCACAAAACTAGAATTTGTTGTGCAGATTAGATCAAGAATATTACCCGATGAAAGGCGGGTAACTTCACGTTACTGGGTAGTTTTCAATTGGGTGAACGAGAAGGACGTGCCGCCGAGCGCAACCGTACGCCAAGGAGTCACGTCTGTACGTTGACCCGCTGCTAAAACACATTTCGATTTCGGGCGCCGGAGTCACGTCTCGTGGCGTGTGCAGGAGGCAACCTGTGCCTTGCGTGCATATATGCGGAATTTGTGACTCGTTTCTGTACTTGTAATATTTATTTTGTCTTTGACTAGATGCGTATCCTGGGAGGAATTATGTGGATTTTAAAACATGATGCATGGTAAGACTACTAGGCAAATGCACTGCTGCACTAGCTAGGCCAAAAGCACCAAGATCTGTTTGCGCACAGCATTACGGGTAAATGCATGTGTGGGACTACGGTAGGCAGTCACAAAGTGCGAAACAGTGAAAACGGGCAAATAAAGTAGGTACCAGAGGCTGTATTTTGTATGTCAGCGCTGCTGCTGCGACGTATCAAGATCATAACGTCGGTTGAGAATGATAAGGGCATTAAGTTGCCACTAAACCCCTTAACGCCCTTCTCATTCTCAGCAGACGATAAGCTTTCATGTAATTAGAATATAAATATTCTCTCGAAAGAAAAAGGAAAACAGGTGAACTGAGCGCGGATTTCCCGAGAGTCATCGTGCTCTTTCGCACGGTACCCGAGAGGAGTGTGACGTCATAGCAAGGTGGGGGTTGAGCGCGGCGCAACCAATTTGGGTGGACGGTGATAACCGGGGTTAAAAGAAAACTGTACTGACATTTTCTAATTGTCTGATAATTCTAATCTACATTTTTTGATGCCTACTACTGGGAAGAGGGGATTGTAAAACCCAGGATAAGCCGGTAATGATTTTTTGAAAAAAAAAATTAAAACGAGCAAGCCATGGAACGATCCACACAATTTGGCCTACGTCACAGGTGCTCTTGGTGCACAACTCCGACATTAGCAAGACGAACTACATAATGCCAATTTACTGATGAAATCTCACACGAAGTACTGCAAAAGCTGTTATCTAGTACAATTGCAACATGGAGCTGTAATAAACATGTTAAATAGTATATATTAATCTTTAAAAGCAATCTCTTCAACAGCTTTTTATTTTGATAAAACTTGTGGGGGAATTCCAGATATGCAAAATGAAATTGGCATCGTTATCCGAACGTGCTGCCCATAGAAGACTGTGTGTAAGGTAACGTTACGCATTGCTGATCATGATCGAGCGATGGTTCGCCAGTTCAAACTATCTAACGTAGAGGTTAGATGAGGGCTGAGTGAATCTAAATCCAAATGTAGATAGACTCTCTTCAACGGCACGCACGATTTACGCTTAGTGAGATGAAAACGGTACCCTGTACACATAGACTCTGAAATACTAGAACTATAGGACTAGGACTACTGAGCAGTCAAGGAGTAGGTTCTACGTGGCAGTCCAAGTTTTGATGAGTAGGCCCTACACTCACTCACCGTCGACATTGCAGCTGTAGGCCCTATGTGCACCGCGCTAATAAGGCACAGCGTAACGTTACATACCCCTGCTGCCAGAACTTGAAGAAAGTCCAGACGAAAGTCCAGACTCCAGATCTAGATCTGGACCCTTGTCCTGCAGGCACTGTTGTTCCTGTGCTGGATTTTTCAGGTAAGGTATCTGCTTTATGGATTTCCGATGTTTTGATAGTCGAGATAAATCTCATAGTGGTGTTATTTACACCAAGGACTAATGTTAGATCTAACAGTTTGTTTCAGTAACGTTAGGCCTACGGGTACTAGGACCCATATCTCGGAAGCGTGGCCTGACCACGTAGACTCTAACACAGTATCGCCGCTTCGCGATCCAAGCGCTGGTGTAGGTATAGTGCTAGCGTACTGCCGTATCCATGTAGATATCTCAAAATTCACCTTGCCAAATGGCACCAAACTCACAGGAAATACTTTATGATTCATATCCAACAGCTCACGTTAATTGGAAACAAATCACATGTCGGGAAGCGTAAGTGTAGATGTCGACTTTCCTGTCGGCGTCGCTAAAAATAATCTGCTCTACGAACACGACTAACACGAGTGATTGCGGCCAGGCCCTACCTACCTGCTGCGCACGCACATACTGAAGTTAGCCATTTAATATCATGAGACAAATCTTTCAAGTAATCGGGGGCAATAAATAAATTTACAAATTATTTGTGGTAAGTTGAATGAAAAATGTAGTTCCTATATCACACAAGTCGCAAAAATCATTACACTTTTGAGTTTAGTTCTCGCGTAAATTCCCCGTTCGCACAGTACTAGTCGGCTAACTTCAGTTCTAGATTGTGCATCTTGCGTTCGCCAAGATCTCTCGCGAAGAGTGAGGTTTTTTTTTTTGAGTGACGACTTGAAAGTCGACGTCAATATTGATACTTCTCGATTACTGATTTCGTTCAAATATAAGAGAATACTTTGAAATATGCTATGAAGTATATCCTGTAATTTTGGTGCAATTTGGTGTATATATTTGAGATATATACATGGATAGAACAGTACACAAGCGCCGCCTGGTAGCTAAATTAGGCCTAAGCGTCGTCTGCTACTCGATACGAATTAACGCACGCGTATGCGAGCACTTGTAATCAGTAATAGTGAGAGCACCTGTGACATCATAACATCCGGGCTCGTCAGCTCATTAGCATAACTCTCACCTAAAAAGTTCCATTTTTAACATTAAATTACGGACTTTATCGTTATGAAATTTTGATTCTGTTTGCACCGCTGGGTCTTTTAGAATTAAAAGAACAACATATAAAAAAAAATAAGAAATCGGTACAATGCCCTTTTAACGCGTTCGAAATGTGTGCGATGAGCCGAGGGTGGACACTCGCGCATGCGCGGTACGTAAAAACTACGTCATAACAGGGTGACGCCTGGCTCAACGTGCAAATCGAAAAGTCCCTAATAACTGGAATAGGGAGTTTGTGAGCAGGATGTCCAGTAATTTTTGACGTGTTGTGGCAGAGCTGGGATTGATGTGGTCTGGCTTTCCCAGTTGATGTCAGGATGATTGAAGTCCCCCCGCAATGGGGATGTTGGAAGGACTTCACCGATTCCCAATCAAGGAAGGAAGAGACTTTTCCAAACCAGTAGGGCTTTCTTGACGCTCATTTTGTGGGCAGTAGTAAGGTCCGAGAAAGAGCTGTTTAGTATTTGCCAACTCAACAGTGCACCAAAAATCTTTAAAGTCTTTGGTCAGATGTGAGCATTCGCTGATTGTCAACTCATACAACGATAAAAACACCTCCCCACACTGATTTCGGTCTTTACGAAGTACCTTGTAGCTTCCTGGAAAGATAGAGTTCGTAGGGATGTCGGCATTTAGCCTGGATCCACGGCCCAGGATAATGTCGGAGGAATGCTGAGGGATCTTGGAACTCCCTTTAAGACAATTGCAGTTGCTTCTGTTTCGTCTGCTACTGGGTGAGGGAGATTGTGGAGGCGAGAAGTGAGGTTGAGGAGGTGGTGGGCATCTGTTTGTGCTTCTCGTAGGTGTAGAAGTGGCTGGAAAGCTTCTTGAAGCTGGAGAATCAGGCTAGCTGTCTTCAAGTGCAGAGAAGCTGTTTGCATCAGTAAAAACAATTCCTTGCCGAGAATAGCTAAATCCGATGTTTATGGATCAACATTTAATGCAATTCCAGGCAAATTTTTTTTAATTTAATAGTACAGAGCTGATCGTAGCTGCGTGCCGAAATGCCAACGCATGAGAGGTGTGGCACCAGTAGCACCACACATCACGAAATATTGCTGGGTCGCTGTCATTCATTCACATTTTGACCGCAAACAGCACAAGGATATTTCTGTTATGGATCACTTGTAGAAGGTCCAGGGTTGGATTATACTTGATTACTAAGCGGGAGCAACAGATGGAGGTGACCCAGGGATGTTGACCGAAAGTCGAGCAACCATGTGCTGACTGAGAAATCTCAGCTTTTTGCATGTAGAGACAAGGAGACTGACCTTAAATTCATCAGAATAGGAGTTCAGCTGTTTGCTGGTGGTACACAAATCTTTTTGTAGGGTGTACAAAGATCGAGATGGCAGCAAATAACACAATGATAAGTTGGTGAGACCTCTTGCTTACACCCATCATAGCTTTGTTATGCTGTCACTAAATACCAAATGTTCAGAAGCTATAGTATTGAGACACAAATTCAACCAAGTGACAACAAGGCCAAAATTTACAAAGTACATTACGTCATCTCAGCTAAGCTGGAACTATACACCAATGAAGCTGGACAGCGGTAGCAACTTTGACTTTGGTAGGAAGTAAATAGCGCTTGAATTTGAAGTTCAGCTCAGTTCAGTTCAGAATGTTATCCAGCACAAAAAAAAAAATAGTGTTGTGTGGGATCACAATAAAAAGAGTAGTAAAACAAGTCCAGGTAAGCCAAAACTCAACCTCAAATATCACACTCTGAAATTAACAAAATACAAAAATAAAGTAAAATTTTGACATTTCAACTGCTAAAGTAATTATGATGCTTTTAGCTATAAATGATCGATGGATAACGAACAATGGCAAATAGAAGTAGATTTTGAGCATCCTAAAATCACACAAGACACCTGCAGAGACACAAAACACTGCTCTGATATATGCAATAACTCATTCTTTTATAAATTTGGTCAAAACAGTGTCGTCTCTAATAGCCATGTGGTGTACAAATAAAATAGGGAGATCGAGAAGCAGTTTGCAAACATCATTGAAACAATTCAAGTAAACTGAAATGCCTTAATGATACTGGTATTTTGGATCTCTTGCATTTGTTAGAATTGAAATTCAACGATATGTCGCATACTTTTTGTGGAATATCTGGGAATTCCTATCAGAGAAGTGTAGTGAGTCTGTGGAAGGAGACCAAGACAAGATGGATTGGAGTCTTCCCCTCCCTCCCACAAGAGGGAGCTTTACATTTTTATTATTGCCATTCAACGATCTGATGTACGCATTTGGTGGAATATTTGGAAAATTGTCAATCGTCAAATGTTAGACAATTCATGGTCTCATCCCCAAACACTCTAACACGAGGGAGTTTTGCATTTTTGGAACTGAAATGAAAATATTTTTGATGGAACATTTGGGAAGTTTTCAATTAAAAAGTGTACTAAATCTATGGAGGAGATCCGAGCGGGGGAAGGGTTAGAGGGGGGAGGGGGAAGGGGATAACACCCTCCCATATGAGTTTTTTTTTTTTTTTTTTGTATTTTGCAAGTGACGGATCTGGTGCCCACTATTTGATGAAAAATTCGGAAATGTGTCAATCTCAAAAGTGTACAAAGTCTATGGAAGGGACCAAGCGGGGAGGAGCATTTGCATCTTTATGATTAATACAATGAAACAATCTGGTGCGTACTATAAATGAATTTTCCATCAAAAAAGTAAGAAAATTGTTGTAATCTCGGGAATTACGGCGGCAAAATAATATTATGTACCCTCCCCCCCCCCCCCCCCATCCATTTTCAAGGGGGGGGGGGGGCAACTGTCCCCTTGCCCCATAGTCCTTGTGAATGCATATTCCTGCATACCTATAAATCATAGACGTATCCTGTGTCACCGTTTGCTGAATGATTCCGGAAATGAAAGACATAGCTTGCCTACGTGCGCACGGTGTGGAGCAGGAAGGGGGAGGGGGGGGGGTGGTGGTCAAATTTTGACTATTTTTTATTTATTTATTTTATTTATTTTTATTTTTTGCGTACGAAACCATGTATCACAAAACCAACAACGACTCTAGACATGGAATTTTAATTAAGGGCAGATTCTGAAAGAGCAGACTTTAAGCTAAAAAATGATGTGTAACTCAATTCAAACATGGACCCTCCTAACATATCTAAATATTGGAAAGAAAGCACACACTCTGGGAAAGTGTGTACTGAGAAAAGAGGCTCCGAAGTACAGGTTCTATTCAAGCACTTAATCTTACCAAGCCACGCTTGCTGTGCGATGAATGGGACAAAAAAGTAGTATGTAATGTACCATAGCAACAGCAATGTAGGGATCATTATATTAGGCTGGAATCGAGCATGCCCTAGCTATTACCACATTCTATCTATTAGTAATACCAACTTTGAAAGCAGTAGCATCACCCTTGCAAAAGTTATTACAGTTGAAAGTGAAAAGTGTGTAAACGATTTTTAAAGAAATTTAAAGGGGCCTGTAAGACATACCAAATCGCGCACTATTTTACAAAATAATTGTTCTAGAAAACAGCTTAAAATGCAATTTCCCGTTCGTTTTATGATCCCAAACTTCAGAATAATGTAAAAAAAGAATTGCTCTTTCAGAAAATATGAGAAACTCAAGATTGACTAGGTTCACCTTTTTCACCTTTTATTTTGAGTCCTCACGTAAAATGAGGGCGTCCGACTTTTTGTTGGTTTTTCGATGTACGTTGCACATATACCATAATTATGAGTTCTACTATTGCTGGGTAATGATTCTGTTGTCATTTATTCTTTTTCTGAGATAGAACATTTTTCTTTGCGATCTACTGCTTTTGTATTTGATTCTGCCAAAGACTGTTGTAATATTTTAGTTCTTTTTTTCTCACCTGTTTTGTTGCATTGTAATGAAATTATATTGTGTATATGTATTAGCTTACGTTCATTGTATCACTATTTTTGTACATCATCATGGACTTACTGAAAAAAAAGGTCGAGTGCAAGTATCTTAACCCGAGTATGAATAAAACAAACTAATAAAGCAAACAAAATTCCAGCAAATATTGCAATTTGACGTGATTTTATGTGATAGAAGAAAGCTAAGGGAGCCAGTACTTTAAAATGTTCTTTATGACATATTTGAGAGCAGTATTTCACGGTTTAAACATAGAAATCCCGCATTAGGTCGATATTGCTATTTCAGAGCAAGCGATATGAATCGCGCGCCCGCTGGGCTCTTCTACTTGCACCAGCACTCACCTCACTCACCTCATTCTCTGTATATATAATAGTGTCTATACAATTTTCGTTGTTGCAATGTGATGCCAGGATGTTACTGTTCTTTGTTCTTGCTTTTTCTTTTCTTTTCGATAAGTATACAAGATGTTTTGCCCATTTTCATTAACCTTCTTCTCTTTTAAAGGGAAGATAAACCCCAAGAACAATGTGGATTGAGTGAAAGCAGCAACATTAGTAGAACACATCAGTGAAAGTTTGAAGAAAATCGGACAATCGATGCAAAAGTTATGAATTTTTAAAGTTTTGGTGTTGGAACCGCTGGATGAGGAGAATACTAGAGGATATGACGTATGAGTGGACTACAATATCAAGAAAACAAAGAAAATACTACAAAAATCCATTTTTCATGAAAATTACAAATTCCATCAACTTGATATTGACATATGTTAAGGGTAGCAAATTATTCACCCTGCTTTCTGAAAGCGGTTGGTCCACTGCTCTTTCATAATTCTAGAAAAGTGAATTTTTGTTGAATATCCTTTATATTTTCTTTGTATTGTTGTCCACTCATACGTCATATCCTCTAGTAGTCTCCTCATCCAGCGGTTCCAACACCAAAACATTAAAAATTCATAACTTTTGCATCGATTGTCCGATTTTTCTCAATCTTTCACTGATGTGTTCTACTAATGTTGCTGCTTTCACTCAATCCACATTGCTCTTTGGGTTTACCTTCCCTTTAAGGTTGTCGTATCTTCAAGCACTATGCTTATTTGACGACAGTCTTCTGCGTTTATACTCCCAATACATGTACCATATAATTCAGTCTGATCATTTGATTCACTTTATCGCGAGTGGTTCCCAATTGACGTGTTATCTTATTCTTTTCTTTAATCTGTACACATATATATCTCAGTTTTATATTCGTATGTACACACTGTATGTTCTATTGTCTTGTGAACAAAAAGAAATGACTGTATTTCATTTGTTATACATGTATATATTCCATGCAGAAAGTTCCTTTTTGAAATTTGAAAAAAAAAGAAGATACAATCACATTTCTTTCTGTTTCTCGTTCTTCCATTTTTTTTTTAAATCTGGGGTGGGGGTGGGGATAAATGTACAGGTCACCCCCCTCCCTTTCAAGAGGGGGTGAAGATGCGTCTCCCCCCCCCCCCCCCCCGATCTACGCCCGTGACCCCGGCGTTTCTCAAACAAACGCTTTTGTGCAAAGACAAATGATCTGCTAGAAGACAAATGACTGTGAAAAGACTTTTTACGAAAAGATGAATTGTTACTCAAACGATGGATATTACTGTTTGCAACTAGACGAATGAATTGTAAATGACTAATGATTTGCAAAACGACGAATGTTTGTGAAAGATGATGGGGTTTGTGAAAAATGAAGAGTTAGCAAATAGACAAATGCTTTATAAAAGACAAAAGATATGTAAAAGTGAAATATTTTTCATGTAAGTGAAAGTAGTGAAAAGATAAAAATGTGACTCGCGCTAATGGTTTCAGGCAAAAGTCGCAAAATAAAGTTTCCTCCTAGGCATGGTACAAAGTTGTTACCATTATACATGTATCTGTCGAGTGAATAGTGTCTGTCCCGTAAAATTGTCATCTTGTTTTGAGTTGTGGTGTGTCTGTACTTTCAAACAAGTTCGTACTGTTTACAATATGTTATTTTTTAATCATTAGAATCATTTCTATCAATTATCATATGCTCTGGCGGTACATATAGGTTAATTTTGCATATGAAATATGTTACTGGTATTTTGCTGTTGTTTCTTTAATGATCCACATATTAGAAGCTCCGCTTCTCAGTAGATCACTCTTTTCCATCGCTGTATTTACTTGTCACTGTTGCAAAGTTTGCATTGTTTTCTCATTATAACTGTTTGTTTAAATAGTTTGTATTATACTTCATGACTTGTACTTCTTTTGTTAAACAATGTGAATTGACAAATGCGTACTTTGCATTATGTATTAATTTTGTTTGATGGAAATAAAGTATTATCAAATTGAAAAGAACTGATTGATTTCTAAGAAATGGAATCGCTGATACGTTTTCTACATTTATACTAAATTTCATGTCATAACGTTAAGGTTTTCCTATCAAAAAAATGGAATATTTAAAAGCCTCAAGTCGGATCGCACTTATCAGCTTCGATCTTCTTCCGAAAGCCGCGCCAGTGTGCCCAGTGTTGATAAGACGTGGGACATCGCATGGGATTGGCTGCCGCGTCACAGTCATTATTCATAATCACAGTCATAATTTGGCTTCCGGAAACACCCATTGTAGCGATTCGGGATTATTGTTTGTTTGTTGTTGTTGTTGTTGTGTTTCTGTTTCTCTCAAGTCAGCCCGTAGATTCATTGTGTGTACGCTTTAACATGTAACTCTTTTGATAAAAGCCAACCTAAACTCTAGGATGATCCCATATACCCAATAGTTGGGCTACTTTGTGTATAAGTTCCCCACATAGCTTGGATTATGCACTTTAGGTATAGTATTGTATTGCAAATTTGTTATGATTCCTGTGGTTTTCTATGGTTCAGATCTCTGCCTCTATTTGTTTCTATAGTCGTTGCTGCTGCGGAAAGAAGGAATAACGGTTACTTGCTTACAATCGAAGGTGAGCTAGGTGTGCCCATGTTTAATGTAAAGTTGTGTTCCTATTTTGTGAGGAGGTTGCTGTTAATCTTTGCTTTATTTTTTACTTCAAACTGGTGAATCACTGAATGAGGAAAGAGAAAACTTATTTCGTTGAGTCACCGCGCAATGACAGAACTTCGGTGAAGTTTGGCATTTGTACTTTTTTTTTCTTTTCCGATTAAAATTTTCTTTATGTATTCATTTACTCATTGTTCCCAAGGTAATTTCAATTTCATTAGGATGCCTTGAAGTGGTCTTCGAAACATTAGAGTAACGTCATTAATGCTGGGAAGGCATTTTCCCACATTGCAGATGCTCACTTGTACATCACTATTGGTGTCATAGCATTTGTACATTGCTCTTATTTTAGTAGTGATGAATTTCGATCTTCACTTATAAGATTCACATAGATACTCTCTGAAATCTTAATTGAGCCTCCCAAGTTATGATCCCGCAAAAGTGCATTTCACATATTTAACATTTTGTTACATCATGGTGAGACGATTGTTATGTTGTATAGCACAGTGTAGAAAGGTTGTCAATTCATGTAGACTGAAATTAAAAAGGAAAAACTATATTTTTATAAATTTCAAATAAACAAACCCTGATAAGTCCAAAAATAAAAATGCGTGTTGTATACAAGTATTAACTAAGGTCACACAATCGAAAAAATATAATATTAGTTCGATTCAATTAGAACAATAAAAACATGATGTGAAAAGTACATGGAAGGTATAGTTCAACAAGCCATGAACATTTAAAAAAAAAAAGAAATTAGATATTACAAAAATAAGACTTAACAATAATAACTGAAAGTCACAGTGACATAGTTCATATTTTCATTTCATTTTTTTTCAACAATCGGTCATATTTTTTTTCGGCCAACCAAATACTAATTCTGTGGGGGGGGGGGGGGGGGGGGGGGGTTCGGGCCAACTACCAATACAAAATAATAAATATTGCTACTGCTAAGAATAACAAATAGCATGCAGGCTTTGAAGGCTAAGTAATTTCATTTCAATAGGCATAATTTCTCCAATTGCTGATCATCTGTATTATATTCAATAGGTCTATATCAAGTAGTGTTTTTCCTGAGTAGCTAAAAATTGCCATGGTTTAGGCGATAATATAAAGTTGTGTTTTTCCTGAATAGCTGAAAACTGCCATGGTTAAGTAAGTACAGACCCATTTCTTTACTTTCACTTTTATCAAATCCTTGAAAATTTGATGTTAACGAGAACAATCAATTCTCAAAATTTTCTTAACGTTTTCACTGATTTGCAATATGGATTTTCACAGAAACACAGCGCCATTTACGCTCTCTTCAAATTCGTTTATAAAGTCGCACACACTCGACAGATAATTACTTACATCTTATACACCTTATCGCTATCTTCCTGGACTTCCCCAAGGTTGTTGACACTATCAGTCATAAAATTTTACTTCACAAGCTAGCTCATTATGGCATGCGTGGTAAAGCTTTGGAGTGGTTTAGGAATCAAACGACGGCGCTACGAATTATTTACGGATTCGCCCAACGTTCCCATTCAGATCAACCATGCATTCTTTCAATGTAGACACTTAAAGATCGAAGATTTGTATTTGTTTCAGCTGAGACAGTTCATGTTTAATAACAGTAATAACACAATTCCATGTATTTTGTTTCCATGTTACAGAGAAACGATTCATTTCATAACTATACTATATATTTCATAACTACCTCTCATAAGGACTTTTTAAGCTCAAAAAATTCATATACACAGGCCCTACATTTTAGGATTCCCTGGATTGCGAAATGATAAAAAAAAACCGCTCTGTCACTGTTTTCTTTTTGAGTGGAAGTTGAAACTTTAAATATTATTTTGAGTCCTACCGAGGCCGTGTTTCTAACTGATCTATAACAAATTCGAATATTATTATCCCCAGATAATGAAATGCACACTTTATTTTATCAGCGCAGCTTTACAGCTGCGCCGAATCACCAGCTAGTCCAAGCCAATGCATTGATCATCCTTGTTCCATTCCCTCATTAACAGCTTGTAGGCATTTACATTTTCATTAGAATTGAAATAGTTTTACAGTTATGCCATGTTGCTGAGCTTTTGTGTTTGTGTTTTTTTTTCTTCTGTCCTGTCTCTCCTGTAATGTCTGCCCTATGATTTAATTTACTTTATATTCTACTTTCGTAATTAAGAAAATGTTGTATTTTGCGTCGATTCCATGATTTATCCAGAGTATACAAGCACTGCTTTTTAGCAATTTCAATTCGTTAATTACCATTAATTTTCATCATACAGGCAATCAATGTGTATTCAAGATCATTCGTATTTTTTTATATATTTTATTCTGTGGAAGCAACATGAAGTGAATTGAATCAAGTTGAATTGATTAGAGAAAGAGAAAGAAGAGCCAGATTCACGGTTTCCTGTTGCGTTATACATGTAAATGCATATAATTATATATATATATATATATATATATATACATTATATATATATATATATATATATATATATATATATAAACATACATTATATATATATATATATATATATACATTATATATATATATATATATATACATATATATATATATATATATAATGTGAAGCGGGCTTGGCCTCGTACGTGGTGGGTACTGCATCATTGGTATATGTGAGACGGAAGGAAAACTTCTGTTCAAATGCATGCAAATTGGTTGTTATTTTGCTTTTATGTTATGTCTCATCAAGCCCTTGAAAAAGGCTAGTGAAATAGCCGAAAGCTCGGGGAATAAAGGCAAGACTGAACACCACTGCAACGTCTATACTGCAAGTTTTCCTTCCGTCTCACACACACATATATATATATATATATATATATATATATATATATGAAGAATTCAGTTTCAAAAGGTACTACATCAATACTTTGAGAAGAAAAAAGTTTGACTATCATATTTTAATAGCAAACTCAGACTGGAATGCTTTTCCCCCCTATTATAGGCCTACTGCTATAATAATACAACACTTAAACCACTCTTTATAACAATGCAGGTCCACACATTTATTTTTAATGAATTAATCATTTTCATAGTTATCTTGTGGATGTAATACCTTTTGAAATCGAAATTTTACGTACCGGAGATGGATTCAATTTGACGACATGAGATATTTTCGTGGATTTACTTATTCTAGCCATGGCGTTCATGGGGATTTCATGCGAGGTCAAAGGGGCCTAGGTAATTTTCAATGCCCTGCCCCATTTAACAATTAGAAAACCAAAGGGCACATCACCTCCCCCCTTTCCCTTGCTGACCAATACTTTGAATGAATGATTGTCATTGGTCATAAGCATTCAAATAAATTTCTCCCGCTTTAATACTCTGGATCCATCTAGAAGGAGGGGGGTCCATAATGCATTAAACAACCTGTTAAATGTACTAATAGGGGAGAGGTCACAAAGGGAAGGCGCCCCTATACAGGATTATCCAACCAGAGCGCAAGGACAATTGGACATACCCACTACATTTCCCCAGCTCTTTTTCTTTCCCACGGGCTTTATTTCTCCTCTTCCTTCTACGCCACCCGATTTTTTTTTTCTTCCATTTTTTCCCTTTCATTCTCATCATGTGATTTTTCTTTCCCTTCCCTCCTTTTTTTTTTTCTTTCTCACGGGGTTTTTATCTTGATTTCTTTGGTGATTCTTCTTTGCATTCATTTTTTTTGGGGGGGGGACTATTTTGCTTTCTGTGATTTCTCCCTTCACGTGTCACTATGTTTCTTTTTCTTCATTTTCTTCACTGAACCTTCGAAAGGAAAAGGGGGAAGGGGAAGCAGCATCTGAATGTGCTGTATTTTCTCAGCAATGTTTCAATTGGAATTTTCTTATCAGGCTGATAAAATCAAGACGGTCGATGAGTATTAAATATGACCAACTGTACTAAAAACCTATTTGGACATTAGTACCTACCTTTGTGACCTTGTAAACTAAAATGTGAAATTAAAAGAATAAATATGAATCCAGCGCTCGAAGCTTCATGAAACTACTTTCCTGCTCTGGTACTGTACATTATGCACGTATAGAATAGCACAGCATAGGTAAAGCACTATAGGTGTCAACACACAGACAGTGCAGTGAATACATACAGAAGCAGGACCGAGTATGATGTGGAGCCATGAATTTCATGTCATAGAAAGTACATTTAACAAAGTATCTTTGCTTTCAAATTAGTTGTCACACACTTAGCTGAGAAGCCATATAAGGCATAGTCCATACCAACAAAGTGCTTGGCCTTGCATAATTTTGGGGGCAATTTGTGGCTCAAACTCGATCAATGTATCAAACTCAACACCCTATAACGCACAGTAACTAACAGTAAACGCAGTGCATGGGACCACACAAAAGTCACTTAATTATTTATCCAGTGTCGCCGCCGTTTCTCATTTGTTCTTGTCCGCTCCCTTTCACCCCTAGTCATTTTCTTGGGAAATTTGTTATGTAATTGAATTTTCCGTCATGTTTCCTCCATTGCTTGATCAAAATGTGATGAGTTTTTTCCAAGATATTTGTCAGAATTGCGTAGTGATTTTAACAGGAAACCAAAAGCCAACTTTTATTGTTTACAGAATAGATCAGTAGACAATGCATGAGGGGTCAAGTCAATGCTGCTCTCTGAATAGTCAATTTCCCTATGATGTCATTGGTGTGGATGCAGTACCTTCTGAAACAGAACTGATTTTTTAGTGTAATTTTTTAATACTTTCTGGTTGGAAATTCAGCTTTTTGTTTGTGTAAGTATAAAGAGGTCATATAAATTTAAAGTAAAAATAATACATAAGTAAAGAGACCAACAAGTGAATTTTGATGAAAATGGATGGATAGTACCTTTTGCAACAGAGCTCTTCATATATATATATATATATATATATATATATGTATATATATGTGTGTGTGTGTGTGTGTGTGTGATGACGAAAGAGAAAACAGTGCGTGTTTTGAATTATTATACCTCTATTCAAATGTTCCCTCTTTTTTTATTGAAAAAGAGCACGAGTTGAAAAATTGGTCTCCTCCGAGAAAATCGAACCAGGGTCATTAGTCATAGAACGCAATGCCAAATTCAAATTACATATACACACACATTATATATATATATATTTATATGTATATATATATATATATATATATATATATATATATATATCTTTCTATTAATGAACTTATTCGAAAAGTGGTTCTGTTAGACATGAAGACAGGGGTGTCAACATTGTTTTCGATTCTGCGGGAAGATACGAAATACAAATTTAATCAACTCGTATGTATTCTAGATAATCCGAAATATCGAAGGAAATGGTGTTGTTGTTGTTGTTGTTTTCTCAATTCATGCTTGTTGACAAAGGACACAGTTTCTGAGTAGATCAAATTATATCTGACAGACAAACTAACTCGTGTAAAAGAGAATTGTTAGTCTAAAAAAAAAAGTTAAAGAAATGATATATTAATTGTAAAGCTCCTTTAAGGACGTTTTGGGAGATGGTCTTTCTATTAATGAACTTATTCGAAAAGTGGTTCTGTTAGACATAAAGACAGGGGTGTCAAAATTGTTTTCGATTCTGCGGGAAGATACGAAATACAAATTTAATCAAAAAATTGGTCTCCTCCGAGAAAATCGAACCTGGGTCATTAGTCATAGAACGCAATGCCAAATTCAAATTACATACACACACACACACACACACACACACACACACACATATATATATATATATATATATATATATATATATATATATATATATATATCTTTCTATTAATGAACTTATTCGAAAAGTGGTTCTGTTAGACATGAAGACAGGGGTGTCAACATTGTTTTCGATTCTGCGGGAAGATACGAAATACAAATTTAATCAACTCGTATGTATTCTAGATAATCCGAAATATCGAAGGAAATGGTGTTGTTGTTGTTGTTGTTTTCTCAATTCATGCTTGTTGACAAAGGACACAGTTTCTGAGTAGATCAAATTATATCTGACAGACAAACTAACTCGTGTAAAAGAGAATTGTTAGTCTAAAAAAAAAAGTTAAAGAAATGATATATTAATTGTAAAGCTCCTTTAAGGACGTTTTGGGAGATGGTTTTCCAAAACATTTACCTCCCTCTCCTATAACTTGATGAAAGCCTCGTGCAGACTCTGAATCAACGGTGGATGGTGTTGAGACGAGATAAACATGAATAGAATTTCCAATCGGGACAGTTATTTGAGAGATCCAGAGGACTTCATATGAAATGTCTCATGTTGGATAAACGAAGAGAGCAAAATATAATTATTATGGAATAAAGGTCTCAATCGAGTTTAATTATTCATCTATTCTGATTTCGATCATTTAACCCGGCTACGGTTAAAATTTCTCTACATTTTTGTCACTTATGACTCTCATCCTGCATGGAAAAGGTCGGAGATATTCCCATCATCTTCTCCGCCTATCCCCAGCCCAACCCCCTCCTCCTCTCCCCCCACTCACATAAACGTTTCGATGTTTGAAATACGATATGGAGATGCTTACAAAACTAACACTTATAAGGTTTCGATTCCTCCATAGTGCGAGAGCATTAAATTGGAAGGTAACGAATTCTACATCAGCTCAGAGTGTTGACTTGCGTACAACAAAAGACTAAAGGACATAATTGTCTAAAACATTTTTTTTTTGGTCTTATTTTCCTCAGATCCTCGTCGAAGTGCGCCTTTTACATGACGACCTTTGTTTATATCTCTCTCTTGAGTAAATTCTCATCTTAGCTCAATGTCGCAGGAACACCTTACTGTACAAAACGAATTTTTGTTATGCGCTGTGATTTTCAGACACACTCATTTTGACTTGTGGGGAAAACCCGCAATCTATGAATAGAAAGGGTGGCACTGTAAATGGGACGATAGATACAGACATTGCTCTGATCGATGCTTTAATCGCCCTACCATTAATTTTTGTGAATGCTTCGTGATATATCTCTCTTTCGTTTGACTAACTCTTGATACGTTGGGTCTTTAAAGTAAGACAGCATTCGCTTCATTTAAGTGCCGTTTGCGCCTTTGTAGGGGCTGAAAAGGCAACAAATTGTGATCACATACCTGAATGTACTTCGGAGCCAGACCAGCAATATTGAACCCGGAAGTACAGCATCTTTTTTTTTTTTTTTTTAACCAGGGAAATAACATTTGCACAAAACTTCCAAGAGAGAGGAAGAGAAAATGATTGATATCGTCAAATCTTAAGCTGCGGTTAGTTTTTGTGTAAATCACGTTGGAAGCATTACAAATTGACATTTTCAGTGACATACATGACGCCATGTAACATTTCACATGCCCACAATAAACGGACATAATCCATTTTCTATACATATATATTTTTCTCATTTTCATCAGATTTTCGTTGAAGTGCTCCGTTAACATGAAGACTTTTGTTTATAGTTTTTTTTCTTTGAGAACATTTTCCTCTAAACTCAATGTCGCATTACAAGACGAAATGGCATTATACCCTGTGATTTTCAGATAGACACATGGTATTTTAAGATGTGGGGAAAACCCGCTTTTATAAATACAAAGGGCCGCAGTGAAAGGTCGCGATAAGCCCAGACACGCTTTTGATAGCTGCCTGATTCGCGCAACCATTTTCTGAGTGCTTCGTCATACAGCTCTCTTTCATTTGACTATCGATACGTAGTCCTCATCTTTAAAAAGTAAGACCACATTTCATCAAAAAGTGGCGTTCGCATCTTTCTACAGGCTGAACAGACTATACCGGTTGTGACCTCATATATCAGCAATATTGAACCCGGAAGTACAGCATACTTGGTAAGCATACGAAATAATAATTTCACGTGCATGCTACTTGTGCCTGACGCGTAGTGTAACAAATGCAGGATCACTAAATACACTTAGAACTACTTCTCAGTTTGGGGCTGGCTTGGGGCTAGGGGGCCCAAAGTCCCCGAAATTAAGGAATCCTTTATAATCTTCTCTAGAACCAGAAGTTAGGGTTTTGAGTATAAGTACAATGGTGACTGTAAATTTGAATGTGTTAATGGCGAATCCAGGGATGCTCCTGTGGGGAGAATAAATAGGGGGCCATTTTTTCTTTGTGACATTTCCTTCTTGGTCAAGTTTGTCACCAAACTAGGCAAGTATTAACGCTTGGTTGACAGAATGTACAAATCCACACCACGCCCCCAGACCTGGAGTCCCCACCCCTAGCCACTATTCCTCCCCCCCCCCCCCCAAGTGCATATTCTTCTTAGGTAACTAGTCTGCAAGAGTACGTGAAGGGTGTACTTGCGATAACCAGGTACCGGTATGCCAGCTCTGAACCTACTTGTACTTTAAATCTTTCACGTTATGTACAGAAGCATTTCTCTTGAGGCCAAATTTACGGCATGTGCGTAAACCTTTAGTACGGAGCTCGGATCCACAATGACTGTAGATCATGACTGCTTGCCTTCAGTGACACAAAGGTTGAAGGATCCTCCTTTTTTATTCATTACTTGATGTATTACTTCAGTACCCTGCACCATTTTTGATAGAAGTTTGAAAGACGTGAGACGAATGAGACGTGTGAGACGTATGTGCTGATTGGTCAGGTTTTGCTCATTCCACTGCCTAGTGCTCGCTATACGATTGGAAAATAGTACTGGTGGATGGTTAACATCATAGAGATCTCTCTGGCAAAGTTTCGGGATGATGTTTTCTTACTAGGTGACACTTGATAATAGACACAGACACATCCAGTTAGTTGCAGCCATCTTTATTCGGGGCCGTAGTCATGGTAACAACACTATGGCATGCCAATAGTGCATAATTATACATAACAACTCTCCCCCTGCCAATCCAAAAATGCATTTTGACATGTGTGGTTTTCCATAATGCAAAATACCACAGGATATATTCCTATGGTATTTTGGGACATATACCTCATAACTACCACAAGACAATACCACCAGCAGTATCATTCAGCAGTACCGCACAGCAATACCACACAGAAGTACCACACAACAAAACCAGAGAGAATACATCAGAAAGTATCACATGAAAATTCTATACAGGATATTCCTGTGGTATTTTGGGACATATATCACAGGACTACCACAGGACAATACCACACAACAGTACCACACAGGAATACCACACAGCAAAAACATATATTATCGTACAGCAGTACCACACAGGAATACCACACAGACGTGCTACACAGCAATACGAGCGAAAAATACAACAGAAAGTACCACACGAAAATACGACAAGATATTCCTGTGGTATTTTGGGACATATTATATAGCACAGGACTACGACAGGACATTACACAGCAGTACCACACAAGAGTACCATCGAGCGAAACCATATAGTATCGCGCAGGAGTACCACACTGCAATACCACACAGAAGTACCACACAACAAAACCAGAGAAAATACAACAGAAAGTACTTCAGGAAAAACCACAGGATACTCCAGTGATATTTTGTCACATATGCCACAGGACTACCACAGGACAGTACCAAACAACAGTACCGCACAGGAATACCACACATCAAAACCACATAGTGTATCGCACAGCAGTACCACATAGCAATACCACACAGTAATACCACAAGGCAAAACCACACAAAATACAATGGAAAAAATTCCACAGAAAAATACCACACGATATTCTTGTGTGTTTTTTTTTTCATGACATACTATATCACAGGACTATAATAGGACAATACCTCACAGCAGTACCACACAGGAGTACCACGCAGCAAAATCACAAAGCAGTACCAACTGGAATAAAAAAGCGAAACACAAACAAAAAACACATATTCCAAAATTTAAATGAAAGATGAGTTATGCTGTGAATTAGAACAATTGATTTGAGCAGTATTTAACCTGTCCTATACTCCTACAATATTACTTATTTAGCGGGAGTGCTGAGGTATAGCATGTGATACTTCATGTGGTATACTCCTGTGGTACACATTTTTTACATAGCTCATGAATATTCATAGTTAGCAATCTAAATTAAAAAAAAAACACATAAAAGACTTAAAAATAAAATACTTAAAATTAAAAGTATGTATGATTGGACTTATTTCAGATTTTATTAAAAATTGTCTAATAATCTCTTGTCATACCCGATGTCATTTATTTTGTAATGAAAAGGTAATTTCATATCTTAATGACACAGTATCATCTAGTTAGTAATCGTGCCTTAATGCATTACAAATAAATGACCTATATACATGTATGAAGAGCTTGCTTCCAAAAGGCGCTAAATCCATCATTTTCAATGGATTTAACGCATTTTGGTTGCAAGCTCTTCACATATATATATATATATATATATATATATATGTTTAAATATGTATTGATACACCCGGGGCCCGTTTCATAAACTTGTCATCAGTGACAAGTTGTCATAGATGTGACAAGCTACTGAAATCCTTGCATCTGATTGGCTGAGAGCAAATTTGTCATAGAAATGTGGCAGTTGTCACTGATAACGAGTTTTATGAAACGGGCCCCCGATGACTATCTAGGAATAGGATGTCTATAAAGATGTATATAGGAATAGAATTGTACTGTAGGTATAAAGGATGTGAGCGAGGATATGAGACTGTTATTTGAGATTATCACTCAATTATATTAGGATTAGGGCAGGTTATTAGGTGGGGCCATGTTTGTCCTAAAATCCATCATTCGCCTTATCAGGTAAATTCTGGGATCTATGGCTATTCATTGTCCCAGATTTTTCTTTTCCGACTGTGGTTGATGACACAGAGTGAAAGACTGTGACAGATAGCACAGTGTGAGACTGTGAGAAGCTGTGGTAGATAACACAGTGTGAGAGACTATGGGTAGATAACACAGTATGGGGTGCTTCAGTTTGACATTCTGTGCTACCTACCACAGTCTATTACAGTGTGATATTTGTGTGGGAAACACTGTGGGGGATTATGTGAATGTGACACACTGTGACATTTTCAGAAACAGTATGTGGATGCGACACCCTATACCACAGTATCCACCCTGTGTTTTTCCACAGTGTGATAACACAGCATTACATGTCCCAATTTCGCAACAAGCCATAGTGTGACATAACCCACTCTATTTCACATTGTGATTTACAGTGTGTTTTACTATGTGGCAACACTACACTTAAGGGCCGTTCACACCGGAGCGGTTTTGCGGCAGCGGCAGCGGTGTGCCGCAAAAATCCCTCGCGTGTTGTTCATGCACAACCGTTCACACTGGAGCGGTAGCGGCGACTTTTCAGAGCGGCAACCGCAAGCGGTTTTCTCGAATCGCTCCGCTGAGGGATTTTTCTAGTCTGCCGCTGCGGCGAGGTTGCTGTTGACCAAGAGTATGGTTTGTGACGTTAGAATGAGGGTGGGGTCATAAACTTTCGCTTGAAAAAAAAGAGTCTCGCGAAGGTACAACACGTCGATCGAAGAGCTGAACGAAGAGGTCCGGAAAAGACAACTTTTGTACAATAAACTCAATTATGTTCACAAAAAACACTCCTGAGGAAAATATCGAATTGGAGACCATTGGTGATGAAATGGTGCTAAATGGTACGTTGCTCGTTTGGTTTTCTCAAGGTTTTGCCATTTGTTTCGACCCATGACAGCGGTCACTCTCTTGCAGAGGCTACATTGCAGATTGTAACTTTCCACGTATTTTGCCACACACGCAGATTCGCCAGCGAAAGAAAGCAGTCTATCAATATCACAGTCCCATATACGCCTAACGTTATATCTATGTCTGATTATCCTGCCAACATGGTACTGAAGACTTGAAGTCTAGAGTAGATCTAGAACTACTATAGATCCATAGGAGCACTCTTACTGTCCGACAAGTCCCACACCTACTAATGACCATTAATGTATGGGGTCCATAGATGGGAAGGGCTTCCCATAAATGGACCACATAATATGGTCCATTGTATACCGGTAGTAGGCAGGCGGTAGGGCCTATAAGATCCACATTAAAAAAGAAAAGAAAAGAAAGAGGTTGCGTAGGCGTAGACAACCTAACGTTATTTATAATAATGCTTCTTTATAGTAGACTAGACACCCTAACGTTCGTTTTATTTGATATCATAGAGTATTTTTTAATTATTTCTAATATGAAATTAAAATAATGTAGGCCCTAGGGAAAACTTTGGAATTAGGCCTTAAGTAATTCATAAGTAAAGATTTGGCGTAACAAATACTGGGAATGATAAACGGCAAATACATTTAAATAACAACAACAACAAAACATATAGCCTCTCTAGGCCTGATACTCTGATAGTAATGTTAACGTTAGACATAGTTCTAGACTCTAGTACTGAGTAGAGTTTCTAACGGTGTTACACCTAGGCCCTAAAAAAAGGTATTTTACTATATGTTTTTGGTATTGACTCTGCCTCTATACTGGACTATAGGCCTAGATCTACGTCATGTACTAATGGTGCTCCTGTAGGCCTACTGCCATACTGCCACCGCACTGGTATGAATGCATACACATAACCACAACTTATTGTCCATTGGCATGACAAAGACTGTATTTACTTGAATTTACTCGCATTCAGTCTCGCATCATCAGACAGGCAGTGAAGTAGGACTGATTAATCTTGTTAGAAAGTGAATCAAATCCTCTCAGGCTGAGTCTGGCCAAGTTAAAGGTAATGTTGTAAAATCACTTTAAGTGTTAACTGTACTGTAGCTAGTAAGCATGTGCATTATCTTGTCTTGCCTTTCTAAACATGCCCACATTTCCCACTTGAACAGTTTCTTCAGTGTATGTTAAGGGTACCAGCTATCGGCAGGGAACATCGACACCCTGCGTATCATGGCTGTTTGCGTGTAGAGCAAAAAAGGTACGCGTGGGATTAAGTGTCATTAGCTATGAAAACAGTAACGAAGAAACGAAAATCAAACCAATAAAACAAACTAAACACGTTTAAATGACACATCCACTCAGTAATGACGCATGACTATGAAACTCTCAATTATTACCTATGGAGGGAAGGGATGCAGATTGTGAGGTACCCTTTTTCAGCCGCGCGAAGAAAACGAATCGCACGCACTAAAATTGCATAATTTTACAACGGAGATTCAGAATCAACAGAACGGTCACGGGATTTGAAACTGCAGTATTTACAGCTTATTTGAGGAAAAACCTAGGCGAATTTGTTTTATACTTTTGGAATAAACGAGCTGCAAGTCCATAGGGTGCCGATACTCGATAGGTGGTACCCTCATTCATACTATTGATTCTTCTGAAGGGGAAAAATGCTACTGTGATACAGTGGTTGGTTAGAACTTGGAATAAACGAGCTGCAAGTCCATAGGGTGCTGATTCTCGATAGGTGGTACCCTCATTCAAGCAATTAATTCTTCTTAAGGGGAAAAAATGCCAGTGATACAGTGGTTGGTTAGAACTTTGCTTACCCTTGACATATTGTATCAAGGGTTGAAACAGCCACTACTTCTTCCGGAAGGTTGTGCCAGTCCTTTGTGTTCCTCGGTGGGAAAGATGACCATCTGTATTGTGTTCTGCAGGTAATTCAGTGCGTTAATTCATGTTGGTAGCAATACCAAATCATTAATGTATATTTTCATGAATAGTTTCATTGATATAATGACTTGGCCCATTAGTAACACTTACATTGTACTGCGAAATGAGCAATAAGAGCAAAAAACAGATATCAAAAGTTCTGGCAATCAATTCCTACATGTGGTGTTGGTTATTGGAGTGAAGGGCTAAGGTGCTTTTTCAAAGAGACCTGTTTATATTACATTTTCTTTGTGCTGAGTAAAAAGTTCCCCCTATTCATGTAAGGAAACAAAGTTATGATGCATTGTATAACACATCATTTGTATAACACATCACTTGTATGAATATTATTTACCCTCAGGTAAACAGTGATTGAATCTGCTGCCCTCCTATGCAGCGAACGCGGAAAGACCATGCAAAGGAGGCTGCATCCCTGACCAGGCTTTGATTTGCAAGCTCATTCATTGACTGGAAAGCTGTGAGTTTCAGCTTTCAGTATTTACTGAAAGTGCATAATTCAAAAGATTGACATTCTAGGTACATTAATGTTCGGAACTTGACCTTACTCATGTGGGAGGAAAAAACAACAACTTTATTTTGGAAGTGATGGTACATGCATTGTACCGTACCTGATAATTCTAATTGCAACACAGGTACATATTTTGTATGTCATATAGAATTAAAGAGTGAACTTAACTTAAGAGTGAAATTTCGCTGAAGGCATATCTTTTAATTTTTACCCTGCCCCTTCATTCCAAGGAAATGTAAGTAGATTCTTCTCTTTCTTTCATGTATAATGGCAACATCCCATACATTTGACAGATATCACAATATGCAGCGTGGACCAATCAATCATTTTGATAGCGTATATAGTGTACCATAGATGCCTAGGTCAAGTAATTGGCCCATGCCAATTTAATCCGTTTAGGAGGATATGAAAAATGCAAGTCATTTGTAACTTTGAATGTAAAATTGTCTGTCACGTTTATTTTATTTTTTTTTTGGGGGGGGGGGAAGGGGTTGGTCCAAAAAAAAATGACTTTAGACAAAGTTACACTTCTTTGCAAAGATAGCTCAGGTTTGTAATGAAGCTAGACATGGAAAAAAACAAAACAAATAGCATCATGAAGGCCAGAGGTGTGAATTGTTCTGTTGCGATCTGTAGCTTTCTTACAGGCCTGTACTACCCCCCCCCCCCTTCTGAAACAATTTTGACCCCTGTTTCCAGTTTCCATGTTTGACTCACTCCTGTATGTGCATAGCACATCTTCAGCTTTAAAGCATGATCTTCTGATCTTGGTCACTCTTGCTCCTATTTTGCTGGAGTTGCTAGTGAATATATGATACAAAATTACTGGAAATATCATGTGTATAAAGGCGTAAGGAAATAATGCACATCAATATGTCTTCAAAATGTTTACACTGTTTTCATATATGCTTGCTTTTTTCGTTCTTCCAGGAAGGACTGTTTTAACTGCCCATATGTGGTCACACAGAACATTCGCGGTCACAGCCCTTCATCCTTCTTATTGGAGAAAGCAAACCCTCTTCAGGTACATGTATCTGCAGTCTGTTGTGGAGCACAGGGCACAGTCTTGTCAAGGCATTGTGGCTGCAGCTGATCTTGTCTTCAAGTTGATCTTCGTTCTAAATCTCAACTGCTGGTCACATTGCATGGCAGTGAGACCATTTTAAAAGGGACTCCTGTACAAACAAGGAGGATTTGTAACTTTGGCATACATCCCTTATTTCTATTAAGTTTGCCGAGTCAACAATAATGCAACCATTTATTTATCATCTCTACCCTTCCCGTATCAAGTCTGCATAATAAAACAGCAGTTGCTTGAGAATTACATACAATGTTATAGAGAAATAGGCACTGACCTTTAATTGTGGTCTCCTCATAACAGTGACCATGTTATTTCACAAGCCATTTGCCATTTGGATATTGTTGTATTTTGACTGTACACCTGTACCAGGTATGAATGATAAGGTATGTTTATATTGATATTAGTGGTCAATGCTTCTTTGAAACATGCATTCACTTTTCAAGGAGTTAGTTTTACTTATGATTATGGTTACAGTTCGTTATTCCGAAGGTTCGTTATTCCGAAGGTTCGATATTCCGAATTCCATTTCGGATTAACAAATCTTCGGAATAACGAACCTTCGGAATAACGCCACAACTATTCGGATTAACGAACCCTTTTTCATTTTCGGATTAACGAACCTTTAGGCATAACGAACCTTCAGAATAACGAACCTTCGGAATAGCGAACCTTCGGAATAACGAACAGCACCCATGATTGATGTAGACAAGTATCGAATATGTGATAAGCTGCTAATTCCATTATTACACACCACGCCCACACATAGTGTGTACAAGTTGACAAGGGATGTATAGAGCACCAAACTGTGACATCGCCATGGAAACTAGTTCTACATGACCTCACCTGGCCCAAATATCTGTCAACACTATTGTTGCTAAACATGCTTGCACCTGGTTCCAACCCAAGTTACAACGACATTCTTGCTTTTTTAGAAGTTGACCTAGAATTTAGCATATGTGGCCACTATTATAGGTAAATGTGGTATGTAATTAATGTGTTGCCATGGTAATGAAAAAAATCTACAGAAAATTTAACCAAAATATTGTGGATCAAACTGCTTTCAGTTTTTATAATGTGAAAGGTAATTTGAAAACACAAGATGTAATTGTCTTTAACTGGCATCCTTCATGTATCACTTGAGTAGTGAAGATGTACCCTGAGCAATTTCATCTATGTTCGTAAGAAGTGATCAAGTTCTTCATGATTATCATATGCAAGCTAATGCGTATCACTTCGCAGTTAGAACTCGACTCAGGAGAAATGTGATAGCATACCATATACAGGCCCACAACACAAGAATTCTTTGCATTGCTCCCAGGTAGGCCAGTAGCAAACATACTATTCAAACATGTGATGAAATTCCACCTTTTCACTATGCACCTACATAGTACCTGTCACATGTGTGTATTTGACTTTGGAGTATGGATGCAATACTGTATTATGCTGCATGGCAATGAGTAAAATAATTAGCAGTAGACCAAGCACTTTATAGTGTACCTGAAGAATGTTACTACAGATTTTTGAAAGCATCAAGTTTATCTCGAAACCCAAATCTATAAATGTTGACATGGCATCGAATATTTCATTACATGTATACTCTTGAACATTCGGTTTGTACTTTCTTGCATTAAGTTAGTATTCCATGTCAGATAACTCTAACGGGTCATTGCATTCTGTTGCTATTCTGTTTGTTACATGATTTTGTTATCTGACTATATGCTAAATTGAACCATGTAAGCACCTAGGTGCCCATTTTTTTGTTGTATTCCTTTGCTTAACCTGATTTTCTTGTTTTTGTGTTTGTAACTAAAGTACATGTCCATATCATTGTAAACCTCAAGCCTCATCCACCCCTATGTATTCGCTCTTTCTTGCTTACTTCATTCGATGAACTCCGTACTGCTCTTTTCTCTTAATCCTATTCTCTCCTATTCCCTGTCCTACATGTATGTACATGCACATCTTGGCAATTGCCCCCAGAGGGCAATTACCCCCTGGCTAAATACTGGTTAGTGGTAAGGTAAGAGTAAAGATTAGGGTTAGGATTAGGTCTAGGGTTAGGAGTTTGGGTTAGGGTTAGGATTAGGTTCAGGATTAGGATTAGGATTAGGGCCAGGGGAAGGGTCCGGGGTAATTGCCCAGGGGGTAATTTCCCTAGACCCATGTACATGCAATACAAGTACTTTATGTTTTTTTGTTACTCAGAAAGATTGGTCCTTGATTGATAGAATGTAAACGACTGATTTGTTCCTCTTTTTATGTTGTAAAATATGCCTTTCTGCTTGGAATTTGCACTGAATTATTTTTTTCAGATGTAGGAGAAGAGAATATTTATGCTTACGGAAAATTGGTCCAAGATACAAATTACATTGGTGTCCATTACCATACATGTACTTTAATCATTCATAAAATCCATTACCATTACTGTATTGTTTTGACAACTCATGTGTATTAATTCAGAGTTACAAAGTTGCTCATACAGTATCAGATCTTGTGAATTTTCCTTTTACATGTGAATGTGCTACCTGTGTTGAAACACAGAATATGATATTACTTCCCTTCGCAAATGTTAACAGTATATGTATACACTGTACTTTATTTCTGCAACAGACTGCCATATCAGATCACATCAAATGCGATTGTATGTTATAACAATTCTCGTGAACTAGTGTCTCAAGTGCTAAATTTGACATGTGTGGTTTGTATTAGTGTATGTACATGGTTTGATGTGTATTTCGAGTGATGTTTGTCATTTACCGACATAAGTTGGTTTAAAGTCCTGTTAACTGTTTTCATTCGGTGGTCAAATTAAACGAAAAAAAAATGGTTGATTGCAATTCCACAAAACTTGCTTTAGATTAATCCGAACTCAGTTGGATTTTGGCAATAACTCTACCCAACAGTTGTGTAGGTCACTTGTAAATCGACTGTCTGTTAAAATTCTATCCAGAGTTCTGAAAGTGTAGATTTGATGGTTTGAATACAGATATGTGAATTTGAAATCCAAAGTGAGATTGTGTGTGTGTGTGTTTGTGTGTGTGTGTGTGTGTGTGTGGTTTTCGTTTTTGTTTGTTTGTTTGTTTTTTCCTAAGAGGACACAAAACCGCCATTAATTTCTTCCCCATGCATAATATAAAACACATGTTGTAGAGAGTGAAATGTTGCCCTTGTTTTTCCATAGGTACGAGAAAATTATGTAGGCGAGTTTGCTGGTCCAGTTCCGGGTTGTGGACCACATTATACTCTACATACGTAGGTCTAGTAGGATAGTAGGAGAGTGAATGGTAGGCATATTACCTAAAACTTATCCATTGCAGAGTATATTCTTTACGGTGACTTTCCCTTACCTTTGTAACTACACTTCAAGAAAGAGCATGAAATGTGACAGATATCAAATCAAACATTTACATTCAATCCATAGAGTTCATTGGTAAAGATTGGAATGGCAAGTAAAGAAGTATGTTGCTTTTTTTAAGAGCTCATCTTTCACACGGTTGACTACTTTGCCGAGACCAGAAAAAAAAAAAATTTAGTCATATTCACATCAACACGAAACAAGATAAGATATTACTTTGGATGCTGAGTAATTTGTTATAGAAAACAAAACAAAAGACAAAAACCCCAAACACATAAAAGGACACCTTCGCATATCATATTTGAGGTATTGGGTTGTTGGATGTACACCTTTTATGTACGGACGTCTCAGTATATAATAACTATAACAATCGTCCCATGCAATAATTTCTGCGTGCATACAAGTATCAGTAACACAAGGAATATTTTGCAGTTTTATTGAACAGTCCGTGTTGAAAGTGTTTTGTTTTTGTTTGTATTTTAAGCAATCAGTTGAAAAGCTGAGATTCCAGTAGTGATTGCCCAATAGTCTTCTTGCATGTTACGAATCCTTGATTTCCTTGATTGTGTGTTTCATTTCAGACTGTTCCATAGACTTCCGTAGTCAGTTACGATGATTTGCAGTAATCCATTTCTAGCGATGCGCTTCGGAGAGTATCGTAATGGTGCGCTCTGATGTGATACTCGGCATGATGAATACCTCTGGCCATTCGGAGTATGCGCCTACTATGACCATGTAGGTGAGACCTTCGAATAGTCCGGCAAAGTCAACATGGATTCTCTCCATCGGTTTGGGCGCTGGAATCCATGGATGTAGGAGTGTTTGCGCTGGCTGATTTTGTACAACCTGACATGTTTCACATCGCTTTGTGCCTTCCTCGATTTAATCGAGGCGCGGCCACCATACGTATCTTCGTGCGATTGATTTAGTTTTTACTACTCCGAGATGTCCTTGATGCAATTCGGAAAGGACTGCATTCGGCATTTTGTGAGAGATTATGATTCGCATTCCCCACATGAGTATGCCTTGCTCGATTGTGATTTCTGTTGTACGCAGGAAGAATGATTTCGACTCACTTTCTTCTGTGGATCTTTGCGCGTTGCATTACGCAATTCCTCGTGTGTTGTCGGTAACATTTCCACATGACAAACCGAAACATTCCCTGGTTCACCACCTTCGCGCTTTGCGTTTCTGTCTGGTAGCCTTGATAAGCAGTCTGCAATTGCATTGGCCTTTGATGAGTGGTAGCATAACTCACAATCAAAACCTGCGAGGTACATTGACCATCTTTGCATCCGTTCCGATGCTAACTCTTGTACGGGCCTAGCTAAACTCCGGAAACTCTTCTTGAGGAAATGACCCCTATTTAGAACTGTCAAACGGTCAAAGGGTCCTAAGGATTTGGACTAATACAAATCTGCCAGAAATATGTAAAGACTCAGTGTACAAAAGCATACTGGCATATAAAAGCATATAGGGCGGTGAGTTGGCTCAGTCGGTAGCGCGTCTGCCTCACGATCACGCGGCCCGGGTTCGAACCCGAGTCTGGACTGAGCAATGTTGTGTGTAAGCATACCGTCCCCTCTAGCAAGAGGGAAAATCTCTGTCCGTCGGATAGGACATAAAATGGAGGTCCCGTGTGTGAGAGAGTAACAACTCATGCGCGTAAAAGATCCCGCTTCATTCAATCATCGCAAAGAGCAGGGTGTTTAACCCGGTGAAGTGGTCCCGCATCTCACATCCAACTGGACCCCATGGAAGACCAGCTAAACGTAGCTGAATATGGGCTATCTAGCCATCTTCTCAGATGGAAATGAACAAACAAACAAACAAACAAACTGGTCTTATGTGAATATTGGGCTTTTATTCGTAGCCGCAAGAGCTCACTTCCTCCTCGAATGTTTGATCATAATGATGGGACCAGTGTACTACAAAGTTAAATTGCTACTGTATCTAGTTTGTTTAGCTCAGTGTTAAATCCTGTTTTGCCTTTGCCCGATGAATCTCCAATTGTAAATTTCCTATATCTGATTTATCTCATATGTCTGTTGTTGTTGTTGTTGTTGTTGTTGTTTTTTTTTTTGAAGTCTATTCGGCTCCTCTTAAGTTGCAGAAGAATAAGTCTCATAGGCCTGATGGGTCCTCCCGAGTGTACTCTCCCAAGTTGTCCTGGAAATAACACATCCACACATTAAATTTTAATATGTCCGTGCGTTATGGGAAGATTCCGGCCACCTGGAAAATATACCAACATCCCTCCAGTTCTAAAGAATAGTAATAGATTAATAATATTCACCTGCCGTCCAGTGGCTTTATCATCAGTTCTAAGCAAGCTTTTAGAAGGTTTTGTGTCTGAGGCTTTGGAAAAACATTGACGCGTATGGGCTACTTTACATAAACATGGTTTTTACCCCCTCGGAAAAGTTGGGTGACTCAATAGGTGAATTCACTACATCACTGGGCTTCCACACTAGACAAGACTCGCGCACTACGAATTGACGCAGTCTTCTTAGATATGGCAAAGGCTTTTGCAAGATGCCGTATAACTTTGGATCTCCAAAGTAGCGACTAGATTCAACATTCAAGGGCAGATGTACAATCAGGTGTACCGCAAGATAGCGTTCTATTACCAAAGCTTTTGAACATATTTGTTAATAACTTACCTCATGTAGTTTCATCCCACTGTGTCCTCTTCGCTGATGATGTACTCTTATTCAGTGAGATTGTTTCATCAATCGAAGAATATACTCCAAGATGACCTACGTGCTTTCTATGTATGGGAAATCAACAGTGAAATGTCATTCAAAAGAACCAAAACAAAAGTTATTCATGTGACCAGAAAAAGGCACATTTTGCCCTAGACCTTCTTATTACCTTGGTGACACCCGTATTAAGCATGTTTCCATCTCTCAGTACCTTGGTGTCGTGATCAGCTCTGACTTGGGTTGGAACGCCCATGTCGATGCCATAGTTTCTCGTGCCGATCGTATCCAAGGATTCATAAAGTTTGTTGCCAGTGGTACATCATCAAAGTCAATCTTTTGCCTACGCAAATCGTTGGTACTTCCAATATTTGAGTATGTTAATCCTGCCTGGTATCCTTTGACTTCGTCCCAGGTTGACGAACTCGGAGTCCAAAGAACCGCCACTCGGCTTCCACTAAACAGTCACGTGGAGGGATGTCCTATGACGATAGACTCCATGTCCTACAATGGTCTTACCTTTGTACACGAAGAGACTACCTGTTATGTGCATTTGCTATCAAGTCTTTATAATTATGGTGTTGGCAATTGTGATGCTCTCATTAATGCCGTGTCACACCTTTTCGGGCAGGCCTTGCGTGCGACTTGCGAAGAACTATTTTTTACTACCCGGAGGACCCCGCAGATGACCCGCACATGACAGTACCTAGCACGTATATCTCACTCGTAGTCGCCCGGAGGTGCGCACGCAAATCCTTTTTACCCACAGCCATGTTCAGGCCCTGTCCAACCTTTCCGGGCAAGCTCCGCGGACTTGTTACGTGTGGGGATTTTCCAGCATAACGGACAATTTCTGGGGGCGGACAAGGATTTGGGTGAGTTTTGCATGCAATGCCTTACTTCCTGGACGCGTTCTACTTAAGTTCTACTTCCGGGTATTCTGTGTGACCTGCGTGCCAGGCGCGTGGGGGCTGACAACTCAGTGAAGGAATTCTTCTGAAGGAATGGCAGAAGTCCCACAGAATATCATTATCTTGGCCGCATACGGGGACTGCGAAGTACATGCGGTACAGCTGCGAAGTACCTGCGTGGGAGTTGCCTGCAAGGTGCTGCGTGGACGTCTGCTGGCATTCACCGCGACTCACCCGGAAAAAAGTTTTGGTCATGCTCAAAACTTGGATGCGGGTAAATGGGACTTGCATGAGCACCTCCGGGTAACTACGGACGAGATACGCGCTAGGTACTGTCAGGTGCGGACCAACTGCTGGAAGTTCCTGGTAGCAAAAATTTTTCCTCGCAAGTCAACCCACAAGGCTTCCCTAGACACAGTGTGACAAGGCCTTAAGCATGCTCAAAACTTGTTCCGAGTGAGTCGCTGGGGTTTGCCCGCAGAGGCACACGCAGAACACTGGTAGAAGGCCATTAAAAGCAGCATCTCGCAGGCAACTCCCACGCAGGTACTTCGCAGCTGTAACGCAGGTACTTTGCAGTCCCCGTATGTCACTCGTAGCTGATAATGGATCGGTTTCAAAGCTCTCAGGCAGGTCACACGGAATACAAGCAAGTAGCAGGTAAATAGCACGCCTCTAGCAGTAAGACGCAAGTACGGAACTCGCCTACATCCTTGTCCGCCCGCAGAAAATTCTCCTGAGTGCTGGAAAATGCCTACTCGCAACAAGCCCGCGTACCTTACCCGGAAAGGTGTGACAGGGCCTTTAGCAACATCTTCATCAATCCCTGCCGGGTCACTACTTTGTCCTTTCGTTATCTTTCCTCTCGTATACAGTCCTTTTTCTTCTCCACCTCCAGTTGTTTCCCTCCGGTGTGAGATGCATTGTCTGCCTATGTGAAAGATGAGGCTGTGCTCTCCTCTTTTTCTTATTTCTTGTGTGCCTTAATTAAAAGCACTCATTCTGAGCCATGACTAGCTTCTCCTTCTTTCATCTCTCTCTCTCTCTCTCACTCTCTCTCTCTCACTCTCTCTCTCACTCTCTCTCTCACGATTTCTCTTTCTACCCATCTGCCCTATTCTTCAGCTAGTTTGCTCCTTCTTTACGTCTGACTGGAATGGATTAAACCAGATTAAATTTTGTTTCAAAGGCGTTAATGTACGATTTGGAAAACTTTTACATCTCTCTCTCTCTCTCTCTCTGCCACTTGTCTTTCTTTATTCGAGTGCCTTCTCTCTACGATCTTTATTCTGCCACTTTCCCCTTCTATTACGTATCCTGTTGAATGTGGTTACATCCTTAATTATTTACATCTTATATTGAATTGCAAAATGTGTATTATCATTTATAACTGTCATGATTGTAGTATCTAAATGATTTCTAATTTATACTTTATTGACAACTTTGATACATCAGTTTTGTTAGTACGAACATCTTTACTATGTGCTAGGGAGTGACACATGTGGGCTCGCATACCTCGGGGTAATAGTAAAGAATTTTACTTTTGTGAGCCCTGGCACATGTGTCACTCTCTTATATCTTATTCAAGTATGTATGTTATATTGTATCCAATCGTATGGCCAAATAAATGGTAATGATTTTAAAAGAATCGGAGGCTATCATCAGCTTTTCTGAAAATACAAGTTCAAAAAAAAATCGTTTCTCTACGAATTTTGGGTAATAAAATTGTAATATAGATTAATATTGTGAAGAAATAGCTCCTTTGAACCTAGCTCTGCTCCTGACGTATAAAAGAGTTCTCACAGGTCATTATGGTGATGGTGATGATGATAATATGCCCTCATTTCCCATGCCGGCCTCTTCAGTATTACCTTTCTTTTTTTCTTCCCCCCCCCCTTTTTTTTTTTACAGAGAAAACTGCCATTATCATTAAGGCAGCATTGTCAGGTACCACCTGGGTCAAGAGGGACACCGTGGGTGAATACATCTTGTTCAATGACGTAAGCACTTGGCAGTTCTTTGAACTCGGAACCTCCCTTTCAAAGGCAAGATAGTTAACTGCTATACCACAGTGCAGCCACAGAATAAGAAGGAACAGTAATATCTTCATGCAAATAAAACAAACAACTTGGACTATCATTCGCTAATACGGATATTATGTACGTCTTGAAGGATATACCTTGTTATCTGACATACAACTAAACGAATATAGACAATTATTTCTAGACAATCATATTCTCGTTCATATTCTCTTTTTACATGACAATTTCTGTTTGCGAAATCGGTGGAGTAAAGTCTCGCTACTGTAGATATACATGGTCACAATTAAATGAGCCATTCGTCCCAGCTAAACGAATCACCCTTATCATTTTTTTTTTTGTGCGTGCATCGTTGTGCCTCGCTTTGCTATTTGGCAAATGTGTGTCTAAGCTTTTAAAAAATAATACTTAGTATAGCATTCATTCAAAAGTCGCACCACCCTATGACAGGCTCACCGGACAATTAGTTCTGGTTTCTTTTACTTGAATGAGCTGGCATTATTGAACTCGGAAATAAGTCATGTTTGGTAAACATGACAAACGGCACTCAATCATGTATATTAACTTGTGTCTCAATCCTTCGTTCGATTTTACGAATGCAAAAATTCTAACGGCATGCTTCTCACTAAGTTTCTCTTTTCCATAAAATACTAATGTTGTTTTTTGGCTGGTGGCGGTTGATATGTTTATCTCTCTGTATTATTATTATTATTGTTATTATTATTATTATTATTATTATCATTATTATTATTATTATTATTATTATTATTATCATTATTATTATTATTATTATTATTATCATCATCATCATCATCATCATTATATAAACAGAAACCATGGCAACGCTTCATCAAATCAGCAACCAGAATCTGGAGTGTCCTATCTGTCTGACACTTTTCAACGAACCCAAATTGCTGTCATGTTCACACACCTTCTGCAAAGACTGTCTGGAACGTGTCTTTCAAACTCAGCCAAACCATCAAACTCTTACATGCCCTGTGTGCAGGAAAGGAACCCCTGTACCCAATGGAGATGCGTGTAAGCTACAAACAAACATACGCGTGAATTCTCTTGTGAACGAAGTGAAAACCAAGAGTCCAACATGCTCACTTTGTGAGATGGACGAAAAGCCGCCAGCTGTGTCTTACTGTCAGGACTGTGGGAAAAATATGTGCAAATCCTGTGAGAAAACACACTCTATCTGGAAACCGTTCTCAAACCACTTAATAATAGCCATAAGCGAGCTGCTCTCGGGCAAAGTTTCGCCAAGGAAGCGACAAAAGTGTAAGAAACATCCTAATAATGATGAAAACTGTTTCTGCACTGGATGTCGGGAATACATTTGCTGTACTTGCGGGGTGCTGGAGCATTTGCAAAAAGGACACAAGCTGGAAGAAGCAGTGATCCATGAGGAGAAATTGATACAAAATATTAAGGAATTGAGAGAAAGAGTACAATCAAAGAATATAAACGTTGGAAACCATGTAGAAGTCATAGAGACACAACGCAATGAAATAACAAATATGCTCAGGAAGATCAATGATGACATTGACAAGACGTACGAGGAATACGTGCAACTATTGTCTATCAGAAGAGAGACGCTGAAACGTCAAGTTAAAAGATGGTCTGAAAAATTCCAGAAGGAATTGCATGTCATGGAGGAAGAGAGTCGGCGAACAGTTTGTCAGATGAACGCTTTGGAAGAGCTGGTAGCTAACGCCATGAAGGTACCGCTTGAGAAAGACGCCTTGTTTGCACACGATACGCTGAGCGAGAACTTGAAGAGCCTTCTTGGACGGCATGATTCTGACGACCAATCACCGAGAGGTGTGACAGAACGAGCTCAGAAGATTTCATTCGTCAGACACGTCAGGGTCAATGAACTTTGTCTTGGAGAGCTGAAAGGTTACTTATGGGATGTCAAAGCAGACGTAGCGCTCCGTTACGAAAATAGCATGAGCTGTATGACTCGTGCACGAGACGGTAAGATGGCGGTGGGGTTGTCCAAAGGCGGAATTCATCTCTACTCCCCTGATGGCGATTTACAGCAGACCGTGCTGAGGGATGTCAGAATCCAAGGAATTGGATTCCTTTCCGATGGTCGAAGTGCTGTACGTGATGTAAACAACAAGATGTCACTCTACAGTCCACAATGGGGGAAGCTCGACGTTACGTTCGAAGCAATGGGTATAGATGAAGGAGGGTATGGTGGTCTCACTGTGGATAGAGATGATAATATCTATGTGAGTTATAGGAATCCCAAAAAGCTCCAGGTATTTACCCCACAGGGTGGTAAGGCTGTCAGGGACATGATGTGTGGTGGATATAAAGCATGTCAATTATTCTCCTTTCAATCCACTGAGAACATAATACTGACAGATTCATGGGATATTGTGTGTCTTGATGGTAAGGGAGAGAAGGAGCATGTCTTGAAGAAAAAGGAGGGTATGTTATCCTATCCAGCTGTTTGTCGAGATGATTCGGTCATTGTAGCCTGGGTGAAGCATGAGGAGGGTCTCGTCAGTATTGATCGATACACGAGAGATTTGGAGTCCGCGCACAATATCGTAACCAATTTAACAATACAGAAAGGAGAAAAGAGAGGTTGGTACTATTTACAAGAGTTTGAAAACGGTGCGATAGCTCTCTGCACTGCAGACAGACTTTACATATTTGATTCCATTCAATGGGAAATGTGATAGATATACTGCTGTCTATAGATGCGTATATGTAAAGTGCAGGAATGGATGACTATCATTAAACAAGCTGAAACTCAATGAAGAAAGAAGAAAAATACAGAGTTTATTGTTCTTGCCTCCCAACTCCATCTTCAGCTTGTGCAAGACATCAAACTTGCTGTTGGTACAACACTCATCTCTCCCTCTGACCATGTGCGCAATCTAGGAGTTATCTCTTCATCCGATGCAAAGATAAGCACTCATGTTTCACGGATCTGCAAGTTAGCTAACTATTACGTCTGAAATCTGTGAAGGATCAGGAAGTTCATTGGTTTTATTGCGACTTGACTACTGTAATGCTCTTCTCGGCGGAATTATTAAGACAGATGTGGAACGATTACAGAGAGTACAGAATACTGCATCTAGACTTGTGTACCATGTTCGTTCACTTTCTCATGCCATTTCTCTCATACGTCAACTCCACCACTGTCCACTGGCTGCCAGTCAACGCAAGAATATCTTTCAAGCTTCTCCCACTGGTGTATAAAGTAGTTAACAATGGAGCTCCAAAGTATGTTGGAGAGTGTCTGGTATATAGCGGCAGTCTCACTTTAGGCGCTCTCGTCTTTTATCATCAATTACCTTCACTCAACCACGCACCAACAAACTAGCTGGCGATGGAGCTTTCTCCTCTACTGCACCCATACAGGATGTGGAAGAGGCTCCCTCCTCTTCTGTAGGCCTAATCATCACCAACACTGGATCACTTCAAACAAAATTTGAAGACCTACTTATTTTGAAATCCATATGTATGGGCTGAACTTGTACTGTCGCTCCCTGGTAACTTGTATATATTTTAACTCCTATGGCGAACAGAGATGACATCACATAGCGCTTTTTATCCAGTGGAAAAGGCGCTCAAAAAATATCAACTATAATTCGGATTATTTGATGTTCAGTAGAGCATGTTAAGAGCAACACACACACACACAAAAAAAAAAAAGAGATTGTTTGGAGGGATATTCTAAGTAAATAGCACACAATCCGAAGGAAGTAAGTTTACATAATAATGATAGTATAGTTCCTAATAATGAGCTGAACGTGTGCCACGTCTACTTGCGTGACTATCCATACATTTACATGCACCCACAGTATGCCGGAAAGTGCAAGTATTGCGTTGATAGTTGACAATTCAAATAATAAGGTACAGTAACAACGTTTCTTTTGCAATGTTAATGCTGTACATACGCAATGTGAGAAAAAACATGCTCTTCAGATAAAATCAGTCAAAAAACAAAATGATAATAATAATACCCCCGCAAGTAGGGAAGTGGGAATAGGGTTTTTTATTTGTTTGTTTGTTGTTGTTGTTTTTTTTTTCTGGGAGAATTATTGGAGTGGCGTGCATACAACCAGGGAGGTGGGAAATTTTGTGGATTTAGCACCATTTGAAACAAAACATTTAGTACGGTGATGCACAGCATGTTGGCCTAAATGTTTTTTTGTTTGTTTGTTTGTTTGTTTTTTGTCTGTGTGTGTGTGTGTGTTTTTTTTTTTAACGACTAATTTCTGTGACTTGGAGTATTTTTCTGAGATGAAAAGTTATCTCTACACATTCTCCTTCTGTTTTGTTCATATCTTCCAAGAATCTATATGCATAAAAATGAAATAATTCCACAGCAAACAATCACGTATATGTGGATAATCTGGAAAGCTACACGGCTAAGAAAGCTATAGCGATCTCGGCAGTGCTCAGGCGGGGGTCAAAGTGTAGTCAAGCATGCACTCTGGTTTCTAATTGGATCCCGCTGGATTCAGCACCTTTTGAAACAAAACTCATTTTCATTGCCGGATTTCTCCATTATCTCACAAGAATTGCAAGACTTTGAAGAGTTTATTGCATGGGACTACTGAAAATGAATAAAAATGAATGATATGTCTGTTGCTATGCAAATTGGTCTAAAAATACGAACCAAGAAGTACAACAAGATTATGATTTTTGCAGAGGTGACACGACTTGACTTGAGTGCCTTTCGCGTTCACCAGCTTGTGCTATGAGCTGAAGAGCGCTCTCGTACTGAAACGTCCACGTTTTACCTCTGATGCTCTGTATTTCCTGGCCTCTTTCACCTCGCTGGATATATTGACCTCCAGCAGTCCAGTTCGTCAAGGCATGCCAAGTTAAACTTCCATCTAACGTTTAATCAGTGCATACTCGTGTAGGAATATCACATTAACAGATCTACATTGATGTGCACCTTGCTTTCAAATAAAAACAATTATTTGATTGTGTTAACATGTTGGACCATACAATGGAAATGTGTTTGAATATGAGCGTCTTTCAGTAGGATCTAATCAAGTAGCATTATCTGTCAAGTCTGGAATTGCAGTGGATTCCGTGTCAGATTTTTAAACTGTCAAAAAAAAAAAAAATTGCCACGGCAGTCCAGGTGCAAAATAAAAATGAGAAACCTTGTTGTCTGTAATAAAACTGGGTGAACGCAACAAACGCAACAACACGTATCAGGCCGTAACAAAACTTGGAGGCGGTCCGTACAGTAGTGCGACGCGACGGAAAGTATTGCGTATAATCAGGCTTGACCAGACGCCATGAGAACAGCGTCTGAAGCTATAGTTCACCGAGCGAGGACTGGAATGAATAAGACTATAACACGAAGGGGGGGGGGGATCAGGAGAATGTACCCACGGCGCACTACGTTTTGGGGGAAACGAGGCTGCCGGGAACATGGTGTAAACGTTACATAACGTCTTCCTGCTGTAAGGTTTACCTTTCATATTCGTTGCCCTGGTTTCGCTGATTAAGAGACAAACTGAATAATTGGTGTTGTTGTTGAATTAGATTGTTTTGTTCTGTTCTCTTTTTGTAACATTCATTATTTCCAAGGTTCGTTATTCCTAAGGTTCGTTATTCCGTAAACTAATGAAATTAAATAAGATTCGTTATTCCGAAGTTTCGTTAATCAGAAAATGAAATAATGTTCGATAATCCGAAAATGATAAAAGGTTCGTAATTCCAAATGTGAAATAAACTTCATTTAGTGCCAATATGCAGTGTTCTTATTACCCCCCCCCCCAAAAAAAAAAAAAACAAAAAACAAAAAACAAAAACAAAAACGAAAACGAAAAACAAAAACGCAGTTATGGAGTGAAGTCATGCGCACACGAACCCAAACACATGCACACACATACGTGCACTAATACACACACAAACACACACGATACACATACTGGACGAACTGGAATACAATCGCAATACGTAATTGTTATTGATCTGAAACAAATATTTTCCCTTACCTCCTTTTTTTTCAAGACGGTGCAATCTTTATAACACACTTTTTTTTTTATAACGTGCTAAATTAAGATTGTTGTGTGATATTGGTTGAGATTATAAATTTAGATTGTAGATTATCAGAAGATAATTTTAATTCAATGGATTGGAAGAGGTTCATCGTGGTGAAGAATGAATGAAGAAAGTAATCAGTTGTCTTACGATGTGCAAGAGAGGTTGCGACGTTTCGACTGCTAACTGCTAGTCTTCGTCAGGCAATGAACATAGACTTCGCTGGTTTATATAGCCGCGAAGGGGGCCCGGGCCGACCGGGCGCGCGCTATTGTCCGGCTCTACCGAGGCGAGAGGTCCGGTTGGACCCCCTTCGCGGTTATATGAAATAGATTTGAATAGAAACAAGATGGTAAAGAAATAAATCATTTTGTTATTTATCTGTTAAAACACATGTCATTCCCAGTATTCTCACCTGTCTCTTTCTATCTCTCTTGGTATCTGCTTCCGACCCTTTCTGTCTTCCTCTCTCTCCTTCTCCATATACAAGTGTATAATATCTTCCATATGGTCACTGCCTGCCCTCCCCCCCCCCCCCCCTTCCCTTTCCTTTTCAGTATAAACATAATCTGAAAGTTGTGTGTGTTTGTATATGTTATTATATGATTATGAAACTATTATGTTGAATTTTTAATAGCAATTCTTTCAATGTTTATGCACTAGTGTATTTGATCAATTTTCAAATTCTAATCAGATGTCATTCTGGTTTTTTATGTCTCCGCACGAAGCGGTGACGGAGGCATTATGTTTTCAGGTTGTCCGTCCATCCGTCCTTCCGTAATGAATATTGTGCACAGCGTAACTAAAAAAAAAAAAAAAAAAAAACCTTTTGAGGTGCCCAAATGAAACTTGGCATGTATGTGTATTAGGGGGTGAAGTTGTGCCTATCAACTTTTTGGTGCACATGCTCAAGGTCAAAGGTCAAAAGTTCAAGGTCAAATGTGCAAAATTTCACTATTTCCACCATATCTATGCAATGCCTGAAGATATTTTCTTGAAATTTAGTGTATACATGTATTACCCAATTGAGATTCTCTGGTGAAAGTTAGGGGTCATGAGGTCAAAGGTCAAAAGGTCGAGTGAAAATATTAAAACTTCACTTTTTTTTTCTCCGTACCTTGGAAATTGTTCAAGGTATCTTCATGGAACATAGTATATATACATGTACTGACTGGCAGTGATTATCTAGAGAATTTAGGGTTCATGGGGTCAAAGGTCAGGGAACAAAGGTCAAGTGCAGTGCCAGCAGGATTATCTTTTTTACACTTGGTGTATGCATGTGTAACCTAATAGAGATTCTCTGGAAACTTTTTTTTTCTCTTTTTTTGTTTGCCTCAAAGGTCAAAAGGTCAAAGATCAAGGGAAAGTGCTGAACTAACTTTTTCCTCCATATCTCTGAAGTGGCTCAAGTTATCTTGAAACGTACTACATATTTATGCATGTTCTGCCTGACAGTGATTATCCTATGAATTTTAGGGTCAAAGGCAAGATGAAAATGGTAACAATGTACTTTTCAATACAGAAATTACTCAATGCATAAACTTATGAATGGGTCAAAGTCAAGTTAAAGTCCTTAAATCCCCAAATACGTGCTCTCATATTCATCCAATTAAACCTAGGTCAAGGAAGGTGAACATTCAACACATTTGTGACAAACATGTAATTTCGATATTTTGATGATTTTTTTGATAATTTTGTGAAAATGTAATCACACATTGTCCACATGTACCATAGACCTATTAGGAGAATCATGCATTATGGCGGAGGCATTCCAGTGGCCTTAGCGACATTTCTATTTTTTTTTCTTCATAATGACTGTATAGTTTTACAGTTTAATCGACGTATGATTGTGTGATTATGTATCTTATAACCCAATAATAATATACAAAATTCTGCAATTCAGCCATCTCCATGGCTGCAAATGATTTTTTAATAAACAATTACCATTACCTTAGTATGGTACCCTTTCCCTCTTTAAGAGGTCACAGAAAGGGGAAATACGTCACAGATTATTCAGTTTCTGGGTGAACAAACTTTATTTCATTTTCGGATTAACGAATCTTCGGAATAACGAACCTTATCTCATTTTGGGATTTACGAATTTCTCTGTAGGGAGTTTTTGTGCTGCAGAATAATGTATCTTCAGAATAATCAAGGCCTTATTTCATTTTCGGATTAACGATTTTTTGGAATAACGAAAACCATCCTCTTTTTCATGTGTTGCTGCGCTCAGTAATGCATTAAGTGAGATTATGTTTGAGGTATTATTATGACTAGTAGTGCAGCCCCATTCATGATAGTCTTGTGTAAATTTGTAGCAAAACAGTGACGTCACCACTGACGTCACTTGCTGTAACGACGGACTTTCTTTTAAATGATGCATTTCTGATATTGTGTTGTACCAAGCCTAGCCAGGTATCGGGAGGTTTTTATCATCCCCTCCCCTCCCCTGCTCTCCCTCTCTCTGTCTGTCTCTGTTTCTCTTTCCCTAACCCTTATTCCACAAACATCATGTTGTACCCCCTTGTTTTGTTTGTGTTTTTGTGGTTTCATTGTAATGTTATTCTCTACCAGTTGCCAAACAGTCAAGCTTTGTGCTTATTCTTGGCAATCGTTCTGTATGCAAATTAAGATGTAACTCATGTAATTATATTGCAGATGTATTGCATAATTGACGAAAATTTTTATAATTGCGAGAATAGTCATAATTAGTACTGTTATTTTGTATCATTTTAATGAAATTGTGGATAATTAATGTGCGTGAAAAAATGGCATACAGAGAATAAATCAAATCATATCAAGTGAAATTAAGTCAAGCAGAATGATCGATAGGCAGTATATGAACAGCATAAGAGAATTGAAAATGGATGAAATGGGAAATAGGTACTCGTAGCATCGAATTAAGAATTTGTTTATTTAATGTGATTAACATCATATGACTTATTGTGTAACCACATCAACATGATGGAACTGTAAGACCAATTTCATCTACTCACTGAGTAGCCATGGGGTTTTAAATGTAAATAAATGTGTATCATTGAGAATGTTTTGGAAATGTCAAACTATCAAACTACTACATAGTATTTTTTAATTCATATTTTGTTATTCACAGCACGTTACGTAGTACTGGTGGTGCAAAACGTTCATTGGATACTAGTCTAGTTAAGTATATCCATGCATTATTATTCTTAATTGGTATCTTTGTACCATCTTGTACCGCACGCTGTACATAATAATAAACACATTATTCCAGTCAAAACAAACGAGAACTTCTGTCTACTTCGATTGACAATGAATGATGACATGATTTAGATTAACGATCCATAAACTAAACTATCTTTCATTCTTTCTTTCTTTCTTTTGTATACATGGTTATGTATATATATATATATATATATATATATGTATATATATATATATATATATATATATATAATACAATAATTGATGATATATAATATATATATATATATACATGAATAAATTTTATTTCTTTTTTTACCGTGTTCACTGTAGCGGAAGCGCCCTTGTGGTTAATTCTTTTTTGTTGTTCTTTTTTGATACTTTCAATAATAACAAAGATTCATTTTGATTGCAGATATGAATGCACATTAAACACTTCATGCATATAAAAACAACAAATAAGTGCGTGTCTTTCGTAATATTAACAATGTTCATGTCACTGGAGCTGTTATCAATGATGTTAATGCAGCAATCATCATGATTATTGTTATTTAATTCTCATTGCCAGTCGTAATTACTACATTACGAAGAAATCATATATTATTACCAATAAACCACCTTCACAACTGCTCTGATTGCCAAAATTCCATTCCTTTTCCTTGAACACACGTTGAAAGCAGTGAGTTGAAGACACAGACACCGATAGAGATAGTAACCTTCAGAAAAGCAGGTGTTTTAAGAACCTCCCATTACAAACAAATATTACTTGGATTCATTACTTCATACGTGTATTCCTGTTTATTCTTTTTATAGATTTATTAGTTTTGATCACCGAGAATTCGTACGGTATTTTAAAAGATATCTATGGTGTTACCTCTTTGCTTGGTCGATGAAGTCCCAGTTGTTTCCCAAAACAATTATTTTCTCTCTTTGACTTGTGCTCACGATATATTAGAGACTAGAATTCGCACTGGTCTTCCAAGATAGAACTTTCACCCAAACTGACAGAAAAAAAATCGTCCCCTGTGATAATTTCGTATGTAAGTCAGGTTGGAAGCACTACTCAAAAGGAAGGCAACGTCTAATAATATAAAGGCATTTCTCAACTGTGTAAGATGCCACAATACATGACATGTAAACAGTCACATGAAAATGATTTAAGTCAACATTTGCCCTATTTTCCTCAGATCCTCGTTGCTCTACTCCTTTTGATGACTATCATTTGATTGTATCTTTCTTTTTTCCAGTACATTCTCCAAGTTCAGTGTCACAAGAACACCTTGCCATTTTAGGCGTTATTACATTGTGGGCTGTGATATTCAGATATACACATGTAGGCCGTGGGCCGAGCGACAAAAAGACGGTTATTTTTTTTTTTATTTTCGTAGCACTTTCATGCGATATTGTGTTGATACAATAGGAAAAATAGGAGAGAAATACATCAAGTAGAAAATGCCGTGTTCCCACCTTCAAGTCGTGTACGTTAACAAAATACGTATATTTAAAATCTATTTCTCCACGCCTTCGAGTATTTGTATTTTTTTTTGAATATCAAAAAAAAAAAAATACGATGTGGCTCGTTCGAGCCACATCGTAACCGTGCGCTCACACACATACATACACACACACGCGCACGCGAGCGCACACACACACACGTCGTACGACACATTGTAATACAAGTGCATGCGATGTGTACAGTGGTGTACGTTACGGTGCATACGAAGAGAAGTGTAGCAAGTCTGTGTAAGGAGATTCTGTATAATTTTCGCATTTGGTGCACACATTTTGTGGCATATTTATAGAACTGTTTATGTTCAAAGTGTAGCCACAGTCTACTAGTATGCATGGGGGGGGGGGGGGGGGGGGGTGGGCGACCATCTAGAAGGCGTGGGCGAGTGTTATCACCACCCTTCCCGTACGATGGAGCTTTGGCCTTTTTAAAGTTGAAATTGAGATATCTCGTATACGCATATTTCATGGAATATTCAATTTTTGGGAAATCATTTAAAAAAAAAAACAGCTCTGTGGGAACTGAGGGAGGAAAGGGTTGATTTAAAGGTGGTATTCCCCTTGTACATGAGGGAACTTAGTGTTTTCGGAATATAAGTAATAAGTCTTGTGCACTCAGAATTATTCAGAATTTTTGTAAATCTAAGAAGGTGTACCAAGGCTAGGGAAAGGGGCACAGAGGGGGAGGGAACCCCCTCCCAAGCACGAGAGATTTTGCTTTTTTTTTTTTTAATTCAGCGATCTGGTGCACAGAATTATGAAATTACTTGATGAAAGGTTGAAAGGGAGAACCGCTTCATTTACATGCATACAGTATACACGCATTTTTTTTTTTCGCCTCCCAAATCCCCGGTCCAAATTTTAGGGGGGGGGGGGCCGCCCCATCGCCCCCCCCCCCCCTGGCTACGTCAGTGGACAGACAATCCGTGTTCCAGTTCTGACTTCGCCAGGGTTTCCTTTGCCTCGGGTTTGTCCATCTTCCTCGGAGTTAAAAATCACATGGGATTAGGTCGGGGGAACGTAACATTGAAATTTTAACATGTTTTGCCTCGGGTTTGTCCATCTTCCTCGGAGATAAAAATCACATGGGATTAGGTCGGGGGAACGTAACACTGAAATATCATAAGCTACATTTATATCGTACAAAGTATATTTTTTACAACCTTCGATTTCCATCTAGGACTCTTGAAAATTAATGTGCAAGCTAGACATAAATGAGCCCAAATGATGATAATACAAATCCGTGACTTTGAAAATATTATGCTCTAAAATCAACTCATCACTATGAGAATGCTAAGAAGCATTTTATATTCTACGAAATGTCGTCTTTTCTTCTCCTTTTTGTGGAAATATATGTCTCCACTCAAACATAAATCTTTTATTTCAGATCCGTTATATACAATTTTATGGAAATACCTTTTTTAACAAAGTAAATTCTTAAATTGTTGTTAAAGGTACGTATATATATATATATTGCGAATTCACATATTGGCTCCAATATAACGAAGAATCAAGAAATAAACTAGTAATGCATTATTTCGCCAATAAACTCATTCTTATTGGCGAAATAATGCATTACTAGTTTATTTCTTGATTCTTCGTTATATATATATATATATATATATATATATATATATATATCATATACGCAATATATTAGGTTGTATGATTGTGTGATTGTTGTGTTTGTTAGACCTAATAAGTATAATGTAAATTATCTTTGTCACTAATTGAACGCAATATTAAGAAGGACTTTGAAATCCGCGTTAGTTTGGGATTTCGTTTACAATTATAAGATTTTTGTCCCGACTTTGGAACATGAATAGCTAACACAGTCACAACTTTATCTATGAAATACAAGTGAGATAAATAGTATATATTCAGCAACAATCAATTTCCGTCTAAGACTCTTGAAAATTATTATGCACGAGATGAGGTCGGGGGAACGGAACAATGGACAACGCGTCTCCTTAAACTTGGAGGGAAGGGACTTCTAAAATACTATACAAATATTCCTTTTTCTCCTCGGTCCACTATTATAAAGCAAATCGAGTGGGGTTTTCTGCAAGAGGTAGGTAATGATTTATAGCTTCATGCTCTGAAATTTCATTCTGTCTGAATTATTATTTTCAAAATGATATATGTAGAAAATCCAATTGTATTTTTTGGGAGGATATAGATACGGTATTGCACATCATGCATGGAGTTCACGTCATGAGACAAGTTTTATTTGCAACTTTATTTCACTTTGCAAGAAAGCCATAGTGAAGTCATTATCAAGTCTATTGTCTATCCCGTCAAATTGATGCTTTTCGTAGATATACAAAAATATCTTTTGTGATTACTAGTGTACTTCGTGCACTCATAGCACATGTACACAGGAACACCACACACGATCTGTATATACAGCTAAATTGGCAACGCAGAGCTTGATCCTAGCTGCGTGCGGCTTAAACCACACACGATGCTCGTGTATTGTTCGTGGTTTACGAAGTATCCGTGTTGTGAATGGCCTCGTGACGCGTGGTACGTTCGTATGCTCCGTAGCGTACTGTAAACATAGCATGCATGTGTGTGTGTGTATGTGTGTGTGAGAGAGAGAGAGAGATAGAGAGAGAGAGGGAGAGGGAGGGAGGGGGAGGGAGGGAGGGAGGGAGCACAGCTACGACGTGGCTCGTATGAATACTTGATGGCGTGGAGAAATAGCTTTTAAATATACGTATTTTGTTAATGTACACGACTTGAAGGTGGGAACACGGCATTTTCTATGTATTTCTCTCTATTTTTTATTGTAACGGAACAATGTCGCGTTAAAATGCTACGAACCTGAGCGAAAGAGCGGCTCGGTCCCCGGCCTAACAGTATTCAAGAGGTGGGGAAAACCCACTTCAATAATCATAAAGGGTCACGATAAAAACAGACATTCCCCTGATACCTGACAATAGATCGCTCCACCATTCTGTGAGTTCTTCGTATTAAGTGGTGCATTTTTCTGTTGTTTGACTAACTCAACCCTTTGTTTGAGTATAACGAGTTAGACCACATTCGATCAAATTCCCGTTCACACCTTCCTACAGGCTGACATGACCAGAGGTTATGATCTCATGCCTACTATACATCGCAGCCTGACATAATCAGCAATATTGGACCAGGAAGTACATCATACTTGGTAAGCATAAGAAACGATATCCACACACGCATGTTGCTTGTACCTGACACGTTTTACAAACGCAGGATCAGGAGATATGCTTAGAATTGATTCTCAGTTGTTTGTTGAGTGAACATTTCTGTTATGTCTCTGTTGGCTTTTATTAACATGTTTGGCCCCATTTTTGGTGTTAAAATTTGTTATATACGTAGTTGCATGTCAAAGCATGTCAAAAAAAAGTCACAGCCTGTTATAATAATGCTGGTGGATATTCTAACGATTGTGTCACATGGTGCAAGGAGACAGAAGGTTTGGGGATAATAAGAAATGAGTAGAACTGAAAATAAGTCAGACCTAGCTAGAATTTCCGTTTTTAATGCTGCATTAACAGTGGCCTGCTCAATCACTTTGTTTTTCTAACTTCAACAGCCGAAACAAAGGAGAGAGGTGTCTGTTCATGCTTATAGAATTTGGAACTCGATCATAGTATCTGCAGAAAAAGACAATACATCATTATGCAAAGATTTAGTGCTTGTTGTAATGTGCAGATAATTGTCGATCATGCTGCTAGAGATATTCCGTTTCCTCATACGCATTTGGACTCAATTTATTCCCTCCAAGGTAATTACATGACGACAGAAGCTATGTTGGTAGCAAAGTTGGTAATAATTTGGACACTACATGGCCACAGATACTTGCAACCACGGTATACTGGCAATTAGATGTCTGTGGAGTTGTAACACCTTCTAGGATGTTTATATCCATAGTGTCTGGCGGTATCCGTCTCCTCTTCCACTTTCTTTCTTTTGGATACGTTTTACTTATCTCCTGGCATTATGTAGTAATATATAGTCATATGTAGGGAAGGAATTTACAAGCAGAAAAATAAAATCAGTGGTAAGTTAGGCCAGGGGTGACAAAAAAAAATCATAGTATAAACGAAATTACATGAATTTGTCAGATTTTAAAACTTTCTAAAGAAATATACTGAGAGTGAATGAATATTTAATGTCATTGTTGAAAAAAAAAAACGAAAATCTAAAAGTACGGATGAATCAAAGAAATCTTTAAGTTACTCCTTAAAATAATTATATTTTCATCTGATATGGTCAAATCTAAGGTAAATACAGTAAATTGTACATAACGTAACTGAGGAAAGTTATTCGAAAATGGCTTTTTGTTTCTGTAAATATGAATAATCAATCTATAATTATATCTCTATAAAAATCTAATGAAACTATTCACTCTTGACACCCTTGAAGGAGTGAATGCAAAAGAAAAGAGTGAATTTAGAGTGAAACTGGAGTGAATTTTGAGTGAAATTGTTTGTTTTCACTCGTTTTAGAGTGACCTCAGGATCACTCAAAAATCATCGTTGTGATCCCTGAGCTCACTCCAAAATGAGTGAAAATGAACATTTTTCACTCAAAATGCGGGCGTTCACTCCAATTTCACTCTAAATTCATTCTTTTTTTTTTGTATTTACTCCTTTAAGAGTGAATATTTTCACTCGTTTTTCTAGAGAGTATGGGAAACTTAAATTTTTGAGAATTTACTTTGATTTGAATTTGCAGTTTTTGCCCTTCACATACAGAATTGCCATAACCGAGTGTAACACTCTTTCACCAAGTGTTCTACTCTTAATTGGGTTTGGTATTTACTGAGATGTTTTAAACATATCAGGTAGCGGCGTCTTTTCCAGCGAGTGTTAAAGTATAAGCGTACAAAATGTAGTATAATTGAACTGAACAATCAAGTTCGCACAAGTCAAGTGCAGTTGCATCCAGTGTTTATTGCTACAATATGTTAACAGATTACAATACGGTTGACAATAGATTACAATACAGTCGACACAGTGGAATGGGTTGATTAAGTGTTTACCTGGTAGTCTAAAACAAAAGGAGTCGACACATTAGATGAGGGTGGAGAGCGTGGTTAGTGGAGATTGTCCACTTTTCATATAAACCATTGCGTAATGTGGGAGCTACAGGAGAGATGTGGGATACGGGGAGAAGTATACTTTTTTTTTGTATCTTACACGAGTAATCAGATCGAGGGTACAGTGACTGTAGATCACAACTGACTGCCTCCAGTCACACAGTGAGTGAAGGATCCTTTTACGTTACTCATTTACTTTGTCCAGTAGTTCCCTGCATCATTTTTATAGAAGTTCTTCAACGTCGTAGGCTTTTACAAGCTTTGTTAGTTTGTCCTATGAACTTTGCGCAACATAATTTGATCCTATAAAGAAATATTTTCTTTATACCTATATTAACTCTGCTCTTCAAGTACAATGTATGAAGTAAATGAATAAAGTTCTCACAGGTCATCATCATCATCATCATCATTATACATGGTCTCATCTACCCACGGCAGCCTCTTCAGTATTAGCATTGTTCGTCTAGAGGAAACTTTCATTATTATCAAACGAGCAGTGCCAGGTACCCATTTCTACACCAGGGTCAAGGGGGACATCGAGGTAAATGCATCTTGTCCAATGACGAAAGCACTTGGCAGTTCTTTGAACTCCTTCTTTGGACCTCCCTTTTAAAGACAAAGAACATGCATGTTTTCATGCAAATAAAAAAACAAAACAAAACACAACAACATAGGGAATATCACTCAAATGTATGGATTTTTTTTTAAAGTCTCAAAGGACACCTTGTTCTTCTTCTGGTACTGGTAGTCCTGCTTCCTTCATACTTGAAGATTATTGCAGGCGTTACATGAATACAAACGGCCAAACGAACATACGTTTCTAGACAATAATCTTTGTCGAGACCACCGGAGGTGTGGAGAGACTAGCGGCGTCTGTCCGTCCGTCGTCCGTCCGTCGTCCGTCCGTCCGTCGTCCGTCCGTGACGCTACAAAAACTTGAATAACTCTATACTGAGGTCTTGGAGTTAAGAGTGGTTATACAAAGTTACTCATCTTACCAAACATGAAAGTCACCTCAAGGTCAAAGGTCACAGGCAGAGATCAATGAACTTTAGGGCCCAATGTTAAGTTCTTACGGCGCGTTTTGATTATGACTCATAACTTTTGATGTATGATAATTATGTCCGTTTGTGACCAAACTTGGATGGTAGATGTCCCTTGGGGAGTTGAAGGTCACCACAAGGTCAAAGGTCACAGACAAGGGTCAATGAAATTTTAGGGCCCAATGTTAAGTTTTTACGGCGCGTTTCGATTATGGCTCTTAACTTGTGATCCCTATGTCCGTTTGTGACCAAACTTGGATGGTAGGTGTCCCTTGGGAAGTTGAAGGTCATCACAAGGTTAAAGGTCACAGACAGGCGTCAACGGACTTTTAGGGCCCAATGTTAAGTTTTAACGGCGTTTTTCGATTATGGCTCCTAACTTTTGATCCCTTTGTCTGTTTGTGACCAAACTTTAATGGTCAATGAACTTCCGGGAGTTAGAAAAACATTAATTTCTTCTACGTGAATGTGCGAGATACAATTTGGCACTTGCCTTGATCTCATTTCGCACAGATTCTCGTTGATATTCTCTTTTAACATGACAAGATCTGTTTACTATATCGCTGGAGGAAATTCTCGCTATTATTATATTACATAAAGGGTCGTGATTAAACGAATCATCCCTCTATGTTCGAATCATCTCAATTTTTTTTTTTTGTGAGTGCATCGTAACGATTTTTTTTTTAATGCTACTCCTGTAAGGTCTTAACAAAAGCACTATTGCATTTATACTAAAGTTGCACAATCCTATGACATGCTTCGATTTTACGAATGCAACAATTCTTACGTTATGATTGACATTAACTTTCCCTGTCCAATTTCATTAAATTGTCAGCCATTTTTATTTTATGGCCTTCAAAATTTGTATGCTTGAAGCGGTGGAGTAACTTTGGTCAACAGATTACAGGTTTAGTGTTTAGTGCTTTCAAATGTGTTTTTTGGGCACTCAACTCTAAGTTCAAATTCAGAAGTAAGCATTCAATTGAAATCGTGTTTGTACATGACTTTCTAAATCTTGCAGAGAGATTCGTGCGATGGGCTGGATAAGCACTTCAAAGTATATACTATTAATTTCGTTTTTGAGTGATCGATTTTCAAAACTGAGCATTCAATTTCGTAATACACATGCATCTACAGTTGTAAATGAGCCCGAATAATTTTGTCCAGAAACATTAAAATATGACTTTTTATCTTACATTCCTTGAGTAGCAGGAAAATTTGTTTATTTGAACATCCAATATATTATTTCTTTATTTTTCTCAGCAAATTATGTGAACTTCAATATGAATCCTTCTTTTGATCATGCATTATCATCACACTTATTGTATCTTTAATTTCTAATATTTCCATCACTATCATCATCTTGCGTTTATAATCTTCGTTTTACATCTTCGTTAGCATTATGATAACGTTACTATTTTCCTGATCTTCATTCTACATTTTAATTTTCATCATCATGTGTGATTCTTATAGACGTTTTTAGCATTCAATTTAAGGTACAGTACAAGTAATGTACTTTTTATTGGACATTGCACAGATTTGGTTTGAATGCGCCTGTCATTTATTTGTTCCCCCATATGCGAATTTGAATAACGGTAATTCGAATGAGCTGGCGACAGGTTGAGACGAAGCTGAATAACCATTGCCGAAATGTATGTGCATTCAATTCAGTTGCCACATTAGTGAATTTGAACGATGAAAAGCGTTTTGGAATGAAGATATTTCGATGCCTGATCGTAATTGACTATATAAAATGAACGCTCCTAATAACATGTAAGACTGGGAAATGAAAAACAATGAAATTGGCTGGGAAAATCTGATACTAATGTTATGTTTCGGCTGGTACTTGCTAATGTGTTTACCTCTATGTATTTTCATTACTATTAGATAAACAAAAACCATGGCAACGTTTCATCAAATCAGCAGCCAGAATCTGGAGTGTCCTATCTGCCTGATAGAATTCAACCAACCTAAATTACTGACATGTTCCCACACCTTCTGCAAAGACTGTCTGCAACGTGTTTTTCTAACTCAGCCAAGCCAGCAAGCTATAACATGCCCTGTATGCAATAAAGAAACGCCCCTGCCCAGTGGGGATGTGAGTAAGTTACAGACGAACGTACCGCTGAGTTCTCTCGTGGACGAAGTGAAAACCAAGAGTCCAACATGCTCAGTTTGTGAGATGGACGAAAAGCTGCCGGCTGTGTCCTACTGTCACGACTGTGGGAAAAATATGTGCGAATCTTGTGAGAAAACACATTCTATCTGGAAACCGTTCTCCAACCACTCAATAATAGCCATAAGCGAGGTGCTCTCGGGAAATGTTCCTCCTAGGAAGCGACAAAAGTGTAAGAAACATCCTAATAATGATGAAAACTGTTTCTGCACCGGATGTCGGGAGTACATTTGCTGTACCTGCGGGGTGCTGGAGCATTTGCAAAAAGGACACAAGCTGGAAGAAGCAGCTATCTATGAGGAGAAACTGATACAAAATATCAACAAGTTCAGGGAAAGAACAAAATGTAAGAAAACAACAGTTAAAACTTATATCGAGTTCATAGAGACACAACGCAATGAAATAACAAATATTTTCAGGAAGCTCGAAGATGACATCGACAAGACGTACGAGGAATACACGCAACGTTTGTCTATCAGAAGAGAAACACTGAAACGTCAAGTAAAACGATGGACTGAAAAATTTGAGAAGGAACTACATGTCATGAAGGAATATAGTTGCCGAACAATCCATCAAATGGACGCAATGGAAGAGCTGGTAAGTAACGGTGTGAAGGTACCGCTAGAGAAAGACGCCATGCTTGTACACGACAAGCTGTGCGAGAACTTGAAGAGTCTTCTGGGACGAGATGACCCTGACGACCAATCACCGAGAAGAGTGACACAACGAGCTCAGAAGATTTCATTCGGGAGACACGTCAGGGTCAATGAACTTTGTCTTGGAGAGCTGAAAGGTTTTACGTGGGATGTCAAAGCAGACGCAGAGCTCCCAGTCAAAAACAGCATGAACTGTATCACTCGGACACCAGACGGTAAGATGGCGGTGGGATCTAATGGCGGAATCCATCTCTACTCCCGTGGTGGCAAGTTACAGCAGACCGTGCTGAAGGGTGTCAGTGTTGCTAATATGGCATTTCTGTCTGATAGTCGAAGTGTTGTACGTGACACAGAAAACAAGATGTTACTATACACTCCACAATGGGGGAAGCTTGACGTTACGTTCGAAGCAATGAGTATAGAGGAAGGAGGGTATGGTGGTCTCACTGTGGATAGAGATGATAATGTCTACGTGAGTTATAGGAATACCAAGAAGATCCAGGTATTTACTCCACGGGGTGGTAAGGCTGTCAGGGATGTGATGTGTGGTGAATATACGCCATGCCAAGTATTCCCCTTTCAATCCATGGGGAACATAATACTGACAGACTCATCAACTGTCGTCTGCCTCGATGGTCAGGGGAAGAAGGAGAATGTCTTGAAGAAGAAGGAGAGTATGTTTGCCTACCCAGCTGTTTGTCGAGATGACTCGGTCATTGTAGCCTGGGTGAAGCACGAGGAGGGTCTCGTCAATATCGATCGATACACGAGAGATTTGAAATACGTGCACAACATCGTAACTAATTCCAAAATACAAAAACCAGAAAAAAGAGGTTGGTATTATCTACAAGAGTTTGGGTGTGGTGAAATAGCATTCTGCACTCCAGATAGACTTTACATATTTGATGCGAATTGATGTGAAATGTGACAAACAATATTTGATGTGTAGTAACATGTTGGAAAAGGGGATTCTTTGGTGGGACATTCTCAGTGGATAGTATCCAATATGAATGAACTATTCATATTATGATAATGCGCTGAATATGTGCCGTGCCTACTACCATGAATATTTATACTTTTGATAGGCACCTCAAGTATGCAGAAATTGCAAGTAATCTATGAATTATTGATAATCCCAGTTTTGCAATAGTGTAGTGCTCTACATAATACAACTTAATTTGAAAAAAAAAAATCTCTTCAGATTAAATCAGTATGAAACTAATATTAACTGCAAGCATGGCAAGTATCAAAGTGGTTACAGCACTGGAACATATGGAAAACTATTTCCATGCTTTCGAATGAAATTTTCGTGTGTGTGTGTGTTAACAAGTTGGACCTGGCAGCGGAGGTCCATAATATTGACATTAGAAAATGTGTTTGGATATGAGCGTCCCTCAGTGGGCTCTGATCAAACAGCATGACCTGATAACTGTAAGCTTCATCACAGTTTACGTCACTTTGAGCATCAAAAGCCTGACCATCACAGAGCAGTCGCAAGCAAGCCACAGTGGTCCCTTGACCACAATGATAACATAATGAAAATGCGATTTTGATGATGATAATAATTGTAAACAATTATTTTCATTATTATTTCTATAATAATAATAATAATAATACTAACGATATGCATTTATACAGCGCAGAACCTATGTACGTTCTCCGCTGCGAGAGGTCCTTACATGCCTAACAATAATAAACAGCTCAATGAAAAATAGGTTTTGAGTCTTGATTTAAAGACAGCTATATTTGGACATTTCCTGATTTCTAAAGGTAGGCCTAAGTTATTCCACAGTCTGGAGCTGCACAAGTTTAATACTCTGTCCCCTTATGTTATCCTTATTTTTACATACTGGAATTTGAAGAAGAAGAGTGTCTTTAAAAATGCGCAGGTTATGAGTGTGTTTTGTGAGATTTAAGTACTAATAGTTCAGTAATGGAAGGCTTGACCAGTTTGTGCCTTATATACAATAAGCAAGATCTTATTGCAAAGTGATATTCGTTGACGAATAGGAAGCCAGTGTAGCTCTCTCAGAAGAGGAGTGATCCTTGAGAATCTGGACTTTACAGGTAAGCCTAACACAGGTGTTTTGGACTCGTTGCAGTCGCCAAAAGAATCAGGGAGTCCGCATAATAACCCATTACACTAGTCTTCATGCATGCATTGACGATTGTTTTCATGCTATTCTGATCAAGATTTTCCACACGTTCACAGGTTATATATTACACTTCAGATGTGAGTAAAAAGACATTCCAATATTTTTAACATGGAAGTGATCTTATGACAGTACTTCCAACTGATATCCCGTCAAAATGAAGTCAAGATGTGTTTGGATGTGCCAATCAGTAACAATTCCGTCTTACTGTTATTCAGAATGAGTTTGTTTTGCAGCATTCATTCACGTACATAAGAAACATAATAATGCTTCCATATGAGAGATGATGTGCTGATGAGCAAGTACATCCAGTGTAAACGACAGACATATTTGTGTGTTATCTGCATAGCAACGGCAGGATACGCCAGGAAACGTATTATAAACATTAATCATTTGATTTAAACTCGTATAAAGTAAGTAGGAGAGGGCCCTACTGAGACCCATGGGTAACGACAAAGGGCACTGCGAAAGAATCAAAAACGGTGTCATCGATTTCGATCTGTTGTTGTATAATTTGTCAGATATGACTCTGTCCATTTAAAAAAACACCATCGATGCTGAAGCAAATATTCAATGATTCCATTTTAGAGAGAATGATCTATGGTATCGAAGGCAATACTCAGGTCTGTGAAAGCGATATACTAACTTGCTGATTGTCTATGGCCATCAGTATATCGCTCTTTATTCCAGTGTTGCTTCAATACGGTGAAATTGTCTGTGAGCTGACTGATTAAATGGCAGAAGTGAATTACAATTATAAGGTGATCCACAATAATATGCTGATAGGCGGCACCTTCAACCAGCTTTGATAATGTACGTCAGTTTACTCACAGGCCGCATATTACAAAATTCCTTATCCAGACCAGATTTTGTCAATACCGGTTTAACAAGAGCATTTCTTTTTTCATTGTGAAGGGAAACGACCAGTTGATTAAAAAAAAAAAAAAAAAAAATGATTATTCATGGGATGTCAACACAGGAACCAGTGCTTCACACATTGCAAGAGGCTCTTTGTAGGCATTGGGTCTGATGTACATGACTTTTTACCGAGCTTAGATAGTGATTTAGAGAGTGGTTTAGAGCTAGTAAGCGTTGGTGCATCATGGGAGGTTTCTTAAAGAGAGCCTGTGAGTGGTTTACTCTATACATTCAATCTTGGATTTTCGATAGATAATAGTACAGGCAATGCTACAAACAAAATGAATTTGCGCCTCACTTTTTCTTTTTCCCTTTTTAATCCCTCCTCCTCCTCCAGCACCTCTCCTTCTCTCTCATGTCTAGTGTTATTCACTCCCTGCAGATTGTGTTATCTTATATTATGCTATTTACACATTGCGTACTTTTAAACAGGGAGATGTACCTACACAACAGTTTGAATGAAAGTGTTTGTTTTGTTTTGTTTTGTTTTTGTTTTGTGTTTGTGTGTGTGTGTGTGTGTGTGTGTTCTGCGATTTTGATACAATTATTCGCATTAATGTTGTCATGATTTGATTACAAATTCCATGGTATAAGTATTGCTGCTCGTCTTTATATTCCTTTAAACGCAAATTACAAGAGTCTTTATCATTGTTTGTTGAGCATGTTGAGTGCATATCTTGCAGACAGTGAGTAATTGTAATGTCTTATGTAAAATTGTGGTATGTTATTGTCTGGTCAAACATTATTGTCAACAAGCTGCAGATTTCATTTTGGGTCTTGCCATCAGACTCTCCGAATCCATCACTAGCAATTCCACCTTGTACTTCGTTTCCCTCTCTTCCTCTTTCCCTCTATCTCTCCCTCTCTCTCACTTACTACCTAGAGCTTGACGGCAGGCACCAAATGCCTTAATAGCTGTATACATGTTACTTTTTGTGTGGCTACTGATCATATCCAACAGTTATAGTATACATACCAAAGTAGGCTTTATATGCAAACCATGTTCTACACCGGAAACCAATGATAGCCCGGTCACAGTAATGGTTCACATTTTTTAGTATAGGTTTTTTTTTTTCTTCTTCTTCTTCTTCTTCTTCTTCTTTTTATCACATAGGCATACCCCGCTTTTCTTATTTGGGACCATTAAATCACCTGGTCTTATCTTCTTCTTCTTATCGTTCTCCGTTTCTTTTTCATAAACACTGATTACTCGGGGCTTACAGCCACACAAGCTAGCTTTCATGTAGGTCCCGTCATACTTCTCTTTGATCAATCCCATTTCGATTTTGACCAGTTATCATTACACGTAATTACTGTGTTTTCACCATGTATATTGTTTGTTTTCTGCACATTTTTTGCAAGGTAGAAAAGACAAAACTTGTATTATTATTTCTGTTGTAATGTTCATCAATGAGAAGTATGACAATATAAATAAATTGAATTGAAATGAATTGATAGGCGATGCCACTACAGAAAAGCAATACATAACTGGTTCCTATTTTTTTCATTATGTGGTTGAGATGGCGGCCATCGGAAGAAGAAAAAAACAATATGAAATCTTGTGATGCAAACAAATTTCTAGCAAATATTGCAATTGGATGTGATTTGATTTGATAAAAGAAAAGCTAAGGGAGTGAGCACTTTAAAATGTTCTTATTAGGCCTTTGCGAGAAGTATTTTGTGGTTTCAATATCTGAATCATGCATTATGTCGACATTGCTGCTTTCGAAGTTTTGCGAAGTGAGCGAGCGCTTCAGAAAGTATTGTATATTTACAAATCGTTAAAAAATAGAATACTGTTAAGCTCTGTTTAGCTCTCACTAGGCAAGCGTGCGAATGTCATTCATTATATTTTAATTAATGTAATCACATTTCTTTCTGTTTCTTCTTCCATTTTCTTTTTAAAGCTCGGAAGGGGGATATTTGTACAGGTCATCCCCCCCCCCCCCCGATTTACGCCCGTAATCCGGATGAATTATTACAAAAACGATGAATATTACTATTTCCAATAAGACTATTGCTTGCATGTGTGAGATGATGGTTTGTGAAAAGATTAAGAGTTGGCAAATAGACGAATGCTTTATAAAGAACGAACGATATGTTAAAGTCGAATATGTTTCTTGAAAGTGAAATTAGTGAAAAAATAAATAAATGTGATCCGCGCCAACGGTTGCAGGCAAAGTCGCAAAGTAAAGTTTCCTAATATACATGGTACAACATTTTTACCAATATATCTGTAGAATGAATAGTCTCTGTCCCGTAACATTGTTATCTTATTTTGAGTTTGTACTTTCTCTGTACCGTATATGTCCCAAAAGAAATTATAACGGTACCCTCCGCAATGATATCTTTACAAATAGTGAATCAATCTAAATAAAAATTCAGGGTATGAAACTATAACTCATTGCCCACATCTTACAGAAAACACCATTCGATTTGCTTCAGTGGTCAAAGAGAAATAAGGAATTTTGTAGAGGATGTCAGGAGTCTCTTCCCTCCAAGTTCTGTTTATTGTATTAACACACAAGAGCTGCAGCATCGAAGTGCTAAACCTGGAAGAATCAGACTCATGGCATTCTGTACAACAATCCACATTTAATTCTCTGTGACCGCTTAACCAAATGAATGGGGTTTTCTGCAAAAAAAAAAAAAAAAAAAAAAAAAAAGAGCTAAGATGTCATATTTCAAGACCCTGAAGTAGCATTTAGACAGTTTAATCATATTGGGTGTTGTTATCAATGCGAAAATCTGATTGTTATTTTTATGCCTCCGCCACGAAGTGGTGCCGGAGGCATTACGTTTTCGGGTTGTCGGTCCGTCCGTCCGTCAGTCCGTCCGTCCGTCCGTCCGTCCTTCCGTCCGTCCGTCCGTCCTTCCGTCCGTCCGTAATGAATTTTGTGGACAAGGTAACTATCAAAACCTGTTGAGGTATCCTAATGAAACTTGGCATGTATGTGTATTAGGGGGTGAAGTTGTGCCTATCAACTTTTGGGTGCACATGCTCAAGGTCAAAGGTCAAAAGGTCAAGGTCAAATACATAAAATTTCACTATTTCCACCATATCTACTGAATGCCTGAAGATATTTTCTGGAAACTTAGTGTATACATGTATTACCCAATTAAGATTCTCTGGTGAAAGTTTGGGTCATGAGGTCAAAGGTCAAAGGTCAAAAGGTCAGGGTCAAATACATAAAATTTCACTATTTCCACCATATCTATTGAATGCCTGAAGATATTTTCTTGAAACTTAGTGTATACATGTATTACCCAATTAAGATTATCTGGTGAAAGTTTGGGTCATGAGGTCAAAGGTCAAAGGTCAAAAGGTCAAGTAAAATATTAAAACTTCTTTTTTTTTCTCCATACCTTGGAAAATTGTTCAAGGTATCTTCATGGAACATAGTATATACATATACTGATTGGAAGTGATTATCTAGAGAATGTAGGGTTCATTGGGTCAAAGGTCAGTGGTCAAAGGTCAAGTGCAACAATTCAAAATGTGTAACCTAATAGAAATTCTCTGCAAAGTTTTTTTTTTCTTCTTTTTTTGCCTCAAATGTCAAAAGGTTAAAGATCAAGTGAAACTGCTGAACTAACTTTTTCCTCCACATCTCGGAAATGGCTCAAGTTATCTTGAAACATAGTACATATTATGCATGTTCTACCTGAAAGTGATTATCTTATGAATTTTAGGGTCAAGGGCCAGATGAAAATGGTAACAATTTACTATTCAATTCAGAAATTGCACTTTTCTCCACACCTGTACCTTGAAAATTACTCAATGCCTAAATGTATGAATGGGTCAGAGTCGAGTTAAAGTCCTTAAATCCCTAGATACATGCTCTCCTATTCATCCAATTAAACCTAGGTCAAGGAAGGTGAACATTCAACACATTTGTGACAAACTTGTCATTTCAATATTTTGCCAATTTTGTGAAAATGTAATCACACATTGTCCACATGTACTATCTAGACCTATTGGGAAAATCATGCATTATGGTGGAGGCATACCAGTCGCCAAAGCGACATTTCTAGTTTTTTTTTTTTTTTTTTGGGGGGGGGGCAAAATGTACTTTTGAAACAAATAAAGTACTGCTTATAACAAGATGCTTTTATATCATTATTTTCATACATATCAATTTTCAGATGCTCTAGCTTTATGGGCTTTACATTTTGCGTACACATGTATCAGGATTATGTTCGTGGTATGTTGTTGTTTTTTAATGATCCACGTATGACAAGCTCTGCTTCTGAGCAGATCACACTTTTTCATCGTTGTATTTACTTTTTGTCACTATTGTAAAGTGTGCATTGATTTTTCATTATAACTGGTTGTACATATAATTTGTATTATACTTCATGACATGTACTTCTTCTGTTAAACAATATGAATTGACAAATGCATACTTTGAATTATGTATTACTTTTGTTTGATGGCAATAAAGTACATGTATAACCAAATTTAAAAGAATTGATTGTTTTTTTTTATGGAATCTCTGATGTTTTCTGCATCTACACAAAAATTCGTGTCATAAAGTTAAGGTTTTTCCTCTCAATAATGGAATTTTAAAAGTTTCATGTCGGATCGCACCTGTCAGATTTCTTTCTTTCGAACGCCGCTCCAGTGTGCCCAGTGTTGCTTAAACGTGGGGCCTCGCTTGTGAGTGGCTCCCGCTTCGCACTCATTGACATAATTCGGCTTTAGTAAACCTCCATTGTAGCGTTTCGGGGTTTTTGTTTGTTTACTCGAGTTGTTTTTTTGCTGTTTTTAGTGTTATTGTTTGTTTTTTCTCGCTCGAATCAGTCCGTAGATCGGCTTTGCGTACGCTTTTAACATGAAACTTTTTCGATAAAAGCCAACTTAAACTCTAGGATAATCCTATATGCAGCCAATTAGTTGGGCTACTTTGAGTGAGTTCCCCATATAGCTTTGGGGATGCACTTTACATGTTGTTATCACCAAATAAAACTTTACTTATCTTAACATTCACCTTGTCATTAAAAAAAAAATAAATAATAACATAAACGAGTTACAATTAACTCCTTAATTTCAAAAATGCAATAAGAACATTAATTGAGATTTTCTGTTATTAGAATTTACCATCCCCGATTATCATAATCTCTAATTATGTATCTCGATATCTTGGTCCAAAATCATAAGACATCTAAGTTGATGGTATCATTATACAGTTATGTGCTTATAAATATACATCCGTGTCAGTCTGTCTGTCTGTCTGTCTGTCTGTGCGCGTGCGCGTGTGTATGTGCTGTATATCTTGTATTTTTATTTATATGAAATAGTTTTTATTATGTACACCACATTTTACGAATATGACTTCTCAAACCTGTTGCGTATTTCCAAAGTCTTTGCTTTAAAGGGGATGGCTAGTAACTGATCAGTGGGAATCAGTGGGAATGCTCGGGATGATTGTTCCAATCCTTGTGGGATTCATTTAAGAGTATATCATATATCTACTGTTGTGTGAAAATTATTTGCTTCAGAATGGTCTCATATTCAAGTAATGTGTAGTTAAATGTTTCCAGGTTAGCATGCCTGTACATTGAGGGGGCGATCGTTCAACGGGCCGTTGATATACTTAAGACTACAAGTATGCCGTTGTTTATTCAAAGCTAAATGAAAACTACCGGCGTTTCTCAGACTTAAACTCTTCCACAACTTCAAAGCACTTCTGTGTCCATGAAATGAAACTTAACCATTTGTGTATTCACACTAGTTGCGAAAATTTTGAAAGAACATGGTGATCATTCCACTGGCTTCAACTACTATGCTAATAAAAAAAGAACCCAAAAAAAAAAAACGAATGTAATTTTGAGGTCATTAACTTCTCACATATAGTAAGGAAACATGAGAATAAAATCATGGACTTAAAGTTTCAAAACTTGACATTCAAATTTAGTGACACTCACCTGCGTGGTGTGAGACAAAGAGGTGCCTACACCAGAAAAATGAAGGCCCTCTGTTGTTGACTGTCAATCTGTGGGCCCGAACAACTTATTACTGTGCTTTGAATTGCACTCCTGTTCCCAGTGCTGATTGTTGGCGTTGCTCTTCTAAAGTTACGTTTTGTGGTTGTTGTAGAAATACGTACAATTTACAAGTCTTAAAATATTGATTTACGACGAAGTGCTGTGGGAAGCTTTGGGTTGCATGACCAGTTGCCAGAACTGCTTTTATTTATCAACTATTCCTTTTAAAGGTATTTGAAGTTGGACATATGTCACGAATAATGCATGGTAGAAGTATATTGTGAATTGTCTCAACTAGGTAAAATGGTTACAAATCATGAATAATGTTGGTATATGTGTGATTAGTACGTATATATATGTTTTGGAGGAATTGTACATCACTAATTGGTAGTGAACTTGAGTATATAGTAATGACTTTGGGTATTGGACTGGAAAAAGGGAGGAAGGATGAATGAAAGTTTGCTTTACTTTCGAAAGTTTTTTCCCCTTATATAATTATATTATCATTCATTGTTTATGAAATGTTCAAGTTTCAGTCTTAATTTTGTGTGTGTTTGTGCGTGTGCTTTTTTTTTTTTTTGGTAGTAGTAACCGCGGAAGAAAGAAAAGAAAAGTTAATTGGTTGCAATAGAAAACAGGCCAAGGGCCCCGTTTTGTCAAGATAAAGTTAGAGTTGATTATGAAATCAACTCTAACTTCAACCAACGTCAGCTATAACTGTAAATCAACTTTAAGTTTCCATTTTACGAAGAGACTTAATAGTCGGTTAAAGTTATAGTTGATTACCATAACTTAATTGATTTAGTCAAAACGAAAAACACAGGACGAGGCTGGTTTCCGGTACTGTCTGCTTAAAAAACATTACAATACATAAAGCAAAACAAACAACAAAAACACGAATGTATGATTGTTTACCACGGCCACGGAAGCGTAGTCTGCTAGTGCGCCGCAGTAGGAAGTAGGCCCTATATTTGCAGCAGAACCGCAAAATACGCCGTTTTGCGTTGTATTGACGAAAGTAGGTCGATAGATGGTCATTTGGCACATCTCGAGCTCAACGAAAATCTGCCTACGCGCGTACCGTGAAGATCATGCACACCGAAAAGTATACAAGCGCTAGATTCTATACTCTTGATGCACACTACAGTAGGATCTTAGATAACATAGCGTTAGTTTTCCTTGACATGGACAAATAACTGATACAGGATTTCTGCAGTGGGACTGTCCAATGCTTGCATTGTTTCAAGTCTTGTGTGTTACGTGTAGGATTATGGAAACTTGTGAGAGTGTGGTGACTAATCTACGGCGCAGATCAGCTTTGTAAAGAATAGATCGAGAGTCTACATGTCGAAATTCGAGACCTAGTAGACGCTCTAACTAGTCTGCAGTGTTACGGTAAGTACCAACGACCCGCTGTAACGTTACTTAGGCCTAACTGGTTAGATAGATCTTACTGTCGTACTCGGTGCTATAAAATTAAACTCTTTATTTTCTGTATAGGCCTACTAAAGTATTAATTAGTATCTAATGAACTAGCTCTACGTAGGCCTACGCACGTCAGAAATCGCTGGTTTCCTCGCATATTCTTTGGCAAGATATATGCATCGCACACAGACGTATTTCCAGCGTTCGGTTACTTGCCCTTGATGGCGGTGGCTTGATGGGCGGGCCGAGGCGCCGGGCGCGCAGGGTAGGATTGAGACCAGAGAGGTTCTACATGTATATGTAATAGAGCGCGCGCTCGCATATAGAAGCGGGGCCAATTGAACGACATGCCGCCATTAGCAAAGAGGTCGACTACCAGAAGACTGAACCCGGAAGTGCCTATAGTAATACACATAAATTACAGCTTCGAAGATGGGGTTGGGTTGGAAAAATCATTCTAATTTTAAGGAAAATCAATATTTGTCCATATGCCTCCGGATTTTATAAGAGAGATACATTCTCAAAACAGTATACGTGTTTTGATGAAAAAAGGACTTGCTCTAATTAATGTGTCAGATATGTGCCTTAACATGAAGCCAAAATTGCCAAATAGGGAATTCATGCATTCATACTACATAAAAAGATTGCAGAAATGTAAGTGTATACTCTTTGGTATGGGAGTACTGATTTCACATTATATAATAATAATGTCACTTAGAAACATCAGACACACATACAACACACACTCCCACACACCCACAACAAACACACACACTCACACACACACACACACACATACGCACACAACAAACACACCAAATCACATTTTTTTTTCAAATTCCAACACACACAACACACACACACAAACACTTTTTTGTTTTTCAATTTCAACACGCACACACACACACACAGACACACACACACGCACACACACACACAATGCATGTCTTGAGTCCAGACCATGTGCATAACTCAAGGCACAGACAGCAGGAGGGACTGAAAAAACACTATTGGATACAGTACACTATCACCTTGGAGGCTTTAAAGTTGATTGCATAGTGTAAATAGTTATTGCATGGTACGTTATGGACAGCTAATTATGTGCGATTCTGTCTTAAATGTTGCTGTTTGTGGCACCGGTTACTAGGCAGTAGGTAATCATTCACTGACGGTAAGCACAAATATTCAATGGTTATTCATCGAGTGCCTCATCATAGTATTTGAGGCATTTTGGGCTCCTAAACAAAGTTAATCATGTCAGCACAAGTGAGAGTGATAGGTATTATGTGTGGGAGTGTGTCTTGTATGTGTGTGGGAGTGTGTGTTGTATGTGTGTCTGATGTTTCTAAGTGACATATATTATGTGAAATCAGTACTCCCGTGCCAAAGAGTATACACTGCACCTTTCTGCAATCGTTATATGTAGTATGAATGCATGAATGCGTATTTGGCAATTTTGGCTTCATGTTAAGGCACATATTTGACACATTAGAGCAAGTCCTTTTTTCAACAAAACACGTATACTGTGTTGAGAATGTATCCGGAGGCATATGGACAAATATTAATTTTCCTTAAAATTAGAATGATTTTTCCAACCCAACCCCATCTTCGAAGCTGTACTTTACGTGTATTACTATAGGCACTTCCGGGTTCAGGCTTCTGTAGTCGACCTCTTTCGTGCGCGCGCGCCACTGTTCAATTGGCCCCGTTTGCGATTTTTTTTTTTTTTTTCCCGTAACCCTAACGCGTCGAAATTGCCGATTGTGTCACTTGAGCAAAGACCATCAGTGTACTGGCTGGGTTTTGTACGCATGCGCGTGTATATACATGTACTGACTGGCAGTATAGTGATTATCTAGCGAATTTAGGGGTCATGGGGTCAAAGGTCAGGGGTCAAAGGTTAAGGGCAACACTTCAAAATTTTGCTATTTCCCTCATATTTATGCAATGCCAGCAGGATTATTTTTTTTTCTACACTTGGTACTTGGTGTATGGATGTGTAACCTAATAGAGATTCTCTGGAAACTTGCTTCTTTCCCCCCCCCCCCTTTTTTTTTGTTTGCCTCAAAGGTCAAAAGGCCAAAGATCAAGGGAAAGTGCTGAACTAACTTTTTCCTCCTTATCTCGGAAGTGGCTCAAGTTATCTTGAATGTTCTGCCTGACAGTTATTATCCTATGAATTTTAGGGTCAAAGGCCAGATGAAAATGGTAACAATGTACTTTTCAATACAGAAATTGCACTTTTTCTCCATACCTTGAAAATTACTCAATGCATAAACTTATGAATGGGTCAAAGTCAAGTTAAAGTCTTTAACCCTAACTAGGCCGGGCTATTCAGGTACATGATAGAGCCGGGGGGGGGGGGGGGCTCCCAGGCCCCCCCCCCCTCCGGATCTCGGCCGTCGACCGCGCGATCGCGACGAAAATTGGCACACGCATTGCCTATGATGTAATCTAAAGTACCATGAAGTTAATTTTTTCAAAAATTATCGTTTACACCAAATTATGCTAATTTATGCATAATGATGCATGAAATCAGACAATTTGGTATAAATCACTACATAAAGCTCAAAACAGGCACATTTTTTGTGTAAATATTCTTTTTAGTGTCCTTAGCAAATGTAAGAGAAAAAAATTGCGCAATCAGAAAAAATGTCCTAAGTATTTTATTGTTTTTTGAATTTCTGATGTATTTCTTTGTTTTTTCGACTTTGTGTTTTTCATTGTTTTTTTCGATGAAATTTGTCCGTGATATTGTTCCGAACAAGAAAATGCGTTATTAATTGATTTTAATCAATAAAACCCCCAAATAATCATGCTTTTATGAAATTTGTCTGTAAACACAGTTTGCATTGAAATTGTACACAAATTCACGTTTTTGAGCAATTTTTGGTCTGACATGCACGTGCATATTTATGCGCAACTTCGGAACCGCGCACCCGGGTATCGCAAATTTGATGTCAAAAGATGCGGGAGACTCGAAAGAAAAAAGTCATGAAACGTCGCGGCGATAGCTTCTCCCGATAGCGATACATCGCGCGAAACGTCGAGGGGGGGGGGGGGGCCTCAGAGCCCCCCCCCCCCCCCCCCCCCGGCCTAGTTAGGGTTAAATCCCCAAATACATGCTCTCCTATTCATCCAATTAAACCTAGGTCAAGGAAGGTGAACATTCAACACGTTCGTGACAAACTTGTCTTAATATTTTGCCAATTTTGTGAAAATGTAATCACACATTGTCCACAATTATGTACTATAGACATATTAGGAGAATCATGCATTATGGCGGAGGCATACCAGTCGCCTTAGCGACATTTCTAGTTCAAATTAATTTCATTGTAAACATGTGCCTGATATCGATGAAATTCAAATAAAGAATATCATTAAAAAAGTGTTTGGTGTATTGTTCGGCTCGAACTGCAAGTATACCACACTCAACAGTAACACGTTCCCCCTAATCGAAGACAGATGATATTAAGATGTTAGAACACAAGTCGTACATGATAAATTTGAGTTCTTTTCGAAGATGTTTCACATGAACAAGTCGTTTTGCAAGTCATCATTTTACAAAACTCGACAGTCAATACGTGTACAACATCAGCAGGGAGGTGACTCACCTCGCTGGTATTCGGCAGTGCGAAACGAAAGGGTGCCTTTTTCAATCAAAGTTATAAATAATAATAATAATAATAAACCGTATTTATATAGCGCATATCAAAAAATAGGTTAATGTCTCTATGCACGTTGAAGGAAGAAACTAACAGAAATTAGGAAAATAGACGTGAGAGAGAGAGAGAGAGAGGAAGCAAAACGAGATGAAAAGTGACAGAGCTTTGACAAACATTGTATAGTGTTAACCTAATCCACGGACATATTAAAGAGATATGTTTTCAACAAACGCTTAAAATCATCTACTGTGTTGGTTTGCTTGAGATACGTGGGTAATTTGTTCCATAATTCTGCTGCTGCCAGTTGAAAAGATCTTGCACCATAAAACTGTGTTGATATTGTGGGGGTGTAAAACAGAAGTTTGGACTGAGAGCGAAGATTTCTTATTTGGCGATATTTTGTTATGAGCTGTTGAAGATAAATAGCGCCTAGTTCTTGCAAACACATAAATACCATGACTAAGATCTTGAAGTCAATCCGTTGCTTTACTGGCAGCCAGTGCAGTTGTCTTAAGATTGGACTTATATGTTCATTGAGTCGAGGACGTGTAACCAACCTAGCAGCAGAGTTTTGTATTCTCTGCAACTCTTGGATTTCATTGTTCGGTAAACCATACAAAATGCCGCTGCAGAAATCAAGACGAGACATTATGTGAGCATGAACAAGTTTCTCTGTTGACTTTTTAGAAAGGAAGGGACGAATTGTTCCAATCTTGCGCAAGGCAAACGAGGCCGTTTTACAAATTTGATTTAATCAATGTAATAAATCACTGGTCACTATCACTGCTGACAGCGATCACTTTGTTTTCAGATTATTTATGAGCTGTCTTAATCATACACATCACCGCGGCAGCCTCAAAAGTGGAGTGAGCGTCAGGTGGTGTCCGTTGACTAGCCACGAGTGATTTTTTTTTTTTTGGGGGGGGGGGGGTAGGATTAGTGCAAATGTAATGATTGTGTACATAGGCTGTGCGAGGGGAAAAGAAATTGCATTTACGTCCATATGATTGTTGTTGTTGTTTGTTTGTTTTTTTTTTTACAACAGCTAAGATATTAAAGTAATTTGCTATTCAAGACCTAGTGTTCGGATGGCGTTGACTGGTGTCTGTGAAGGGTAGGTGTAACATTTTATAGGGTCACATGACATCGTGTATGACATGAAATTGATTGTTTAGATATTTGATCTACGGTATTAAGATGTTAGAATGAATGATAAGTGAAACATATTGTGCCAACATCCATGTGTCGTTTACATGAATGGTTGGTCCGCCAATAATAACATAATTATATGAATGTAATTATATTAATGATGAGTCAACATTGGTTCGAAACCAAGAAGATGTTGACTCCACTAGAAATTGATCACCTACACAGTGTTCAAAAATTTATTCTGCCCCCCCCCCCTCCCCCGCAGAAAAGTAGTATGTTGATGTGCTTGTCACTTAATTGAAACCATTTATTTAAGGGGATTTTGATAATTTTCTCCTTCGTAGGCATTAGTAGAGATGTCAATGAGAAATTGATTTGAAATGTATTTTCTGTGAAGTTTTGATGAGGTAATAGAACCTTTGTCACAGAAGTTGTTTGTGATATTTTGAGTGATTATTATTTAGGCTTGTACATGTATTTTAAGTTAGAATGTGATATTTTGCATACATGTACTTCTATTCTGTTGTATAGGAAGTCGCTGGAAACGTCATGGATTTCCTGATTTTCTTGATCGATTATAACTTGTAGAAAATTAGAATGATACCTTTCTTAACTAAGTTTTCATCAACCTTTAAAGATAATAAAAAGTTTTGGTACCTCAAAAATTTCCTTGTCTTAGTTTGTGTTTCAGGTTAAGGTACCTTTCATATAACTAACACTGTGAGACTTACTCGCCCCAAAGTGCTCTCATGTCTTAGTAATCATGCAATTAACTGCGACCAGCAGCACCATACGCATAGCGACCAGCAGTCCCATACGCATAGCGTAATCGGGCTTCACATTGTAGCATTCAGGATCATGACAGATTTAGTATCGCGGGATAAATGTTAACTTAAAATCCCAAAAATTCTTCAATTTGAAGACTTACTAATTAAGGTGAAGTATTGAAAACAGGCTTCGGGCAACGTTTGGTTCTGCCTACAGCCCCTTTCTGTTCGAATTGATGACTGAATGTGACTCGGCCGAGAGGACCTTGGGAGAGCTACATACACCATGTACACTGAATACTACAGCCAGTGCATGCGAACACATCACATGCGCACAAATTTCAAATCCCATATCAACGGATAAGATGTTTGTGTGCGCATGCGCTGGCCGTAGTAGTCAGTGTATGCATCGGTCCATGGTGTATGTAGCTCTCCAAAGGTCCTCTCGACCGCGTCACATTCAGTCATCAATTCGAAAAGAAAGGGACTATTGGCAGAACCAAACGTTGTTCGAAGCCTGTTTTCAATACTTCAACTTAATTGGTAAGTCTTCAAATCGAAGAAATTTTGGGATTTTAAATTGACATTTAACCGCGATACTAATTCTGTCATGATCCTGAATGTTACAATGCGAAGCCCCATTATGCTATGCGTATGGGGCTGCTGGTCGCAGTTAGCTATGCGTACAATGGGCTGCACGCTGCTGGTCGCAGTCAGTGGTTTCGTACAATATTTATCGACGCTGTACGGCGTCGGCTCTGGTACGAAACCATTATTGCATGATTACTAAGACATGAGAGCACTTTGGGGCGAGTAATTCTCACAGACAACGTACTTTAACGTGAAACACAAACCAAGACAAGGAAATTCAGGGAAACTTTTGAGGTACCAAAACTTTTTATTATCTTCAAAGGGATGGTACAGTATTGGAGGAGATGAGAATCGGTGTTTTATTTTTTACTTTTTTTGCGAGATACCAAGAAACCACTTATGAAATAGTACAGAGCATACCATTTTAAGAGGAACTTAAAGTTTATTTGATGAAAATCGGGTTTGAAATGACTGAAACATCCAAAAACAAAGTAAAACAAAGCGATCGTAATAGAAGGCGGGTCCACACTTTATCAGAATTGCTCTGTTTTGGATATCTCAGCCATTTCAAAATCAATTTTCATCAAATTTTCATGGAATTACATGCTCTTTAATATTTCATAAGAGGTTTCTCATTATCTCATCAAAAAAATGTTAGAAAAATGAAATTAGGTCTCAACCAAAACCCTGTGATCCCTTTAACCAATGATATATTATTATTTGTCAGGTTTTCTCTTTTATTAAGAATCTATTAGGGTGGACTTCCCTTTTAGGTTTCACACACAGACCTGTAAATTCATCTATTTCATCGTTTGACGTATCTTAGCTCAGCAAAAGTTGTCGATTCCTACAGCCTGGATGCATTAGGATGCATGCAGAAAATGCAAATTTTGTTTGGTAAAACATATATAGCACAAATACTAAAGTAGTCATATGAGCAGTTGAATTGGCAGAAAGGGAGGAAACAAACTCTATGAACATCACAGCCAGCAGACAGACGTCAAAAAGACGTCTAAATTTCATCGTAACTGGTCAAAGTGGTCGCATGTCTTATAATACACATGAAATTACGTGATTGCGCCTTTTTTAAACGAATTTATCACGTTATGTCATGGACCGCCAAATGACGTAAACTTTACGTCAGTTTTCCGACATATTTATTACCTAATATAAGTGACATAGGCCTATTAATGACGTCAAGTTTACGCCAATTTTGCGACGTATTTTTACGTCATATTTAACGACGTATTAATGACGTAAAATCTATGGTGCTTTGTGACGTATTCACGTTATTTAAATGACGTCTTAATATCGTAATATTTGCTTTGTTTTGCAACGCATTTATGACGTCATTATTTATAACGTGAACATGAAATTATCGTTAGTTTTGCGTACTAATAAAGACGTAAAATTCAAGTCAATTTTGTGACGTATTACTCACGTCATATTTACGACGTAGGCCCTATTAGTGATATAAAAGTTACGTTGCTTTGAAACGTATTTACCACGTCATATTAGTTAATGACGTTGAATTTATGCTGTTTTACGTTATAAGTTCGTTATTTAGACGTTTTGTCAAAACTTTTTCAGAACGTCTTTTTGTGGAAGATTTTTCGACGTAATTAAAACGTTTCAAATGGAGGTTATAAAAAAGATTTTTAAACGCTTAAAAAAAACTATCGCAATTTTTAAGGACCTGCAGAAAACCTTTCGGACGCTATAGACGTCAGTAAAACCTTTTAGGAATATTCAAAACGTTTTGCAGACGTTCAGAAAACCTTTGAAAACCGTCTAGAACGTTCAAAAAACGTTTTAAGAACGGCTTAAAAGTCTTATGACCCGTTCTAGAACATTTAGAGAACCTTTCATACCCGTCTAGAGGGTCCAGACAACCTTTTAAGAACATTCTTTTATATACCAGCGAAATGGTGTAATACATTAAGACATGATTACTAAAATTAGATCACACACACCTTAATTAGGCCTAATAACATATGAAACTACCTCTTCATAACATAATTTGAAATTGTGAATAACTGAACAATAACGTAGTTAAGTTTATGTTTTAACACAGAAAGTTTGAACCCAGCATAAATCTTTAGATTTCAGTGTCTTTTATCTATTTCCACTAGTTTTCAAATCTTATTTTTCTTATTTGAATATTCATAAATATGCATGAATATTGATGATAAAGAAACCAATGACGAACACGTAGCGGACCAAATAAAAACGTTTTCTAAACGTTCATTAAAACCGAAGTCGACGTAGCAGACATAATGAAAACGTTTTTTGGACGTTTATAAAGAACGAAGACGTAGCACACACAATAAAAACGTTTTGTAACGTCCATTGTCGTTTTCAAAACGTTTTCCAAAAAACTTGTGCGTTGCGGTAAATAGTAAGTTCCAACTTTGACGTATGTACGTTTTAAAAACGTCCATTTCATATGAAGACGTACGGAACCTAAGGAAAAAAAAAACGTTTAGGAAACGTTCTGAAAAACGTTATTTATTTGCGGGTTATGACGTTATATTAGCGGCGTATTAATAACGTTAAGTTTACGTCAGTTTTGCGACGTACTGTCGTGGGAATGACGACAATTTCACGTCGCGATCAGTGTTGTCGTCAGAAAGACGTAAACTGTCGACAATAAGACGAATTTTTGCTCAAATGGATGACATAAAAAAGGCGTCATGTATTTTGACGTCAGAAAATCGTATTTCTGCTCAAATTAAAGTTACATCTAAAAGAAGTCATATTTGTGAAGTCTTTCTGACGCCTGGGTAGTTATTCAAAGACGTCATAAAGATGTGTTAATTACTAATCTAAAGACGAGAATGACGTCAAAAAAGTGATGTCAAAAAGTCTATAAACAAAGAAAATAGACGTCATATAAACGTTTCAAACTGACGTCAATATGTCGTATTTTTGCTCAAATGGAAGTTGTCCCAAAGATGTCATTGATGATCATAATAGTTCTCTTAGCGACGTGTAAATCACAATTTTAAAGACGAGATGAACGTCAGAATAACGTCATGAACACGTCGTTCACAAGTCAATTCGTGACTTTTTAGCGTATATTGGTAGAGAAAACAAAGAAGACGTCTTAAAGACGGCTTTTTCATAAAAATAAACAAAGAAAATGGACGTGATTTTGACGTCATTTTTAGGTTGTGACCGCTTGGTTAATTAGTATTTCCTTTCAAGATCTAATAGATCTGTGAGCAACTCAAGGTACAACCATAATACGAATCTAACATACCCTACTCCTGTGAATGTCCTAAGCCTTAGAAGTACGTCTACCACATATTCCTATGTAGTTGCTAGACTGTTGTATCACTTTTTTTTATATAGCAGGGCAAAACTGAGGCACAAAGATCCGTCTGTCCGGGGAGTCTTTTTTCTTTTTTTTTTTTTTTTTTTACGTTATCGCTCTCCTCCGTAGACAGACGGAAGTTAATAGTAAACATCGCTGTGTGGAAGGTCTTAACCACTGTCTCTATGGAAAATTGGGTGAGGTACCTCACCCCTCTCGATTGCGTCTAATTCACGGCCCTAGGTCGGCAAATCTAAGCTTGTATAGCAAAATCAACATTTCAAGAATGCACTGCACTCACCAGCTTAATGAATAATCCAACATTTTGGTAGAATTTTCAACGTAAAACACACATCAACCAGCCCGTCGCGTCGTCACGTCCAAACTGCAGAAACATATGAATCCCTTAGCCAATCACATGCGAGGTAGTTTTTTTTTTTTTTAATTAAAACACGTACCTCACATGTGATTGGCTAACATATTCAAAATGGCGACTTACAGCTATTGAACGACGATGTTGCGATATGGATAAAATTTCTGCGTTATAACCTAGTTACTGTGAGTATTTTGATTGCACAATGTGAGAAATTTACCCCAAATATTGCTGCGTAATGTGTCATGTCATGTCAAACTTGTTTGAACGTAAAAAAGCTGTCTGAAATTTGGTTTATCGTAACGTTTGATCTGTGCGCCACCGCTGGCAGCGCATCCACACAGGAGCCGGCATCATTGACTTCGGTCTGTATAAGGAGGGGATCCGTGAATCCAGACGCAGTCTCCGCGGAACATTTCCCCGACGACCAGATACAGACCGATCTTTCGGTCAAGACAAAACTTTGTAATGCTTTATGACATAGTTACAAAACTAGATCACAGAAGGCTCAATCTTTACATACATGAATATGTGTTTATAACACAAATTGAAGTTTGAATAACAAACAAAATAACAAACACAATTTGAATAACAAACAATTTTTAAAAATAGAGTGAACAATTTCTGACAAGTTTATGATTATGATCAGAATGTTTACTTTTTCGGACGTGAACAACGAACAGCTGTGACCTCGCTTTCATTTTCTTTCAGAATAACTCCTGATTATGTTTTTACCCCTACCATACACGAGACTTTTGCAAGAAACGATATACTGTACACCTACCACACCCACACAAACACATAAACACACACACGCACTCACACATACACACAAAGACACACACACAAAGTGCATGGAAGGTGCAATCATCGCTCTGTCAGGCGCCCGCCGTCGAGTTTTTGGTACAAAGGAAACACACAAACACACGCACACACACACACACACACAGACACATCGTTCAAACATGCTGTGGTATAATTATCACTTTCCTATGAATGCATATTATAAAAACCCGTCAGTAGCGTCTGTGACTGGATGCAGTGATGCTCGATGCTCCAACTTAATGAAACCATCTTAAAATTTGCTATCGGGTAAATTATCGTATACCACCAAAAAAAAAAAAATATATATATATATATATATGTATATATATATATATATATATATATATATATATATATTGTGACGAACTCGCCTTCTCGTCGTGAAGTAAGAGAGTGTATTTGACTGTCTGTACAAATGCCTCCGCGAGCCGTGTCAGGATGGCCGAGTAGGCGGGGTTCGTTTTGTTGCAGTTTACAACGATCCCTTTAAATTATTAAAACTACTAGTCTGTACGCTATCATGTCTTATGTTGTGTCAGAAGCAGCTCACCAACACAAGCGGCACACGTACCAAGTTCAGCATCACTTAAAGTATGTCGCTCCCGAGCGTCACTTGTAGAGGATGTTAACTTGGTACACTTATTTTGTTACCAACTTTTACTACCAACTCTTGCTACCAAGTTCTGCTACCAAGTTTTCTTACCAACTTTTACTACCAACTTCTGCTACCAAGTTTTGTTACCAACTCAATCACGCTAACGTGGAACACCTTTCACAACCATATGGCGGCACAGGTATCGTTGGCACGGGGTAAAGTGCTGTATCGCACCGTTACCAACTTCCTCAGGCGACGACTGGAACTTGGATTGGGCACGGACTATGCGACAAGTCACATTACCATTATACCCGAAATCCAACGTCTTGTTAGTTGGTCTTCTCAGGATGCGTTGCTCCAGCTCAGGAACATGTACCACCATTCTGCACACAGCTGCATGGTGATAGAACTCTTCAGAAGACACAGTGGAGTCATCAGTTCAGGAACACATGTACAGTTTAATACACATAGAAGTGAACATGAACAACACATTGGAATTGTATCATACACGGGCTGCTTGTTGCGGACTATGTCACACAACGGCCACTTTATATGCCTCCCCTCCTATCGCGGAACGAGGAGGCAATCCCGCACGGCCGTGAGCAACGTGGAAAATACTCGCAGTAGTCGTTCAAATTATTTACAATGTTGGCGTGGTTATAAAATTCGCACAACGATTATACATTTTAGCAGTATCTCTTGTACATGGTTACTTTAATTCGGCATGTATCATCGGTCTAAACCGGAGTTGGTATTAAGATAATCCAAACTTGTCCACTACAAACAAGTAACCACATTTTAGATAATAAATGTTAAAACTCATAATAATACACTACCACATTAAAATGTTTGCCCAACATTCCGATAATCGCCCATTTTCTATGCTATAGGCACAATCGATTATGACACATTATAATCGAACGGTTATATCGAATCGGTTCCACCGAATTTCGTTACAATATATATATATATATATATATATATATATATATATATATATATATTGCCAATTGACAACACATTATAAAACGATCGTTTCAAGTCGCTTCCACAAATGTGTATTACTTGAGAATCGGAGTCGTGGGTTAGATTTCTTTTTTTTTTTCTCTCTCAGGTAGTAGACTTTATGGTTATGCTGATATAATAAAGTTCTTACTGGTAAACTGTTATCTATATAGCTCGTATCTCATCACTTTCTTCTTTTGTGTGTGTTTACACGATACTGCACGACTTCGAGACAAGAAATCACTCATAGCTTCCTTTCTTGGGTGTCAGTCGACAACAGATGGTTTGTACACGTTTAAACTCAGGTGGAACTTAGCTTGTTTGTTTTTATATTGATCATGAATTTTCAAAAAAAAAAGAAGAAGAAATACGAGTATAAACAGAACTCGAGTTTTAGAGCGCGCTCGGTAACCCGCTATTTTGTATACGTGTGAATGCGGCTAGTATTGTATAATGCTATAAAGAGAATTCCACAAAATTCATTTTTCATGAAAATTACTCATTCCATCCATTTGATATTTACATGATTTATTTTAAGGGTAGTAATTATTCCCCCCCCCCCCCCCTCCCTGCTTTCTGAAAGCGGTTAGTCAAATGTTCTGTCAATACCTAAGGAAAGTGAAAACATGTTGAATTTTCTTCATATTTTTTTTATATTGCTGTCAACGCTGATGTCATAAACTCAAGTAGTCTCCTTATCCAGTGGTTTCAACACCAGAATGTTAAAAATTCATACCTTAATTTTGCATCGATTGTCCGATTTTCCTCAAACTTTCATTGATGTGTTCTACTATTCGAATGTTGCTGCTTTCACTCAATTCAGATTTCTCTTTGGGTTTTATTTTCCTTTAATGATGGTCGTGGTGGTAGAGGTGACGATGGTGCGTGATGAGGAGGACTAATGGTTGGCAATGATAAAGTGAACGTCAAAAAATTAGTGATAAATCAATTCAAACAATACTAAGGCAATTTTGTACATGCATGACCTGTGAAAATGAATTGCTGTTTGTTGGAAATAGCACATCTTTTGTTGTTCGAATGCCGATTGGACATGTCTTTATAAAGCTGATTGAATTAATCCATTGATATAGAGATTTTATCGATCAAAATTGGTGATTACTGTACTCTCCCCAGTTTCTCTTCCTGCACCCATTTTAATCTTGGATGTTAGTGCATGAGCATAGAAACATATATCTTGATCTACATGAACCTGAACTAAAATGGAGCCTGCAAAACACCTTTCTAAATCATTTTTAGCACAATCATCGTGAAGTTGGAGAATGATTAACCAAAATTAACCAGTAGTGTATCCATGTTACCCAAGACCCAATGCCCACTTCGAATCTGATTCTGTGGGGCTTAAAGGCCAAATTTACCATTTGCAGATGAAACAAAAAAAAATCATCATTAGTGCTTTAAATAGCTCTAAAATGTTACTTATGGATAGAAACAACTACAGTAAAAATTTGAATCCATATAATCGATGTTAAGTATTGTTAAATACACAAAATGTGAACAATAGTTATAATAAGAATGCTTCCAGATTAAACTGTCTACAGTTATGGTTTATTGAGAAAAATACTGATATCTCCTTATATTTTAGGCTTTTTTGTGAAAATGTTATATGGTAAGATGTTTTGTGATACAACAGACCTACACATATGCATTTAAAGTGATGTCTTGAACATTTTTAAAATCACTGCTCCCAAAGGTAAACTGGACCTTTAATAAACATGATCAATGTCAACATTAGCAATCAATGCAGCTGTAGGCCTATAATATGATACTTTGATTATGCTTATTCCAAGCTTAGATTTCCAATTTACTTTTAGCTTGCGTCCTAACGATGCAAGTCTTGCGAAATTGACGCGAGACACAGGAAAAGTGTCAACAGACGGTGAACAGAACTGCAGGAATATAGTAGTGTCAGCAGACCGCAAAGCCAAACGCGATACCGATGACACCGATCATGGAGCTATATGCACCGATTGAGTGTTATGTGAAGTGGACACACAAACACACACACACACATACACACGCAAACCCGTTGTTATGTCTGTTTGAAAGGCATGCCATTCTCACATTCGAATCTGACTTTGTGGTTAGCAGACGACCATTAACTGTGGACATAACACAACACAAGTCCACACGCATGCATACAAAAACCAACTAGTCCTCTGATAGTCTTTGCTCAAGTGACACAATTGGCAATTTCGACGCGTGAGTTAAGGAAAAAAAATTGCGCCCCGTTTTCATTTGTACACACTGAATGGTGAGCGCTAACTCTATTACATATAGAACCTCTTTGATTGAGACCGATGTCTAACGTTAGGTGTTTACGTGCAGCAGTCGGGTAAGCAATGCATGCCGATCGTGAATTTCATGCAAGGAAAAGACCATAACTAGAAGGAAACGTAACTATGCTTCTTCATCTATTCATGGCAGGACAGTGAACAGAAGCCATGACCATCACCGCCATCACTATGCAGGGAGAAGGATTTTATACTACAGCAACTCCACCAGCACATTTCGCACTGAGTTGACAAAAGCTGGTGATGTACATCCCAATCCGGGCCCTGGTGAAAACGCTAAGGATCATGGGCTTTCTTCAGCATTTTCTGCACAGGCCATTGTACCCAGGATACAGAGTCTGGATCGAAGAGTATCATACAGCCGATCTGAACTCTTTGACCTACATTGCATCCAACGAATTGACCTGAGTACTTGGGATACCATTAAAACACTAGGGATCTCAAGAAGACGCCCTACCCATAGAGGCTGTAAAGGGGGCAGACACGAACGTAAGCATGCTGAAACTACCAACAAGCTTTCCCAGGATCCAAAGGTCCCACCACCAGGATACGGACGTTGTCAGATGGTTCTCTGGAATGCCAGATCTCTTAATAATAAGATGCATATGGTGTCAGACATGGTAATCTCGCAACATGTGGACATCTTGGCACTCACTGAGACATGGCTCACAGGAGACGCACGTGATGATCGAGCCCTGTCTGATTTTTCCACTGACCTCCCTTCTCATCAGTTTATTCACTCACCCCGAACGGAGAGATCAGGTGGTGGTGTCGGTATATGCCTTCATCGAAGCTACACTATCCTCGGAAAAGATGTGGGTACACTTGAATCTTTCGAATACATCAATGTTTTGATATCTGCCAAATGTCAAAAGCCTCTTTGTCTGGTTGTAGTTTACAGGCCACAGAGAACAGAGAACCGAAGATCAACTTCATCCATCTTTTTGGATGAATTTGCAGTATTTCTTGAGCAACTGGCATCTGAATCCAACCATCTTGTAATCTGTGGTGTTTTTAATTTTCACGTCAATGATGATGAAGATCGAGAAGCTCTTCTGTTTCTGGACTTGATATCATCAGCCAATTTTACACAGCACGTTGGTTTTCCTCGTGTTGTCTCAATTTCAAGATCACCTGTCTGAGCACAATCTTTACTCTGAGATGCAGTCAGGCTACCAGCCACACCACAGTTGTGAAACTGCCCTGCTAAAAGTCACAAACGATATTCTTCTCTCTCTAGACAAAGGTGAAGAAGCAATTCTGCTGCTATTGGATTATTCGGCTGCCTTTGACACCGTGAGTCATGATGCCCTGCTTAGCCGTTTGCACGATAGATTTAGACTTAGTGACACTGCCCTAGAATAGTTCCGTTCCTACCTTACTAATAGAACCCAGTCTGTCGTCGTTGGTGGTTCTGAGTCACAAGTCACCTCCTCTAACTTCGGAGTTCCCCAAGGTCTGTGATTGGCCCACTGGCCTTTACACTCTTCTCATCTCCATTAGAGGATGTCATCAAGCACCATGACATAAGGTGTATGACCTATGCAGACGATATTCAAATTTACCTTGTCTACAAGAAGCAGCATTAGTCTACTGCTATACAAAGACTCAGTGCATGTGTCTGGGATATTAAGAGTTGGTCAATACAGAATGGTTTGAAGCTAAATGAAAGCAAAACAGAATGTATACATTTCACAAGAGGCACACGATTTCAAGCCCAATTAGTACGATTTCTTTAGATGACACTACTATACAATGCTGCACAGATGCAAGGAACTTGGGTGTCATATTTGGTCACAATCTGTCTTTGAAGACTCATGTGAACAATGTGTGCAGCATCCGCCAATTTCTGACAAAAAAGACAACCCAGAGACTCGCTCAGGCACTAGTTATGTCTCGCATTGACTTTTGCAACAGTCTCTTGTATGGTCTGCCTGATGCGCAAATCAACAAACTGCAGAGAGTTCAAAATTCAGTTGCCAGGCTTATTGCTAAACGTCGTTCACGTGAGTCGGTTACCCCACTACTGAGAGAACTGCATATGTTAAGAATCCGCGAACGAATTAACTTCAAGATTCTTTTGTTAACTTTTAAATGTTTGCGAAATATTGCACCGGTTTATCTTCAACAGTTGATAACTGAATACCTACCCTCCCCGAAACTTGCGGTCTAACAACAAATCACTTTTGATACCTCCTCCTGTCAATACCCAATCTTATGGTTCTAGAGATTTTCAGTCAGCATCACCGCAACTCTGGAACAGTTGGCCTGAATGCTTGGAACAAACAGACTCAGTAGACAAATTTAAATCCATGTTAAAAACGTATTTGTTTATTGAGTAGTATTATGACTGTGTCTCATGTCTTATACCGTTACTGAAGCTGTATCTTCTTCTTTCTCTCTTTCCTCTTCTTCCCTTTCTATTGTTTTCTTTTTCCCGTAGCGCTTAGAGACATTTTATGTAATAACGTGCTATATAAATGTTGTAAATTATTATTATTATTATTAACTACATGTTAGAGAAAGTAAGCAGTTGACAGCCAAACATTTGTGACAAGACCCCAGCTAGACTAGGAAAGTGTGACAGTCATCTTTCTTCTGTCAATTGCCTTACAATTGAGTCTACCTAGACTGTCTCTACTTAAAGTTGATATTTTATCAACTATAAAGTTACCATGGATTTGGAGCGGTTGAGTTGATTTGGAAGGAAGTTAATGTGGATTTCAACCCTGGGTCTCTTGATAAAACGGACTTGAAGTTGATTTGGAAGATAATCATAGATTAAGTGGACTTAGAGTTGATTTGAGAGGTTAATCATAGATTATCTTGACTTAGAGTTAATTCTATCTTTTGATAAAACGGGGCCCAGGTGTGCCCTTGTTTTATGAAAAAATATTATTTCTCTCTTGTGAAAAGACACTATAGACAGAATGGAAAGAGTAAGGGGTGTCCTGTTCACACTACTGAATTTGATTTGATGAAGTACTCCTTTATTGTATTGTATTCCCGTGTCTTGAATCTGGAAAATATTACCCTTATCCCTAGTGCTAATTGAAATCGTTGCACTATCAAAACTGCAAGTATTGTGATTGATACAAAATTTGATAAGTTGACAATTATACTGTGCCCAAAAGATTTTGCATAATAGTATATGTACGGTCTGCTTTAGGTGAAGTGTTCAGTTCTTATGATAGGTTCAGATTTCTGCCTCTGTTTGTTCCTGTAGTCGTTGCTACGGAAAAAAAAAAAGAATAAGAAGGGTTGCTTCCTTACAATCGATGGCGAGCTTGATGTGCCCTTGTTTAATGTAAAGTTGTGATCCTCTTTTTGAAGAAGTTGCTTTTAATCTTTGCTTTATTTTTACTTCAAACTGGTGAATCACTGAATGAGGAAAGATAAAACTTATTTCGTTGAGTCACCGCACAATGACAGAACTCCGGTGAAGTTTGGCATTTGTTTTTTTCTTTTTCGATAAAGAGTTTCTTCATGTATTCACTTACTCATTGTTCCCAAGGTAATTTCAATTTCATTAGATGGCTTGAAGTGGTCATCAAAACATTTGAATAACGCATTTAATGCTGAGAAGGCATTTTACCATCTTGCAGATGATCACCTGTACAACACTATTGGTGTCATCGCATCGGTACATTGCTCGTATTTTACTAGTGATGAATTTCGATCGTGACTTATACAGATTCACATAGATACTCTTCGAAATCTTATTTGAGCCTCCCAAGGCATATATGATCTCGGACCAGTGCACTTTGCATCATAAAATGGTGAGAAGATCGTTAGAACAATAAAAACATAATAATTTGACAAGTACATGGAGGGTAGTTAAACAAGACATGAACATTTCAAAAAAGACATTACGTAATACAAAAATCTGATTAAACAATAATAACTGAAAGGCCAAGTGATATAGTATATATTTCAATTAATTTCTTTCAACAATTGGTCATATTTTGTTAAAGTTATCCAGCAGTCTACATTTTTCAGAATTTTTTGGCCAACCAAATACTATTTGTTTGTTTTTTTCGGGCCTACTACCAAATGTGACCGTGCATCACAAAACCAACAAAAAGTTGCACACCCAAATATTATGTGGGGACTGAAAATAATTTTTCACATTGGGCGCGGGCCAGGAAAAAAAAAAACAGTGAGTGTCTGTGTCTGTGTGTGTCTGCGCGCGCCCAATGTGAAATCTGTATCTTTTGTTGACATGGATCAACAGGCTTACACAATACACCTTTATGGAACGCGTGTCGCACCCAAATTTTTCCCTCACACGTCGCAAAAATCCAGAGAAATTTGAAAATGACTGCATTTACAGAATTTAGCGTAGAATAATAAGTTATGCGCCAAATTTAATGATTTTGGTATCATTGTCTTTTGCGGAGGATGCTCTTTCTGATGATGTCAAAAGATATATCACTTTTGAAACGGAAAATATTGAAAATCCACCGTTCAGCTTTTTTTTTTTTTTTTGACACCCGGTATATATATATATGTATATGTATTTATACATTGTTCCATTCATGAACTTATTCGAAAAAGGGGTTCTGTTCGACATCAAGACAGGGGTGTCAAAGCTGTTTTCAATTCTACGGGAAGATACTAAGAACAAATTAAGTCAACTCATATATTTATTCTAGATAACCTGACATGCTATATAGTCCGGAATATCGCAGAAAATGTTGTTGTTTTTTTCAGTTCATGCTTGTTAACGAAGGACATCTTTTTAGAGTAGTTCAAAATGTATCTTCGTCAGAATATCTGAAAATCTGTTAGTGTAAACAAATAAGCTAGAAAAACAAATCCTATGTTGTACAGCTGCAGCAGGGACGTTTTGGGGCATGGATTCCCAGAACATTTACCTCCCTCTCCTATAACCTGATAGAATCCTCGTGCAGACTCTGAATCAACGGTGGCAAGTGTAGAGACGAGAAAAACATGAACAGAAATTACAATTTTCTGTATGTACAGACGCATGGATCAAGGTATCATGACAGTTATTTGAAAGATTCAGAGGATTTCATGTGAAATGTCTCATGTTGGATACAGTTTACAAAGAGAGCAAAATTATCATGGAATAAAAGTCTCAACAAAGTTTAGTAATTCATTTATTTTGAATTCGATAATTTAACACGGCTACAGCTAAAATTTCTTTACATTTCTATTAGGTATGATTGCCATCCTGCATGGAAGAAGTCGGAGATATTCCCACTCTTTATTCATAACGAAATAGCACTACCTTCCCCACTATCTCCCTCTCCCCCCCCCCTCTCTCTCTCTCTCTCTCTCTCTCAAACACACACACAGAGAAACGTTTCCACGTCTGAAATGCGATATGATGCTTATTAAACTAACCCTTACATGGTTAACCCGTTCCCTACTGGAACCTGTGACCTATGTCAATGGTAATTTAAGAATTCAGTGTGGAAAGGGTTAAGAGTACGAGAACATTAATTTGGAAGGTATCGATTTCTACATCAGCACACCGTCTGGCCTTTTTGTCATGGTTTGATAAGTCTCGGGAATTAAAGAAATATAACTATACAAAAAAAAAAGCATACAGAACATAATCATCTAAATCATTATTTGTGTTATTTTCCTATTACTGCGCCTTTTACATGACGACTTTTGTTATATATATCTTTCTCTCTTGGGTAAATTCTCATCTAAGCTCAATGACTCAGGAAATCCTCACTGTACAAGACGACATTTTGTTATGCGCTGTGATTTTCAGACACACTCATATTACTTGAGATGTGGGGAAAACCCGCTTCTATGAATGTAAAGGGTCGCAGTGAAAAGGTTACGATAAACACAGACATTCCTCTCATAGCTGCTCGAATGGCCTAACCATTTTGTGAGTGCTTCGTCAAATATCTCTCTTTCGTTTGACTAACTGTTGATACTCTGTTTTGGCCTTAAAAATATAAGACCACAGTCAATCTAAGTGCCGTTTGCATTTTCCAACGGGCTGAATAGGCAACAGATTGTGATCTCATGCCTAAATGTACTTCGGAGTTAGACCAGCAATACTGAACCCGGAAGTACAGCATACTTGGTAAGCATACGACATGATATTCACACACTGACACGTAGTTTTACATACGATGCGTGGTTGATCACTAATTATACTTGTAACTGATTCTCCCTTGTTTGGTTATTACGTTTCTTGTATGATGTTTGTTGGTTTTGTTTAACATATATAACCCCCACAGCCTATGTCTTTATGTTAAAATTTGTAATGTCATAAATAGTATGCCAAAGCCATGATTATACACACCTGTCATACATGTTTTCGAGTTTAATTGTATGATTTTTGCTGGTTTTGTTTAACATGTAGAAACCTTCAGTCTGTGTAGAAATTTGTAATATCGTAAATAGTATGCCAAACAAAGAAACTGGCGCAGCTTTAGATAATAATGCTGTTTGAATAAATGTATAAATCACTGTCTCCTAGGGAAATAAATCAGCGTCTAACGATCTTATCACAAATTGGTGTAAAAAGATAAGATGTTAGAGGATGATGAGAAGTGAGTTGAACTTCCAAGGTCAAAATTCTATTACGATTTTTACCATTAGAAAACCATTAGGCTAATGGTTTCAGTAAGGAAATTCAGGCACTAGACCTTTAGAAAACCATCAGAAACAGAGGCTATTGTACCATCAGAAAACCATTAGAGATAAAGACTATTGAACCATTAATGGACCATAGGGAACCCACAGATGAATTCAGAATACAGAACTGCACATTTTACAATGAATATAATTACATGAAATGGCAATTTATCACGACAGTAATTGTCAATATAACATAGAGAACAGCATGCATTAGACAAATTGAAGGACTTACGAAATCCATGATTATACACGTGCACCTGTCATAATTTTTTTTTTTAGTTTCATTCTTTATACATCACTACGCACTGAACGACATTGTCATCATCGTTAGTAAATCATTTCTTTTGTTTTTCATAAATATGAAAGTGTAAAATCGCATTTTGAGATTTTTTTTGGATAAATTGTGGCTGCAACTTGTAAGGAACCAAAGAGGCTGCAGTCACTGTCTTTGTAAAAACTGAAAATAGAAATAATAAAATTTTGAAAAATATATGCAAATTAGTTTCTAATGGACTGTAAACTTCCACTTTCTTTAGGTCCTGTTGGTTTAATGGTCTCTTAGGTTTTGATAGAGAATTTGTTCTATGGTATATGCCGGTTTCTAATGGCCCACTAGGTTTTCATGGAGTCTGTTCCAATGCTATTTGTTGGTCAGTCTAGATTGTTGATAAGGTGTGTGTGTGTGTTTTTTCTTTTTAATGTAACTGTTTCTAGTTATATCTATTAGACCATCAGAATGTTCATTTCTGATTGCTTTTGGTCCACCAAACCATCACAAATCAATAATGGTCTCTTCTAATGGTCTCCAGTGGAATTTTGACCTCGAGGTACAGCCTACTGGACCATCAATAATAATCTGGAAGTTTCCAATGGCATAGTTTGCTCCACAATTAGATACCGTTAGACCTACAAAACAGTCAAGATTTATTCTACTGGACCATTGGAAATTCTCTGGTGGTTTTCATGTTATACGAAATCTGCTTCACCATAAGATACCATTGGACAAATCGAAAGCAGTCAAATTCTCAAGAAAAACAGCCAAATTTTAGTGGACAATTACAAATTGCCAAATGGTGTTTAATGGTTGCCAGGTTTGCGACCTAAATTTCTAAAGCTCTTCCCTAGACCACTGGAAAACCATTAAGATAGTTACACAACCAATAGACTTCTAATGGTTTAGAATGGATTTTCGACCTGAGTTGGCACAAGTCAGACGTCTTTAGGATCTTACATTTTCACTGTATCCACAGTGGCCTGCTCATTCACACTGTACATAACTTGAGCAACTGAATCACAGGACTGAGAGAGGCGTCTATTAATGTTTATAGAATAATATTTGTTCACATGACGATAGAAGTTAAAGAACGTTAGCAAACCTGGTAATACTTTGTACATTCCATGGCCACCGCTAGATAGGACATTAATAATAACGGGCAATGATGCTGATAGAGAATTACGAATTACGAGGTTCAAGAGATGGAGTCACTGCTGTGATTGCATTATACATTTACTTATGAATCTATGAAAAGGTAATGTTCAAACAATGACCATTTATGTAAAGAGGAAGGCTAATTTCGCTTTACGAGTTGATGGAAGAGATTGAAGAAAAAAGAATATCCTGGAAAAGTAAGCTGAGTCAATAATTCGTTTTTGTTTGTTTTGTTTTTTTTTTTTTTTTTTGATGAAAGAAAAACACATTGTATACGTATCAACGTATCTACTTAACTATTAAATAACAAGAGAATATAAAAAAGCTCATTTTCTTATAAAAAAATGTTAATCATGGTCTATTCGATCATGCATGAGATTGAATAGACATTCTCCAGAAAACTGAAACTTAAACAAATAATTGTGTATTTTTTCATTCGAATGAAAGGTACATGTAAATCATGAACTGCATACAACAAGACTGTTACCGGGTAGCAAACGTAGCAAAAGTATGGGCATTTTTGTAAGAAGAAATTTGTCCTATGAGATGATGCCAATGAGTTAAGAAACATTCTCAAGAATTGTTTTTGTACATTTTTAGACAAGCAAGGTCAAAAGCCACTTATTCGTATGAAATATTAGATGTACAGAAGTCATATATACAAAATTCTTGGAAGTTTTGTTATTTGTATGTATTTTGTCAGTGTGCATTCATGTAGGATTTTAAAGTTAATGTCCACTGGTTGAAACCAATTGTGAATATAGGCAGTTCAAATGTTCATATAGCTGAATGAATGTAAACAATGGAAAACGGGTATCAATTCAAGCAGTTCAAATGTCCATGTAGGTATTGAATGTCCAAATCCCTAGCACATGTCAAATATCAGAATACCAAGTTCAAATAATGTCGCATGGCCAAATGTAGCCAAGTACCTAGAGCAATAATGATCCCAAATGTCAACAGGTGAATGTTCATATCCTTAAACAGCGCTTACTTGAACCGCATAACCATTATCTGACATATGTTATTGTATTGTTAGTATTCATTTCTTGCGGTACACAACACCATACATCAAACACCAATTTACGGTTTCATTAAATATGGGTTTTATTAAAACTTTTGTATAATGGCACACTGAATATAAAATGTAATATACAAATAACAACACTTCCGTGATTGTTGTAAATATGACTTCGTAACATACTATTTTTCATACGAATATATACATTTTTTTTTTCTGGCCAGTGGCTGTTCACTGTTCACTCTTAACGTATCAGCTAAATAACATTCGCACAAGACTTCCCAAGAGGGAGAGAAAAGTGATTGATATCGTCATGCAAACTGAAATATAAATCGTAACCAGAGGTTCGTTTGTGTGTATATCACGTTGGACGCAGTTCTCAAAGGAAAGGCAATGTCCAAATTGACATTTTAAAGGCGATATCATAGGACGAGATGTAATATGACGTGCCTACAATAAACGGACATAATCAATTTTCTAGATAAATAGTTGTCTTATTTTCCTCAGTTTGAACATTTCAAAAGGAGCCGAATCCCTCCCGAATTTTCGCCCATTCGGGGAAGGAGAACAGAATGCTCTCGAATCCACTCGAATGCGTGTATTCGGGTGGATTCGCAGCTGATTCGGCTCCGGCGTAACCGAGGCTTAAATCAATATTGTACCCGGAAGTACGGCAAACTTGGGTAAGATATGAAACGCATGTTATTTGTGCCTGACACGTAGTTTTACAAATGCAGGATAACAAGATATGCTTAGTATGATTCGTCGTTGTTTGTTTTGTTAATATTTCAGCTATAATTTTGCTTGTTTTGTTTAACTTGTTTGACCCCATAACCGTATGTAAATTTCTTTATATTATAGTAAAAAGTTTGCCAAACAGGAATACTGCATGGCACATTCTGTAATAATAACACTGTTTGAAGAAAAAAATTTAATCATTGTCTCCCTTTCGGAAAGAAAAGCAGCATCCAACGATTTTGTCAAAAATTGGTGGAAAGAGATAGGACGTCAGGGGGCTAGGAGAAATGAGTAAAATTTGAAACAAGTCACACCTCGTTTGGACTACCCTTAACTGCATTTACAGTGGCCTGCCCAATCACTTTCTTTTTCATAACTTTAACAACTGAAACACAAGAGAGAGGAGCCTCTTCATGCTTATAGAATATTTGGAACTCGATCATAGTGTCTGGACATAATGGACAAATTAAACCAAGAACAGCTTGTTGTACAAAATGTACTATGCAGCTATGCGGCCCATCAAGGATAAACATATTCCCTTTCCTCAAATGCATTTGAACGCAATTAAGTCCATCGAATGTTATTCACATGACGACAAAAGTTAAGGAACATACGCAAAGTTGGTACCTCATTGCACACTCCATGGCCACCGCTCGATAGCGCATAAATACACTTGTAACGTGTGATGGTGTTCATCCAGTTACAAACCCTCAGGACGTGTATATCAACAACAACACAAAATAATAATAAAATGTCTGGTGATGTCCGTCTCCTTTTTCTCATTGTCTTTGACTTGAGACAGTATTACGTTTCTCCTGGTATCAAGGATGTAGTGGCTTTACTCCTCAAAGAATCAATCGCGGGGGTTTATGACCTGAAAACTAAGATTTGTTTCAGAAAGGGGAGCAAGAGGATGTTTGAAGAATGCGACAGACCATGTAGTCAATTTCTTTCTCTTTTTATTCCATTTCTTTCTTCTTCTTCTCCTCCTCCTCCTCCTTCTTCTTTTTCTTCTTTTTATTGGGGGTGGGGGGGGGCGGCTAGGTTGAAGGGTCAACCACAATTTAAATAATTATATTATCAATGATACCACTAAGTGTTCGAGCACAAATTGGGTCATTTACCGGTAATGGCGGCTAAGAAGGAAAAAAACAAAAAAAAAAGGAAACCAATCATGGCCATCAAAACTTTCAAATAATCTAACAGGAGCATTTCTCTATAGGACGCCGAATTCATGGCATGTGCGTAAACCTAGTAAGGAGATCGAGTCCACGGTGACTGTAGATCACAATTGACTGCTTCATTCACACAAGTGCTGAAGGATCAGACCTCTATACTCAAATATTTTTTATCAATACTTCCTTGTACAATTTCTGTTAGAAATCTCTTGACATCGGAGACTATTACGGTTTCCTGAAAATACTGCTACTGGTTTTGCTTGGCATGAAATTCAGAAACATAATCTATTCTCGAAAAGAAATATTTTCATTGTGCCTAACTCTGCTCTTGACGTATAATGTAAATGAATAGAGTTTTCACAGGCCATCTTAATAATGATGATAATGGTCTCAACTACCCAGACCAACCTCTTCAGTATTAGCACTGTTTTTACAAAGGTAACCTCCATTACTATCAAACCAGCAGTTCCAGGTACCCATTTCTACACCTGGGTCAAGAGGGACATCGTGGGTTAATACATCTTGTCCAATGACGAAACCAACTGTCAGTTCTTCGAACTCGGGAACTCCCTTTCAAAGGTAAGAGTCTTAACCGCTATACCACAGTTCTCCACACATTTAGACAGAGGAAACTAATATCTTCATGCAAAAAAAAAAAATGATATATGTATAAATACTGTTGCGTAGCCGGGGAGCGGTCCAAGAGCCTTAATTCTTGTGTCTACAGGTATAATGTGTACTATGTGTAGCAGCACATAGCACCTTATTCATAATTATAGCTCTCATATGCAGCCTATCTCATACACCACGTCTATATACGTGCATTCGGACTCACTAGGCGCATTAGAAACCAGGCATATCAGTATCATTCTCCCAATCAACCATACAGCAACCCATTCACAGGGTCTAGTACCACAGACTACCAGTTGCAAGAAGGAGGCTGGTGTGGAAACGACAGTCCGAAATACGGTTCAGTGCAGCATTGCTATATTATGTTTCCTGCTGTTACAACCGATGGTTTTCTCTGCCAAGCTCTGTGTGGTTCCCCATTAATTCTATAGTTTATAACCAAAAAGGAGAGAGTGCTGTGGACCCGCACTTACCCTCCAACCCAACTGAAAACTTCTGCAGTGAGCTCGCGGTATTTATACCCTCTCGAGCCAGAGTCACGTGACTAATCCTGTCTTATTAACCCATCATGTATCAAAATGTATTGGAATACTATACAACCCTACTTCTATGGCTTAATATTTTCCGGGCCCTTTTCCCTAGGGCTTCTGGCCTTTTTCCCTACTCAAAACATCGTTAACCTTGGTTTCTGCACAGGGTGTATCATAAAACTATAGGGTGTTCCAAAACCTTCTATACAATTTCTCCATAGGAAATGCATGGGGGCAAACTCTATGGAATTTTTACACATGTTCAGAAATTAAGGGCATGAGCCGCATATTTTAAAGGTGCTCTATCGCATTTTCGCCACACTACCCCCTCCTTAAAATGAAACCTACTCCTGGAGGTTGGTATGGAATGTTTTGTCAGTACTCTCTTCATTATCAATTGTATCAAAAATCAAACATATCAAGTCATATTATTCCCACTATCATCTTGTACTTCCCCATTGAGCTTTTGGGTGTCAACAGAGCTTGCAGATTACAAACTTGGAAATGTATTTACAAAGTGTACATATATACATCCTGAATCATGGCGTTTGAATTTTGGTGGGACATTTCTCCCCATTCCCAGGCCGAAATGTTAGGACATAGTTGGGTTTTCCTGTAATTTGCTTCATCTGCCAATTTCTCATTTGTATAAACCGGGAACAAAATCAAACTTTTCCAAACAATATAATTTGGGACCTCCATGATTCGGGCCTACAGGTTGAAAACAATCCAATTCAACAGTTAGACTTATGTCTATACTTTCTTCGTCTTCTTCATCTTCTTCGAGAACTTCAATTTCTTCTATGTCTCATTACATGCAGTATTTAACATCTTAGATGATCTTCATTAATTCTTCTTCTCAAACGGGCACGGTAGTCACCGGGGTTTGTGTGGTCGATCATCCTCAGCTGCAAAACCAGTGTGTGTGTCGTTGATCATCCTCTGCTGCATTTCCCAGGTTTGTGTCGTTGGTTCTCAGCAGCTAGCCAGGACGTGGGGCTAGCTTCGTTTTATAAAACAATCCAAAATGTTATTTTTTTCTCTATTCTATTCATTCTTATTTAAACCAAAATTAGCCAAAATAAATCAAATTACAATTTGGGTTGGATGAGTGTGGACCAGTGTCTGCATGCTAAACCGCATACAGTGAAAGGTACTACCACTCCTCATCCGAATTTGGACAATGCTAACTACGTATTAACGACGGAGGACGACCAATGTCACAGTCTCGTCCATCAGACCCGTTGCATGTGATCCCAGTATGTCTCCATCAGATTCCGTGATCGTGAAGCTCCTTCAATGCTTCTGCCTCTAGATTTTCAGGTACAACGAGTTGCCAGATGAGTTCGCTGTCATCTTCACTTCCCCATCTAAGGTAGAGCAGACCATTCCTCAGATGCAACCTGTTCCATTGCATCCAATATGCTTTGAGTTCTGGTCCTTCCAGTGGCACTTCTTTCCACGGTGGTCGATAATTTGAATTGAATTGAATTGAATTGAATTTATTCATTTCATTTCCATTTTCCATTTACATTGCATTTGCATTTACATTGCATTTGCATTTTTCATTTACATTGCATTGCATTGATGATTACATGTTGACACATAATATTACAGTAATTAATATAACAACATGAATTAACAGAATATTACTATATTACAGAGTTACTATACAAAACGGAAATGGGGTGACCCAACTAAAAGCATAGCTTGTAAAATTTGTAGGTCACCATTCAACGAGTAATATTCAGAATTATGTACAGAGTGATTTAGAATATAACATATATACAGACTCCTGAAACATATTTACATAACATATATACATCTTAAAGATAGTAGAAATGAAAGAGAAAGAGAGGGAGAGAACGAAAGAAATAGAGGAAATAAAGTGAGAACCAAAGGGGGAGAGAGGAGGAAGAAAAAAGAAAAAAAAAGAGAAAATTAACAATGGAATTAGAATGAATAGGAATACCACATGAATGATATACCATATAAAAATGATATAAGATTACCTTATTGGGTAAAAGTGTCCAGATATTTGGTATAGGATTATAAAAAAAAACTGGTTACATCGTAACATATTTACTCAAAAGACTTAGTTTTAATTTGTATTTGAATGTTTTGAGGCTTATGGTTTGTTGCAGAGAATAGTCTAAAGAATTCCAATATTTTGGTCCAGCGAAAGCAAGTGTATTGTGTTTAAAATTGGTTCTAATGGATGGCAGGTGGTAAGAAGAAGACTGCCGAGTGTAGTAATTGTGCACTTGTTGATTCATAACAAAAAGCGACGAAATGACTTTTGGAAATTCAGAATCCTTCGAGCTGTACATAATGGATCCTAGATTCATAAAATATATATCCTGTACTTTTAGTAATTTATTTTCATAGAAGAGTTCGTTAGTGTGAGAACGTGATGTTGCACCAGAAATAATTCTAACTGCCCGTTTTTGGAGTAATAATAATTTATCCAGGTATAGTTTTGTTGAGTTTCCCCAGGCAAGAACGCCATAATTGAGATAGGGTAGTACAAGGGTTGAGTATAGCATACGCAATATATTCTTTGGAAATATAGATTTTATATTATTGATAACACCAACATTTCTGGAAAGAAGTTTACTTAAATAGCATATATGCATTCTCCAATTCAATTTGTCATCTATATGCAGGCCAAGAAATTTTGTATTTGTGACTTTGTCTATTTGCACATTATTAAAGAGTATATGGCCTGGTAAAGATGATAATGAATTGCTAAATAGCATATAGTTGGTTTTCAAGAAATTCAAAGATAACTTGTTTGCATGGATCCATGTAACTGCAGATTTCAGTTCTGAATTTATAATATTCAGTAGTTGGTGTGGATTTTTGTGAGAGAAGAAAATACTAGAATCGTCGGCAAATAATATGAAAGAAAAAAGTTGTGACGATTTGGGAAAATCGTTTATATAACAAAATAAAATGTAGGGGACAAAGCAGCGACCCCTGTGGAACACCACAAGAAATAGATCGCAAAGTAGACTCCTGTTTCCAAGCCATAACCTTCCGAAAAGACGCCTGTCTCTTCGTTGAGCATCGGCCACATGCCCAACTCACCAGCTCCCTATACCAGAGCACATCTGTTCTGAGCGTCCTCAGACAGATCCGACTGTATCCCCACACTGTGAACCCGGACATCAGTCCCATGAGCTTCCTGCTCATCATCCGAAGCAAAACGCTTTGCCTCTTTCTGCTCACAATGCTTACAGTCCACGCATGGTCTACGTGAAAGTCCATCAGCGTTCCCATGCAAATTTCCTGCTCTATGCTGGATCCGAAAGTTATAAGTACCGAGGAGTTCAAGCCATCGTGCTACTTGCCCCTCCGGATTTTTAAACCCCATCAACCACCGCAGTGCCCCATGATCAGTACGGATCAGGAATTCTGCTCCATAGATGTAAGGGTGAAAGTGTTTCACTCCCTGAACGAGTGCCAACAACTCCTTCCTAGTCACACAATACTGCCTTTCTGCTTTATTCAAGGCACGGCTGAAGTAAGCTACAACACGTTCCTGGCCATCTTGTACCTGTGAGAGTACTGCGCCGATTCCGTCATTGCTTGCGTCTGTGTCAATGATGAAAGGATCATCATCACGTGGGAATGCGGGGATAGGTGACGACGTTAGGGCGCGCCTGAGTGTCTCGAAAGCTTGCTCGCAGTCTTGCGTCCATCTGAACGGAGCGCCTTTCTCCGTTAACTTGTGCAGGGGTCTTGCAATGCGTGCAAAGTCTTTCACAAAGCGCCGGTAGTAAGAACAAAAACCGAGGAAACTTCTGACTTCCTTCACTGTTTTTGGTCTCGGCCACTCATTCACTGCAGTAATCTTGCTTGGGTACGTTGCTATGCCATGTTCAGAAATGATATGCCCGAGGAATGGGACTTGGTGCCTGAAGAGAACACATTTCGAGGGGGATAGTTTTAAATGAGCATCACGCAGTCGTTGAAATACCTCTGTGAGTCGCTCTAGCTCTTGTTCAAATGTCTGTCCGAACACTATGATATCGTCTAAGTACACCAAACATGTCTGCCACTGTAGACCATGCAGCACTTGCTCCATCAATCGTTCGAACGTTGCTGGTGCATTGCAGAGTCCGAAAGGCATTACTTTGAATTGGAATAGCCCTCCCTCAGTTACGAATGCGGTCTTTTCCTTGTCATGCTCATCCATTTCAATTTGCCAATAGCCACTAGACAGATCTAAAGTCAAGAACCATTTTGTTCCTCCGAGCCTATCGAGCGAGTCATCTATTCGTGGAAGCGGGTAGCTGTCTTTTTTGGTTATGTTGTTGAGTTTGCGATAGTCTACACAGAATCTAGTTGATCCGTCTTTCTTTTTGACGAGCACCACTGGCGACGACCATGGGCTAGAGGAAGGTTCTATTATTTCTTCCTTCAGCATTGCGGAGACTTGTTCTTTTGCATCCTCCCTCTTGTAAATGGGCAGGGGCCTTGCGTGTTGTTGGATAGGTTCAGATTTTACCGTGTTTATAGTGTGTCTCACAATTCCAGTTCTGCCTATATCGTTTTTGCCAGTGGAAAAAAATGTCTTGGTAATTGTGAAGTAATGAGGCCACATCATCCCGTTGGCTAGCATTGAGTGTTTCTGTACTTGCTTCCAATAATTCCTTCAGATATTCGGGGACATGCTCGCCTGTGTTGTCTTTGCTTGTTCTGATAGACTCTTCTGCAGTCTCGTCATTCACTAGCACCTCATCTACTTCCTGACATGTTGCTACCTTAGTGTTCTTGTATATCGTCTGTGTCTCTTCAGCGACGTTTGCTATTCTTATTGGGATTGTGTCTCTGCCTGTGCCTATTAGTACTCTCGCTACTAATAGTGGGTATTTCTCCACGAACTTCTCATTCGGCTCCATAATCATACCATTCGGTAATGTGGTTGGTACCCCATCTAATCTCCCTGGGACAATGATCTCTTCTCCTGCCTTAATGCATATTGTCTCTGTTAAACGCACTGTGTAGACTGTTGGGTAGTCATGCTGCTCTGCATCAATAATTTCATCTCCAACCCGAACCATATTCTGACTTGGTTCAATCGTACCTTTGAAAAGCTTTAACAGATCCATCCCGATTATTGCTTGTGGCTCTATGTCGGCTATCCAAATGTCATGACGCAGGGTGACATTTCCAATTTTGATGCTCATTTTGCCCTTCCCTTGTATTGGTTTGGTTTCCCCATCTGCCATGGTCATGTTTACATCAGTCCACTGTAATTCAGGCTTTTGATTTGGTTCAAATTTCTCAAACGTCTTTGTACTAAGTATTGTTGCATTTGCTCCCGTATCTACCAAAGAGTGAATTTCTTGCCCATTGAATTGTACAGGTATAATGATGCCGTCTGTTTCTCCACTGCAAAAGCGTGTAAACATTGTATAGGGCCGTGAGCTATCTACTGCGGTCCCCGACCCCTGGACTCGGCTGGGCTGAGTTTCCCTGCCTACTTTCTGCAGTTCCACCGTGTTGTGCATGCATTCTACCTCCAGGGCTCTGGCTCTTACAGTCTTTCTGCAAATGCCCAAGTCTTCCACATTTCCAGCATCTCGGCGAACCAGATGAACGCCCGCCCATTTGTGTTGGCTCAGAATCTCTGTGGAAGCCAGTCTTTTTCGTCACCCCTGCCTTTGACAGCTCTGCCATAACTGCAGCTACAATTTTCTCCACTGCATCTGAAGAAATGCCTGCTCCATCATCTTTTACATTGCCCATCTTATTCCCAACGTTAACGTTACGGACCTGTTTCCTTTGCGGGAAATTTCGCCTACGCTCTGCTATTTGGAAAGCCTCAACTTCTACAGCCGCCCCGATAGCCTCCGTTAGTGAAGTAGGATGAGCGTTATACACTCCGAATCGGATATCAGGGTCCTGAATCGCATCTATGAAATGGTCTTTAGCTAGAACATCTTGCAGCTCCGCCTTTGCTGTAGGATACGCCCTCCTAGTAAGGCGCCGCACTGATTGCCCTAGCTCTGGTAAGGATTCATCCTTCCCCCGCCTCCTGTTTCTTAATTCTACGCGATGCATCTCGGTTTGGTTTTCGGGTTGAAACCTAGCCTTAAGGGCAGCCTCCAATGACTTGAAATCGTGCCTTTTCTCTGATTCGAGATCGCTCAAGATGGTTCGAGCATCTCCCCTCAAACTGGCTGCTAGCTGCATTGATTTTGTCTTGTAACCCCATCCATTCAGTTCTGCAATAACATCAAACTGGACTGCAAAATCATGCCAAGCTGACGATCCGTCATAAGTGGGAGCCTTAGCTGTGTTACTGCGTTTCTTTTTGGGAGCTTTGTTCTGCTTTAAAAGCCTGCCAAGCATTGTAGCCAAATCCTCATTTTCCTCCCTGTCAGACACATCTGTTTCCGATGAATCTCTGGCTTCATTACCCTCATCTTGCCTGCCTTGTGGTTGAAAAATAATTTCATCGCTTTCCATGAATGGGCTGCCAACTACATTCTCCATTGTGATAGTATGGGCTCGTATCACTGGATCTTGGGATTTCAAAACGCTTTTCTCAACGTATATCCCTGTATACTACAATTGCCTGTTTCAAAATCTTCCCAAAATCCCACCGCTGCCACCAATTTTTGTAGCGTAGACGGGGAGCGGTCCAAGAGCCTTAATTCTTGTGTCTACAGATATAATGTGTACTATGTGTAGCAGCACATAGCACCTTATTCATAATTATAGCTCTCATATGCAGCCTATCTCATACACCACGTCTATATACGTGCATTCGGACTCACTAGGCGCATTAGAAACCAGGCATATCAGTATCATTCTCCCAATCAACCATACAGCAACCCATTCACAGGGTCTAGTACCACAGACTACCAGTTGCAAGAAGGAGGCTGGTGTGGAAACGACAGTCCGAAATACGGTTCAGTGCAGCATTGCTATATTATGTTTCCTGCTGTTACAACCGATGGTTTTCTCTGCCAAGCTCTGTGTGGTTCCCCATTAATTCTATAGTTTATAACCAAAAAGGAGAGAGTGCTGTGGACCCGCACTTACCCTCCAACCCAACTGAAAACTTCTGCAGTGAGCTCGCGGTATTTATACCCTCTCGAGCCAGAGTCACGTGACTAATCCTGTCTTATTAACCCATCATGTATCAAAATGTATTGGAATACTATACAACCCTACTTCTATGGCTTGATATTTTCCGGGCCCTTTTCCCTAGGGCTTCTGGCCTTTTTCCCTACTCAAAATATCGTTAACCTTGGTTTCTGCACAGGGTGTATCATAAAACTATAGGGTGTTCCAAAACCTGCTATACAATTTCTCCATTGGAAATGCACGGGGGCAAACTCTATGGAATTTTTACACATGTTCAGAAATTAAGGGCATGAGCCGCATATTTTAAAGGTGCTCTATCGCATTTTCGCCACAATACATACACATATTTGGACTATCACTCAGTTATATGGATATTTTGTACGTCTTGAAGAACACCTTGTCACTTATAATTCAAACAGCCAATTAATTATTCTCTTTTTACGATATCGCTGTGGAATATCCCCGCTACTATAAGCATAAAGGGTCACGATTTAAAAAGTTATTCCTCCATTAGTTGTTCGAATCATCCTTTCATGTTTTTGTGAGTGCATCGTAGTGTTTATCTTTATCGTTTCACTAATACTCATTTTTTGAGGTCTTAAAAAGTAATACTTAGTATCGCATTATTCTAAAATTGTACCATTCTATGACAGGTTCACCGGACATGTTCTGTTCTTCTCCTCTTAAAAGAGCTATTTGGATCAGCAATATTGAACTCGGAGATATTCAAAGGTATGATAAACTTGTTTTTCATTGATTTGTTCAATTTTACGTACGCAAAATTTGTTACGGCATGCTCTGCATTTACATTTCCTGTCTATTGATAAAATAAAATGTTAAATTCGGCTTGTACCTGTTCATGTGTTTACCTCTGTGTGTATTTTTGTTACTATCAGATAGACAGACATCATGGCAACGTTTCATCAAATCAGCAGCCAGAATCTGGAGTGTCCTGTCTGTCTGACACTTTTCAACCAACCTAAATCACTTTTCTGTTCTCATACCTTCTGCAAAGACTGTCTGCAACGTATCTTTCAAACTCAGCCCAGCCAACAAAATATAACCTGCCCTGTATGCAGAAAAGAAACACCCCTACCCAGTGGAGATGTGAGTAAGTTACAAACAAACATACCGCTGAGTTCTCTCGTAGACGAAGTGAAAACCATGAGTCCAACGTGCTCTGTTTGTGAGATGGACGAAAAGCTGCCAGCTGTGTCCTACTGTCACGACTGTGAGAAAAATATGTGCAAATCGTGTGAGAAAACACACTCTATCTGGAAACCGTTCTCCACCCACTCAATAGTAGCCATTAGCGAGGTGATTTCTGGAAAAATTCCGCTTAGGAAGCGACGAAAGTGTACGAAACACCCGAATAATGATGATAACTGTTTCTGCACCGGATGTCGGGAGTATATTTGCTGTACTTGCGGGGTGCTGGAGCATTTGCAAAAAGGACACAAGTTGGAAGAAGCAGCTATCCATGAGGATAAACTTATACAAAATATCAACAAGTTGAGGGAAAGAACAAAATGTAAGAAAACAACAGTTAAGAATTATATCGAGTCCATAGAGACACAACGCAATGAAATAACAAATATTCTCAGGAAGCTCAAAGATGACATCGACAAAACGTGCGAGGAATCCATTAAACTATTGTCTATGAGAAGAGAAGCGCTGAAACGTCAAGTTAAACGACTGACTGACAAATTCGAGAAGGAATTACATGTCATGGAGGAAGATAGTCGCCGAAAAATATGTCAAATAGACGCTATGGAAGAGCTGGTAACTAATGGTGTGAAGGTACCGCTAGAGAAGGACGCCATGCTTGCACACGACACGCTGTGCGAGAATTTGAAGAGCCTTCTGGGACGAGATGATTCTGAAAACAGATCACCGAGAGGTGTCACAGAACGAGCTAAGAAGATTTCATTCGGTAGACATGTCAGGGTCAATGAACTTTGTCTTGGAGAGCTGAAAGGTTTCACGTGGGATGTCAAAGCAGACGTAGAGCTCCCAGTCCAAAACAGCATGAAGTGTATCATTCGGACACCAGACGGTAAGATGGCGGTGGGATCTAATTGCGGAATCCATCTCTACTCCCGTGGTGTCGAGTTTCAGCAGACCGTGCTGAAGGGTGTCAGTGTCGCTAATATTGGATTCCTGTCCGATGGTCGAATTGTTGTACGTGATGTAAATAACAAGATGTCACTCTACAGTCCACAATGGGGGAAGCTCGACGTTACGTTCGAAGCAATGGGCATTGATGAAGGAGGGTGTGGTGGTCTCACTGTGGATAGAGATGATAATATCTACGTGAGTTATATGAATCCCAAAAAGGTCCAGGTATTTACCCCACAGGGTGGTAAAGCAGTCAGGATTATGGCGTTTGTTGGATATACGCCATGCCAATTATTCTCCTTTCAATCCACTGGGAACATAATACTGACAGACTCATCAACTGTCCTGTGTCTCGATGGTAAGGGGAAGAAGGAGAATGTCTTGAAGAAGAAGGAGGGTATGTTTTCCTACCCAGCTGTTTGTCGAGATGACTCGGTCATTGTAGCCTGGGTGAAGCACGAGGAGGGTCTCGTCAGTATCGATCAATACACGAGAGATTTGAAGTACGTGCACAACGTCGTAACTAATTTCAAAATTGAAAAAACAGAAAAAAGAGGTTGGTACTATCTACAAGAGTTTGAGTGTGGTGAAATTGCATTTTGCACTCCGGATAGACTTTACATATTTGATGCGAATTGATGTGAAATGTGACAAACAATATTTCATGTGTAGTAACGTGTTGGAAAAGGGGATTTTTGGTTGGATATTCTCAGTGGATAGTATCCAATATGAATGAAGTATTCATATGTGACCCGCTACAACAAAAAGGTCCTAAAGTCGCGCACGGTCGAAGCCGTGAAAATCGAGTTTGAAGTCAGAGCATTAAAATTGGTCAAAACTTACGATTTTCTGATTTTGATATATTATTGGAGTCTAACATGTCTTCTATTATCTGTGGAAATTTTGAAGCAAAATGGTCAAAGGAAAGATTAAAAAAATAATGTTTTTCTGAGCCATGTTTTTTGGCGTTTCAACGAAGCAGAAACTGGTTCCAAAATTTGGATTGAGCGCCACAGATAGGTTCCGCCCCTAACAACGACCAGAGTGATCTCATTGGTCAGTTTGCTGCTTGCTGCTAACCGAAGCGTGAAGCTTGCACACTGCCCAGTCGACTGGTGCGTGCGGGCGGGATGCGCTTTGCTCAGCCGCTTCTCACATCCTGGTCACTGATTGGTTGGTGAGGAGACCGCCGACGCTGATGTGCTTGAATGAACTCTTCGGGGGTTCCTAGGGCTTACCTTCTAATGTCCAGAGGTGAAAACTGACTTGCGTGTCCCTTGATCGCGATTGCGTCGAAAGGAAGACTTTAAGGACGCTTTTCTCGAAACAGTGATTTTCCAGACGTCTCGACATGCTCTCTTTTAAACATTGATATCTCCGCAGCCGATTATTTTTATAAAATGTGTTATATATCAATTTAAAGCAAAAAGATTAGCGTATTATATCATGCAATTTTCAAATAATCGACCTCGCGCGACTTTAGGATCATTTTGTTGTAGCGGGTCACAAAAAATAATTATGATAATGCGCTGAATATGTGCCGTGCCTACTGCCATGAATATTTATACTTTTGACAGGCACCTCAAATATGCGGAAATTACAGGTAATCTATGGATTATTGACAATCCCAGTTTTGCAGTAGTGTTGTGCTCTACATGATAAAACTTAATTGAACATTTTTCTTCAGATTAAATCAGTATGAAACTAACATCTACTGCAAGCATGGCAATTATCAAAGTGGGTGTATGATTATATATTTATATATATTTGGGGCAAATTATTTGTATAGGGCGCCATTTTTTTTCTCTCTTCTTTCTTTCTATAAAACAACAACATATATATGTATATGTTTATATATATATATATATATATATATATATATATATATATATAGGTGTGGGTCGTGTGTCTTCAGCAAATGATGAACCCCTGGGTCGTCGCATCTTTTTGGAGTGTGTATGTAAACGAGAGTACAGTGGCGGTAGACGTTGCTTAATCCTCACAAGTGAGTTTACTCAAGCTTTCGGGCTTCCTGCCCTTTGTCAAGACTGGGGACAAGATACAAAACATGGATGTCATATACACAAATAGAAAATAATAATGATGATCAAAACAATAGCGGAACTGATAACTACAGTGGAGGAGGCAGAGACGGCAAGGAATAATTACACAGGTGGGGGTGAATATATGCATCAATCTTGCATAAAATAACATGAAGATTAAATACAATCACAAGCAAGCATACAAAATATAAACATTTACAAATACAGTGTACGTATGACTTAACATCTGCACACACACATAATGGGTACGGATGTGTGCGCACAATCACATATGTGAAATTCCTCGCGCATGTCAAAGCAGGCAACCATAATATAAACAATAACGGCAATTAATGAAATCATAATAGTAATTAAATCAAAGAGTGAGTATATGTATGAATAAGCGAAACATAGGTACACACAAAAAGAGCACATAAGTAGCGTTCTTAACCGGGAATGAGTGTATAATAATGTGTTTAACAGCATTCAGGGTTACAGAATCTATAAATACGTACGGTGTGAGGTGCACACTTCACATTAGGCCCGGTTACATGCCAGCAGTCAATTTGCAGCCGGTTGTGGGGAACCGGAACATTCTGGTAGTATTGGAGAAAAACATAAAGCGGGGGTGGGCTAGTGGACAACTAAACAAGGTGACAACACTGAAGGTTCAGAACATTATGGGTTGTTCTTATTATAATACTTAGTGAATTAAAAGAGCTGATTGTTACTTACTGTGGTGGTGGTTGAAGTTAGGCCTGTTAGCTAGGGTGAGGTGTTGTGTGTGGGCTAGGAGGGCAGCTCAGCGAGGTTGTGAGGCTAGTGATGGGGTTATTAGAGCATGAGGTGGGGTTTAGTAGGGTTGTGGAGAGTGTCTGCATGTGCGTGTGTGTGTGCCTGTTTGTTAGTATATCTGTATGTGTGTGTGTGTGTGTGTGTGTGTGTGTGTGCGGTGCCTGCATCCATTTTTTTGGCAAGATAGGCGCAATGTGTGTCGCAATTTATAGATTCTGTAACCCTGAATGCTGTTAAACACATTATTATATACTAATTCCCGGTTAAGAACGCTACTTATGTGCTCTTTTTTTGTGTACCTATGTTTCGCTTATTCATACATATACTCACTCTTTGATTTAATTACTATTATGATTTCATTAATTGCCGTTATTGTTTATATTATGGTTGCCTGCTTTGACATGCGCGAGGAAATTCACATATGTGATTGTGCGCACACATCCGTACCCATTATGTGTGTGTGCAGATGTTAAGTCATACGTACACTGTATTTGTAAATGTTTATATTTTGTATGCTTGCTTGTGATTGTATTTAATCTGCATGTTATTTTATGCAAGATTGATGCATATATTCACCCCCACCTGTGTAATTATTCCTTGCCGTCTCTGCCTCCTTCACTGTAGTTATCAGTTCCGCTATTGTTTTGATCATCATTATTATTTTTTATTTGTGTATATGATATCCATGTTTTGTATCTTGTCCCCAGTCTTGACAAAGGGCAGGAAGCCAGAAAGCTTGAGTAAACTCACTTGTGAGGATTAAGCAACGTCTACCGCCTCTTTACTCTCGTATATATATATTTAACAATTGGAGTGACGTGAGTACATAACCCCTGTAGCGTGAGCTTAAATAAAACGTGGGCATCCAAGCCTACTGTTAGTTTATTTTTATGTCCATAATCATTCAAAACTAATACTAAATCTATCATTCATTGACAATGGCAACAGATATGATCCATGAACTATCGACTTTGTCCTCAATATCGATATTACAATAAAGCAGTCTGTTTTTGGTACTTTCTTTTCTGTTTAATGATATATATCTGTGGCCATGTCGTGATGAGATATAAGATTCGAATCATGCAAAATAGTATTTCCAGTGGTGACACGACATGAACGGCACGTCAGTGCCATTCGCGTGCTGTTCATCAACTTATTCTAGGTGTTCAAAAAACATTTCCCACTTTTGATCCTCGATAGTTTGAAAAATATACATCAGATAGCGCTGTCATTGATATGAGCAATAGCTGAATAGTGTTCAATTTATTTGGAGGTAATTTTAATTTGAGAGTATTGATTAGTTTCATTAACTCCATGATTAATCTTAAAATCATGTTCCAGATTTTGGTCAAATCTTAGCCCTCTGTACAAAACTGAACTTTACACAAGAGCCAACGATGTGTGTGAGAGTGTGTGCTTAAATGACCTGAACAATAGACATGAAAACTACGAATACCATCTTTTCAGAGCTCTGCTGACTGGGCTTCTGGTCTCTTGCTCCAAGGCACATGAATGCTTTATCAATAATTCATGATAGATTGTCCTGGGTACAACTAGTATGAATTCATGGCAAAGGGTAAAATGCATGCACATGAAAAAGTAAGCACATGTTTTTATGTGCCTGCATACACTACATTTCAGGATGAATAAAGACTAGCTGAGATAGTGGAATTTCTCATGAATACATAATAGAGCATTTCAATCCTGGCCATTGTTCAGGACCATTGTCTGGGTGTTAATCACACACTCCCACACACACCAATTGACACCTGTACAAAATGAAAGTTTTGTACAGAGGGTCGGAAATAAAGCAAAATCTGAAACCTAACTTACAAATCAATCCTGACTTCAACGAAATTGATGTATGTTTTTATTTTTAAATTACCATCAACCAAATTGCACAATATTCAGCTATTGTTCATACCAATGTCAGTGTTATCTGATATGTAGTTTTTGAACTATTGAGATCAAAAGTGGAAGATTTTTTTTTTAACCTAGGACTAGTGCATACAATGAGCTGAGGAGTGCCCTCCCAAGGGCGCGTAGTACCTGTGAACTATAAAATTCCCCTAATATGTTTGTGTTTCTATTCCTCTACTTCGTCTGGACTCATTCCAAGCTAAATGTCCACGCAGCTAACGTTTAATTACTGCATACCTGCGTAAAAACTTTCAGCACTGGAGCATCTACATTGAAAACTATTTCCATGCTTTCGAATGAAAACAATTTTTTAATTGTGTTAACATGTTGGACCTGGCAGTGGAGGTCCATAATATTTTGACATTAGAAAATGTGTTTGGATATGAGCGTCCCTCAGTGGGCTCTGAACAAACAGCATAACCTTATAATTGTAAGCTTCATCACGGTTTACGTCACTTTGAGCATCAAAAGCCTGACCATCACAGAGCAGTCGCAAGCAAGCCACGTTGGTCCCCTGAGCACAATGATAACATAATGAAAATTTGATTATGATGATAATAATAATTATAAACAATCATTTTTATTATTATTTCTTTAATGATAATAATGATAATAATAACGATATGCATTTATAAAGCGCAGAACCTATGTACATTCTGCGCTGCAAGAGGTCCTTATATGCCTAACAATTATATATTAAACAGTTAATGAAAAATAGGTTTCGAGTCTTGATTTAAAGACTGCTACATTTGGAAATTTCCTGATTTCTAAAGGTAGGCTTAAGTTATTCTACAGTCCGGAGCTGCACAAATAGATTAATACTCTGTCCCCTAATGTTATTCTTTTTTTGTACATACCGGAATGAATATACATGCATATATTCACTCAGCATGAGTTTGTTTTGCAGCATTCATTCACGTACATAATTAAAACATGCTTCCATATTATGAGAGATGTTGTGCTGCTGAGAAAGGACATCCAGTGTAAACGACAGATATATTTGTGTGTCATCTGCATTGTAACGGCAGGATACACCATGAAACGTATTTTCAACATTAATCATTACATTTAAACTCGTGTATAAAATAAGTAAGAGATGGCCCTACTGAGACCCTCGGGTAACACCAAAGGGCACTGGGAAAGAATCAGAAGCGGTGTCATAGATTTCGATCTGTTGATACGGCTGTCATATATGACTCTGTCCATTTAAGAAAACACCATCAATGCTGAAGCAAATATCCAATGATTCCATTAAGAGAGAATGATCTATGGTATCGAAGGCACTGCTCAGGTCTGTGAAACCGATATACTACTAGTAACTTGCCGATTGTCTATGGCCATCAGTATATCGCTCTTTATTCCAGTGTTGCTTCAATGCGGTGAAATTGTCTGTAAGCTGACTGATTAAATGGCAGAAGTGAATTACAATTATAAGGTGATCCACAATACTAAATCATGATGATAGGCGGCACCTTCAACCAGCTTTGATATGTACATGTACAGTATACACCAGGTTACTCACAGGCCGCATATTACAAAATTCCGTATCCCCACCAGATTTTGTCAATACCGGTTTAACAAGAGCATTTCTTTTTCCATTGTGAAGGGAAATGACCAGTTGATGGACAAAAAAAAAAAAAAAGAGACTATTCATGGAATGTCGACACAGGAACAAGTGCTTCACACATTGTAAGATGATTTTTGTAGGCGTTGGGTCTGATGTACATGACTTTTTACTGAGCTTAGATAGTGATTTAGAGAGTGGCTTAAAGCTAGTAATCGTTGGTGCATCATAGGAGGTTTCTTGAAGAAAGCCTGTGAGTGGTTTACTGTGTACATTCAATCATGGATTTTGGATAAATAATAGTACAGGCAATGCTACAAACAAAATTAATTTGCGCCTTACTTTTTCTTTTTCCCTTTTTATCCTTCCTCCTCCTCCAGCACCCCTCTCTCTCTCTCTCTATCTCTTTCTCTCATGTCTAGTTTAAATTCACTCCCTGCAAATTGTGTTATCTTATTTTATGTTATTTACACATTGCGTACTTTTAAACAGGAGATGTACCTACACAACAGTTAGATGAAGCCTTCAACCATGAAAGTGTTTGTTTTGTTTTGTTTTGTTTTTGTTTTTGTTTTGTCTGTGTGTGTGTGTGTGTGTTCTGCGATTTTGATACAATTATTCGCATTAATGTTATGATTTGATTACAAATTCACATTTTATAAGGATTGGTTACTTTTGATAGGCGATCCTACTACAAAAATGCAATACATAACTGGTTCCTAATTTTTTCATTATGTGGTTGAGATGGCGGCCATCGGAAGAAGAAAAAAAAGATGAAATCTTGTGATACAATCGAGTTTCTAGCAAATATTGCAATTGGGTGTGATTTGATTTGATAAAAGAAAAGCTAAGGGAGCGAGCACTTCAAAATGTTCTTACTAGGCATTTGAGAGAAGTAGTTTGTGGTTTCAACATCTGAATCACGCATTAGGTCGACATTGCTCCTTTCGAAGTTTTGCTAAGTGAGCGAGCGCTTCAGAAAGTATTGTATGTATACAAAATCTTTATAAAATAAAATACTGTTAAGCTCTGTCTAGCTCTCCTAGGCAAGCGTGCGAATGTCAGTCATTTCTTTCTGTTTCTTCTATTTTTCTTTCTCTCGGGAAGGGGATATTTGTACAGGTCATTCCCCCTCCTTCAAGATGGGGTGGGGGGACGGGCCGGGAGAATGCGTCCCCCCCCCCCCCACCCGATTTACGCCCGTGATCCCGATGAATTGTTACAAAAACGATAAATATTACTGTTTCCAGTAAAACTATTGCTTGCAAGTGTGAGATGGTGGTTTATGAAAAGATGAAAGATTTGGCAAATAGACGAATGCTTTATAAAGAACGAACGATATGTAAACGTGAAATATTTTATCTTGAAAGTGAAATTAGTGAAAGAATAGATAAATGTGAATTTATTCGCAAAGTCGCAAAGTTAAGTTGCCTCCTATACATGGTACAATCTCTTTTCCAATATATCTGTAGAATCAAAAGTCTCTGTTCCGAAACATTGTTATCCTATTTTGAGTTTGTACTCTTCTCTGTACTTAAAAAAAAAAATTGTACTGCTTATAGCAAAATGCTTTTATATCATTACGTTCATTTATGTATCACTTTCAGATGCTCAATCTTCATGAGCTTTACGTAGGTTAATTTTGCGTATACATGTAAATGTTCGTGGTATATTGTTGCTGTTTTTTAATGATCCACGTATTACAAGCTCCGCTTCTTGGCAGAACATACTTTTCCATCGTCGCATGTACTCTTTGTCATTATTGCAAAGTGTGCACTGATTTCTCCTTAAAGATATAACTGGTCGTACATAATTATATTTTGTATTATGACATGTACTTTTGTTAAACAATATGAATTGACAAAATGTATACTTTGAATTATGTATTACTTTCGTTTGATGGAAATAAAGTGCATGTACAATCATTTTTTTTTATGGAATCTCTAATATGTGTTCTATATCTGCACTAAATTTTATACCATTAAGTTAAGGTTTTCCTCTGATAAATGGAATTTTAAAAGCCTTATGTCGGATCGTACTTGTCAGTTTTCTTTCTTTCGAACGCCGCGCCAGTGTGCCCAGTGTTGCTTAAACGTGGGGCCTAGCATGTGATTGGCTCCCGCTTCGCACTCATTGACATACTCGTTTTTCGTAAACACTCATTGTAGCATTTCGGGATTTTTGTTTGTTTAGTCTTGCTGTTTGTTGTTGTCTTTGTGTTGTTGTTGTTGTTTTTTCCGCTCGACTCAGTCCGTAGATCCGCTTTGCGTACGCTTTTAACATGTAGCTCTTTTGATAAAAGCAAAATTAAACTCTAGGATGACCCTAATGTAGCCAATAGTTGGGCTACTTTGTGTAAGTTACCCACATAGCTTGGGGTGTGCACTTTACATGTAATGTTGTTATCACGAATTAGACTTATGTCATCTTAGCATTCACCTTGTCATTAAAAAAAAAGATCAATAGCATAAACGAGTTACACTTAACCCCTTAATTTCAAACATCCAATAACAACACTAAGTGATATTTTCTGTTAAGTTTACCATCCCCGATTATTATAATCTCTAATTAGGTATCTCGATATCTTGGTCCAACATCAATATAAGACATTTGATTTGATAATATCACTATACAGTTATGTGCTTTTATACGTTTACAGCTGTATAGTAGTACCATGGTTATCATGTACAAATGCTAAAGGGATAGGATTAGCTTGTGCTAATGTGAAAACCAACCACAGAGAAAAATATATTATCGAAACGAGATCTGTAGGAAATACACCAAACACTCACTACCACAATTAATGTATGTGTAGGCATAATGACAACACACCAACTTACATTATATATTTCTTTCACCATCCACTGCACAGGGATTTTGACAAGGGTGAGCACATCCCGTTTGCATGTAAATCCTGCACATATTCTGTCTTGTATATTTTGGGGGATAAGAAGCTTTGCCATTTTCAACCTTCAAATCCGTGATGATGTCGAGTTGTGAACTTCACAGTCTACATCAAACCAACAGTTTATCATGGAGGAAGGAGATAGACCGCCATGTGTTGATATAGAGAAGCATCCCACCTCACGAACTATAAACCCTGTTCTGTCAATGAGGATGTGCATATAATATTCATATATGTTTTGCTGGCAGAATGTGCATACAAACGTTTTAGCATAGGGATGGGGTGAAACAAAGTCTAAATAACTAGTTACCGCAAGATGGAGGCATAATATGTAGCTTTGCAGACAATAAAAATACAGAGAAAATGTTTAGAAATATCTGCAGCCTTTGCAGACAATAAAAATACAAAGAAAATGTTTAGAAATATCTGCAGCCTTTGCAGACAATAAAAATACAAAGAAAATGTTTAGAAATATCTCCATCCAATACATACTTGTATACACATATCGGTAAAATGTCTTGTACAGTTTTTTTTTTTCCACATGTAGTTTTATACATATATCAGCCACAAAGGAAGTTCGTCATCTCTGGCGTGTTCTGTTAGATTTACTCACCTATTCAGCATTTTACAATATCACTAGTGTCTTGAAATGAACATAATGTCTCATACAGTAATTGATACCTGCATATAAGTGCATAAAGAATCACTCATGCGTAATAGATAGTAGGCCTACAACAAAGGGATACTTCACTATGTTACATGTACTATGAGCACACATCTCATAGAATAATCGTAAGACCTAACCAAACTAAGAGCAACCAGTGTCGTCTATTGAAAGTATGTTGCAAGATCCAAGATACAAGGAAAATGGTTGTGGAAGGAGTATAAAGTTCGACCCTATAACCATCTCGGTACCCTTCGACCTCCTGATAACCTACATAGTGCCCGTTAGCAGATGAGTACCGTACTCGGTTCTATTGGCCCAGACAGAACAGGAGGGAACCACTCTTCGATTGCCAGCGCCCAATTTGTCGTGCTGCCAATGGACGTACAATGTATGTGCGATATGACGCGTGACGGTATGATCTGTTGCCCCTGTCTGCGGCCCAGGCGTGCTGGTTCTCCAGGTTGTGGCGAACGATGTCGAGTACAGCGGGGTCCAAACAGAGGCGACGGAATCGTGCAGAGAGCGAGTGACACTGCATGTTAGCTCTTCTGCAGCATTTTTTCTCTACGTCACGCGCCATCTCCCTGCACCGCCCACATTTGCACCATGGAGGCACGGCTTCTGGCTCTGGCTCTCGTGGCGGCTGTGGCGGTGGATGAACAAACTGCTCGAAGAAATCTTCGAATAGTCCAGCTGTCCTTTTCAAGTTCGTGATGGCCAGCTCATTGACTTGATCCCTGGTGAGCGCCTCCACCTTGGCCTACGCATGAGAGACAGAAATAAATAAGAAAAATAATGAAACAAATTCTGCCTACAGCTGTACATCAAAAGTACTGTAACACAAAATGCGCATGCATTAATTCATTGACTGTTGATTGTTTGTTTTTGTTTGCATGTTGGTTGACTAAACATCATAACATTCAATGGTAATACAGCTGTAGATGATATTATCATGTATTAAGACTTGTTGCTGCAATAAAGGATGCCCATATGGCGACCCTAAAAGCTTGTTCGAGCTCATGCGATGCTTGTCCGAGCTTCGGGAGCAAGTAGGAGCATAAAACCATATTGTGTCTCTTGTGTCCAGTATTGTTTGTTGCAGGTTCTAGAATTGTTGTCAATGCTTGAACGGGTTTCTCATGTATTCAGATTGTATTTTTGTAAACAAATAATGACAACCCAACAAACTTTGTCCGCGCTCATGTGAAGTTTGTAACAGCGTTGTGAACAAGGAAGATTATATATTCTGACTGTCTGTGATAAGTTCTTCGAATTGTTGTCAATGACGGCATGGAAGGAAACAAGTATAATTGTGTAAATCTGGATACAGTACGAAAATGGTTTATGGAACAGATTGCAAGTTTCTCCTCCAAATTCAATACGGTCTGTGGGAAAACCAAACCACGTCTTATCAAACCCCACAAGCCACAGGCGATTAAATTACCACTATAAAACATTGTCTTTGGACTTACATGCTCTAGGGGCAATTCCGCAGTTAGGTGGACATGACATGGATAAAAGAAATGTGCCTCTTTATCTTACCCTTTAATCTAGGTATCAACTAATGCCATGGATGTTCACCAATCATTCGGGTCTTTCAAATTCAGTAGATTTTATTTTTCGTATTCATTGATTTTGTGAGATCTAAAACCATCATTTAAAACGTACATGTGGGACTGGGGACGCTGAAATTCACTTAAATGCAAATTACAATGGGTTCCTTTGAATTGTTTTCCTCAGTTTTGCTAAAGGGTAAAAGATGAATACATTTAAATACTCCAGAAGTCATGTGACATTTTGTCAATTACAAAATGGTGAAATGACCTGCGGAATTACTCCGGACAAATGTAACGTTACTAACCGTAACGTTACTAACCATGCTTTTGGGGGTCTAGCTAAAAAAATCATTGGTCGAACTGCGAAAAAAAATTGCATGAACATTTGTCATGATGCAATAATTGAAATTAATGCAACACGTTTGAAGTAACTTGAATTTTTGCACACTTTTTGTTACAAGACATTGATTTTTTTGTCATGTCCTTTTTTCGTAACGTTACTAACCAGCCCTTTAAGTTGCTATAGCAATTCTAATATTTCTTGGATTGTGATCATTCTTTTCTGTATCATACACCTAGGAAGGATGAACATGTTTTTGACATAATTTTGACTTGAAGTGAATAAATGGTAATTTAGTGGTAAAAACAAATATCTCAATTTGTTCAAATGTAACGTTACTAACCGCGGAATTGCCCCTAGGCGTCACATTAGTATGATGGTTTTATGGCAAATACGTTTCTAATCTTATATGTTATGTAGAGTATATGGGTTCACATACATAATTTTGTCAGTCAACTTAATCAATATTTGTGAGTCAAATCATGTAGAAAATCTTTCATTGTACCAATATGTCTTCCATATCGTAATTCATTTAGCAATGCATCAGATTTTCTTGAGGTAATCCTGAATCTTTGGTCATTACTAAACTACAAGATAACACGACATATCAATTTATCATATGCAGCTCTGATTGGGATTTCCGATACTTGGCTTAAAAATTGATTCTGTCTCCTAAATCTGATTTAGAATCGACGAAATTGTGCTAACTAAACTGTGTTGCAACCTTTCCAAATTCATACCGAAATCGAACAACTGATGAGCCCTACATGTACAAAACTTGTACACTGTATATGTGGCTTCATAACAAACTTCAAGCTTCAAAAAGTCTACTATTTTTCAAGTGCATCCACTATTTCCCTGCAAACACATGTCAAGGTAACCAGAACTATTTCTGCTATTCCTGTTACCATACTCTAAAGGTAGTTAGGTGAAGATTCGATGAACAGAAGTAAATGGGAGGCTTCTTATTTTAATGTTCTATTGACTTCACAGCAGCAAATCTTTATCAATGCTTCAGTGTAACTAAATGTATGTAAACAGGATTGAAGAGAAAAAAAGAGCAACAAACGCTTCTCTCCCTGTCTCCTCTTTCCCCTGCCATGAACAATTCAGAAAAAAAATACCCCCCCTCCTTTTTCCCCTAGCGTGAATGACGAGAAAGAAAATCCGCAAGACTTCCTCGAATTCTTGAAGTTCTTTTCTGTCTCTTTTTTTCCCCTCGCACATGAAAGATGCAAAACACACTGCTGACCCAAGACAGAGACCACTACCATCAGAAAAATAAAAACACCAACTACTAGTAAAGAGACAGAAGTGCTAGACAGGGTTGGGGCCTGGGAAGGGCTACCGACAAAGGAACACGGCGCGCACAAGCATTCTTTCGTGAGATCGTATTACAACTGGCACCTGGTCATGGCCTGGGAACAGCGCCAAGAGTATAGTCTTGTCACAGACCCCAATTATTAGACCTGGTAACATGGTGCCCAATAGGGCTACAGCTCGTTATTCCAATGCTTTGTCATTCCGAAGGCTCTTCAGTCCGCAGATTCGTTATTCCGAAGATTTGTTTTTCCAAATATCATTTTCGGATTAACAAATCTTCGGAATAACGTCACAAATGTTCAGATTGATGAACCTTTTTCATTTTCAAATTAACGAACCTCTGGGTATTGGGAATACGTGTGTTTCGGATTAACGAACCTTCGGAATAACGAACCTTCAGAATATCGAACATTCATTATGTTTGTTTGAGGTATATGTACATTGTACATTGCTCTAGTTTATTGAGATTTGCTCCACCTTTGAAGTTTTACCCAATTTTACCCAAAGTCTAATCAAGTGATTATCCCACCTTGCTTCACCCTTGTGCAAAGTTTAGTGAAATTTGCTTGATCCAGTCTTGAGTTTTAATATCACACAGTGAATTTTTAGGATTTGACCTTGACCTTTGACTCTTGCCAATTTTACACAAAATGTTATCAAGTTAGTGCCCTATCATATTTTACCCTTGTGCCAAGTTTGCTGAAATTTGCTCAATACAGTCTTGAGTTATTGCATAAACTGTTTTAGATGACCTTCACTTTTGACCTACGACCAATTTCTAATCAAGTGATTGCCCAATCATACTTCATAGTCGGACTATGTTTGGTCAAATTCCGCTCAGTATTACTCAAGTTATCGCGTATACGAAAGTAGACAGACAGACCTACAACCCAAAAATATCATGCCTCCAGCACCCATCGGACAGAGGAATAAAAAGGATTCATGGTCAAATTTGTGGGCATTTTATTGTCAATAAGCCTGTGCATAACAATGATAATTTTTAGTTTGATACTCACCTGATTTGGTTCAGCAGGGTCTTAGAGTTGATCGGTGAAAACAACACTCCTCTGCGCAGAGGAGCTCTCCTAGGAGCTGTAAACACAAACAAAGCATAATTAATTAACCACATACATGTAATGCAACAAAGTCATCATTACTTTCAATTATACTAATGACATATATTTTCCGAATGAGTGTCAGTATATGACATTTTCATGTCTAGTCGAGTACAAAATTTTACAGTTTGATCCTAGATTTTTAGAGTCCTAGTTATCAACGAGCAAGGTAGCACAACACTCCTAGAAAGAACACATCAGTATGTATTATTTTCAAGAAAATTCTCAGGGATACATGAAAAAAAAAAATGTACCCAAAAATTTTGCTGAATTTTGGCTGAAAATTGGCTGAAAAAAAAGTGCAGATATAGGGTGTTGCAAATGCTCTTTTACACACAATTTGTGATCACGATGTTGTCTTTTTAATATGGATGGGAATAACATATTGAAAAGGCAATCATTGTACAGTGCATTTACCATGAAAAGTATGATGTGTGGCAAACAGCAGCAATGATCTTGAGTATAATACAGTGTACTTCTCAAAAAGTAAAGGTTACAAACATTCTTTCACAACAAACTACTAAAATTGAATGGTAATTGGTCAATGGGTATACACTGTAGGACACACTGTGTAGAGTATAGAGTACACATGTATTGTTCCTTTACAATGTAGCTGAGGGATCACACTCTTATCAAAGCAATGGTTTTAAGAGTTTTAATAAAATCAATTGATTTGTATACCGGTATACGAAATAAAAACATTTTTCTGAATAACTCACAAACTAAACATCGTCTGGTATACTAAAGGCAGTATTCTGACCAAAGAAAACATGTTTTTGTTTTTTATGTTTTCTCTGAGAGGAACATTTGGATCAGTTGGTTGGCCATTTGCATTCTTTCATTTCTTATTCAGAACATTGCTTCCAATGCACAAGTTATTTCAGCTGGCATTTTTCCTCTGAGATAAGAGGTCGAAGATATCTTGGGCTGCAGAACTTAAAATAACACTAATTTTGCTGATGGTAAACTTCCACTATAGCAGAAAATTTCTGGAAAGAAATAACAAGAACAATGAGTACCGGTATATAACTTGATGTTTCCAGCAGGATACATCCTAAATACTGCATGCTATTTTATGGGTAAAATCAGCAAAAGACTCAAGAAGTCAGATGAATTCCAAGCACTGTTCGTTACAAGGTATCCAGAAATTGGCCAATCATGAGCTATTTTCCATGTTTGGTGTTAGATATCAGCATATCTATCCAAATCAAAATAACTCATCCCAATGTCATGACTGCTTTAGTTGACCAATAAAGGTCTTGAGTTTGAACTTACTTAGTAACTGTAAGTCACTTTTTTTTCATATCACCGAACAAATGATAAGTAGGTTTGTGTATGAATACATTACACTATTCATGTACTGTGTCTTCAGAGGCAACCATCTACTATTAGCCACTCAGGAAAAACAAACTGTATGGGGGAGGGCTATTGACAGGCTTAATGAATATTCCAGAATAGTCGGCATCCCTGGGTTTATAGGATATTTTTTTTATCCATCCCGACAGGATTATGCTGTAAGAACAAACAATGATCACAAAATAAATTTCGGGCCCTATCAATACTACAATGTACGCTTCAAGAAATCTCACTTGAAGTATCTACCGGCTGGCCCAATTCTTGAGTCCTTGGGAGTTTGAGACGTATGTGGACAGAGCTTCCTGCAGGTAGATCTTCAGCAGTAGTTGCTCTGAAAAACATATGAACTGACAGCTTGTACTACACAATATAACCAAAGACATCTAACTTTGAAGAAAAATTAAACCTCATTGTTATTCCACACAATGTATTTCCATTGGCACAAAATTCCAAGAGTGCCTTGAAACATTGACATCGCCTTAGGGCTCTGCTAGACACTGTAGCTGACCTCTGTGTGTAAAATACCTTTTTAATCAACCTGCAGAGCATGCAAAGAGTAAGGTTTCCATGCAATCAAAATCGTCCAGTGGACATTATGGATTCTGAGGTGATTGACAATGCACTACATATTTCAGAGGAGCACAACCTCAAAGAAGACAATGCTGTACAATGTTTGTCAGCAAATGCAGAGGTGGAGATGGTTTCTGTCTGTGATGTTGTGCTATCAGCTGCAGAGGCTACAAGTAAGTCAGATTATTCTGATGACCGAGAACTAACACAAAGAAGATGCACAGGGGCAAATAAGTTTATACATGTATACTTTATGCCAAACATCAAGGTAAATCAAGGCAAGAGCAGTACAGCATAAAACATAATGTTAGTTGGATACCATGCATTCAAATGTACTGTACCCCAGACTTGTCATATCACATTAGTGAATATTATATGAGAGGTTTCAGCAGCACACTAAAAACATGTAGTCTGTCCCCTTTATTACCGATCATGCAGCAATGACCATGTTGAAGAAAGATAAAAATCCCAATAGGTTACTGTAAAAGATTTCTGTGCAACAATACACCATACTGCATGGCCCGGTAGCCTACTGAGATGGTATGACAGTGCGCGAGAGTAGCGTTCGACTGTGCTTTCGTACCAGTAAAGGTGGATGAGACATGGAATTCTTTCATTTCATAAACTAGTGTAAAATGTAATTTCAATTTAACCGATTTCCATGAATTCCAAACCACTGTTCAGACATCTTCGGAGGCAGATCTACATAATAATCATAATATTGGCTACCCTTTCATGGTATACCAAATTGCATTCAGCTTGACGAATATTACACTCGTCCATCGTGCAATATTCATCTGGCTTCACATAATTGATCAGGTATACCACTCAAGGACAGCCAATTACTCCGCTACAAAGCTATCTTGACATCAAGAAATCAGTATTTCTACTACACTGTATATTGATATTATGATGGCAAAGAAAAGGTGCTGAATTTGATGGGAGTGTACATTGGCGTGTAGGGTCTGTACAGTGTAAATGTACAACTGTATGAAATAGCAGTTTTGCATGTGTGACAATTATACATTGTACAAATGTGCCTGTACCTTCCTTTTGTTCTGGTCTTGTATTTCCAATAATGCCCACAAATCAAATCAATTTATTCTGATATGTTCTCTTTATCACCATGGCGATTTGACGTAAAAAACACCCAAATTTTCTCATTTTAAATCTTAGTAAAATTGGTGTCCAGTTACTGAGCCCCAACTGTCCTTAGTTGTTATATTATACAACCTACTGAAACAGGGAACTACAACTGTAAACATACTCGAAAAAGTACAGTACAGGTACCTACATGTATGAAAGGCATAATGAATTATGTCTACGTCTTTCATACAGTCCAGCTCGCAATGCAACGGCGCTGGCAACTAGGTGCAAGTGAGCTCACAAAATCTGACCAACGATAGATTGTGCAATCCTGCAGCCAGGGCCTCCAGTCAGTCCAAGGGTTACCAAATCTTATTTTTGTAACCAGTGGAGGTGCTGCCTGCAGGATTGTGCGATAAGTGGTAACCCATATCCCATGGAGGCACAGGCTGCAGGTCTGCGCAATCTATTGCCGGTCACCATGTGAGTTCAATTGCACCCACTTGTCTGCAACGTTGCATGCAAGCTGCCCTGTATAAGACTACAGCTACAACTGTACATGTACAAATAGTCAAGCATTTTATTACCATAAGGTTTTGTACGACCAAAAATTATTTTCAATAGCTGATTTAGATATACTACACGATGTGCAGAAAAATATTCCTTCAAATTTCATGCTCTTTATTGAGTTTTCATGAAGTCCAACACAATGAGTGATGAAAGCTCCAGATGCGTTATCTCTCGCACATAAATCTTTGCTACTACTAAGATAACTAGACGGTAAGAGTTATAGATCTAACGTTTATAGTGGAGATGTAGCGCACTCGAGGGTATTTACAATTGTGAAACATGCACGAGGCGAAGCCGAGTGCATGTTGCACTACATTGTAAATACCCGAGAGTGAAATTTGTCACGTACCTTTGTGGGTCAATACCAGTCAGCTACATGTAGCACTCGCTCAAGAGTCAAGATGTCCAAAGATGTTAGTCCCAAACATTTACGCACGTCGCACTCGGAAATCCCGCACATATATGTACTGTACGTATAAGAGTATACGTACGCCACACATGTTATGCACACAAGAAAGGCCGGCCGGCAGCCCGAACTAGAAGTTGTTTACAGGATTGACAGCGCGTATAGTAGCGCGCGACGCACTTGTAACAACTGATTGAGTGCGCACTGCTAGTGTAAACATTGTGACGTCAGGCTGTGCATGTTAGTGAGAAATTAATACACGCACACGTGACTCATTTCAGCGCTTCCAATTGGCTACATTCTTGAACCCATTTCATAATCAATGGTATCATTAATTTCTGGGATGTAATAATTGCCAGATGATTGCACCTCATGGAGGTTGTATTAAAAACTCTGAGTAGCAATAAATACGGATGAACCTGCAGTCAACCGTGTAAACTTGTTCCAATACTTCTATATATATATGTATATATATATATATATATATATATATATATATGTGTGTGTGTGTGTGTGTGTATATATACATATATATATATATATATATATACGTCTTTGCTCAAAATTTTATTGATATCTTCCTTTTACATGTCAACTTCTGTTTACGATATCGCTGGGGGATATTCCCGCTACTACAAGCACACAGGAGCACGATTTAAAGAGTCATCCCACCATTAGCATTAGTTGTTCGAATCCCCCATTCATGTTTTTGTGAGTGCATCGTATTGTTTGTCTTCGTTGTTTTACTGATACTTATCTTTTAGTGTCTTAAAAATCAATGCTTAGTATCGCGTTTATTCTAAAGTTGTACCACCGGACATGTTCTGGTCTCCTCCACTTAAATAAGCTGTTTGGATTAGCCATATTGAGCTCGGAAATATTCAAAGTATGCTTGGTGTTAAATAAATATGACAATAGGTATGATAAACTTGTGTTTCATTACTTTGTTCAATTGTACGTACGCAACATTTCTTACGGCATGCTTTGCACTAACATTCCCTTGTCAAATTTATACGATAAAATGTTATGTTCGGCTTGTATCGTCCTGTTAATGTATTTACCTCATGTATTTTATTACTATCAGATAGACAGACACCATGGCAACGTTTCATCAAATCAGCAGCCAGATTCTGGAGTGTCCTATCTGTCTGACACTTTTCAACCAACCTAAATCACTTATCTGTTCTCATACCTTCTGCAAAGACTGTCTGCAACGTATCATTCAAATACAGCCAAGCCAACAAACTATAACATGCACTGTATGCAGGAAAGAAACACCCCTACCCAGTGGAGATGTGAGTAAGTTACAAACAAACGTACCCCTGAATTCTCTCGTGGACGAAGTGAAAACCAAGAGTCCAACATGCACAGTTTGTGAGATGGACGAAAAGCTGCCAGCTGTGTTCTACTGTCAGGACTGTGGGAAAAATATGTGCAAATCGTGTGAGAAAACACACTCTATCTGGAAACCGTTCTCCACCCATTCAATAGTAGCCATTAGCGAGGTGATTTCGGGAACAGTTCCGCTTAGGAAGCGACGAAAGTGTAAGAAACACCCCAATGATGATGATAACGGCTTCTGCACCGGATGTCGGGAGTACATTTGCTGTACCTGCGGGGTGCTAGAGCATTTGCAAAAAGGACAGAAGCTGGAAGAAGCAGCTATCCATGAGGAGAAATTGATACAAAATATCAACAAGTTGAGGGAAAGAACAAAATGTAAGAAAGCAACAGTTAAAAATCATATCGAGTTCATAGAGACACAACGCAATGAAATAACAAATATACTCACGAAGCTCGAAGATGACATCGACAAGACATACGAGGAATCCATTAAACTATTGTCTATCAGAAGAGAAGCGCTGAAACGTGAAGTTAAACAATGGATTGAAAAATTTGGGAAGGAATTACATGTCATGGAGGAAGATAGTCGCCGAAAAATCTGTCAAATAGACGCAATGGAAGAGCTGGTAACTAATGGTATGAAGGTACCGATAGAGAAAGACGCCATACTTGCACACGACACGCTGTGCGAGAACTTGAAGAGCCTTCTGGGACGAGATGATCCTTGTGACCAGACACCGAGAGGTGTGACAGAACGAGCTCAGAAGATTTCAATCGGTAAACATGCTAGGGTCAATGAACTTTGTCTTGGAGAGCTGAAAGGTTTTACGTGGGATGTCAAAGCAAACGTGGAGCTCCCAATCAAAAACAGCATGAACTGTATCACTCGGACACCAGACGGTAAGATGGCGGTGGGATCTACTTGCGGAATCCATCTCTACTACCGTGGTGGCGAGTTACAGAAGACCGTGCTGAATGGTGTCAGAATCCAAGGAATTGGATTCCTATCCGATGGTCGAAGTGTTGTACGTGATGTAACCAACAAGATGTCACTCTACAGTCCACAATGGGGGAAGCTCGACGTCACGTTCGAAGCAATGGGTGTAGATGAAGGAGGGTTTGGTGGTCTCACTGTGGATAAAGATGATAATATCTACGTGAGTTATAAGAATCCCAAAAAGCTCCAGGTATTTACCCCTCAGGGTGGTAAGGCAATCAGAGATATGATGCTTGTTGGATATGCGCCATGCCAATTATTCTCCTTTCATTCCACGGGGAACAAAATACTGACAGACTCATCAACTATCCTGTGCCTTGATGGTAAGTGGAAGAAAGAGAATGTCTTGATGAAGGAGGGTATGTTTTCCTACCCAGCTGTTTGTCGAGATGATTCGGTCATTGTAGTCTGGGTGAAGCACGCGGTGGGTCTCGTCAGTATTGATAGATACACGAGAGATTTGGAGCACGTGCACAATATCGTCACTGATTTCAAAATACAAAGATCAGAAAGAGGAAATTGGTACTATCTCCAAGAGTTTGAGAGTGGTGAGATAGCTTTCTGCACTACAGATAGACTCTTCATATTTGATACGATATAATGTCAAATGCGATAGACGATTTTGCTCTGCAGTAGCATGTTAGAAAAATGGATCCTCTGTTCGGATATTGCGAGTAAATATTATACCGTATGAATGAATTTTACATGTGATAATGGGCTGTATATGTATGTGCTACGCCTACTTGCACAAATATTTATGCATTCATAAGGTCCTTACGTGCGTCGAAAAGTACAAGTACTCTATAGACTACTGACAATGCCAATGACAAATATTCTGTAATACTGTTTGCTTTGCGATATTAGTGTTTTTCATACAAAGTATCAGTCAGAATTACACTCCAGGTAGACTCTATTTTCTATACACATAACTTTTTTTTAATAAATGGAGCGACCATGCCAATCGTTACGATCAATTAATCATGGACTTTGTCATTGTTATTGGTTTTTACATTAAAGTAGGCCTATTCTGTATTTCTATTTGACGTGGTATTTATTTTGCTATGCCTTGCTGAATTATTATGCATTATGCATTGGCACGATAATTATGACTGTGAGTGGCGTTCACGAGCTTGAGAAATTACAAAATAGAGTCCCTTTAGATAAAGGGACTGTAGAGTTAAAAGCTGAAGAGTGCCCTCTCTCTGGTGAGTAGTGTGTGTGTGTGTGTGTGTGTGTGTGTGTGTGTTTGTGTCTCTGTGTGTGTGTGTTTGTGTCTGTGTGCAGTATAGATCTCGAGATTCCTTATGTCTGTATTTCCTGGAAGGGAACTCGCTCAATTTATTACCCTCCAGATCGTCTATACGCATCCCAGCTAAGGTTTAATGAGTGCATGTTTGTGTTAAAACACTGGGCACCAAGGATCTAAGTGGACGAGCGTTTACATGCTTCGAATGAAAACAAGTATGTGGTTGTGTTAACATGACTGTTTAGGACATGACACCGGAGATTCAGAACATTCTGACATAAAGAAAATGTGTTTGAAAAAGAACTTGCTTCAGTAGGCTATAAGATGATAGCATAATCGAAAGTCTGATCATAGTTCACTCTATTTTGAGTATCATGTCAGGTCTTACCATCATTGAGAAGTCACAAGGAAGTGCTAGGTTTTATAGCTCCACTTCTACATGACATTACTGATATGGAATGCAGTGAGAAAAATAACTCTTCATTAGTGAATCGTTACATATACCCCAGTTGCATGTAAACCCTAAATGCAACTCCTCAAACCTTGATATGATTTCGACATAAAAATGTAAAAACGCACAGAAAGAAATAACTGTAGTGATGGTAACAGGTTCAAGGGGGGCTATGACAAAACTGAGACCGAAAACCTGTACAGGCCATAGTATAGGTCTCACCAAATTCACATTATTGTTGGTGTTAAAAATCAGGGTATTAAGGTACCATTCTGTGACCGGTCGAAAACTGGTGACGGAAAATCGAATATTGCGTGGAAATCCCATCGCCCGTCGGCTATTTCAACGGGAAAACGAATAAATTCTCAATATCCTATTTTCAACTGAAAATGGAACACGGGATAATGGATTTGCTCTGAAATTCTATTTTCAGTGTTTCATTATAATGAAATGTCAAAAAATGACTCAAAATTCCATTTTCTTTACAGTTCAAAAAAAAGGAAATGGAAAACAGGATATCGGTTCGATATTCGTTTTTCCATTTTCCATTTGCAACGAGCGACGGGATATTGAAGACCGCCCCCAACGGCCGCTTTTTTTTCGGCACATAAAAGAGGTAGCTTTTCGGTATTATTCAGCGTCTAGAAGACGAAAACTATACCTTGGCTATAATCACGTCCATGTTTACGCACCTCATCAAACTATCCAGCAGGCACTGGTGGAGCTCTCTGTATAGCGACGTGCTCTGCTGCGAAATGACAAGTTTTAGGTAGAGACTTCCAACCGTATTGTGTGATATTTCCATGTACTGAAGACCCTTTTCTTCTTCGAATGAAACTGAGATGAACTAAGAAAATAATTTCAGATGAAATCCTCGAGTTTCAACAACTTCACCAATCATAGTGACGGTGAAAACCGTAAGAAAGGAGTTGCGTTTCCCTTTTCAATGTGATTGTTTTTGCTCTTACTCTTCATATGACAGCTCTTGGTTGCTAGTGACACACAAAATATTGGGAGGAGGGGGACACCATTCACCACTGTCAAATTTTCAGTTTGTAAATGGAATTTATGATTGTTTAATTGTTATTTCATGTCAGATAACCACATGTAGAATTCTTTTTATTCATTTAATACTATTTCATAGTGCATTTAATATTCGGTCAATACTACGGCAACGGCAACTGACTCGTGTTGACTTCAATAGCAGACTCATTTATAATAATAATAATAATAATAATAGTAATAATAATAATAATAGATGACATTTATATTGCGCAGCTACTATAATAAAATACTCTACTGCGCATTACAAAATGACATGTATACAAAAAATTGAAACAGAAAATACATTACTTCAAGAGATGACTTTTTAACCTGGCCTTAAACTCATTAATTGTAACTGCTTGTCTTACAAACAAAGGGATATTATTCCATAATTTTGGCGCAGCGTACAAAAATGCCCTGTCACCGAGAGTGATTATCATTACTATTATTGTAAAGTAGTTGGAGTAGTCCACATACACTCTGTAATGTTCCCTCCCCCACCCCCCCCCCCCCCCTTCCCTTCGCTCTCTTTCTCTCTCTATCCCTTATTCTTTCCATAGCAGCTTCGAGGTTGTCTATACCGTCAAGCCTCGGGTTATTTTGAAAACCCTCCTGTTGTACTAAAAACTATTTGTCATAAACTGTTTGTCATAAATGACATGTACACAATCATATCTGATGTAACGGAATTAAGTAGAAATAAATCAAATCAAATCAAATTCTCCTAATACATTTTGATTTAGGATTGATATTCAGTTTCGTTTCTGATCCAATCTTTTTGTCTCTGGGTTTCAGATTTTATGTGTAGGACATATATATATTATAATATTTTACTGATCCATTATATCACTGTTTTTGTTTTTTCAGTCAGTCTCACACAAACCAAATAGTATTCATGAATTTCGGTGCATACAAATTGTAAATTGCACAATGGTACAATGTATAACCAAATAAGGATTTTCATAGAGAAAGCGTTTGGTCATGGAGTCTCAGGTTAACGATTAAGCTAGAGTTTTGAAATCAATTTTATTTTTATTGTGTATATAAGATGGTTTCGGGTATACCTGGCATCGTGCATTTGCTGCAGAGCACGTCGCTACAGAGAGCTCAACCAGTGCCTGCTGGCAGTGCATAGCATGAGCGTAGCCAAGGTATAGTCTTCTTCTTCTAGACGCTGAATATTATACCGAAAAGCTTCCACTTTTATGTGTCGAAAAAAGCGGCCGTTGGGGGCGGTCTTCAATATCCCGTCGCTCGTTGCAAATGGAAAATGGAAAAACGAATATCGAACCGATAGGTACTCCTATCCCGTTTTCCATTTCCTATTTTTTGAACTGTAAAGAAAATGGGATTTTGAGTCATTTTTCGACATTTCATCATAATGAAACACTGAAAATAGAATTTCAGAGCAAATCCATTATCCCGTGTTCCATTTTATTTTTCAGTTGAAAATAGGATATTGAGAATTTATTCATTTTCCCGTTGAAATAGCCAACGGGCGACAGGATTTCCACGCAATATTCGGTTTTCCGTCACCAGTTTTCGACCGGTCACTGAATGGTACTTTAATACCCCGATTGTTAAAGACACTCAATCGTGGCAGGCGATTTGCAGCTCAGTAGAAAAGCACGACACGCTGCTCCTCCCGTTACCGTACCCCCCTACGTACCGAATGCCGAACACGACGCTACGCAACGCACCAGCGAACACCCAGCTAGACTACAAGAGCCGTGTAAGCCGTCCACACTAATTTCAACATGGACGCCCGAATACCTACCGAATGGGGCCGAATGGGTGCACGCACAAAACCGCATAACAGCCATGCGCATGAAAATCTCTCCTACGGGCTCCGGTTATGACACAACAGTCGCACTGAGGGAGCTGTGTGTGTACGTGCATGTACGTACCTGGTTCCAGTCACTGTGTGTTTGCACTGTTGTGCCAATTTCAGCAATCTAAGCACTAATATTTTAAAATTTCTGGAAATATCCTTTAACAATATTATAGATTATTCATATATTACGTTACTGAATATTTAGTTTTATGAATATGGTTTAATAAAGAAATATTAAAACTCTAAGCTTTATATATATAGCAAGTCGCAATACATATGGCAGGTTGTTTTGATCATTGTGCAATGATCTGCTGCATATCCCATGTCAGCTGTGATACGTTCGGCCGGATCGTAACATACAACGTCGATATAAAGTTATCGGTATGTCAGTATCAATGTGTGTGGTGTGGGCGTACTGTTTGCAATAAAAACTAAGAACTATTTCAGCTCGGCTTAGCCTTTGGTTTAGTAATGAAACTTCACAATGGAGATCAAAACAGCCGTCCAACTCGAAAGACTGCAAACGTATTTCCTTGTATGACGCTGTCGCAGGGCTCCCTTTTACCACGGCCACAGGTACACTGTGCAGTGCAACTGTGGCCGTTGGCCCTGCACGGGCACAGCCGCGACGCCAGAGCAAGTACATGAATAGGCCTACAGGGTTTCCGACCCAATCGTCCATGTTCAAAATAGACAGCTCTGCGGTCATGTCCGCAACCCATGGCGATGTGTCATCGTCCATGATGGCCATCCTCACATTTACCTGCACACATGTATCTATTGTCAACTGATTGTGGTCTGCACTCTAGTCTGATCTGATCTGACGAGTATAGTTGACGAGTGACGACGATCGACGATGCGATGATGAGAGGAGGCTACTATAGAAGGTGCGTATACCTACATTTTATGTAAAGGCAGCTAGCTCAGGCGCTATAACTACGGCCGGCCGGCGATATTGCGATCGCTACCGTATACGTATACCATGCATGCAATTCACATGTACAGTACGTACACATCTCAGCTGAGCTCAGCGCTCAAGCGAGGAATCGAGATACTATAGCGCGATACATTGCAGCAGGGATGTCTTGCGCACACACACATTTCGCTTCGTAGTAACTTCGGAAGCGAGTTTACGTGCGGCTGAATATGTCCATATACCCTCCCGACTGAGTGTCTTTAATCAGCAACGGAAATTTATTCCTGCAGGTTACTCAAAAGGGATTATCACAATATTTCAAGCCTGGTAGACGATGTCAGGGTTTGGTTTCGATAAATGTCGCCCCGGTTTGATCGAATAGGAGACAAACAGAAGAATTGTGAATTATATTATTTTGCTCTGTTCGTAGTCATGTGTTAGTATTCAATCATGGAGATACAAACCCATGTACCTCTACGATTCAATAGCGTGTGAAACGAGATTGACTGGTAGAGTATACCAGCGTTTTTTAACCCAGAAATTCACACATTGATTTTCTGCTTTAGCATCCAGAAAGTAATTCACAATGTATCCGAACACTTCATGCGTGGAAACAACGTGCGTATATCTGCCAAGGAACAGTGACCGTAAGTCAACAAGTCACCATATTAAAACACAGTTGCGTTTGTTGTAAATGAAGAGAGATCATGATATTGTTGTTTTGCGCTGGAGGCCAGTGTGGGGGGGGGGGGGGGGTAGAGAGTGATGTACATAGAGAATGTTACCAGATTTTGTGATAAAGTGATCACTCAGGAGATGATACAAACGGAATAAATTTGTGTTTCACCTTTCGTTTTCATTATTCATCCCCTCTCATCCAGCCTGTCTCCTTATCTCTCTCTCTCTCTGTCATCATCATCATCATCGTCATTGTCGTCATGATTTTTTTTAATTTTCATTCATATTTCACTGTGATAGTATTCATTACTTTCTGACGTCAGCAATGGCTCATTTCTCTTTGGTAAATTTGGAGAAAAACAGTAGCGTATCAACCCACTGACGTCACTGGTAACGCAGAAGTTTTTGGTGATGCATCTCTGACATTGTGACGTACTAAATAGGGGGAGCGTAAAGCTGTATATAAGCACTACATGTATTACAAGAATTGAAGTTAATTGAAATACCATGATAGTAATTTCATAGCATCAAAATATGTTTGATTAATGTAATGCTATTTTGATGTATCGTATAACCAAATCGGCATGGTAGGACTGAAACCATTTTATTTTGTCATTTCTACTCTCCTCTTTGTGCAAAAACTGAAACAGTTCAGTGTTTCACCTGAGGCATCTGTAATCAAATAAGCATGTGAGCCTAAATAAATTGTAATCTCCATATATACACTTTGGTTCATCTGCATACGCAATGTTTATAATAAGCATTATTCATTGTTGTGTGCTTCAAGTCACTCGATTTTACAACTTTCTACTTCCCTATGATTGATTTTTAGTGGCAAAAGTTCATTGCATCACTAAACTTCGTTTGCTTGTCCCGGTGTGTGTGTGTGTGTTTGTTTGTGTGTGTGTGTATGTGTGTGTGTGTGTGTTTGTGTGTGTGTGCACGTTACATATCTGACACATACTTTGAGGGACACACCAAAAAATAAGCTAGTTTATCACGTATGTATTGCAACGTTGTTGCTGTTGATGTTGTTGTTGTTTTGCTGTTGTTGTTGTTGTTGTTGTTGTTGTTTTTTTTTTTTGGATTGGTTTTGTTTTTCACTGAAAGAGTACTTCGGTTGTCCTAATCCTAGCACACAGCGTATGATTGTGGATGACTTGTGTCGGTGAGGGCCTTCTTCTGGAACCAGCGATGGATGGAGTAGGGCTCACACGGGTAAATAAATCCCCACAGAGACGTGTGTTAAAATTCAAAATTAAAAAAATACTGTAAAAAAGCTGGGAGAAATGAGGTGTTTTATCTTCACTTACCTGGATAACTGAGATATACCCGTTCATCCATCAAATTTCCAAGGCGGGTTCTTCAGCTCAAACTCTGCCCAAGGGTCCGCAAACCCAGACTACGAGTACTTTTTATTCAAAAAGTCACCTATTTTCTGTACACGCACCCAATGAAATAATTACAGTCCCTTCAAATTCCATGAGAAAAGCTTTCATCTTCCAACCAAAATGCAGTTTGTAGAGGAATTCATACTCAATATATCTGCAGCTATTCAGTTGTTGTTGTTTTTTTTTTTGGCCAAAATGCATTGATTTTTAATTATTTTTTCTTCAGTTATTTTGGTATCTTTGGTACTTTGGTGCTGTTGTGGGGAAGTGGGAGAAGGGATTATAGTTATGAGAAGAAGAAGTAGAGGGGGATATGTGCTGTGGAGAGAGTGTGTTGTTGTTATCGCTGCTGCTGTTCGATGGCTTGTTGATATGTTGTTGATGTGGAGTCCACTGTCCTGTATAACAGTGTCGTGGGAATTTGTGTGAATTTCTGTAGCTTCTCTGATGCATCGTGTTTTCCAGTTTTTATGCCTCCGCCCCGAAGTGGTGCCGGATGCACTATGTTTTCGGGTTGTCCGTCCGTCCGTCCGTAATGAATTTTGTGGACAGGGTAACTATCAAAACCTTTTGAGGTATCCTAATGAAACTTGGCATGTATGTGTATTAGGCAGTGAAGTTGTGCCTATCAACTTTTGGGTGCACATGCTCAAGGTCAAAGGTCAAAAGGTCAAGGTCAAATACATAAAATGTCACTATTTCCACCATATCTATGCAATGCCTGAAGATATTTTCTTGAAACTTAATGTATACATGTATTACCCAATTAAAATTCTCTGGTGAAAGTTTGGGTCTTGGGGTCAAAGGTCAAAGGTCAAAAGGTCAAGTAAGAATATGAAAACTTCACCTTTTTTCTCTGTACCGTGGAAATTGTTCAAGGTATCTTCATGGAACATACTATATATATATGTACTGACTGGCAGTGATTATCTAGAAAATGTAGGGTTTATGGGGTCAAAGGTCAGGGGTCAAAGGTCAAGGGTAACACTTTAGAATTTTACGATTTCCCTCATGTTTATGCAATGCCAGCAGGAGTTTTTTTTTTTTTTTTTTTTTTTTTTTTTTTTTTTTTTTTTTTTTTACACTTGTATGCATGTATAACCTAACAGAGATTCTCTGGAAAGTTTTTTTTTTCTTTTGTTTTTGCCTCAAAGGTCAAAAGGTCAAAGATCAAGTGAAAGCGCTGAACTGATTTTTTCCTCCATATCTAGGAAGTGGCTCAATTTATCTTGAAACGCACTACATATTTATGCATCTTCTGCCTGACAGTGATTATCTTATGAATTTTAGGGTCAAAGGCCAGATGAAAATGGTAACAATTTACTATTCAGTACAGAAATTGCACTTTTTCTCCATACCTTGAAAATTACTCAATGCATAAACGTATGAATGGGTCAAAGTCAAGTTAAAATCCTTAAGATGTGTTGTAGTTTATGCGAGGTGGCATATTGTGAATAAGGTGTTAGAATCATGTTTGTTAAGATACGTAGTCCGTCGTCCGTAGTGCGTCGTGCGTTGTGCCTAAACTTTTTTACGTTTTCCTCTTTTACTTGACAACCCCATGACCAATTTTCACCAAACTTGGCAGGTAGCATCCCTAGGGGGATAGGATTTCAATTTAATCAAATGGGCACCATGCCCCACCTGGGGACCTTAGGGGGCCCAAACCCCCTAAAATTAAGGAATCTGGAAAAAAAATCCTCTTCTCTAGTATAGAACCAGAAGTGATGGAGCTATTATGAGTTAGTACATTGATGACTGTAGTTTCAAGTTTGTTCATGGCGGAATCAGATGGTGTGCCCCCCTTGGGATCCAGGGAAGGGGATGGGGAGGGGTCCAAATGGGGCCTGAATTGCACATTTTCATCTTTCTTGAAGACTCCATGATGAATTTTCAAAAAACTTGACAGGTAGCATTCCTATAGGGGGATAGCTACAATCTCAATTCCATCAAATGGGTACCATGCCCACCTGGGGGGCTCCCAGGGAGCCCATTCCACCCCTCAGTAGGGAATCTTTTCTCCAGAACTTTTTCTAGATATTTTCTCTAGAACCAGAAGTGATTGAGCTAAGTTAATACAATGAGTCAGAATATTGATGACTGTACGGTGGGTTGTTCAAGTTTGTTCATGGCAGAATCACGGGTGCCCCCCCCCCCCCCCAAAAAAAAAAAAAAAAAAAACCAAACAAACAAACAAACACTGCAGATCCAGGGCTAGGGAGGGATCCAGGGAGGGACCTAAATGCGGACCTAAATTGTACATTTTCATCTTGCTGAAAACAACATAAATTGATTTTCACCAAACTTTGCATGTAGCATTCCTAGACGGATAGGATCTCAAAGTATTTGAATGGGTAACATGCTTTCCTTAGGGGACCCCAGGGGGCCCAAACCTCCTGAATTAGCTAAATTAAGGAATATTTAATAATAATTCGTCGGTGTTACCACGAACCGACGCTATTTCGTTTTTGAGCGAAAATGCAATTCTGAGAAAATCGCGTTTAAAGATCTCACAAGTTTTAGACAACGTTTTCAATGACTTTTCCTGTCTTGTGTGTGAAAATTTTGACAGGGTGATGAGAGTGGAAGTTGTTCTTCCTATCCATAGTGTAATTTTAGTGTGAATTCAAAAGAATTACGATATTTCTGTCTTCAAACTCACTGCGTCGGTTCGTAAATCCATCGTTTCTTGCGCGCACCATAGGTTATGTACTTAAGCGCGGGTCTCACGAACCGACGTAAGTTGTATTACGCCGGTTCGTGAGACCCGCGCTGTAGGGCCTGCACAATAGGTAACGTGCAATACGCGTGTATTTCGCTATTTCATTTTCGTATGTGTTTACATACAAATACTATTGGGGCTATACCTGCTTATCAACAATAACCTTATTAATTGAAATTAATTGTCATGTAATGATTATTGTGATGATTATAATACATTAGGTGATAATTAAGATGATAATATAAGCCAGTTTCTCTTAATTGTTCTAAAAAGCGTGTTGTCCTTGTTTTCATCTTCATTTAGCATTGTTATTAGAGCTGTCGTTGATCGCTCCAAAGATTTCTTTGCCCTCCCCCCTCCTTTTTTGTGTGGATATTATTCAACACTTTTGCATGTGGACATTTATCATTTGGTAATTAATATGTACTCGGTATACTGTGTTTCATATTTTTTTACTTTTGACTGTTTTTTTTTTACTTTTTTAACTTACTTTCTTTATTTTTCACATAATTTTTAATTCAAATTCAGTTCACTTCTTTCATAATAATTATGAATGTTTGTTCTAAGATGAAGGATACCGCTAAATATATGGAAAAAGATGTGCCAGTCAGTAATGATTACTTGCATTTACTCATCTTTCATACTCATGCACTCTGTTATTTCTTTCTCTGAAATAATCTATTAATTTCTTTATTTCTTATTATTCCACATTATTTGTGACTTTTACTTTGTCACAATTTTTATCGGTGTCATTATTGTCATTTGGCTTGCATGCGAATTCACTCATAATTCCTCATTTTCCATCAGTTTCTCTTTTCCTGCTCAACAGATTCTTTGATAGCTGCACTTGATCATATAAAAACATAAAACTCATCCTGCATGCACTCTTCGAAACTGATAAACTCCTAAAAATACATAAATATCAAAATTATCAGAATTTCAAGCTTCATTTTAAATATATAACAATGGTCATGTTTTATTATGCCTTTTGCAGCAATATATTGAAGAGGTACATTATGTAATCGAAGAAACATAGGTTCTCAATAAAGTATCAAATTTGAATTATTCAGAGATGAGTAAAGACAATGGGAAGGATAACAATTGTGGAAGAGCTCCATAAATCAATAAATATCTAATGGCAAATGGAGATGGAATCAATATTAAAGAATATGCGTAATTCAAGTTCATTATTACATCAGTTCTTGTGTGTTCACTAAAAGAGAAACACAGTTCGAACATGCTCACCAAATCTTACAATGTACATTTACATCTATAGAGTGCGGACGGAACATATACAAAAGAAAGAATAACATTCTCAAATTAATATATCAAGCATAATTATGTATATGAACATAAAAAGATGTTGCTGCATATGCATGAAGCTTGAGAGTGCTGCAACACACATTATGCTCAGATGGAAACTTGATGTATATCATACAAAAGAGAAGAGGTACTGCATGTACATGTAGTTACACTATTCACAGGACAGTAGAGAAAAAGCAAGAGAGAGAGAAGGAAATGGGTGTCTAAAATAGGTCGATGTTAGGAGTGCCAAGCCAATTAAGTCTCTACATTAAGTCATACATTAATCACAACATAAATGATCGTGCTCATATTAACCAATAATTAGCATCTAAAAATGTGTGTAGAAAGCCCATAATATCAGCCTTTCGCCCCGTAGGCTTGTTACATATGAGAAAAGAGAAATTTTGGCCGACCCCCCCCCCCCTCCGAATCCTTAATCCACCAGTACTATAAACACATGTGCTAGCAAATTCACAAGAGGGGTGGGGAAATTCGGCCAAAATTGTGTGTGGTTAAGATAATTAAAAAGAAAGGCCATCAGCAAAACTACGGGGTGGATGCAGACGAATTTTCATGTGATGACTAAAAAAAAAATGCAGCCAAAGGGGAAAAAAAAGGACGGTGGAGAGGGGCCAAGGCTAATTTGACTCCCCTCCCCCCCCCCAAAAAAAAAAAAAACACGCCACTGTTTTACAGCACCTTTAAAGGACTCTTAATTTTCTTTTGTAAAAAACAAACGTCTCGAAGTAAAGAATTCCATATTGTAGGCGAAATGTAGACTGATACAGTGTATGAAGTGTACATCCAAAGCTATTAAAGAAAAAAAAACAGATTATGAATATTATTTAAAGTAAGAATTTCAGTGCGTTTAATCATCTTTAATCGAGTTGCAAATGACATGTGCATATTTAATAAGAGCAGTTAACTTCGAAGCGCCCCCAAGCCCTTCTATATTTAATTATTCATGTCTAAAGGTAGTGCTAGGGCATCCCGGTGGTCTAGTGGTTATGGCGCTGGTCTAGTAATCAGGAGGTCGTGGGTTCGAATCCCGCTTGGGCTGCCTGTGATTTTTTTTTTCACAGCAGCCCACAAACTGCACACTGCAGTTGCATGTGTTACTACGGATGGAGACAAATGAATAATCTATTATTTTAATATACAATGTTTGACATCCTTTTTGTAATCACTTTCTTTAATTGTACATTTAGAGACATAATGAATTATTATTAAAAGAAATCATATTTCTGTATTTTGTTGTGAGTTTGCATGGGAGCATACACGTATCATAATTTACAATTTTAGTTAAATAAAGAACATCTCATAACAGAACTGTCTAGTGATGGTTGAATGATTATGTCAATTTGTTATAAGTCCTATCAGTTATATGGAGTGCATTTCCCATGTTTATAAGAATCATACGTATCACATTCAAAGTGGGTTGAAGACAACAAAATAATAAATAAAAGAATAAAGGAGAATAGAATGAATTACAGTTTGAGGTGAGTTTGGCATGTCATTAACTGGATTAATATTATCATCTAGCAGAGATGCATATTTGATTATTTGTTGCATTAATTTCATAAAAATACATACATGTATAACATGTCTCAATCAACATTCAGAATGTTTGCAAAATGTAGATGAACATGTATCATGAACATGGTTGAAGATGAAGCTTGAACTTTTTGTTAATGGGTCTAAGCAATTTGTGACTCTCATAAATCTGTTTTCTATGAAAATTCGTACAGCGAGCTAAAAGTTTCTGATATACACATTTTGACAGTGTGACACATTTGGTTATGCCCCCGACAATTTAGATTGACTCTCGCAATTATCACCGTTTACGAAAAATAAATCAGTGAAGGGCATGTTAATCCTCAGTCGATAACTATTACAACTATGCAATGATTATTCAACCATCTAACTTCATCTGATTACAGCATCATCTGAATATTGCCAATGTGCACTTAGAAATTTATCAAGATGTATCACAAGACACAAAACCTTCAAGATTTATCATCATGAAATACATACCAATGAACACTTAAAGAAAATCTAACATTCCATATCCACATGAAGCTTGCCTTGATATAAATGTCTCTCAGTAGTGTTATTAAAGTGTAGCAAAATTGTAATAACGACATCACAGAATGGAATGCATGTTTTCACTTTCAATCGTAGAATCTTCTTTCATGTTTCCACTTTACAATCACATTTTAATGTAGATATACCGTCCTTATGTTGTCGCCCTTCATCCCAAGTTCTCCCTTCTATCCTATCTGTAGATTGTCTTCTTTCCTAAGCCATTGTATTCACATTCCTTGATGATAAGCACGATGCTGTACTTTTTTTCTTCTCTGAAACAGTCCAGCTCTTCGCTACTGCATGGCATCAGTCATGTGAAAGAAAAGACAGAAATTAAGAACTTTCGATGAAAATCAAACATCATGATACAAGATACAACTTTCATTTTGAGAAAAAGAAATCAGCCAACTAAGCTGTAGTTGAAATCATTTTGCTCTATTTATATTAAACATAAAACAAAATGGTATACAGGATCAAAGAATGTCAAAAAATACTGCTGTTCGTCTTTGATGCATATTCAAATTGTCTCGCCTTTTACATATTTTAATGATGCAAGATCTTATGTCTAGCACTTAGTAAGTCTCATGTAGAAATTAAATTATCATTCACATGAATAAATCTACATGTCCTTGTAAATAAGGCATTGCTTTGAAAAAGCTGAATATTACTAACTGCATTTGGGAAACGGTCTACGACAATCAAACTTCTTTATTATCAGAGACTTTAACATCTTGATTAGACCTAGACTCTAATTACCATTGTATTCACATCCGTTGATGATGTACACGACCCTGTACTTTTTCTTTTCTTTTCTGAGACAGTCCAGTTCTTCGCTACTACACGGCACCAGTCATCTGAAAGAAAAGAAAGAAATTAAGAACTTTTGATGAAAATCAAACATCATGGTACAAGATACAACTTTAATTTTGAGAAAAAAAAATCAGCCAACAAAACTGAAGTTGAAATTATTTTGCTCTATTTATATTAAACATAAAACAAAATGGTAGGCCTATGCAGGATCAAAGAATGTCAAAATATACTGCTGTTCGTCTTTGATCCATATTCAAATTGTCTCGTCATTTACACATTTTAATGATGCAAGATCTTATGTCTAGCACTTAGTAAGTCTCATGTAGAAATTGAATTATCATTCACATGAATATAAATCTACATGTACTTGTAAACAAGGCATTGCATTGAAGTAGCTGAATATTACTACCTGCATTTGGGAAACAGTCTACAACAATCACACCTGTTTCTTATCAGAGACTGTATCATCTTAATTAGACCTAGACTCTACATTATCATTCAGCTTTTAAAGGTATTAACCATTCACCTATAAAACAGTGGCATTGTCATGTGCATCATATTTCTTTGATACTGCACATATTTTCATGAAGAGTGTGCAAGAATGCAAATGAAACACGTCTGCTGTTTGGTATTTATCAAAAAAAAAAATCACTAACCCGGAAGTCCTTGGCCTTAGGAATAACACGTGGCGAGTTAGCAGGAATTGACATTAAAATAGAATAAGAATAGATCTACTAAATAGGCCTTTGCCTCATGAATGTCTGGTCTAATTATAGACTAAGTGAAGTCTAGACCTTTCACTTAAGTTACACAGATTTCATATTACTTAGATCTAGACTACATCTAAATCTAGACATCTAATACTATTAGATCTTGGCAACTTTTGTCTTTGTGACACGAAATTAACACGTCACGGATGATATTTCGGCGATGTCCAACAGGATGACAGTACCACTATTACTAAATCAGTAAGTTGACATAGATAACTAACATCAACTTGTTAAAGTACGTTAGAGATGGCACCATATACAATAACCGGTGACACTGACACTGACAGATCTAGCGACTACGTTTAGACTAACGTTAAAGAGTGAGACTCGCCATCTCAGTAAGTCGGCCAAAGACAAAGTCAATACAGGGCTAAATCAGTGTTACTGTTATGTTAAGCCTAACAAACGTTAACGGTTACTCGGTAAGGTTAGGTTTACCAGGACTCAAGAGTCCTGGTTAGATCAGTCGAGGGACATTTCTTAGGAAGTCCTTCGATTCCAAGAATAAAAAGAGTGAACGAACAAAGGGAAAAAAGGAAAGAAGAAAGGACAAAAGATTATGTATGGCTGCTGTGGAAATCGACAGCGCCACTGTATCACTATCAATCAAGCGTAAATATATAAACGCCATTTGGTTGGGCCACATTCACAAGTTTTAGGGGGAAAAAGCCCCACCGCTGTGCTTAGGTACTCCACTCGAACTAACGTTAGACATACACTACACACAGTACGGTACTAGGGCTGAATTCACAAGTATACTTTAACACTGCACTGTACAGGAAAGCCACCTAACCTGTAGAGTACTCGTAGTGTTTAGGTAGTATCACTAGACCACATACTGTCATAGATGACATCTACACCAACGCTGCACACTGGCACTGGTCCGACGGTCCCTGACCAGGAAGAATCACTGTTGGACACTGACCAGTAACTTTTTCAGGAATGGACCAGTAAAGATTGGGGGAAAAAATGGGTGGACTCTACCTAACAATTACCACTAGTCTAGATGTAGATCTAGAGCTAGACTACCGGTATGGCTCAGAACTGTGTTAATTTGACTTGGTTTTAGACTTCAGCTGATCTTAGTTTTAGTAACTGGTATTACAAGTAAAGTCTTAACTTAGACTTAATAGTTAAGACTTGAAAGTAAAAGTCTAACATGTCTAACTTTATTCTTTACTCTTCCTTTGAGTTTTACTGTTAGACTTTTTATATGTTTTTTTTTTTTAGTTTAGTACGCCTACTTTGTCAATCTCATGATTTCATTTTCAACTCAAAAGTCAAGGCTTTTAGTGTCTTCGAGACTTTGAAATCTTGCAACCTGCATGTCTTGCACACAGACGTTACGACTACAGTACTCAGTAGTCTCAGAAGTAACGACATAAGTTGAAAAGAAACAATAAATAATATGATTTGGGATCTAATTTGAAATTGGATGGCGTTTACAGACTAGGCTTCATAAGCATCACGCGATTGAATACATGGGACTACACACTACTGCAATTAATGGTTATGGTAGTCCAACTGAAACTGTTACTTTGAGCATGATTTTAATAGGATTATAGCTTACCATTCACTTCACTCGTGGACAGTGGGCTGGCTTAGGCCGTCATTCATCTTTCAGAATGTTTGGTTCTCACTCTGAGATCTGGATTAGGGCCAAAACCTAATTCTAGGCCAGTAAGTTGAACAAAGCTCAAAGTAATGCAACTGCGACGGTTCGTAAAACCCGCATTGCTCTTCACCGTAGCAATTCGGGTTTCACGAACCGGCGTATCTTTCGTGCGTCGGTTCGTGAAACTCCTTATTCTCAATTTCTCGATATTTCGAGTACCGTCGTTTTTTTCTTTCTTTGATAAAATTAAGAATAATTAATTTTGTGATCTAAAATTTTGGGATTTGGTAGAGTTTTGAAAGCACTTTCATTTGGTACCAATATCTTGATTTTGAAAATTTTGACCAAAATCGAAATAGGCCCAAAACCACTATTTCGGCACAATTGGAGAGTCACAAAAGTGGAAAATTCAAGTTGTTCAAACGGGTTTATTTTTAGTACCACTCCACGAGACAAATATTCAAGTTTGTAGTTGAAAAATATGAACACATGAAGTTACTTTACAATAGTGGTATGATAATTTCTTTCTTGGGACGTAAATTTCCTTATGTAACATACGTTACCTATGTCATTTTATCTCAGATGCTTTAAGATTGGTGAAAACACTATATAATTGAAATAATAATGCGTCAGATGAAAAATATATTATCGGCTGCTGTGTTTGTGAATGGTGCCTGGAGACGGAAAGGATGTCCGATGACCTACATGCTACACAGAACATACCATGTCATATTGTGTTAAACCATACTCTATAAATTGTCACATTGTTTTCTTGATGTAAGACATAAGACTTTCGTCAGAAAACATAACCTCAACATTTATAGTCCCAAATTTCCAGACAATTCTTGAGAATCATTAATGAAGCATGTGGAAACTATGTGCTTGAAGCTATAATCGGTAGATTCCATGTAACGTAAGTTTCATGTAATGTAACGTAAGTTACAATACTATTAGTAACACATGTGCAACTCGTTTTGCTACATTTATCTTGCCTTTATTTCTTGTCAACTGTACCTGAACGTATAAAAAACAATGTCCCAACATTGCGGTTCCATAATTCTCAAAAAGTACAATTGAAATAGTTGTTCATCCACAATTCTTTATGAAATGTCTGTGTATAAACTCTTCCGAAGAATGGTAATTCGTAACTGCTGAGATGAAGAAGACAATGGGCTTTATTATCCTGATGATTATATGGCATTTAATTGAAAAGAGTTGGGAACAAGTGGTCTGTAACTTGACAGACGAAAATATTGTCATGATGCATACGTATAATTTGAAGAGTGATGGGTAACGTGGGTTTCATTTTAATTCTTTCGTCATGAAGTCTATGTATACAGGCTGTAAAACATCTTATATCTCTTTTTCTTCAAACTGTCGTAATTTTTTTTTAATCCAATCGCTTCACAGCCTCATATGCTGTCTCAACAATAACTTTTTCCTAAAAGCAAAAAAAAAAGGCAAATAGCAATTGAGATATAATTCAAAGTATTAACAAACTTTTTAACACTGAAACAAGAAATGGCAGTAAAATGAGATTAGTGCTCTCACAAATGAACAGCAACGCCGTACACAATCGTTAAAACGACTACTATAAACTCGTGTATAAGAGCTAGGGAAAGACAAAACAAAGAAATGTTCTTACTAATTAAATCAATGACACTTCAAATGCCTTAAAATGTAGTCTACGAAATAACACCATTGAATTAAACAGTTGCATTTGTACAATACTACGTGGGATCAATGAAATCATCATTTGGAATCTGACGTACATACTCATCGTACACGTTTCTTGCTATTTATGCATAGAAAATCGTCATCAACAAGGATAGCAAGAATATTTCGGCAAAGGGAGGGTAACAATATCTTCATGAACAATCAGTACCGCGTTGCATGAAAAGTGTTCGGGGATAAGAATGATTTGACTTGTTATTTTTTTTTTTACATGAAAAGAGAATTTAGCTACATGCACAACAAAGATGCTGCTAATGACTATACAGGGTATGATCACTGCGATTAAAAAAAAACAAAACAAACAAACATGGTGAGGATAATGTGCGTAACAACTTCCGGCAGTACACAGTGTCCGTGTATCAGTCTTCAATACAGCGAAAGCAAATATTCAAATTCAACTTCTAAATGTTGTGAATGGATTCTTGAAAAGAAAGATGTTCAGATTGGTCTTATTCCTGTGATAAGAAGGCCTTGAAGACATTTTCAATTGTTTGCTTTTGATTCGCCGACAGTTTGAAAAGGCGTTTGGAGATGGCATCGCGTTTAGGTTCTTCGATGTGGCAGAGGACCTCTTTCCTAGAGACCCATATTTCATCTTTCTTTTGAGGCCATTTGAACTTGTCCTCAAGGTGAGATCCTGATGACTGCGCCATGAAACTGATATGGACGTCCTCTTCGTCGCTTTCGATAACCTTGCCGATATACCAACGCTCGTCATACACCGCCGCCACCCAGTCGTCTGTCTCATATGTCGTTGATTCGGGTTCCTGAGGAGTTACATCTTCGGGAGTTCCTTTTGCTTGGATCACTGTTGTTGGAACATAGATGAGTGGAAAGGCCTTCCATCCCGTGCACATATTTTTCGTGTTTTCGTCTGCTTTCTCGACCCTGCATTTCACACAGTAACACGATTGCTCTCTCATGAGAAGAGTATCACCAGCCCCAATCACTTCATGAGCTTGAAGTGTCCCAGGGAATGACTTCACCGCCGCCCATCGCTCAGCAATCAGCCCACTGCTTTCCTCGCACTCTGACTTGGAAACGAAGAAATACTCGATCTTTGATCCAGTGCTCTCCTGTCTTTCTCGGCAAGCCCATGCATAGAAATCACTTGCATCCTGAATGTTTGCGGCATTCCTCTTCACCGCATCATCTGCAAGGCGTTTGACGGTGCCCCCTATCCCGTCACAGGGTCCCTTCCCATGGCCTGCCTCAAAGTAGTTCCACTGGGCAGATGGTCCTTCGAACAACTTGGCATGTTCGCGTACTACAGAGAAGATTGTTTTGTTTCGGTACTGTGAGGTTGGACTATCCGTCCAATAGTGAACTTTCGTCAGTCCGGCGACAAGCTCTTTCAACTTTGGAACAAGCTGACAGAGGATTGCCAACACTGTAGATGAGTTATGTGCCTTTTCATCAGAGACACAGACGTAACTCTTGTTGACCAGGACACCGTCATCATCTCGGAAGTAGACCACAATGGGGTGTATCGTAACTCCTTGTTGGCCCCAGTACCCACTCTGCACTTCCTCCAGAGGTATGCATGAATAGTTCTCAGCAAAATCCATCTGTACGATACATTCGTTTGAGGGCAGCGTGTTTTTGCACATTTTGAGCGCTTCGAACTGGTTCTTGATGAGAAGAATATGCTGGCGAAATTTGGTCACGTCTTTCCTAAACTGGGAAATGAACTCTGCTCGTGTCAAGGAAACTTGAACAATTTTTGTCTTCTTGGTGCCATCAACATCGACCCTTGCCCACTCCTCGAACTGAATTTCGGCATCTTGCAGTCCTGTGAGATATTCATCAATTTGGGCATCATTGTTGTTTCGGAAGACTTCATCCGGACTGTCACTGCATATTGGAATGCCCAATGTTTTCAGTGTCTTCAGTTTCAGGGACATATTCTGGTGCTTCTGGCATAGACATCGGCTACGAGTTGAAAACTGCACCAGCTTGATGTATGGACAAAGGTTCTTGCGGACTCGTCCGAATGCTGATAGTGACACCCGGCGTTTGTTAGGGTGCTCGGCAACATACTTCGCGTGAAGATTAGCGATGTAATCGCTCAAAAATCTCTTCTGGCAACGTGCTTTCCCTTCGTTGGTTTTGCAAGAATCGTTCTTCCCTGGACACATTCTAGAGTTGTCATCTCGCTCTAGAAACTCTACAATTTCGCGGTGAAGAGAAGTCCAGGATGGACGAGATTCCTTGCTTCGTGCCTTCACTGGTCGGCACGCCTTGGACAAGTTTCGTCTTCCCAAGCCAGTACTCTGTTGCAGCAACCGTATGAGACGATACTTCTTTAAGATCTTTGAGCCACTGACAATTTTGTGAAGTGTGGAACGTTGAGCACGATTCGCAGTTTTTCGGGATGCATGCTTTATTTCACTGAGGACTGCGTTTGAAAAGAGTAATTTCTTTCGTATTTCTTTTGGAACTTCACTTGGATCTAGACCTGCCTTTTGGAGCTGGACGTTGGTTTTTGATCTAGGTGTATGCTTAGTTGGTACTGCATTTGGAGTTGATGACATTGGAACTGTAGATCGCAGCCGCTCGTAGCGCTTTTGAAGTTTCTTATTTTGCCTGTTTGCTGACTGGAGCCTAAGTGTGAGGGATTCTATGTTCTTATGTGCTTTCGTGAGACATCTGCTGACACGCTTTCTAGTGGCCGGCCTTTTGAAGGACATTTTCACTGTCAACTGGGAATGCTGCCGAGGAGTAGTTCCACGAGAAGGACCGACGTATGAAATGTCGGAAACAGCCGAGTCATCGGTGGACATTCCTCCATCATTATCTGCGTTGACTACTTCTGCATTCCGTTCATTTACAAGTTCCTGTGTCAATCGTCGAACACGCTCTCTGTGCTTCTTCACTCTTGCGTTAATGTTTTCGTTCCGTGTCTTTGCTTCTTTCTTTGTTAATTTTGATACAGGCACATAATATCTCTTCACTCTGCTTCTCTCTGCCTGGAGATATGATTCTTCCCCCATCTTTTGCCGCTTACGTGCCCTGTATGCAGCCTGAATTTCGGCTCTGGTCTTCCCCATTGCAACTGCATTGATATCAAAATAAGAAGAAAGAAAACATGAGTTCATGTCAAAAAAAGTATAACTTATTGGAAGAAACATTGCTATACATGTGTATTATTTTGGGCCTAATCTATGATACACACAGTAATAGCTGAAGTGTCATTACATCTTTTGTTGCATTTTCTTCCTTCAAAATTTGTTTTCTTCACTGTGATATAATTGACGATTTTACAACCCAGATTCGAGGAAATTTTTTCCTTGAAAAAGCTAAGGTAATAAATCCGCAAATCTGTTTATGATTCCCAAAGATATATATAATTGGGTACAGGGCTATTACCCTTTGGGCTATTACCCCGAACCCTTCCCCTGATTCCAGCCCTAATCCTAATCCTGAAACGTAATCCTAACGCTAACCCAAGCTCTTACCCTAAAACCTAACCCTGACACTAATCTTTACTCTAACCTTATCACTACCAATATTTAGCCGGGGGGATGCCCTATTGCCTTGATACGATAACATTAGAAGCACATAATTCCCTACAGTAGTCCCTAAGCAAGAGTTCTAGAATAATAACATATTTTCTTATCCATGCACATTCTCTAAAATACCCCTTTTCAATAACATGGATTAGTGAAACTTACGTTACCAAAACTAGAAACTTACGTTACCACATGATTGCAGGGTCCTGATCCATAAGATTTGAAGTAAAAACTAAGTTATCTACTTTTATTGGTTATTCCTTTTATTTTCTTATAACCATATGAAATTCACTGTTTGTATTTGAAATATGACGTCCTGAAATCCAAGTTGAAAATCAACGCCCACCAAACAAAATTTGTCTACTGATACAGTAATTATATCCCCTTTCACTAAATTCTCCAAAAAACAAGAACGCAAATGAATCTGATGTGTTTTGACGGATAAACTCATCGGCATTATAACTGCAACCATTTACATGTTTCAAATTATCTGGCTTCTCTGTGGATTGTCTGTTTACAATAAGACAACATTTTGAAACTTACGTTACCAAAATTTGAAACGTACGTTACCATATAAAGTGAGTAATTTTTTTTGGAAAAAACATACGCGTAGAGCAAAGAAATAACTTCATTTTCACGGTGATAACTACCGACTAAGTAATTACACAATAATCAGATGACAAGCACGATTCCATGACAAAACAACAACACATTTCCAACAATCAAATACTCACCCAATTCCTTAACACATCATTCCTGCCGGTTCAACGGTATTTTGCACGCTGCAATGCTGGTGAAAGTGGTTGCTAAGCTCTCCCATGACCACATATAGATGGCGCAAATACGAAAAATATTAGTTTATACGGTAATTAATGTTGTATAGAGCTTTCTTTCATTGTGGGGTAACGTATGTTACATCACGTATGTTACATTTGTGGATTAAATCGTTTAAGTTATCAACATAGTAATGAATCTTTTGACCATCCATGGGTAGTGACAGTCTAACCCATTAGTCTCAGCTCTAGAGCAATCATTCATAGTCATGCACCTTCATACTTTTTACCTTTATGGTAACGTATGTTACATCTCTTAACGCTACCTTTTTCTTATCTGTATTTTCGAGCTTACCACCCGCATGACTCTTGAAGCAATGTGATAAAATGTTATGGAACTTAAAGTTAGACTCCTTTGGGTCGGAAAAATGATATAATTGTGAAGTTCTCACTGTAATAGCATATCCAAGTTTTCAGTATAAATATGGTAACGTAGGTTTCAGCAGATCTGGCGACACTTTTCCGGTGGATGTTTTTGTTTTAAAAGAATAGATAGCTTTCAAAGTTTTGTGATTTTTTCATAGAACATTCAGCTGCATTTATGATACTGTGAGAATTCTGCTTCTCTTTGCTCATATTTTCATACAGTGTTGAGAACACATGAAAAAATATCATTGGCGACATGCACTTTTTAGCCTGTTGGCCAAACTTAACCCTCCATCAACGGTTTAGCGGCTAAATTTCGCCCTCTAAATGGTTACAATTTTTCTTAACATGTCCCTTAGCATCACAAAAACACACAGGAGTATCGTGAAAGAGCTTTTTATTTTTATAAGGTGAGCAGGAACATGAGCGACACGTTTTTTGCCCAATTGCGCCGAAATAGTGGTTTTGGGCCAATAGCGTCAGTTCGTGAAAACACCGACGAATTCTTCTCTAGAATCAGAAGTGATAGAGCTTCATGAGTGTTTTTTTTTTCAGACTGCATAGTTCAACCTTCTATAAGGTACAATTGTACTTGCTAGGTATTTTACCAGTGTATATGTGACCGTGCACCTCAAAACGAACATAAAGTCGCACACACTGATTTTGCATGAGGGCTGAAAATAAGTGAAATGGGTCAACCTAGCCGAACATGACTTTTTCATATTTTCTGAAAGAGCGGGTCTTCTTTTACATTATGCTGAAATTTTGTATCATAAAACGGGCAGGAAAGTGTGTTTTTTTAGCAGTTTGTCTCGAACATTTTTGGTAGAAGAGTGTGATAAGATGTGTCTTTAGAATCCCTTTTTCATTTCTGAAAAACCTTGTCCACACTCTTCACTTTCAACACTAATAACTTTTGAAAGGATAAGGCTACTGCTTTGAAAGTTGGCATTAATTATGGACAGAATGTGTTAACGAGGCATGCTTAATTTCAGTTTAATTTGACAATCTCTTCATTGTTGTTACTCTGGTGGTGTACTTCCTGTTTTTTGTCCCATTCATCGCACAGCCAGCACGGTTTGGTAATGATTAAGTGCTTGAATAGACACTGTACTTCAGAGCCTCTTTTCTCAGTTCACTTTTTTCCTGAGTTTGTGCTTTCTTTCCAATATTTAGATAAGTTAGGAGAGTCCATTTGATTTGAGTTATACATCATTTTAAAGCTTAAAGTCTGCTCTTTCAGAATATGGTCTTAAATAAAATTCATGTCAGGCGACTTTTTGTTTGTTTTGAGGTGCAGGCTCACATATGGAATATGCAAATGTACACCATGCCCCCAACTCTCAAAGCTGCCCATGCCCCAAGTTTCCAATGTTCTCAGGTAAGAGTCTGCAAGAATGCATGGAAGGTGAACATGCGATACTCGGGTAAGCGCGAGCCCTCGGGTCTCTTTTATGGTTCGATAAGCCTCGGGAATTAAAGAAATATAATTATACAAAAATAAAGAACATATTAATATAATATCTAAATCATTATTTGTGTTATTTTCTTCAGATCCACGTCGACCTGTTACATGACGACTTTGGTCTATCCTCTTGAGTAAATTCTTATCAAAGCTCAATGTCGCAGGAACACCTTACTGTACAAGACGAATTTTTGTTATGCGTTGTGATTTTCAGATACACTCGTTTCGTTTGAGTTGTGGGGAAAACCCACGTCTATGAATATAAAGGGTCGCAGTGAAAAGGTTACGATAAATATAGAAATTACAATGATAGCTGCTCGAATAACCTCGCCATTTTGAGAGTGCTTCGTCAAATATCTCTCTTTCGTTTGACCTTCTCTTGATACTTTGTTTGGGTCTTAAAAGTATAAGACCACAGTCAATCTAAGTGGCGTTTGTAGCTTCCTACGGGTTGAATAGGCAACAGATTCTGATCTCATGCTACATGTACTTCGGAGCCAGACCAGCAGTATTGAACCCGGAAGTGCAGCGTAATTGGTAAGCATACGAAACGGTGTCCACACACTCAAACGTTCAAATAGTGCATGATTGATCTTTGCTGGTTTTGTTTAACATGTAATACCCACAGCCTATATTAAAATTTGTAACATCAAACAGAAAAACAGTTGCAGCTTTAGATGTTCTGTTTGAATAAATATATTAATCACTGTCTCCTATCGAAATAAATAAGCGTCTTGTAACGATCTTATCACAAATTGGTGGAAAAAGATAAGATGTTAGGGGATGATGAGAAGTTAGTTGAACTTCCCAGGTCAAATTTCTATTACGGTTTTTACCATTAGAAAACCAATAGGTTAATGGTTCAAGAAGAAAAGTTAGGCACTAGACAAAGATGTTATATATGTAATAGAGTAAGCGCTCACCATTCAGTACGTATACGCGCGCACGAAAGAAGTCGACTACCAGAAGCCTGAACCCGGAAGTGCCTATAGTAATACACGTAAAGTGCCTATAGTAATACACTTAAAGTACAGCTTCGATGATCGGTTGGGTTGGAAAAGTCATTCTTAAGGAAAATCAATATTTATCCATATGCCTCCAGATATTGTAAGAGGGATACATTCTCAACACACTATACTTGTTTTGATGAAAAAAAGACTTGCTCTAATGTGTCAAATGTGTGCTTAAAATGAAGCCAAAATTGCCAAACATGCATTCATACTTCAATAAAGATTGCAGAAAGGTACAGTTTATACTCTTTGGTATGGAGCACTGATTTCACATAACATATGTCACTTAGAAACATCAGACACAAATACAACACATACTCCCACACTTTTTTTTTGATAATTCTTTGTTAGAATTTCGTTTAATTTCATATCATAGAAACAGAAACGTTCACAGAAACAAAACAAAACATCAAACAAAGACAAACTGCTTTTAACACAAATATTGTACACAATAACGTCAATCTTACACTACATAAGGACAAAATGCAGTATCACCAACATTGTGCAAACTAATATCAAACTTACATTGTAACTCTGTAAACCAAGGAAACGCTTTTTTAACACATATTCTGGCAAAAGCCCGCGAAGTGGGAACATAATAGATAATTTGCTTAAAACACAAAACGGGGCATATTTCACTGTTTCTCTATTTAAGAGAAGAAAACAAAACAAAACAAACGAGGCCATTTGCGAGACAACATACACACATGCACACACACATTCCCACACAACGCCAACATGCACCCCTCCCCCCCCCCCCCCCCCGTGCCTTCAGGCCTCGGGTTTCAGGTTTTATTCACACATGAATACATGTAACTCTGCAGTGTAAATTGCCATTTTGTTTCTCATACAATAAAATACTTCCGAATCATAATGTGGAAGTGATGTGGAAATGGTAGAAGCAATAGAGACGAAGAAAAATAACCGACAACGATATGAAAATAACTCGCAGATACATGTACGGCAAATTCAAAACAGGAAAAGATAATCACATAGGATTATCATCCTCGGTGTACCTCATATATTCCCACTTTGACAAATGCATTCCAACTGTTCCTCTTTTACTAGCTATCTTATTTTCTTCTTCTTTGCACATCTTAAAATACTTCATAACTGCATTAAAATTTGGTACCTCCACTTCTGATCTCGCTAAATATGAAATATATTTACTCATCAATATAATTGCATTCCATCCTTTGATATTTAACGAGTTTCCGGATATACCTGTATAAACAACTTCCAAATTCATATTTCCTAATTCTTGTAAATTAAATTTCTGAATAATAATTTGCCACAAATTCTACACTTTAATACACTCCAGAAATAAATGTGAATATGTCTCAGTGCTCTTTTTACAGAAAGAACAGAGATCATCCGAAACAAACCCAAATCTCAACAGATTAACTTTGGTATAAAGTGCACCCTGAAGAAGTTTAAACTGAAATTCCCTCAGCTTTGGGATAAGAGTTGTGACTCTGGGTCGGAGGAAAAATATCGTGGGTTACTTTTGGGGAGAAGACAAAATTACTCTGTTGATATCGTACTTCCAATGTATATAAATGTTGTAAATTAGTTTAAAAATGCGTGATTCTTTCTCGAAGGTATGTCACCAATCATTTCTTTTCCATGTAATTTTAACCAAATATCATACACTTGAAAAGGTTTATTACTGACCCAGGATAAACTAAACCGTCCGCTTTTCAAAATTACATCACAAATCCTCCAAACATATTCAATTTCCTCACTACATAACCCTGCTTTTTGAAAATAAATAATCGGCCGTATACCCTTTCCATCAAAATAATGACATAAACTTTAGATATTTTTCCTAAAAAGGTTTTCATTATAGATCATTTTACCTTTCAATACAAAAAAAAAAAAAATCTATTATTAGATACTACTTGTATTTGATTCATAAACCACTCTTCTAATTCTCTCAAACTACCGAAATCTTTTGGGCTTGTAAATCTCTTTATAAAATTTCGGAACTGTCAAAGAAAGTTTATTTATTTCAAAATTACTCTGAAAAATTGAAATGCCACCAACTGACCTAAAAACATATTGGAAATACTTTTTCCAGGTCATATTCTCTTCTCCGGACTGCCTACGTCAAACTCTGCTAGAATGCTGTAAAACCAGTATTCAAATTCGCGTTACAAAATCACTGCGCGTTGCTCCTCAGAATGCCCCGTAGACTCTGCTAAATATCATACTGTAAACCAATAATCAAATTCGCTTAAAGACGTAATAAAATGCTTGCAAAATGTTTTAATATGTAAAAGAAATGTAAAATATACATCATGATTATCAATGTAAATATGTTTTCAGTGTCGTTCCGGTATTTATCGCTTCTAGAAACTCCCCCAAATATCACATTTTTGGAGGACCTCGTTGCAGTTTTTGCGAAAAAAAAATACGTCACGTGACCAACACCCCTGAACCGATTGATGACGTATATTCCAAAGCACGGAGTTGTGCTCAGTTAGCAGACGCCGCTCAGCACTAGCACTTAGATTACTAGCTTGGTACACGCGCGTACACGTTAGCTAGCCCGGCCAGGCCCGGCGCCCGGGCACGGAATGTGCGCTCCCGATCGACCCACTGGCTGTCGACATGTACGCATTAGTACCACGTACATATCACTAAGTTAGCTTGCACAAATACCTGGTACCTCGAGCATAATGTCTTCCCCTATATGGGTAAACTTCGACATTGATGATGAAGATGAAGATTGCAGCTCTGACGATAGCGGAGAAAAAGAGGAGTCACATGAAGTTGAAGGGGAAGGTGGGGAGGGAGAGGCAGCCGATGAACTAGAACGTTATCGTGGGGCTGCACCTTACCGATATGAACCAGCTGCATCTCCCGCTGCCAGTGCAAGAGCGAATGAACATGGCACTAAGTCCGATAAGACCTCGCGGAAACGATCGCCTGGGAAATACAGAGTGGTATGTGTGGTATGCCCCCATAGTTTAACATTAGAAAGGATATACTGTATTCTACATGATTGACACTGTAAGTTGTAACTGTTTGTCTAATAAGTAGTAGAAGAACAGACCCAGCTCGCTCACAAAGTGAGCGGCTACTCCGGCCACCGCAAGCAGGAGCGTCCCGGCCGTGGCCTGGCCTGTCGGCCGGCGCTATCAAGTTAAACTAACACGTAGATCTAACGTTAGTAGTAGTCTACTAGTAGAAGTAGTCTACTAATGTTAGTACTACTACTAGAGTCCAGGGCCGTCACCAACTTTTTTTTCAAGGGGGTGCGTTTTGACACTAAATGTAACGCGATTTTTGAACGGACATTCTTTTGGAATTCAGGAAGCTCTCAATCCCCAAACTTTTAGGGTTTTTTAGGGAAACCAAGCGGGGAAAGGGCACCAGCGTAGCTAGGATTTCATCTTTTTGGGGGGCAGGGAAGAGGCTGTTAGTAAGCGAGGGAGCGAAGCGACCGAGCCCGAGCGAACGGAGCGAGCAAGGGGGGTGGGAGGGGGTTGTACCCCCTCCCACTGTGATAACTTTTTGCATTTTGATATTGTAAATGGTGCAATTTGATGCATGTTTTTGCTTGTTTTATCGAATTGAAACAGTCCCACTTGTTTAAGGTAGCAGTATATTTTGATGTAGATTATTACTAAACAATTTGCCTATAGAATAGTGTCATCCAAATAAATTTCCTGCTTTAATATTTACACTGAATATCACGAACGCGACCAAACAAGAGCGAGCTGAGGGAGCGATGGGAGCGAGCAAGGGGAGGGTATGTGAGGGGATGTCCCCCTCCCACGGTGAGAAGTTCTTGTATATTGATGTTGTAAATGGTGCAATTTGATGCATGCTTTTGCTTATTTTATCGACTTTAAACAGTCCCACTTGTTTAAAGTAGCAATATATTTTGATGTAGATTATGGTTTAACAATTTGCCTATAAAATATTATCATCAAAATAAATTTCCTGTTTCAATATTATCATTAACGTGGCGAAACAAGAGCGAGCGGAATGAGCGAGGGGGAGGGTGTGTTCCCCTCCCACGGTGAGAACTTTTTGCATTTTGATGTTGTAAATGGTGCAATTTGATGCAGGGTTTTGCGTGTTTTATCGACTTGAAACAGTCCCACTTGTTTAAAGTAGCAGTATATTTTGATGTAGATTATGCAATGGTTGAACAATTATTTGCCTATAAAATAGTACCATCAAAATAATTTTCCTGTTTAAGTATTTCCACTGAATATCATAAACGCGACAAAACAAGAGCGAGTGAGCGAGGGGGGGGGGGGGATGGGGGAGGGTGTGGGAGGGGGTTTTTCCCCTCCCACGGTGAGAACTTTTTGCATTTTGATGTTGTAAGTGGTGCAATTTGATGCAGGTTTCTGCGTGTTTTATCGACTTGAAACAGTCCCACTTTTTTAGGGTAGCAGTACATTTTGATATAAATTGTTAATGAACAATAATTTGCCTATAAAATGATATAATTTAAATAAACTTCTTGAATTAAGTTACACTGATGTCATGAACGCGACCGAGCCCGAGCAAAGAAGCGATCTGAAGCACACTTTTTGTGGAAAATCCGGAAATTGTCATTCCCCATAGTGAACTAAGTCTATAGAAGGGACAAGGCAATGGGAGGGTGGTAAGATACCTCTCCCATATTCGATTCAAATCCCCGGTCAAAATCTTGGGGGGGGGGGGGGGGGGGGGCGACTGCTCCATCGCCCCCCCCCCCCCCCCCCCCCCTTGGCTACGCCATTGGGAAAGGGTTAATAATCCAATTGAAAGAAGATAATATCCCCTCCCCCACGACGGAACTTTTGCATTTTTTTTATCAAGTAAAGTGACAGATTTGGTGCATACTTTCGATTAAACATATGTAAATCTGTCAATCTATAGGTGTATCAAGTCCATGAAAAAAGTCGAGTAGTTTTTGTTTTATGATACAAATCATACTGTGGAAGGAAGCCCCACCGCCGTGCTTATCTACCGATGAACGCCACGGTGGGGCTGAATTCACGAGTAGGCCTAGGCCTATAAACAGGCGAGTCGCCGTAGTATTAGTACAGACCAAAGAGGTTCTATATATGTAATAGAGTAAGCGCTCACCATTCAGTGCGTACAAATGAAAACGGGGCCAATTGAACAGTGGCGCGCGCGCACGAAAGAGGTCGACTACTAGAAGCCCGAACCCGGAAGTGTCCATAGTAATACACGTAAAGTACAGCTTCGAAGATGAGATTGGGTTGGAAAAATCATTCTAATTTTAAGGAAAATCAATATTTGTCCATATGCCTCCGGATTTTATAAGTGAGATACATTCTCAACACATTATACGTATTTTGATGAAAAAAAGGACTTGCTCTAATGTGTCAAATATGTGCCTTAACATGAAGCCAAAATTGCCAAACAGGCATTCATGCATTCATACTACATAAAGACTGCAGAAAGGTACAGTGTACCGGTATACTCTTTGGTATGGGAGTAACCCTGATTTCACATAATATACGTCACTTAGAAACATCAGACACACATACAACACACACTCCCACACACACACACACCCACAACAAACACACACACACACAACAAACACACACACACGCACACACACGTACACACCAAACCACTTTTTTTTTTCAAATTCCAACACACATACACACACACACACACACACACCACACACACAGTGTGTTTGTGTGTGTGTGTGTGTGTGTGTGTGTGTGTAGGAATTTGAAAAAAAAAATGTGGTTTGGTGTGTACATGTGTGTGCGTATGTGTGTGGGTGGGTGTGGGAATGTGTGTTGTATGTGTGTGGGAGTGTGTGTTGTATGTGTGTCTGATGTTTCTAAGTGACATATATTATGTGAAATCAGTACTCCCATACCAAACAGCACACATTGTACCTTTCTGCAATCTTTATTATGTAGTATGAATGCATAAATGGCTGTTTGGCAATTTTGGCTTCATGTTAAGGCACATATTTGACACATTAGAGCAAGTCCTTTTTTCATCAAAACACGTATACTTTGTTGAGAATATATCTCTCTTATAAAATCCGGAGGCATATGGACAAATATTGATTTTCCTTAAATTTAGAATGATTTTTCCAACCCAACCCCATCTTCGAAACTGTACTTTACGTGTATTACTATAGGCACTTCCGGGTTCAGTCTTCTGGTAGTCGACCTCTTTGAAAATGGCGGCGGGTCGTTCAATTGGCCCCGCTTCTGTATGCGAGCGCGCGCTCTATTACATATATAGAACCTCTTTGGTATAGACACGTAGTGGTGGGGTTATCGTGAAATAGGCCCCACCGCGCGCAGTGCGCATGCACCCGTGCGTTTATAGCAAGCAAGGGCAGGTCCTAGGGTTAGGGTTTAGGGTTAGGTAGGGTTGTATTTATGGTTAAATTGGCGGTTAAATTAGTCGAGGGACATAATATTATTAGGAAGTCCTTTTCGCCGCATTCACGAGCCCTAGCGCCGTGCTTATCTACCGATGAACGCCACACGGTGGAGCTCGGTGGGGCTGAATTCACGAGTATAAACAGGCGAGTCGCCGTAGTATAGTACAGACACGCAGTGGGGGGGCCTATTTCACGAGTTTGCCTACAAATCTATGTAAGCTTAGCGTTGTCTGAGTGCGAAGTATCCCTTTCTCGCCACAGTCTTTATGGTCTTACAATGAAAATAATGGATATTAAAACGTACCACAGTTGTAATCTGTATTATTGGCAGTATTAAATCCGATACAATTCACTGAATATTCTTTTGTCCAAAGGCTTAGCCAGTGACAATAGTGCAGCGCAGCGCTAGCTATGCGCTCGCTAGCTCGGATCGCTCCCCCGCCAGCGCTATCCGCCAGCGCTAGCCAGCCGCCGGCGCCGGTGCTGTCGCTGCGCTGCGCTAGCCTTGCTAGCTCGCTGGCTATGGCTAGGCTGGTCGGACAATCGATTTCGACGACTCCGTTCTTTGACGTCATCACAACTTACAAGTGATAGTGCGCCGCATGCGGCGAAAGTATAGAAAGTTTTCCAAAACCGAGGAAATTGCATCCATTATGTTAACAAAATATAGAACAAAATTCAGAACAGTAAAAAAAAAAACCCGCATGGCCACAGAATTACTTAGAATTTAACATTTAATATTATTACATCATCAAGAAAAAAATGTCTAAACCATTTTATTAGGTCTTTAAATTTACTGGCGAATTCCTCTCTGGGTTGCCGCTCTCAGGTTCTACTTCTAGTCTACTGAATACCCAGAGGTAGGTCAGCTGTAGGTTCCTCTGCAACCGTCTTACCAGTAGGCCCTGCTAGTAAGTTGACTCGCTACCTGTAGTGCCAATTTATTAAACCGGTAGACATCTGCTCTTATCCAGTTTTCCGCCATCCCATATCAAGTTTTTAATTTCTCGAGTACCCGACGTAGCTGTCGCCAATTCCGCACCGCCTGACTAGCCGTCTCCTCCATTGATTTGACGAATCTGTCTTGGTCCTTGATAGGTAACCAAACGCAGTCCACAAAGAGCTTTTTAGGCTAAACATATATAGCATTAAAATAAAGAAAAGGAAAAAAAACTATTTTTATAATGTAATTAGAAAAATAAAAGTATGCCAAACATAAATACTGCATGGTATAGTCTGTAGTAATATCTCTGTTTGAAGAAGGATTTTAATCACTGTCTCTATTGGGAAAGAAAAGCAGCATCCAACGATTTTATCAGAAATTGATGCAAAGAGAAAGGACGTCAGGGGGTTATGGTAGAGGCTACTATGTAATCCCGTGAGATTTTTATGCCATTTTTTTTTTTTTTTTTTTTTTTGCTAACTTGGTCAATTTGGGGGTGCTGAATCCAAAACAAACTTTGGTTCCATTTTTTCCGACCACGTCTTCAGCCAACATTTTGAATTTCAAAATGGCCGCCATAGCACACTGTATTTTCATCAATATCTCAATAAGTGAGCATTGTAGAAGCTTCAAATTTGGTGCAAAATGCATGGTTGCGATGTCAGACACTCTGCTATATCATTTTCTGATATTGTGGATTGCTTATATACAATTTTTAGGCTGCCATCTTGAATTTCAAAATGGCCGCCATAGCAAACAGTATTTTGAACCATATCTCATACAGTGATCATTGTAGAAGCATCAATTTTGGTGCAGAATGCATGGTTGTTATGTCAGACACTCTGATATATCCCATTTTCTGATATTGTGGATTCTTTTTTAAATACAATTTAAAGGCTGCCATCTTGAAATTAAAAATGGCCCCCATAGTATTTTTACCCATATCTCATGTTGCAATTATTGTAGGAGCATCAAATTTTCAGTAATGCACATGTCTGTTGTGTCCAACGTTCCAGTACAGCTGTTTCCTGTTGTGGATCAAAAGATAAGCCACCATCTTGAAATTCAAGATGGTATTCATCAAGTTACAATACCTTAGGACGTGTAGATTAAAAAAAAAAATGTTTGGTGATGTCCGCCTCCTTTTTCTGGTTGTTCTTTCTTTTGAGACAGTATTACTTTTCTCCTGGTGTCAAGGATGTAGTTGCTTTACTCCTCAAAGAATCAATCGCGGAGATTTATGACCTGGGAGCTAAAATTTGATTCAGAAAGAGGAACAAGGGGTTGTTGGAAGAATGCGACAGACCATGGAGTCAGTTTCTTTCTCTTTTTATTCTATTTCTTTCTTCCTTTTCCTTCTTCTTTTTGTGGGGGGGGGGGGGCAGGTTGAAGGGTCAACCACAATTTGAATAATAATATTATCATCAATAACACCACTGAGTGTAAGAGAAAAAATTGGGTTATTTAACGTTAATGGCGGCTTTGAAAGGAAAAAAAAGGAAACCAATCACGGCCATCAAAACTTTCAAATAATCTAACAGGAGCATTTCTCTATAGGACGCCGAATTCATGGCATGTGCGTAAACCTAGTAAGGAGATCGAGTCCACGGTGACTGTAGATCACAATTGACTGCCTTCATTCACACAAGTGCTGAAGGATCCTTCCTCTATACTCATTTTTTTTTCAATACTTCCTTGTACAATTCCTGTTAAAAATCTCTTAGACATCGGAGGCTATTACGGTTTCCTAAAAATACTGCTACTGGTTTTGCTTGAAATGAACTTTCAGAAACATAATCTAATCTCGAAAAAATATATATATATTTTCATTGTGCCTAACTCTGCTCTTGACGTATAATGTAAATGAATAGAGTTTTCACAGGCCATCTTGATAATGATAATAATGGTGTCAACTACCTAGACCAACCTCTTCAGTATTAGCACTGTTTTTACAAAGGACACCTCCATTACTATCAAACCAGCAGTTCCAGGTACCCATTTCTACACCTGGGTAAAGAGGGACATAGTGGGTTCATACATCTTGTCCAATGACGAAACCAATTGTCAGTTCTTCGAACTCGGGAACTCCCTTTCAAAGGTAAGAGTCTTAACCGCTATACCACAGTTCTCCACACATTTAGACAAAGGAAACTAATATCTTCATGCAAAACGAAAAATGATATATTTATAATACATACATATATTTGGACTATCACTCAGTTATATGGATATTTTGTACGTCTTGAAGAACACCTTGACACTTGTAATTCAAACAGCCAAACGAATTACATGCGTTTGTAGGCAATAAATTCTTTCATTTCGCTCAGATTTTTATTGATAATTATTCTCCCTTTACGATATCGCTGTGGGATATCCCCGCTACTATAAGCATAAAGGATCACGATTTAAAGAGTCATCCCTCCATTAGTTGTTCGAATTACCCTTTCATGTTTTTGTGAGTGCATCGTAGTGTTTATCTTTGTTGTTTCACTAATACTTATTTTTTTAGGTCTTACGAAGTAATACTTAGTATCGCATTTATTCTAAAATTGTACCATTCTACGACAGGCTCACCGGACAACATGTTCTGTTCTTCTCCTCTTAAATGAGCTATTTGGCTCAGCAATATTGAAGTCGGAGATATTCAAAGGTGTGATAAACTTGTGTTTCATTGATTTGTTCAATTTTAGGTACGCAGAATTTGTCACGGCATGCTCTGCATTTACATCTCCTTGTCTATTAATAACAAAAAAAATTGTTACATTCATACCTGTTACTGTGTTTACCTCTGTGTGTATTTTTGTTACTATCAGATAGACAGACATCATGGCAACGTTTCATCAAATCAGCAGCCAGAATCTGGAGTGTCCTGTCTGTCTGACACTTTTCAACCAACCTAAATCACTTATCTGTTCTCATACCTTCTGCAAAGACTGTCTGCAACGTATCTTTCAAACTCAGCCCAGCCAACAAAGGGTAGCATGCCCTGTATGCACAAAAGAAACTTCCCTACCCAGTGGAGATGTGAGTAAGTTACAAACAAACGTGCAGCTGAGTTCTCTCGTGGACGAAGTGAAAACCAAGAGTCCAACATGCACAGTTTGTGAGATGGACGAAAAGCTGTCAGCTGTGTTCTACTGTCAGGACTGTGGGAAAAATATGTGCAAATCGTGTGAGAAAACACACTCTATCTGGAAACCGTTCTCCACCCACTCAATAGTAGCCATTAGCGAGGTGATTTCGGGAAAAGTTCCGCTTAGGAAGCAACGAAAGTGTAAGAAACACCCCAATGATGACGATAACTGTTTCTGCACCGGATGTCACGAGTACATTTGCTGTACCTGCGGGGTGCTGGAGCATTTGCAAAAAGGACACGAGTTGGAAGAAGCAGCTATCCATGAGGAGAAACTGATACAAAATATCAACAAGTTGAAGGAAAGAACAAAATGTAAGAAAACAGCAGTTAAAAATTATATCGAGTTCATAGAGACACAACGCAATGAAATAACAAATATGCTCAGGAAGCTCAAAGATGATATCGACAAGACGTACGAGGAATCCATTGAACTATTGTCTATCAGAAGAGAAGCGCTGAAATGTCAAGTTAAACGATGGACAGAAAAATTCGAGAAGGAATTAAATGTCATGGAGGAAGATAGTCGCCGAAAAATCTGTCAGATAGACGCAATGGAAGAGCTGGTAACTAATGGTATGAAGGTACCGATAGAGAAAGACGCCATACTTGCACACGACACGCTGTGCGAGAACTTGAAGAGCCTTCTGGGACGAGATGATCCTGACGACCAATCACCGAAAGGTGTGACAAAACGAGCTCAGAAGATTTCAATCCGTAGACATGCCAGGGTCAATGAACTTTGTCTTGGAGAGCTGAAAGGTTTTACGTGGGATGTCAAAGCAGATGTAGAGCTCCCAATCAAAAACAGCATGAACTGTATCACTCGGACACCAGACGGTAAGATGGCGGTGGGATCTATTTGCGGAATCCATCTCTACTCCCGCGGTGGCGAGTTGCAGCAGACCGTTCAGAAGGATGTCTTAATCCAAGGAATTGGATTCCTGTCCGATGGTCGAATTGTTGTACGTGATGGAAACAACAAGATGTCACTCTGCAATCAACAATGGGAGAAGCTCGACGTTACGTTCGAAGCAATGGGTATGGATGAAGGAGGGTGTGGTGGTCTCACTGTGGATAGAGATGATAATATCTACGTGACTTATAGGAAATCCAAGAAGATCCAGGTATTTACCCCACGGGGTGGTAAGGCAATCAGGAATATGATGTTTGTTGGATATACGCCATGCCAATTATTCTCTTTTCAATCCACGGGGGACAAAATACTGACAGACTCATCAACTACCCTGTGCCTTAATGGTAAGGGGAAGAAAGAGAATGTCTTGATGAAGGAGGGTATGTTTTCCTACCCAGCTGTTTGTCGAGATGACTCGGTCATTGTAGCTTGGGTGAAGCACGAGGAAGGTCTCGTCAGTATCGATCGATGCACGAGAGATTTGGAGCACGTGCACAATATCGTCACTGATTTCAAAATACAAAGATCAGAAAGAGGAAATTGGTACTATCTCCAAGAGTTTGAGAGTGGTGAGATAGCTTTCTGCACTACAGATAGACTCGTCATATTTGATGCGATATAATGTCAAATGCGATAGACGATTTTGCTCTGCAGTCACATGTTAGAAAAATGGATCCTCTGTTCGGATATTGCGAGTAAATAATTTTATTATACCGTATGACTGAATTTTCCATGTGATAATGGGCTGCATATGTATGTGCTACGCCTACTTGCACAAATATTCATACATTCATAAGGTCCTTATGTGCGTCGAAGAGTACAAGTACTCTATAGACTATTGACAATGCCAATGACAAAGATTCTTTAATACTGTTCGCTTTGCGATATTAGTGTTTTTCATACAAAGTATCAGTCAGAAGTACACTCCAGGTAGACTCTATTTTCTATACATATAACTTTTTTTCATAAATGGAGCGACCATGCCAATCGTTACGAGCAATTAATCATGGATTTTGTCATTGTTATTGGTTTTTACATTAAAGTAGGCCTATCCTGTATTTCTATTTGACGTGGCATTTATTTTGCTACGCCATGCTGAGTTATAAATATGCATTATGAAATATGGCATTTACAGAGTTGACACGATAACCATGACTTTGAGTGGCGTTCACGAGCTTGAGCTATTACAAAATAGAGTCCCTTTAGATAAAGGGACTGTAGAGTTAAAAGCTGAAGAGTGCCATCTCTCTTGCTATTAGTGTGTGTGTGTGTGTGTGTGTGTGTGTGTGTGTGTGTGTGTGTGGGAATGTGTGTATGTGTGTGTGTGTGTGTATGTGCAGTATAGATCTCGAGATTCCTTATGTCTGTATTTCCTGGACGGGATCTCGCTCAATTTATTGCCCTCTAGATCGTCTACACGCATTCGTTGTTAAATATTGAGCTAAAGTTTAATGAGTGCATGCTTGTGTAAAAACACTGGGTACTGAGGATCTAAATGGATGAACGTTTACATGCTTCGAATGAAAATAAATATTTGGTTGTGTTAACATGACTGTACAGGACATGACACCGGAGGTTCAGAACATTCTGACATAAAGAAAATGTGTTTGAAAAAGAACTTGCTTCAGTAGGCTATAAGATAATAGCATAATCAAAAGTCTAATCATAGTTTGCTCTACTTTGAGTATCATGTCAGGTCTTATCATCATTGAGAAGTCACAAGCAAGTGCTAGGTTTTGTAGCTCCACGTCTACATGACATTCCTGAAATGGAATGCAGTGAGAAAAATAACCTTTGGTTTCGTGAATTGTTACATATATACCTCAGTTGCATGTAAACCCTAGAAATGCAACTCCTCAAACCCTGATATAATTTCGACATAAAAATGTAAAAACGCACAGAAAGAAATAACTTTAGTGATGGTAACAGGTTCAAGGGGAGCTATGACAAAACTGAAATCGAAAACCTGACAGGCCATAGTATATAGGTCTGACCAAATTCACATTATTGTTGGTGTTAATTGGCAACGGAAATTTATTCCTGCAGGTTACTCAAAAGGGATTATCACAATATTTCAAGCCTGGTAGACGATGTCAGGGTTTGGTTTCGATAAATATCGCCCCGGTTTGATCGAATAGGAGACAAGTGGAAGAATTGCGAATTAGATTATTTAGCTCTTTTCGTAATCATGTTCTAGTTCATTCAGTAACGGACGAAACGAGATTGACTTGTATTAGCGTATACCACCGGGTTTTTTGTTGTTGTTTTTTTAACCAGAAATCCACATCTCATAGGGTTAATTCATGAGAGTACACATTGACTTTTTTTTGCTTTAGCATCCGGAGAGTAATTCACAATGTAGTATCCGAACACTTCATGCGTGGAAATAACCTGCGTTTATCAGCCAAGGAACAGTGACCGTAAGTCTCCATATCAAAACACAGTTGCGTTTGTTGTAAATGAAGAGAGATCATGACAATAATTAAAAAAATTAATTTACGAATTAATTCTTGTTTTGCACCGGAAGCAACTTCGGGGGGGGGGGGGGTAGAGAGTGATGTATATAGAGAATTTTACCAGATTTTGGATAAAGGAGATGATACAAACGACATAAATTTGTGTGTCAACTTTCGTTTTCAATATTCATTCACTCTCATCCAGGATGTCTCCTGAATTATCTCTCTCTCTCACTCTCCCTCTCTCAGCATCATCATCATCGTCATGATTTTTTTTCATTTCATTCCTTTTTCACTGTGATAGTATTCATTACTTTCTGATGTCAGCTCATTTCTCTTTGGTAAATTTGGAGAGAAACAGTGGCGTATCAAACGACTGACGTCACTTGTTACTCAGAAGTTTGAGGTGATGCATCTCTGACATTGTAACGTACCAAATAGGGTGAGCGTGAAGCTAAGCACTACTACGAGAATTGAAGTCAATTGAAATGCCATGATAGTAATTGCAAAGCATCAAAATATGTTTGATTATTGTAATGACATTGATGATAAATCTTATAACCAAATCGGCATGTAGGCCTAAGACCATTTATTTCGCTCATTCACTGAGTATAGTCATAGCTGGATAAATGTAAATAGCTTCAAATTTGAATTGTATACCTTTGAAAATATTTTGACCATGTTATCAATATATGTGACCGTGCACCTCAAAACGAACATAAAGTCGCACACACTGACTTTGAATGAGGACTGAAAATAAGTGAAATGGGTCAACCTAGCCGAACTTGACTTTTTCATATTTTCTGAAAGAGCGGGTCTTCTTTTACATTATGCTAAAATTTGGTATCATAAAACGGGCAGGAAAGTGTGTTTTTTTTTTTAGCAGTTTATCTCGAACATTTTTGGTAGAATAGTGTGATTAGGTGTGTCTTTAGAATCCCTTCTTCATTTCTGAAAAACCTTGTTCACACTCTTCACTTTCAACTCTAGTAACTTTTGAAGAGATACTGCTACTGCTTTGAAAGTTGGCATTAATTATGGACAGAATGTGTTAATGAGGCGTGCCTAATTTCAATTTAATCTGATAATCCCTTCATTGTTGTTACTCTGGTGGTTTACTTCCTGTTTTTTGTCCCATTCATCGCACAGCCAGTACGGTTTGGTAAAGATTAAGCGCTTGAATAGACATTGTACTTCAGAGCCTCTTTTCTCAGTTCACACTTTTCCTGACTTTGTGCTTTCTTTCCAATATTTAGATAGGTTAGGAGAGTCCATTTGATTTGAGTTATACATCATTTTAAAGCTTAAAGTCTGCTCTTTCAGAATATGGTCTTAATTAAAAATTCATGTCAGGCGACTTTTTGTTTGTTTTGAGGTGCAGGGTCACACATATATATATATATATAAATTACATAGAGTGTAGTATTATCTTGTCATTTACTGCACATTAGTGTGGCGCTCCGACAAAATGAGTCATAAGTCGCACGGGGAGTTTTCCCGTATTGAGCCGAAAATGAAGGGGAAGCACTACTCGGGTCAAAATTTTTTTATGACGGATTTTGATTCCTTTATGTTTTATCTGTTTGTACAGAAAATTTCAGCGTGTGAAAATGAGTACAAGTGTCCCAAATCACCGTTTTTCTGAGACAATTTTTTTTCGGTTACATTTTTTTCGAACGCTCGCCTTTGCGTTGCGTTTCGCACCTATTGTTCTTGCCAGATCGAGACTCCGCCTCCGTTGCTAGGGTGTATGCTAATGAGGCATTGCTCTTGACCCCTTTGAAGACAAAACAAAGCATGGTGCGCGCGGCGGCGTCGGCGGCCAAGCGGCGAGGGCTACAGAATTACGCAATAATAGTGAGCTGACCAAGGCTATTGATTGCATGACCAGCGAGTTTCGTTTGATACATGCACTCCATTTCAATGAGTGGTGATTGACATGACGCACAAATCGCACTGAAAAAAAAAATAATTCCAACGAACGATCACGCAAAATTTATGATACTTTATCTATGAGCTAATACAATGATCACATATCGAACTCGAAACCTTTTTATGCGTGTGTGTACTTTTACAACGGTTATTAATTGGCCTCATTAATGAATTTGTTCAAATAATCATAACTTTCGTTCCCTGGTATGTGACTTGCTGTTTAAAGTTCATCTCTGGAGATATAGTAGGGCCGAAGTTGTCAATTATTCTCGTTTTTATAAAGTCGACAATTTGTGTGATAATTCGCCAAATGTTATGTAATGCGTACTATTATTTAACTGGTTAATGAAACTTATTGCCTTATTTCTTATGATGGTTTGGGCCGTGACGGCATGGAGAAAATCGGAAGACAAACATTATTAATGCCCAGATAGCTCGTGTTCCCTTTGGAAGATATTCTGACTCCAGTCATCTGTGTATTTTTTAGAAGTAGGACCTATTTGAGAAAGGGACAGAAAGCTGTGTCGCTACTCAAAAGTGTGCTTCTTCATTTTGTTTTGTTTTTTAATCAGAATGTTTGTAATGATAGATGTTTGCCGTGTATTGCGTGTAGCTGACATGTGAGAGGTCAAGGTGTTTAGTCTGCAAAGAATTGGGTTGGCTAACAGCTTTGCCAAGTAGCAGTGCTAATTGAGGAATTTCGAATGAAAGAACTCGGACGGCAATGTTCACGCCTTGTATCCGAGTAAACCCCGCATCAACGAAGCCTTAAACAATGAAAGGTAAACTTCCTGCTATCAAGGGGTGGATAATCACGCAACCAGTATTCTTTCTTCGCCACTGATAGCAGAATCAGTGACGGAATGGAGCAACAGTGTTGGAGGATCGGCATTATGTCTGCTAATTTGTAAAGGAATTTTTCAGTCTCCTTTTGTGTTCAGAACCACAGTCAGTGACGCTAACTTACTCTATCTCCTACAAGCTATATCGTTACCACTTTAAAACGTGAATTTTATGAAAGGCTAAAAGTGATCACGGAATCAGTTCTTCCGCGTGACACATGCAGGCTTTTATAATAGCATACCAAGCTTAAATCGTTCACCTGTATAGAAAGGGCGGGGATACACACTTATCGCAATCATCCGGATTTGAGAGTGATACACTCTACTACTTTTCTTCATCTTTCCCCGGACAAAGACCATGGTAATTCAAAACAAACAAACAAACAAACAAACAGTTGATTTATATCAGAACGTAGAGATTTTTTGTGTTTCATGTATGTATAGGTCATCTCTTGATGTATAGTAGGCATTTGTTGTCGTTTTTACAGCGTTTCCTAATAAATGCCTATAGCGAAAACCCAACAAAACTTCTATCAAGGAAGGAAGGGAACTTAAATTTAATTATCACATAGTTTACAGAAATCAGACATGTAAATAAGGCAATCATATACATCCGCACGGCCGATTGTAATCTCTTACTTTGATTATCAAACATGATCGCCTGCATTTACGTGCTTTTTTTCTAATTTCCTGAACTTTGCCTGATTTTCTCTCTTTTTTTTAAACAATTGCTCGAAACATTTAAAAATCGTAACACAGTCTGCTATCCCACAACATAATATTCCATGATTTGTCACTTATTGTTTGTCGGGTGACGCCAAATGTTGGAATCTCGAGCGATAATACACGGCATTTTGTTTGTTGGTTTTCGTCTCATCGCTCAAAAGAATTTTGACTACGATTACAAGACATAACTGATGGTTTACAGAAGTGATCATCAATTCAGTAAGGATTAGTTAAGTCATGAATTCACTTTACCCATCATGACTGTCTAATCGAACTACGACATTGTTTGGGTATAACCGCGCCTTTTTATTCTCATAGTTTAAACTAATTCTTGACATAATCAAAACAAATAATTCTTTATTAAATTTCTCAAAATACTCAAAAGACGGCCTAAGTTAAAACTTTCTACAAAGATTGCCTATACGGCAATCTTTACTAGCCTAAACAAGTTTTCTAGAGCTATCAGTTCCCCCTATGACAATGACTTCGATCGCGTTTTGAACTTGTATCGAACTACTTTCAAAACAGCTACCTTTGTAGTTCGATTAATAAACCAGTCTTTGAATTCATAATCAACATTCGTAATCGTAACAATACAGTAACATAGTACTGCATGTCAATAAAAGTTGGAAAATGTAAATGCTATAATAGTAGCGCAAAAAAAAAAAAAATGAGTAACGATTATCTTCATACATTCCAATTCCTAGTGATGTCGCTACGAAAATGACACATGGTTTGGTTCAAGCAAATAAAAGTAATAAGGAATGGGATATACTTCTAATGATAGTACCACGCCGTACAATGCATTTCACTGTATTTTGTAACATTTGGTTACGTTTTTGTGCGCTTTACGTACGGAAAATAAAAGGCAGATTGGTGCTATTAACATGCTAACACGCAACGCATTCAAAATGTTTTTTGAAATACACTGTATACAATATAATGTTTTAGTATACGGTTTGAAACTTTTAATTTGCGAGTCCTTTATGAAATTATAAGCAGGGTTATTACATTATCAAGCAAAAATTAAAGTATTTAGGGATTCGGATTTGCGCAGGAGACTAACAGTGCTATATATGGCGATCGTTCGCAACAGAGACAATCCTCTTCAATAGATGTACAATGTAATTCTGTTTTCATGAATTGAAAGAGAAACGAAAAGAAGTCAACTTTTTAACTTCATTTAGCTTTCTCACAAATTGAACTTGATTTGATCTGCCATGCATGATATCGCTGTGTGCTCTATTAATTATATCAAATCATTTAATCGGCGTGCTTGTTTTTTATGCAGAATATCACAGGTAAGTTTAATTCATTGAAGTTCATAATGTTTGTACATACGGCGTGTTCGTTGTTTTCTATTTTCATTTTTATAATATATCACGTGTCCATTATCTGATTCTGACCACGAAAATATGGCGACTGTTTAAATGCGGAGCATGTACTGGAAAACTGTAATGTCTCCTGCCAGTGTAGACAAACTAATTTCTAGTCTATCCCCGCTTAAAATTGAAATGAAATTGAACAAAAAACAAAAAACCAAAAGGAAGTTCGACTTTCAGTAGATTTCAACCGTTTTGTATAGTGCCTGATTCATGTAATGGACACAATTCTTTAGCACATAAGCAAGCACACAACTTTCGTGAATAGATGTGTCTTAATGATTGCATCTCATGGAAGAAAACTCGTCTCCTTGCCTGAATTTTAGCTTCTTCCTGTTCAAGCTCACGTGAAAGAAATAGTTGAACATCAATCGCAATCATTAAGAGAGGCACATCCTTAGAAATAAGCACAGGAGTACTGAGACACACTACGAAATAAAAACGGGCCTTTTACCGCTATTGACAACGCATGACATTAAAATGCTTTTTTTTTTTTCCTTGGGGGAGGGGGGTAATATTCTGAAGGTTCGTTAATCACACAATGAAATATGGTTTGCTATTAGCTTAGGTTCGTTAACAAGAAAATTAAATGCGGATCCTTTCCGGTAGTTCCTTTACCCGAAAGTAATCAAGCAATATTTTTTTTTTTTCTAATAAGGTTTGTGAATACAAAACGAAGTGAAGAAGGCCTAAGTATTAATTCCGAATATTTTTCAGTATTATTATTTATGATCCACTTCTCAAACGCAGAAAGATTGTAACTGCACATGTGATGTAAAAAACAAAAAATAATTCCGCTTAAGCTACAAGTTAATTGTTTTTATATGCTATGCTATTAGAAAAGTGACTGAGAATCATTGTAAACCCAACGTGAAGCTGTCAAGCCTACATCAACCTTTGCTTCTGATACGTATAATATGTGCAGCATTGGCAAGCGTGATAAGCGATAATTACTGTGCACGCAACGCCTAGATAAAGGAAATGTGCCTTTAATATGGTGGGAATTCATAATGTTACGGCTGTATACAGCTGCAGCAGAAAAGACGCGAAAGCAGTTTTTGATGCTCTGCAACATTACGACCATGTGCGTAATTTGAGGGTTTTAAGTACACGCAAAGAACACGATCTCAAAAGACGACTATCGTTAATCAACTTCATTGACTTTTTCTACCGATGCTGTCTTTTGAACCCCCGCTTAGAATAGGTTCTCAGGTTCTGTTTAATAGGTATTGGTACTTGCTAAACGCATCCTCTTTAGTTTCCATTGACAACAACATGGGAGGAGAATGGAAGCGATGAACGCCCTCGATAAAAGACGCTTCTCGTAAGACGCATTGCGTGCCCGCCTACAATAGGTTCTCAGGTTCTATTTAGGTATTGGTACTTGCTAAACGCATCCTCTTTAGTTTCCATTGACAACAACATGGGAGGAGAATGGAAGCGATCAACGCCCTCGCTAAAAGACGCTTCTCGTAAGACGCATTGCGTGCCTTCTTTTCTTTCTACTGTTTTCTATTGTTTGTGAGTTAAAAACTTGCGGCAAACCACAACGCAGCCGACACACAACGCGTACCGACTCATTCATGCGGCGGCAGCGGCATGGACACAAACGCGCCGAAGTTTACATTCGGGCTGCCGTATTGGTCAGAATCGTTAATGATAGACCTGTCCTGCGATTGGTTATCTTACATACCCAAGCTATCGCCTTATACGGTAGTGCGTGCGATGGAGCGTAAACGCCGTCGCTAAGCAGGACAATTGTATTGTTTCGTCCCGTGAAAGAAACAGGTTGTGGCCATGAACATAGCCTGAACTTTGAGAGCGATTTTCTCCGTTATTTAGAAAATCAACTGACATAACAAACGTGGTTAATATTCGTTTTATGATCTATAGGGATGTCGAAATGAGTTGTATTACATAATCAGTGTAAAGCTTAGAGTCTGTAGAATTCACTTATAGGCATAACTACGATTTCATTTTTTGCGACTTTTGACTCATTCCGACGGATATTCCTAATGGATGAAAGGTTTTACTTTGTTCGTGTTCATAATTGGCGTCCTTGCACAGTCCTGTGTACAGCACGCTTTACATAGTGATAAGATTGTTATATTACACAAGGCCAAACTATAACTTCTGTATACCGGTACTTCAATTGAAAATGAATAAAAGCATGGTTTACAGATTTACAGTATATGTTCATATGTATTGCTGATTTTTTTTTTTTTTTTTTGGGGGGGGGAGGGAGTTGGCCGAAATTCCAGCGATTCATTGTAACAGTTGATTACTTTCCATTATAGTAACATTAGGAAATAATGATCATAGATCTATCGCATTACATACCATTATTTTCTTTTCTTCTATTTCATTATCTTGTGTGTCCTCTCTACTCTCCTCTTTGTGCAAGAACTGAAACAGTTCAGCGTTTCACCTGATGCATCTTTAATCAAATAAGCATGTGTGCCTAAATAAATTGTAACCCTCATCTGTTCATGTACACCTAGGTTCATCTGCATACACAATGTGTATAATTAGTATTAGTCATTGTTGCTGTATGCTTCAAGTCACTCGATTTTACAACTTACTACTTCAATGTGTTTGATTTGTAGTGGCAAAAGTTCATTGCATCACTAAACTTTGTTTGCTTGTCCCGGTGTGTGTGTGTGTGTGTGTGTGTGTGTGCACGTTACAGATCTGACACAAACATACTAGGTGTTACAAAAAACATTTCCCACTTCTGATGCTTAATAGCTTCGAAAACTATTTATCAGATAAAATTGTCATTGATATTAGTTATAGCTGAATAGTGTACAGTTTAGTTGGAGGTGATTTGAATATGAAAACCTATATCAGTTTCATGAAATCCATGATTAATTTCAAAGTTAGGTTCCAGATTTTAGTCAAATTTTAACCCTCTGTACAAAACCTGAACTTTACACAGGAACTAATGATGTGTATGTGAGAGTGTACTTACAAAGACCCTGAACAATGGACCTGGATACCCCCTGTTCAGAGCTCTGTTCCAAGGCACACGAATGCTTTATTGCCCTGGGCACTGCTAGTCTGAATTCCTAGCAAATGGTAAAATGCATGCGCATGAAAAAAGTTTTCCTGTGCTTGCATACACCACATTTAAAAATGAATAAGGACTAGCTCTGATGGTGAAATTCCTCATGAATAAATAATAGAGCATTCAAATCCTGGTCATTGTCCAGGACCATTGTCTGGGTTTCAACTACACACTCCCATACACACCAATTGACTTCTGTGCAAAGTTAAAGCTTTGTACAGAGGGTTGAAAATAGAGCAAAATCTGAAACCTAACTGAAAAACTAATGTTTAATTTAGTGAAACTGAATTATGCTGTCATTTCAAAATTGCCTCCAACAAAATTGTACACTATTCAGATATTACTCGTATCAATGCCAGTGTTATCTGATATATAGTTTTTTAACTATTTAGGATCAAAAGTGGGAAATGTTTTTTGTAACACACATATTGTACTTTGAGGGAGACACCAAAAAATAATTTAGCTAGTTTATCACGTATATTGCCACGTTGTTGTTGTTGTTGTTGTTGTTGTTGTTGTGTTGTTGTTGTTTTTTTTCACTCAAAGAGTAATTCGGTTGTCCTAATCTTAGCACACAGCGTATGATTGTGGATGACCTGCGTCGGTGAGGGCCTTCTTCTGGAACCAGCGATGTGTGGAGTAGCGAGTGGGCGGCGCGGTAGACGTCGGGGGCGCTGTTGTGAGGAAGTGGGAGAAGGGATATCATATGAGAAGAAGAAGTAGAGGGGGAAATGTGTTGTGGAGAGAGTGTGCTATTGTTATACAATATAATAATATATAATATAGCTGCTGATGTTCGATGGTTTGTTGATAAAAGGAAGCCAGATGTTGTTGATGTAGGGAGTCCAGTATCCTGTGTAATAGTGCCGTGTGTGTGAATTTCTATAGCTTTTCTGATGCATCGTGTCTTCCAGTTTTGTTTTGTTTTTTTGCTTTTTTTTTTTTGGATGGATGTGATGCGTTTGCTGTCTTCCCAGTTGATGCGATGTTCCAACTGTTGAGCGTGTTTCACGATGGCTGATTTTTCCCATTCCGAACGTCTGTAGCATGTTTTGTGCTCTTTCAGTCTGGTCTCTAGTGATCTCCCTGTTTCACCTATACGTAAACCTTCGATCCCGCATTCGCATGGGATGCAGCAGACACCTGGCCGTTTGTATTTGGGGTGCGTGTCTTTACGTGAATGCAATGTATTGTGGAGTTTGTTAGAAAATGTGTGTCATACCTGGCTGTTGGCGGACTTGAAGATGTGTTGTAGTTTGTGCGAGGTGGCACATTGTGAATGAGATGTTAGAATGTTGTTCGTTGAGATACGTGGTCCGTCGTCTGTCGTGCGTTGTGCCTATACTGTTTACATTTTCGTCTTCCTCTTGAGAAGTCCATTGCCGATTTTCACCAAACTTGGCAGGTAGCAGCCCTAGGGGGATAGGATTTCAATTTGTTCAAATGGGCACCATGCCCCACCTGGGGGCCCTATAAGGGGGCCCAAACCCCCTAAAATTAAGGAATCTTTAAAAATCCTCTTTTTTAGTATAAAACTAGAAGTGCTATGCAGAGCTAAGTTAATACTATTAGTTACTAGTATAGTAGTACAATACTACATTGATGACTGTAGTTTCAAGTTTGTTGATGGCAGAATCAGGTGGGGTGCCCCCCTTGAGACCCAGGGGAGGGGTGGGGAGGGGTCCTACTCGGGGCCTAAATCGTACATTTTCATCTTCTTGAAAACCCCATGACGAATTTTCACCAAACTTGGCAGGTAGCATCTCTATAGGGGGATAGAATTTCAATTATCCATCAAAATGTGCGCCATGCCCCTCCTGGGGGGGGGGGGGTTCCCTGGGAACCCAAACCACCCCTCAGTAAGGAATCTTTAAAGATTTTCTCTAGAAACCAGAAGTGATACAGCTAAGTTTATCGATGACTGTTATTAAAGTTTGTTCATGGCAGAATCAGGGGTGCCCCCCCCCCCCTGGAACCCAGGGAAGTCGGTTGAGATGGGTCCAAATGGGGACTTAAATTGCACATGTTCATATTCTTCTTGAAAACCCCTTGGTGAATATTCACTAAACCTGGCAGGAAGCATGCCAGGGGGCTAAGATCTAAATTTGTTCAACAGGGGACCATGCTCCCCTTGGGGGCCCCTATCATTACAATTCTTCTTCTCTAAAACCAGAAGTGATAAAGCAAAGTTATTATGAGTTTGTTCATTGATGACTGTAGTTCCATGTTTGTTCATTGCAGATCCAGGGCTAGGGAGGGATCCAGGGAGGGAACTAAATGCGTACCTAAATTGTAAATTTTCATCTTGCTCAAAAACAACATAATGGATTTTCACCAAACTTGGCAAGTAGCATTCCTACAGGGATAGGATCTCAAAAGTATTTGAATGGGTAACATGCTGTCCTTAGGAGACCCCAGGGGTCCCAGACGTCCTAAATTAACTAAATCAAGGAATATTCAATAATACTTTTTCTCTAGAATCAAAAGTGATAGAGCTTTAGTGTTTTATTTCTTAAACTGCATAGTTCAACCTTCTATAAAGTACAATGTACTTTTTAAATATTTTTACCTGTGTGATGGAATATGCAAATGGACACCATGCCCCCAACTCTCAAAGCTGCCCATGCCCCAAGTTTCCAATGTTCTCAGGTAAGAGTCTGCAAGAATGCATGGAAGGTGAACTTGCGATACTCAGGTGAGCGCGAGACCCCCGGGTCTCTTTTATGGTTCGATAAGCATCGGGAATTAAAGAAATATGATTATACAACAACAAAAAATAAAGAACATATTAATATGATATCTAAATCATTATTTGTGTTATTTTCCTCAGATCCTCGTCGACCTTTCACATGACGACTTTGGTTTATCCTCTTTAGTAAATTCTTATCTAAGCTCAATGTCGCAGGAACATCTTACTGTAGGCCTACAAGACGATTTTTTGTTATGCGTTGTGATTTTCAGATACACTCGTATTGTTTGAGTTGTGGGGAAAACCCGCTTCAATAAAGATAAAGGGTCGCAGTGAAAATGTTACGACAAATATAGACATTACACTGATAGCTGCTCGAATAGCCTCACCATTTTGAGAGTGCTTCGTGAAATATATCTATTTCGTTTGACTTACCCTTGATACTCTATTTGGGTCTTAAAAGTATAAGACCACAGTCACTTTAAGTGGCGCTGCATCTTCCTACGGGCTGAATAGGCAACAGATTGTGATTTCATGCCTAAATATACTTCGGAGCCAGACTAGCAATGTTGAACCCGAAAGTACAGCATACTTGGTAAGCACACAAAACGATATACACACACACTGACATGTACAAATAATGAATGGTTGATCACTAATTATACTTGTAATTGATTCTCCCTTGTTATTACGTTAATGGTTATTACGTTTCTTTTATGATTTTTGCTGGTTTTGTTTACTATGTAATGCCCCACAGCCTGTGTTAAAATTTGTAATTTTGTAAACATTATGCCAAACAGAGAAACTGGCGCAGCTTTAAATAATATTGTTGCTTGAATAAACATATTAATCACTGTCTCCTAGGGAAATAAATCAGCGTCTAACAATATTATCGTCAATTGGTGGAAAAAGATAAGAGGTTAGAGGATGACGAGAAATAAGTTGAACTTCCCAGGTCAAAATTCCATTACGATTTTGACCATTGGAAAACCATAAGGCTATTGGTTTCAATAAGGAAAGGCAGGCACTAGACCATTAGAAAACCACTAGAGATAGAGCCTGTTGTACCATTAGAAAACCATTAGAGAAACGGCCTACCGGACCATTAATGGACCATTGGAAACCCACAGAGGAATTCAGAATACAGAACTGCACATTTTACAACGAATATTATTACAGGTAATGGCAATTTATCAATACAGTAATTGTCAATATAACATAGATAACAACATGCATCAGACCAGACCAAAAAAAAGAGAAAAAAGACTTACGAACTCCATGGTTACACACCTGCCACACATTTTTTTTTTTTTGTTTCATTCTTTATACATCACTATGCACTATGAGTTGGCACAAGTCAGACGTCTTTTGGTGTTACATTTTCACTATGTCAACTGTGGCCTACATGCTCATTCACATTCTTTACATAATTTAAGCAACTGAATCGCAAGACTGAGAGAGGCGTTTATAACAACGTTTATATAGAATATTTGGAATAGAGCGCTTGTTGTAATGTGCTTCTAATCGGTCCATCGAATGTAATGATGTTAGACATTATTTCCTTCCCTTAACCCTATTAAGCCCAAGCTATTTTGACCCTTCCCAGGCCCAAGGGGGGGGGGGGCACATTGTGACCCCCCCCCCTATATAACTTTGTTATTGTTTGATGTTTCATCGTCATATTTGGCACATGGGTAGAGCAACTCATACTCTACATGACTGCATACTTGAATTTTTTCAAGGTCACCCATAGAGGGCGCTAGTTACCAAAACATAAAGAAATACATAGGAAATATGTTAAAAACATGATTTTTTTTTCTGTATAATTTCTTTATCCCCAGTATATATGTCTTATCATAGACCCATATTTTTTTCATATTTGATGTGCAAGTCAAGGCTCATTATTTGTTATGGTTGAAATTTCTCAAGGTCACCACATGGGGGCGGTATTCATAAAATATTCACAAAATAAAGAAATACATTATGAGACCTGTGATGTATTGTTTGGGATAGGTACATGCATAGTAATCATATTTCATATTCCCATAATATTGGAATTTTAAGTTTGCAGATTGATAATGTGATAAACAAATGATATTAGAGGTATAACTTGGGTGAAGGAATCAAAATGACACAAAATAGAATGGCAATCTTCGGAAAATACTGTTATTTTCAAATATCTCTATTATATCTATTGTTTTATGCCGTTGGCACAGAAAAACAAAGGAAATAATAGGAAAAGCATTTCAGAGCCATAATTACTATACATTTTGCTTCTTCAGCAAATTTCAGCCAAGAAACGCCTATTTCATACATTATAATATTGTAAATTGGAATTGGAACAGAAAAATACGCAAAAATCTGACTGACATGGTTGTCACTTTATGGTTGCCATGGCAACCAGCAATATCAAATATGGCTAAATTATATATCAAAACGTTCGGAATAAGATTTTAGGAAAAGTCACCAAATTTTGTTAAAATTGGATAGAGGGCGAAGGAGTGGCGAATGAAAATCTGGTAGGGGGGCACAATGTGCCCCCCCCCCCCTTGGGCTTTATAGGGTTAAAGGCATTTGGACGCAATGTAGTCCCTCCAAGGTTGTTCATGACCACCGTTAGAAAGGACAGTGATAATAACGGGCAATGATGTACATATAGTATTACGAAAGAGGTTCAAGAGATGGAGTCGCAACTATGCATTTACTACACACTTACTTATGAAACTGTTACAAAGGTAATATTCAAACAATGACCATTTAAGTATGAAGAAAGTTAATTTTGTTTTACGATTTGATGAAAGAGAATGAAGAAAAAAAAAATCTCCAGGAAAGTAAACTTAGGAAAAATGTTTTGTTTTTTCATGAAAGAAAAACACATCGTTTAGATATTAATAAATTTTTTTAAATACATGCCAAGAGTATATAAAAAGGCCATTTTTATATAAAAAAGGTTAATCATGTTCTATTAGATGATGCGCGAGAGTGAATAAGCATTCTCCAGAAAACTGAAACGTAAGAAATAGTTTTGTATTTTTCATTATGAAGTCAAGGTACATATTATTCATGAACTGCGTAGAACAAAACTGTAGCAAACGTAATACAAAAATGGGAAAGTTTGTAAGAAGAGATTTACTCTATGAGATGATGCCAATGAGTCAGAATATTGATGACTGTTGTTCAAGTTTGTTCATGGCAGAATCAGCCCCCCCCCCCCCCCGAACCCAGGGGAGTTGGGTGGGATGGGTCAAATGTGGACTTAAATTGTACATGTTCATGTTCCTCTTGAAAACCCCTTAAAGGGACTGTACAGTACTGGTTGAGGTAAGGGATTCATGTTTTGAATATTTCTAAGTGAGATAATGAGAAACCTCTTATGAAATTTGAAAGAGCATGTAATTTTAAGAAGGATTCAACGTTTATTTGATGAAAATTGGTTTTGAAATGGCTGAGATATCAAAAAAAGTGATAATAATAAAAGGCGACAGGCCACAACTTTATTCGGATCTCTTTGTTTCACCTTGTTTTTGGATATCTCAGCCATTTAAAAACCGATTTTCATCAAATAAACTTTTGATACCCTTTAGAATTGCGTGCTCTTTGACATCTCATAGAGTGGTTTCTGAATATCTCGCAAAACGTTAAAAGCTAAATCCTCACCTCGACCAGAACTGTACACACCCTTTAATGACCTGGCAGGAAACATGCCAAGGGGTTAAGATCACAATTTGTTCAACAGGGCACCATGCTCCCCTTGGGGACCCCTAGACATTATGAAATATTAACAATTCTTCCTCTCTAGAACCAGAAGTGATAAAGCAATGTTACTATGAATTTGTTCATTGATGACTGTAGTTCCATGTTTGTTCATTGCAGATCAAGGGCTAGGGAGGGATCCAGGAGGACCTAAATGTGGACCTAAATTGTACAATTTCATCCTGCTGAAAACGGGTGCTGTTCGTTATACCGAAGGTTCGTTGTTCCGAAGGTTCGTTATTCCGAAAGTTCGTTAATCCGAAACACACAAATTCCCTATACCTAGAAGTTCGTTAATCCGAAAATGAAAAGAGGTTCGTTAATCAAAACATTTGTGGCATTATTCCGAAGGTTCGTTAATCCGAAAATGAAATAGGGTTCGTTATTCCGACGGTTCGTTGATCCGAAATGAAATATGGTCAGTAGCGAATCTTCGAAATAGCGAGCGTTGTGTCATTTTCGGATTAACAAACCTTCAGAATAACAAATCTTATTTCATTTTCGGATTAATGAACCTTCGGAATAAGAAACCTTATCACATGTTCGGATTAACGAACCTTCGGAATAACGAATCTACGGAATAACGAACCTTCGGACTAAAGAACCTTCGGAATAACAAACTGTAACCGCTGAAAACAACAATAGATTTTCACCAAACTGGGGAAAGAGCATCCCTAGAGGGATAGGATCTCAAAGCATTTGAATGGGTAACATGTTTTCCTAAGGGAGCCCCAGGGGTTCCAAACTTCCTAAATTAACTAAATTAAGGAATACTCAATAATAATTCTTCTCTAGAATCAGAAGTGATAGAGCTTTAAGTGGTTTTTTTCCCAAAAAAAAACTGCACAGTTCTACCTTCCATAGTGTACAATGTACTCGGTAGGTATTTTTACCAGTGTGATGGAATATGCAAATGGACACCATGTCCCTAGCTCTCAGAGCTGCCCATGCCCCAAGAGTATGCAAGAATGCATGGAAGGTGAACTTTGTGACGATAGTCGGGTGAGCGCGAGACCCCCGGGTCTTTTGCTATGGTTTGATAAGCATCGGGAATTAAAGAAATATAAGTATACAACAAAAGAATAAAGGACATAACTATCTAAATCATTACTTGTTGTATTTTCCTCAGCTGTTTGTGGAAGTGCACCTTTTACGTGACAACTTTTGTTCATCCTCTTCAGTAAATTCTCATTTAAGCTCAATGTCGCAGGAATACCTTACTGTACAAGACGGAATTTTGTTATGCATTGTGATTTTCAGATACACTCGTATCATTTGAGTTGTGGGGAAAACCCACTTCTATAATATAAAGGGTCGCAGTGAAAAGGTCACGATAAATATAGACGTTCCTCTGATAGCTGCTCGAATCGCCTAACCATTTTGTGAGTGCTTCGTCAAATATCTCTTTTTCGTTTGACTTACTCTTGATACTCTGGGTCTTAAAAGTATAAGACCAAAGTCAATCTAAGTGGCGTTTGCATCTTCCTACAGGCGTAATAGGTAACAGATTGTGATCTCATACCTACATGTATTTCGGAGCCAGACCAGCAATATTGAACCCGGAAGTGCAGCATACTTGGTAACCATACGAAACGATATCCACACACTGACACGTACAGATAATGCATGGTTGATCACTAGTTATACTTGTAATTGATTCTCCCTTGTTTGGTTTTTACGTTTCTTGTGTGACTTTTGCTGGTTTTGTTTAACATGTAATACCCCACAGCCTATGTTAAGATTTGTAATATCGTAAATAGTATGCCAAACAGAGAAACTGGCGCAGCTTTAGATAATAATGCTGCTTGAATGAATAAAATTATATTAATCACTGTCTCCTAGGGAAATAAATCAGCTACTAACGGTCTTATCATAAATTGGTGGAAAAAGATAAGATGTTAGAGGATGACGATAAATGAGTTGAACTTCCCAGGTCAAAATTCCATTACGATTTTGACCATTAGAAAACCATTAGGCTATTTATGGTTGCAATAAGGAAAGTCAGGCACTAGAACATTAGAAAACCACTCAAGATAGAGCCTATTGTATCATTGAAAAACCATTAGAGATACAGCCTATTGATGGACCATTAGAAAACCATTAGAGTTATAGCCTACCGGACCATTAATGGACCATTGGAGATCCACAGAGGAATTCAGAATACAGAACTGCACATTTTACAATGAATATTATAATATGAAATGGTAATTTATTACTACAGTAATTGTCATTATTATAACATAGAGAACAACATGCACCAGACAAATTGTAAGACTTACGAAATCCATGATTATACACACCTGTCATACATGTTTTTGAGTTTCATTGTTTGATTTCTGCTGGTTTTGTTTAACATGTATAATCCCTCAACCTATGTTAAAATTTGTTATAAACAGTATGCCAAACAGAGAAACTGGCGCAGCTTTAGATAATAATGCTAAATAATAAATGTATTAATCACTGTCTCCTAGGGAAATAAATCAGCGGCTAACGATCTTATCATTAATTGGTGGGAAAAGATAAAGAATTAGAGGATGATGAGATATGACGAGATATGAGTTGAACTTCCCTGGTCAAAATTCCATTACGATTTTGACCATTACAAAACCATTAGGCTATTAATGGTTTCAATAAGGAAAATCAAGCACTAGACCATTAGAAAACCACTAGAGATAGAACCTATTGAACCATTAGAAAACCATTAGAGATACAGCCTATTGGACCATTAATGGCCCATTGGAGATCCACAGAGGAATTCAGAATACAGAACTGCACATTTTACAATGAATATTATTACATGTAATGGTTATTTATTACTACAGTAATTGTCAATATAACATAGAGAACAACATGCATCCGACAAATTGAAGGACTTACGAAATCCATGATTATATACACCTGTCATACATATTTTTTAGTTTCCTTCTTTATACATCACTATGCACTGAACGACATTGTCGCCATCGTTAGTAAATGATTTCTTTTATTTTTCATAAATATAGAAGTGTAAAACCGCCTTGTACAAGATTCCTGACATTCAGCACGTTTTGTGTGATACATTGTTGCTGCAATTTGTAAGGAACCAAAGATGCTGCAGTCATTGTCGTTGTAAAAACTGAAATTATAATGAAATCTTGAAAATATATGCAAATTAATTTCTAATGGACTGTACACTTTCACTTTCTTTAGGTCCTGTTGGTTTAATGGTCTCTTAGGTTTTGATAGAGAATTTGTTCTATGGTATATGCAGGTTTCTAATGGCCCACTAGGTTTTTATGGAGTCTGTTCCAATGCTATCTGTTGGTCTGTCTTGATGGTTGATAAGTTGGGTTTTTTTTTTCAATGGAATCGTTTCTAGTTATATCTATTAGACCATCAGAATGTCCATTTGTGATTGCTTTTGGTCCACCAAACCATCACAAATCAATAATGGTCTCTTTTAATGGTCTCCAATGGAATTTTGACCTTAAGGTACAGCGTACTGGATCATTAGAAATTATGTGGAGGTTTCTAATGATATAGTTTGTTCCACAATAATATTAGATACCATTAGACCCATAAAACAGTCAAGATTTACTCTATTGGACCATTGGAAATTCTCTGGTGGTTTTCATGTTATACGAAATCTGCTTCACCATAAGATACCATTAGACAAATCGAAAGCGGTAAAATCCTCACGAAACACAGCCAAATTTTAGTGGACCATTACAAATTGCCAAACGGTGTTTAATGGTTGCCATGTTGACGACGCAAATATGTAATGCTCTTCCCTAGACCATTGAAAAAAAACACATTAAGATGGTGTAACAACCAATAGACTTCTAGTGGTTTCGAATGGAGTTCCGCCCTGAGTTGGCACACCTCAGGCGTCTTTGGGACTTACGTTTTTAATGTATCAACAGTGGGCTGCTCATTCACATACTGTACATAACTTAAGCAACTAAATCACAAGACTGAGAGAGGTGTCTACTAATGTTTATAGTATATCAATTTGTTCGCATGACAGTAGAAGTTAAAGAACGTTAACAAACCTGGTAATACTTTGTACATTCCATGGTCACCGCTATATAGGACATTAATAACGGGCAATGATGTTGATAGAGAATTACAAAGGAGGTTCAAGAGATGGAGTCATAACTGTGCATTTATTAGATATTTACTTGTGAAACGTTTTGTACAACTGGTGCTTGTCTTAAGAATTTGGACTGAAAAAGTGCTGATTCGAATGATGTTAAAGGTAATTTGAATGCTCCAAAATGAATTTGAATGAAAAGATTATAAAATTGAAATACCGAACATGCCATCTAGGCTAAATTGTGCTAAACTGAATGCAGCAATTTGGAATTGGACTGAAAAAAAGTGCGAAATTGGCCGAGAAAACCTATATTTTCTAACAGTCCTACAGCACCATACATCAAACACCAATTCATGGTGTCAATAAATATGCCTTTTGATATTTGTTGAAACTTTGTATAATGGCACACTGACAAAAAACAACAACATACAAATGAAGACCTAAATATAAGAACGACCTAAGTCCAATTTTTGGCCAAATTAATTTTGACATGGGAAATTGTAGCTTATGCAAGGACTCATCTTGTGTATAAATGATAAAGCCTAATTACCCCCGGAAGTGTCTCAAATGAATGAGTTAAATCTTAAATGAATGTAAAAATGAAGGACTTGGGTCATTCTTACATTCATATTATAGCGCCCTCTCTCGTCCTTCTCTAATCTCTATAGCAGAATATCATGTATATGATTCAAAGAATGACCCAAGTCCATATGATTCAAAGAACGACCCAAGTCCATCACACAAAATGGGCTCTCCACAATTAATGTAAATGTTAATTGCCATAATAATATATGTTCTAATTTGTATATACAATATGCCTTCCCATCACAGTTAAATAGAATATTATTGGACAAATAAAAAAGATATGAAGTCATTTTAAGTTTACTCGAAATGGTCTTCCATGGACTTGGGTCGTTCTTATATCAGGTGTATATTCAGATACTCAAATGACAACACTTCCGTGATTGTTGTAAATATGACTTCGTAACATGCAATTTTTCATACGAATATTTTTTTTTTTCTGGCCAGTGGCTGTTCACTGTTCACTCTTGACGTATCAGGGAGATTAGATTCGCACAAGACTTCCCAAGAGAGAGAGAGAGAGAAAGAAATGATCGATATCGTCATGCAAACTGAAATGTAAATCCTAACCAGTTCACAAGGTTAGTTGGTGTGTAAATCACGTTGAAAGCAGTACTCAAAGGAAAATTGGCATTTTAAAGGCGATACCATAGGACGCCATGTAATATGACACGAATACAATAAACGGACATAATCCATTTTCTGGATAAATATTTGTCTTATTTTCCTCAGATTTTCGTTGATGTGTTCCTTTTATTTGACGACTTTTTATTATAATATCTTTCTTTTTCTTTGATAAAATATTCATTTTAGCTCAATTAGCTCATTGTGAGTGCTTCGTCACACATCTCTCTTTCATTTGACTATCAATACTCTGTTCTGATCTTTAAAAAGTAAGACCACAATCCATCTAAAAGTGGCGTTCGCATCTTCCTACAGGCTGAACAGACTATACTGGTTGTGACCTCATGTCTAACTGTACTTCTGAGCCAGATATAAATCAACAATATTGAACCCGGAAGTACGGCAAACTGGGTAAGCATATGTAACGTTAATCACACACGCATGTCATTTGTGCCTGACACGTAGTTTTACAATATTGTAATGCAGGATGACAATAGATATGCTTATTATGATTCGTCGTTAATTTTGATGGTTTTGTTTAACTTGTTTTACCCTATATAACCATATGTTAAAATTTTTAATATCATAGTAAAAAGTATCCCAAACAGAAATACTGCATGGCATAGTCTGTAATAATAACAATGTTTGAAGAAAAACTTTAATCATTGTCTCCTTTGGGAAAGAAAAGCTGCAGCGTCCAACGATTTTATCAAAAATTGGTGCAAAGAGATAGGACGTTAGGGGGTTAGGAGAAATGAGTAAATTTTGAAACAGGTCACATCTCGGTAGGACTTCCCTTATTACTTCATTGACAGTGGCCAGCCCAATCACTTTCATTACCATAACTTAAACAACTGAAACAGAAGAGAGAGAGGAGCCTTTTCATGCTTATAGATTATTTGGAACTCGATCATTGTGTCTGGAGATAAAGGACAAATTGTAACAGAAATATCGCTTGTTGTACAAAATGTACTGTGCAGCCATGCGGTCCATCAAGTATATACATATCCCCTTCCCTCAGATGCATTTGAAAGCAATTCAGTCCCTCCAATTGAATTTATTGCCACTTCATGGGGTGGAAAACCCTGGTCAGCAGAGCTGGTTTTCATACGGGTCCACATACATACATAAATAATGGTAAAAAGGGAAAAATACATACATCTTGAGTAAACACAGATATCATATACACAACAATACATACAGAACGATACTAAACACAAAAACAAGCTTAGATTCAAAAGTTAGATACATGTAACACTGTGAAAGCTGTAACAACTGAATTTGGCAGTTTTACCTCAAAATAAATAAAAGAAACACTTGATTCCATTACAATCTCTAAGATGAATAAAAATATGTAATATACTGCAAATCATTATACATATATGGATTTAAAAGTACATGAAACAACAAATTAAGTAAAAGTCACGCAAAGAGTACACAACTGGAAACAAACTTTCACAAAACGAAATACTAAATTACTGTAAATAAAATAAAGCAAAATCAAACAAAATGATAAAAACAAATTTCAGTTTAACAACCGAGCAGTCATAAAATATAAATACAATGAATCAAACATAGTTATGAAGCAATGAAACATCTTCAGTCAGTGTATTTAGATATCGCTTGAATACCTCCAATGATATGTGACCGTGCACCTCAAAACGAACATAAAGTCGCACACACTGATTTTGCGCGAGGACTGAAAATAAGTGAAATGGGTCAACCTAGCCGAACTTGACTTTTTCATATTTTCTGAAAGAAAGGGTCTTCTTTTACATCATGCTAAAATTTGGTATCATAAAACGGGCAGGAAAGTGTGTTTTTAGCACTTTATCTCGAACATTTTTGGTAGAATAGTGTGATTAGGTGTGCCTTTAGAATCCCTTTTTCATTTCTGAAAAACCTTGTCCACACTCTTCACTTTCAACTCTAATAACTTTCGAAAGGATAGTGCTACTGCTTTGAAAGTTTGCATCAATTATGGACAGAATGTGTTAATGAGGCATGCTTAATTTCAGTTTAATCTGATGATTCCTCCATTGTTGTTACTCTGGTGGTTTACTTCCTGTTTTCTGTCCCATTCATCGCACAGCCAGCACGGTTTGGTAAAGATTAAGCGCTTGAATAGACACTGTACTTCGGAGCCTCTTTTCTCAGTTCACACTTTTCCTGAGTTTGTGCTTTCTTTCCCATATTTAGATAGGTTAGGAGAGTCCATTTGATTTGAATTATACATCATTTTAAAGCTTAAAGTCTGCTCGTTCAGAATATGGTCTTAACTAAAAATTCATATCTGGCGACTTTTTGTTTGTTTTGAGGTGCAGGGTCACATATGGACGGAGTTACCGATTTTTTCAATCTTGCTCCCCAGTTAAGTGCCTCTATATGCGAACCTACGCTAACAATAATTGGTTTTGGGTCTAGGAAGCTTCAGCTGAGAATATCCAGAACGTGTATTGTAGCTATAGTGTCACGAGGAATAAAGAGTTCACTGATGTACGGGGGACCAATCTGCCTCACAGCTCTAAAGAGAGAGTGAGCTAATTGTTTAGACCTGTGAACGTTTCAACAATCAAGATGTAAAGTGTCATACAAGTCGTTCGAAGGAAACATAGAGTCAACCTGCAAGACAATTCTTAGAGAACGGTTTTGGAGAACCTGCAATTTATCACAGTTACGCTCTCCTGTATTCCCCCAGACTACATTACAGTAGTCCAAATGTGACTGTATTGTAGATTTATTGAATAACAACGAAACACGGATATCAATCATACTGCGTACTCTCTTCGGAAGATTTATATATTTGACTACTTTCTTATGAAGGTAATTAAAATGAGCGTTCCATTGCAAATTCTAATCTATCACTATTCCCAGATATCTACATGTATGTTTTCTCTGAATTGTATAATTATCAATAAGCACATTCATTTTCCTGGCATTTGATTCAATTTTCTTTAAACGTGATGATGTACCTAAAAACATATGTTCGCACTTCATCTTATTCACAAATAGTTTGTTATCCGATAACCAGTGCGATAGTGAAACAAGATCCTCATTTAACTGTTTAACAATTTCATCGGGTTTCTTTGCAGAACAAAATAAAGTGTCATCTGCGTAAATTTACAATTTTATTCCCCATGCTTAACAACAGAAGGAAATTCATTCACATATAAAGAAAAGAAGACAGGTCCAATCAGGGATCCCTGTGGTACACCACAGTTTATACTTTCCTTATCTGAAACAAAACCATTCACACAAATACATTGTGTCCGGTTCGACAGATAATTTTCAAACCATTTTACAGCATTTTCATCAAAGCCATAAATTGTTACTTTTTTAGTTAAAATACAATGGTTTACAGTGTCGAAAGCCTTTTTTTTTTTTTTTTTAATCAGACATACCTACCCCGACAATATTACCAGAGTCAATGGCATCAAAACACTTTTCTGTTACATTTAACAATGCATCTTGGGTGGAGTGCTTCGAACGAAAGCCAAACTGTTTATTTGTAAGAATGTGGTTTTCAATCAGATAAGTCTGAAATCGGTCAATAGGCGACTCTCTCTATAATCTTGGCAAAAATCGGGGTAACGGAAATAGGTCTATAATTGCCGATATCATCTCTGCTTCCTCCCTTGTAAACAGGTGTAACACGTGGGTAGTGATTTTAAGAGTTCACACACTTTCTTATCATCTACTGTTTTGAGGGAAAAATTTGCTGCAACCTTCGCTGAAGAAATACATTTCATTCGTTGATTAACTGCTAAACTCTCTCTCTCTCTCTCTCTCTCTGTAATATCTTCCCTATTTTAACAAAATAACGATTAAACAAACCTTTACCACTAACAGTCTCATCATTTACATTGATTGAAGAGATTTGTGAGTCTGTTTTCTTTCCTGGTAACACAGACCTCAAAGATTTCTCTTTTACAATTTCCAACTGTTTCCATCTTAAGCTACGGTCACAAAGGTTCGTACGAACGATGCGTTCGTACGAATGTCACTGTTCGTACGAATTCTGGAGTTCATACGGCCGCCTTACGAAGAGAGGGTTTCAAACGAAATTAAAAAAAAAAGAATCTAAAGGCTCGGTCACAAATGCCTTTACGAACTGCTACGAACGCCGTACGAACAATTTTTAGACAATTTCGTAAGATCTTCTTAAGAAGACCGTACGAAACCAGCGTTCGAAGACCGTTCGTAGACCGTTCGTAAGTTCGTAGCCTGGTCGATGGTCTTGTCCAAGATTTATTTTAACTTCGTACGAAACCCTCTGTTCGTAAGGTGGCCGTACGAACGTCGTACGAACATCGTAAGAACTACACACGATTCTGTAGGGTCGAGAGACAATTCTAGAAGCCTTAAATTCTTACGATGATTGTAAGAACGCCTAAAGTCGTTCATAGAGGGCTTTTACGTCTTTCGTAAGAATGCCTTACGAACGGAGATTCGTACGGCGTTCTTATGAACAACTCTTCGAGTTTGTAAGGCGTTCGTAGGGGACTCGTAAGGCGTGGGTACACAATTTGTGCAACTGTTGATTTTTAGGGGGTATAAAGCCAAAAGCCCGAAATTCAAATCCTCACTCTGTTCTATAAGTGTTCGATCAGAAAGCATCTCTTTTAAATATGGGACCAAAAGGGAAGGCAATCAAAGGGAAAAGGGGTAAGGGGAAGAAAAGAAAGGAGGGAGATGAGGAGGAAGGAGCAAGAGGGGGAGAGTTGGAGCAAAACCTCCTCCACCTCTACTTGCAGATGCAGGTGCAGTTGTAGTCTCCTTGGCACTACTGCCATCTTGAAGTATGAAACTTTCAACTGTTACAGAATTTTCGACATGACACGGCAGCATCTTTTTAACAACCTGACAAAATATACAAAAATCGTAAAATCTTTTTACGAATGACTTGAGAGTGCCGTGAGTTGCACGTACGACCATCTTACGACAAAAAGAAATCGTAAGATGGCCGTAAATCTGACGAAAGAATAACTCAAGGCATTCTTACGAAAAACGTTCGAATTCTAGGGCCATTGTATAACTGAAAATCATTTCGTTTCTCAAAAAGGTCTTAAGTTGTTCTTGCGAATTAAACAGCGGTCTTACGAAACTCGTAAGAAGGCCGTAAGAATCTGTGCCACATCTACGAATTTCTGCGAACTCCAGAATCCGTACGAACAGTGACATTCGTACGAACGCATCGTTCGTACGAACCTTTGTGACCGTAGCTTTAGACAAGACCATCGACCAGGCTCCGAACTTACGAACGTTCTACGAACGGTTTACGAACGCTGGTTTCGTACGGCCTTTTAAGAAGATCTTACGAAATTGTCTAAAAATCGTTCGTACGGCGTTCGTAGTAGTTCTGAATGGTATTTGTGACCAAGCCATTAGTCATAATAAATTTTTATAATTTTCCCAGTCCGAAGACAGCTTCTATCTCTTTGCCTTTCTTTTAAGCTTGTCCCTATCACGAATCAGAGCCAGGATGTCACTTGTCATCCATGGAGATTCTTTTTGTTTAACGCGCACTTTACGTATATGTGCATGGCGATCAATGACCTTGTTAAAGGCTCGGTCACAAATGCCTTTACGAACTGCTACGAACGCCGTACGAACGATTTTTAGACAATTTCGTAAGATCTTCTTAGGAAGGCCCGACGAAACCAGCGTTCGTATACCGTTCGTAACCCGTTCGTAAGTTCGTAGCCTGGTCGATGGTCTTGTCCAAGATTTTTTTTTTTTTTTAACTTCGTACGAAACCCTCTCTTCGCAAGGCGGCTGTACGAACGTCGTGCGAACATCGTACGAACTACGCAAGATTTTGTAGGGTCGAGAGACAATTCTATAAACCTTAAATTCTTACGATGATTGTAAGAACGCCTTAAGTCTTTCGTAAGAATGCCTTACGAACGGAGATTCGTACGGCGTTCTTACGAACAACTCTTCGAGTTTGTAAGGCGTTCGTAAGGGACTCGTAAGGCGTAGGTACACAATATTTGTGCAACTGTTGAGTTTTAGGGGTATAGAGCCAAACGTGCGAAGTTCAAATCTTCACTTTGTTCTAGCTGTTCGACCAGAAAGCATTTCTGTTAAATATGATACCAAAAGGGAAGGTAATCAAATGGAAAAGAGGGAAGGGGAAGAAAAGAGAAGAAAAGAGGGAGATGAGGATGAAGGAGCGAGAGGGGAAGAATTGGAGCAACAGCCTCCTCCTTCTCTACTTGTAGATGCAGCTGCAGTTGCAGTCTCCTTGGCACTACTGCCATCTTGAAGTATAAAACATTCAACTGTTACAGAACTTTCGACATGACTTGAGAGTGCCGTGAGTTGCACGTACGACGATCTCACGCCAAAAAGAAATCGTAAGATGGCCGTAAGTCTGACGAAAGAATAACTCAAGGCATTCTTACGAAAATTTACGAATTCTGGGGCCATAAATCATTTCGTTTCTCTAAAAGGTCTAAAGTCGTTCATGGGAATTAAACAGCGTTCGTACGATTTTCGTAAAGTAGGCCGTATAAGAATCTGTGCCCCATCTACGAATCTCTACGAACTCCAGAATTCGTACAAACAGTGACATTCGTACGAACCTTTGTGACCGTAGCTTTAACAATGATATGAACCTGTCATACATCGTTCCTACATCGGTTGCTTCATACACAGAGTCCCATTTGATATCTCCGATTTCTTGTATAAGATAATGTTTTTTCCTCAAATTTCTTATAACTGCGAACAAATTTACATTTATGTAAGTTTTATCTTTACGGTAGACACAACATATCATAAAATGATCAGTCATAACCACCTCATACACACAGCTGGATGCTACAATTGTAATTTAGATGACACATTAGTTAATATCAAGTCAACTGCGGTAGATGAAGTTTCTGTTACTCTCGTTGGGCGTGTTATTAACTGTGTACAATGCTTCCATGATATCAAATAACTTCCTCTTTTGCCATGATTTACACTGACTCAAAACATCACAATTCAAATCTCCAATCACTAAGAAATCATAAAATGATTCATCCAATGTTGTTTACATGACGACAAAAGTTAAAGGGAATCTCTCCCCTAAAATTTAAATTTGAGAGGTGTGAGAGCATGTCCCAAGAACTCTAAAGAAAATTCTATCCCGTCACAAAAACGTCCAAAACTGTGAAATATTAATTCTAATAAATCAGCACGCACCAGTGCGCGCTGCAATAGTAGCCAGATCTGAAAATAGTAGCCGCGCGTAGACCATCGGTGTGTGCACGTTTCCTTCGTTCACCTCCGTCTGCACACAGCAGATACTGAATACTGTATCGGTATTGCCTCATCGAGCCATATTATGCATCCGCATGAGTAGAGGCTGCCGCATCTGCCTGGCCAGTGGCCCGGCGCGGCTCGGTAGCACCAACCTAGCTGCGTACGTGGACATTTGCGTGCGTTTGCGTGTTTTGAGAGTATCGTCGTACACTGATCGTACAAAAATTACCGAACTAACGCAATCGAATTCTGTCGATAAGGCCAGAAAACTACTCTTTGATCAAGGCGCATGTAATTTTTGGCAGTTTAGAGATTGCTCTATGTCTCTTTATATACTGCTATATCTCTGAATGTGAGTAACGTTGCACTCTTATATTTCAGAAGGATATTACTAGTACAATAACCAACAATGTCAGAAAACTACATTTCTGTGTACAGATACACTTTAAGGAACATACGCAAAGCTGGTAACTCATTGCACACTCCATGGCCCCGCTAGATAGCGCATGAATACACTCGTGACGGGTAATGATGTTCATCCAGTTACGACACTTCATGATGTGTATTTCAATAATAATAATAATAATAATAATAATAATAATAATAATAATAATAATAATAATAATAATAATAATGTCTGGTGATGTCCGTCTCCTTTTCCTCGTCTTTCTTTTGAGGCAGTATTACTTTTATCCTAGTATCAAGGATGTAGTTGTTGTTGGTTTTTTTTTTGGTTTTTTTTTTCTCAAAGAGTCAATCGCGGAGATTTATGACCTGAAAACTAAATTTTGTATCAGACAGTCCAGGCAACTACCCTGTGAAGAATAACGACGAAATACCCTATAGAGGATAAAACGGGAGAACCGAGTGAGCTCGCCAAACCTGGCTCAGTGCCAAGCGAATCGCCTTCACGTGTAAAGTCTATGGGAACCGACAAAACAGCTTCGACATGCGTGTGTTTAAACACACACGGTGTATTTTGCTCCCCGCGGATTGCGCTCCTTTTCCCTCAGAGTGAAGATTATTAGTCTTTCCTTTCATAGACCCTTTTGCAGGATAATCCGCGGGGAGCAAAATTCACACGCTCTCTGTCATAGCACAACATGTTCGAAAATTTTGTCCACTTAGTCTCATTCAATCCGGTCTGAATTTTGTCAGGCTATCGCTACTGAAACAGAGAAAAACGCGCACACACCGCGTGCCTCCGTGCTGTTAGCCCACGTGGAATGGTTATCGTATTGCTCTCTGGCTCGCGTTGCATGCTTGGTTGCCGCTGTCCGCTGCTGTACGAAGGAACCTCGCTCATCTCACATTTGATGTAATGTACATGTAATCACAACTGTAAATTTTGGAAATGAATTATGTAGAATGAAATCGATGCTTACATCATTATAGTATGAACTTCAGGGGACATTAAAAGATGGTATCAACGCAGTTTATCAGAAAAATCAAATGTGAACTGATCACTTCCCTGCGTCGTTGGGAAAGTGCTGTGACATTGTAAAGGCAGTCTCGCTCGGCAGAGTGTCTGCTGTGGAAAGTTACGTACACATACCAGCCAGGGTTCTTCGGTGGGGTGGGGGAGTGATGTTTTTTTTTTTTTAATTTTAATTCCTTAGTGGGGTTTCCTCGATACCAGTCAGCTGCCACTGAGACCTTACATTAGCATGGTACAGTCTATCCCTGTGCATTAACTAGGCATAATTATTCAATTCTCTTTCCACCTCCCTGAATATGGAATATACGCTGCCATTACTGCATCGATAACATTTTATGAAGACTAAGATGGCGTTTTGTGTTATATCTACTTGGGACTGTGAGAGAATCATAACTGAAAATACAGCTGTAGTTCCAGTTGAGGAGATGTGTGATACCATCGTCTTTACAGTTCGGCAAGTGTACCGGCCACGGGCAGGTAGGAGAACGAAATCCATTCAGTTGCCAAAACTGGGTTTTGAAATTGCGTTCGATCGTCTATAGAAGATGTTCTTACTCTTATATTATAGATGCGTATATTATACTAATATCCACACTGCAGATGGTACAAGATGTGACTATTAAATACAGATTTAATAATTGATACATCATGAAATGATTTGAAAAGAACAAAAATAGTTATACGTTCTTCTCAAGAAACAAGTCACAACTGTATCTTGATAACATATAAGATACTCGATTTCAACACTTTCTGAATGATGCCAGTTTTCGTTTTGTTTTTGCTTTTGATGTTGACACCCTTGTGTTTGCTGTGGGTGCTTGTGCTTTTGTGCGTACATGAGTGTGGGGGAACTGTGTATTTTGTTTATTTTTTGTGTTTATGCAACGACGTGTACTTGGTGTAGTTTAAATTAGTTTGGATTTGTGCAAATTGTTGCTATCCATCTTAGCGCGAGTTACTTTACAATGCTTGGTGGATGTGAAGACTGTGTGTGGTATCTCCCAGGCTGGTATGTGACGCTGCGACTTGTCCGGCCTGCATGTGGGTGTACAGGGCCACCCAGCTCATGGCGAGCGTGCAGCGCTCGCACGAGCCAGCAAAATCCGCAGAATTTCTAGTCATAAATCGGAACGACCGGCAATGAGAATAGAGATAACAATCGCAACGCTTCGTTGAGCCGCTGAATAGCCCTGAGAGGGTATTTCAGGTTTATCCCTCACAGGGTACTTGCTTGGACTGTCAGAAAGAGGAGCAAGGGGGATGTTGGAAGAATGCGCAAGACCATGGAGTCAGTTTCTTTCTCTTTTTATTCCATTTCTTTCTTTCTTCTTCTTCTTTTTATTTGAGGCGGGTAGGTGGAAGGGTCAACCACAATTTAAATAATTATATTATCATCAATAAAACCACTCAGTGTTGGAGCACAAATTGGGTCATTTACCGTTAATGGCGGCTAAGAAGAAAAAAAAGGGGAAACCAATCATGGCCATCAAAACTTTCAAATGCTCTAACAGGAACACTTCTCTAGACGCCGAATTCATGGCATGTGCGTAAACCTAGAAAGGATATCGAGTCCGCAGTGAGTGTAGATCACAATTGACTGTCTTCACTCACACAAGTGTATTATGTTTTGATTTTCGTTGATTGGAAATAAACTATGATTTATTTATTTATTTATTCTGTCTTCTTTATACAGGGTAGTCTCTTCAGTACATTAAACTGCTTTACAAGAGAGCCCTGTATTACATAAAAACATTGAAATACAATTTACAATTCGAAACAAGTTTGATACAGTATAATGTTACAATCTATAACAATATATTACATAAAGTACAATACAAAATATGACAAGTTAAAACGGCAATCAAAGTATAAAACTAAGTATGATATAAGTTGAATAAAATGTATAACAATGTAAGATTAAAATACATCCTACATCTTACATTCAGGATAACAATTTACATTTATTATAACCAGTAAAACATCACCCATGATTTAAAAAAACAAACAAATACAATCTATCCATTATCCCCTATCCCCTATCCCCACCCCGCACCCCACCCCCTTTCCGGATAATACAGTGTAGTAGCTGCGGCAAGATGTTTTTGGGGAGAAAAAAAAAGGTGAATACAGTCGGCAAAAATTTGTTCAGCTAAAATGAAAAAAATCAAACTCTCATATTTACATAATTTCTTTAAATATGAAAACTACACATAAATTCGTACATAAATAAATAATCACTGTTTGGATTGGGTAAAACCTCAGATGGTTAAAATATATAGAAATTAAAAATCAAAAATCAAAACTTAAACGTTTACACTGTTTCTTAAAAATTTTCAAACGACACAGAAGTTTGTACTTGAATAGGTAACATATTAAAATACAGTGTGCCTTGATACGAAAATGTTGACCTCATATATTCTGTACGTGGTTTCGGAACAAAAAGAGGATTGTTTGCAGCATATCTTGTATAATACTATATCGGTCTGTTGGAAATTAGTTTCTTTAAATACATTGGTGTACGATTATTAATACAGTATTTGTCACTACAGCTATGTGTAGTGAGATATAAGTTCCAGGTCTTTGTTATGTAACAAGTCAAGACTAACTGTGTGTGAAACAGGTCTGAATTGACTAGGCTATACAAGAACCCCAATGTTAAGATAAGCCCCCTCTCCTTCCGGAGTTAACGTAAACATTACATAAAGACCCCTTTGTTTCACCCCAAGTTTAAGAGGTGGTCAGTGTTTGGAAGTAGCCCCCCTGTGTAACAGTGTATAGAAAGTTCAGTACAGCCAAGGACTCTGTGAAGTGCAGTTGTGTCCAGAAAAAGAAGGCAAATTCTGTGATGCCAGTAAGGCCCGAATGCGGTAAGAAACAACAATTCCTTACTATGTACTTGTGTATAGTCATTGTATATATTCCATATGTGCTTTCTATGTTATAAGAAAGTTAGTTAGATGATGCTAACTATGTAAGATACTGACTATAGTAGACAAAGGAGTTGTGGTTCAGGTGAATGTATATGCTCTCATGAGTGTGTCTTTGTTTGTGTGTGAGTAGTGCATGCATATGAGTAGTGTGTGGAGATCAGGTGCATGCTGTTGCTGTGTGAATTGTAGTGTTCAAACTTTGTAAGTAATTAGTATAAATGTCAGTGACCATCATGTGCATGACCTAGTAACATTCATAATCACAGATTTTAGAGTAGAATACACTGGGAGAAATAGGTGATATTCCATATCCTCAGTCATTTCTATGCTTGTAATATATCAGTGACATATAGTGTCATACAGAGGTTGTTCATCTCTTGTGGTATGAGAGAGAGCTAGTCATATGCACTGTGTAGTTAGATTATTATACTAGTACATGTATTCGAGAGTGACACACTATATACTTGTGTGATGAAAAGTGTAACCTTCACATCTACAATGGGTGACATAGTGATATTATTTGATTAGTAAATAAACATATTATCTCACAAGCAGATAAAGGAAGTCAGTTAGATAAGTGAGAGAAACATATGCACAACTGGATTTTTGTGTGTGTGTGTGTGGGCTGAACATCCCAATAGGAACTCAGAACAGTTTGCATGATTACTTACATCTCAGTAAAGGATTATAGTCAAGAGTTATAATTATTACCTTTTGATTAAGGGTGTGTTCAAATGGTATTTGATAGCATATTCATATGTTATTATTATGCTCTCTACGTAGAGTGAAATTAAATTAGTTTTCTCAATGCTGTTCATGAAAGCTGTGACACAAAAATATAAATTATCCGATATCGTATTTGGTTATTATTTATGGAAATACAAAGTTAGACATGAGTTATCACAGGTGTATGTTCACACATGATGAAGTTAAGATAGTAGACCAATATACATGCAGATTTTGATATTACTGTTCTACTACCTTGTTATATGAGTGTAAACAAGTATGCATTGAGTCTGTATATTGTTTCTATTATCACAGATTGTTATCTCAAGATCGATGACAAGTTTGGATTCAAGAATTAAACCGGATTTAGCTGTAATCTATGTTTCCAGTGTCATCTGTTGCATCTTGCGAATAACGATACAGGGCATATCACAGTGAACTGAAACTCCCCAGCAACTAGTTGTAGCTGGGGCAGCCACAGTATTCATCGCATAATCGGGACAGGTTGGGAGTAGCAAACACGGCCCCTTTAAGCGAGGTGCCCGATTTCGCGATGAGTACTCACCATACACTAACGGCATACGACATGTACATGCAGTGCACACACACACACACACATGCATACTGACGTACTGTACATGTACATGAATACACAACACGCTATCCCTCGGCGCGACCCTCCAACTCTCCCTGCATTCTCGTGGATCTCGCAATGATGTAGAGTAATCGCAACCGGGTTCGATTCTTCTGTCAAACACGCGTGTACACGTAATCAATGTCAGCTCATAGTCTAGATTCATAAAACGTTACGTATTCGCACATACATTGAACCCTTCTCATCTTTCACGCTCTCCCTCCCACTCTCTCCCCCATTTCACTGAATACGTAACTGTTCATAGCCCTCATTTCAATCACGTAACTTTTGCCCAGTCACAACTGAGGAAGATTGTGACGTACACACAGATCACAGTGCACTGTACAGCTGTATTGAAAGTTGAAACCAAAGACAATAGATAACAAGAAACGAAGGCGCGCGATAACAATGGACTTTGCCCTCAGAGTGTATATAGACTGAGATTAAACAACGCACACAGCCTGGGCTGTATGAGCGAGGCATGTTTTTTATTGGATGTGAGTCGAGTAGGAATTGCAAGCGAGCACATGGCTTTGCTTATGTAGGGGAGAAGAATGTTCGCGAAGGCATGTGCTTTGCAATGGCATGGATACTTATACACGGCGCTTTCGTGGCTATGCATGTACATGTACTGGATGGACGGAGGTCAAAACACACCAATCCGAAGCTTGCTTTGTAAGTTTGTTGTAAACGACAACTGATACGGAATCTTTGAAATATTTTTGTGGTATTTTGGTAGATTTTTTGTGTAAAATATTAACAAAATCAAAGATCGCTTGAAGAAAAATTGTCCCGTTTATCAGAGGTCCCCGCCCGATTATCCAGTGAAAATAACGTGCGTTGGAAATGTTTCTGGGAAGCGTATATCATTTAAGCGAGGATCCCGATTATCAGATGCCCGATTATGCGATGAATACTGTAATTTTAAACATCATTATACAATGATTGAATTTAATCCGTTGTTGCACTGATTGCCAATTAAGCAACCTTAATAAATTATCAGTTGATGTATATCTATCAGCATTTAATATCATTCTAGCATATCTGTTTTGAGCGCGTTGTAATCTTATTATATTATATTTTATAGTATTCCCCCAGATAATGCTACAGTAATCCAAATGAGGGACAAACATAGTATGATATAAATCAATCAAATTCTTCTGATTCAAATATGTTTTAATTCTACGTATATTTACTGTTACCCATGAAAGTTTACTCACAAGGTTATCAACATGTTTTGTCCATTTCATATGAGAATCAAAAATAACCCCGAGGTATTTCATTTTATCTACAACTTCCAGTCTGAAATTATTACATATGATATCAATGTTACAATTTCTTATTTTTTAATAGAACCAAATATCATAACCTTTGTTTTGTCAACATTAATATACATTTCATTTCTATCCATCCAATCAACTATCATATCAAACTGAGATTGTAATATAATCTGTAATTCTTCCTTGGTTCTTGCTTTGCAAAAAAATTACAGTATCATCAGCATATAATGAGAGTTTAGTCAATGGCATATACTTCATTTCACAGATATCATTAACATACATACTGAAAATCAATGGCCCAAGGGTGGAACCTTGGGCGATTCCTGTTTTCACCAAAAGAGAGTCACTCAAAATACCTTCGACTGAAACACATTGAGATCTGTCTGTAATATATGACTCGAACCATCTATACTCTGTACCCTTTATACCATACAACCACATTTTCTTTAACAGTTTATCATGAGGTATGACATCAAAAGCTTTCTGAAGATCTAAAAATACACCACCTGTTATAAATCCAGAATTCATATTTTGTAGAATATGTTCAGTTATATCAAGAATACAAGAATTTGTCGAATGTAATGGTCGAAACCCGGATTGATTATTGGCAAGTAAAGAATGTTCATTCAAATATCCATACAACTGTTTATAAATTCCTTTTTCTAAAATCTTACTTACTATTGACAATACAGATATAGGTCTATAATTCAAAAGGTATGTTTTATCACCGCTTTTATATATTGGAATTATTTTGGCAGATTTAAAATCTTTTGGTATACTTCCCGTTTTAAGGGAACAATTAAATATATAAGTCAATGGTTTTACAACACTTTCCGCAGCTACTTTGAGTAATAATGGGTGCACTCCATCAAGGCCATATGTTTTACATACATTAATACTCTTCAATTCTTTTATTACAAATTCTTCTGTGATATCCGTAAAAGATAATATGCTGTCAGTTACAGGTACATCTTGGAGACAGCTGTCCTCATCATATTGATTTCGGTTTCGTGTGGTTGACCTATTTATTCTATCCGATACAGTATTGAATATCTGATTAAAAACATTACCGATTTCATATTTGCTTTCTACAACTTTTCTTTCATATTCTAACTTATATTCTGTTTCACATTTAGTTTTCGACAAAAGATCATTAATGACCTTCCATTTCTGTTTTAAATCCTTATTCATAACACTCTGAAATTTATTACAATAATATTCTCTTTTCAACTTCTTATTCATAAAATTATTATTTATCTTATTGCGGATGCGTTTATATTCTATCCAAAAATTCTGCATAGATCTTGTATCAGAAATAGACTTACAATAATCAAATTTTGATTTGTAATAATCTCTATCTCTTGAAAGTATCAGATATTCATTCGTTATCCATGGTGCGGGACTACGCTTCTTTCTTATGCTGACGTAGGGGGCGTGTTTATCGCACAGTTCAACAAACTTTGCTTTGAACTCCAGCCACATAGCATCGATATTATCATCTTTGCCTAATAAAACACACTCCCAGTTTACAGAAGATAAATCATGTATGAACTTTTCAGAGTCAAAATTGCGAAAAGATCTCATGTTCGAAATTTTAGGATGAAATTTAACATGTTTTTCAGAAAGGATTGCATATATCAAAGAGTGGTCACTTATACCCACTGATTGAACACCAGCTGTCAATGAGCCGAGAGACTGTGATACAAAAAACAAATCAATCAATGTTTTACTGAATGGAGTAATGCGAGTTGGTTTTGAAATCAGTTGGTTAAACTGTAAAGCCTCACACATGCGTGTTACTTTCTGTGACAATACATTATCTGTTAACATGTTACAATTCATATCTCCTGTAATCAACACTTTATCTGTCACAGTACAAGCACTTTCAAAATTACATTCCATGGTTTCAAACACATCTGTTGTGGCCTTCGGTGGACGATACACAATACCAAGAAGATATGGTTTATGATTTTTCATTTGAATTTCAATCCACATTATTTCTAAGGATTTTTCTTCTAAATATTCTCTTCTCTTATATATGATATTAGTTTTGATATAACATCCGACACCACCATCTCCTCCATTAGCTCTATCCTTTCTTTCAAAAACATATCCATTTATATGTAGACAACCGGTGGGAAAGTTGTTATCAAGCCACGTCTCAGTCATAGCAAAAACATCATATGGGTTTGACTCTAAGAACAATTGAATATTATCTTTCTTATTCCGTAAACTACGAACATTTAAATGTGCGATTTTAATACCTTTTCCCCGAGGATAATGAGGTGTACATTCAGAAAACTCGTCATCTTTAATAGATGAATGCATTTCTTCCCCTGCCGAATTTTCTATATATCCTGGAAGTCCATTCATGTAGCAAACATTACATATCCAGTCTTCGGAAGAATAAAATGTATCGTCTGTGACATTTCCGCATTTAACGTGTGACCATTTCGAACATTGTGTACAAAGAATTGATTTTTGATTTTTTCTTACAGATTTGTGGCAGTAAATGCATGGGTAAACAACATTCATAGGTGTAAAGGAAGCACTAGACATTGGAAATCCATATTTTTATGAGTCAAGTTCCTCGATTTGCTTCGTCGATGCGATAGTTACCCACCTATCTGTAGACTTCTTCAGCACTTTGACCCGACCGTCAGTTGTGTAGACCTTTGATACATTTGGAGACTTGTTGGCTAGATTCACGAGGGTTTGTCTGTGGCTTGTGAGATCTTCATGGATGTAGATCCGAGTCCCTTTCAATTTAGCTCTGTTGCTGTATATCAGCTGTCGAACACTGTAGCGAGCAAATTTCATGATGATGGCTCGTGGCTTTCCATCTGCTCTCGATCCTCATCTTGCGGTAACTCGATGACTGCGATCGATGTCGGTCTCCGCAAGGTTGATGTCAAGCTTCTCCTGGACGACCTTTCGAACGACGTCATCTGTGTTTTCATTCGCCTTCTCTGGGATTCCATGGAAGAGGAGACAATTTCTCCGGCTGTATTGTTCCTGCGTTTTACATGTACTCTTCATCCTCTCGATTTCTTTGTTGAGATCGTTTACCTTCTTTGTGAGTGACGTAATTTCATCCTTTTGTTGGTCAAGATCAAGCCGTACTGCTTCGTACACCGATTGTGTAACACTTTCCACGATGACTTCAACAATAGCGTCAACCAGCCTTTTTTGTGTGGCTTCAGCGCAGAGAGCTTCTACAATAGACTTTTGAAGCAGATCTGGGGACATTGAACCTCCTTTGCCTGGGACTGATGATTCACTCGGGTGACCAGCACTTTCTTCTGACAGTACATCAGAGTCGATGGTCCCCTGCTCCGTCCCATGAAGAGTTTGGGTTTCTTCCGATGCACCTGGTTTGTTCCTGGTGCGTACCATCCTTGCTCAAATATCTGCTGAAATACTTGCCAGTTCTGATGAAAATATGAGTCTGATGTCAGTCAAGTGGTAGTAGAAGTGCTCTTTCTATATGTTGGTGCAACTCAGAGTTCACATTGACAATTCAATTCCGCAAATTTCAGAGAATTTGGAGGTGAATTTAGGCAGTGCGTATTCGCACACCTCTGTACACATACAATAATCGTTTGATTGAATTGAATTGAATTGAATTGAATTGAAGTAATGAAGTATGTTATTTGCATAATTTTTACACAGCTGCGTGCAGTCACCAGCTGTTCGAAGCACCTCAATTCTCTCTTCCGTTTCTCTTGTTCAGCGTGTAGGCATTCTCTCTCTTTTCTCTCCCTCCCTCTCCCCCCCCCCCCTCTCTCTCTCTCTCTCTCTCTCTTTCTTCCTTTCCTTTTCTTCCTTTAATTTTGTTTTTGTCCTATTCCGTTCAATTGCATCTCCTTAGTTTTGTCATGCCATGTTGTTGTGTCTCTGTTGTTTGTTCCATTTTGTCTAAATCGTTTGTTTGCGTAATGTATATGTAATTGTATGTGAAGTAAGCATTTTTGGAAGAAATTCTTGAGTGGTCCACAATCTACAAGCACTGCTTTTTAGTAGACCTCTCAGTTCTCTTTTTTCTCCTCAAAATATAACTTTGTATTTTCCCGTATGTATACATGATTCATCTCTATTAGTTTGTTGTATATCGTTAATCCTTCGCACTTTGTACTGTATACATGCTTATGATGGATTTTCTCATTTACCTTGTGTCATGTTTTGTTGGAAAGAAAATGAGAATGAAAATAAATGAATTGAATTGAATTGAATTGAAAGTATCCTTCCTCTGTACTCATTTTACTTTTTTTTTAGTACTTCCTTGTACAATTTCTGTTGGAAATTTCTTGACATCGGAGGCTATTACGGTTTCCTGAAAATACTGCTACTGGTTTTGCTTGGCATAAACTTTCAGAAACATATATTTGATGCCGAGAAGAAATATTTTCTTTATGCCTAACTCTTCTCTTGAAGAATAATGTATATGAATGAAGTGTTCACAGGTCATCATAACAATGATAATAATGGTATAAACTACCCAGACCAACCTCTTCAGTATTAGCACTGTTTTTACAAAGAAAACTTCCATTACTATCAAACCAGCAGTTCCAGGCACCCATTTCTACACCTGGATCAAGAGGGACATCGTGGATAAATACGTTGTGTCCAATTACGAAACCAATTGGCAGTTCTTCGAATTCGGGTACTCCCTTTCAAAGGTAAGCGTCTTAACCGCTATACCAAAGTTATCCACACATTTAGACAAAGAAAAATAACATCTTCATGCATATATATATATATATATATATATACATATTTGTATACATTTGGACTATCACTCAGTAACTTGGACTTTTTGTACGTCTTGAAGAACACCTTGTCACTTGAAATTTAAACAGCCAACCGAATTACATACGTTTCTAGACAATAATTTCTCTCATTTCGCTCAGATTTTTATTATATACACTGTATTCTCCTTTTACGATATCGCTGGGGATATTCCCGCTACTATAAGCATACAGGATCACGAATTAAATAGTCATCCCTCCATTATCCAATATTCAACTCGGAAATATTCAAATTATGCTTGGTGTTGGTAGATATGATAATAGGTATGATAAACTTGTGTTTTATTACTTTGTTAATGTCAGTTAGGGATAGAAACAACCAATATAAAAATGTTGATCTGTGTAATCAATGTTAAGTATCGTTGAATATGTAAAATGTGAACAATAGTTCTAATAAAGTTATTTCCTAGAATTGACCGTCTACAGTTATGGTTTATTGAGAAAAGAATGTGATATCTCCTTTTTTTTAAAGCTTTATTGCAAAATTTTTATATTTTAGGAAGTTTGGGATAAAACTGACCTAAACATATGCATCTAATGTGATAACTCACACCTTTTTAAAATCACTGCTTCCAATAGTAAACTATGCCTTTAATGTGTTTACCTCTAAGTATTGTTTATCAAGCTATCAGATAGGCAGACACCATGGCAACGTTTCATCAAATCAGCAGCCAGAATCTGGAGTGTCCTATCTAACACTTTTCAACCAACCTAAATCACTTATCTGTTCTCATACCTTCTGCAAAGACTGTCTGCAACGCGTCTTTCAAACTCAGCCCAGCCAACAAACTATAGCATGCCCTGTATGCAGGAAAGGAACACCCCTACCCAGTGGAGATGTGAGTAAGTTACAAACAAACGTGCCGCTGAGTTCTCTCGTGGACGAAGTGAAAACCAAGAGTCCAACATGTCCAACGTGCACAGTTTGTGAGATGGACGAAAAGCTGCCAGCTGTGTTCTACTGTCAGGACTGTGGGAAAAATATGTGTAAATCGAGTGAGAAAACACACTGTATCTGGAAACCGTTCTCCGCCCACTCGATCTAGTAGCCATTAGCGAGGTGATTTCGGGAAAAGTTCCGCCTAGGAAGCGACGAAAGTGTGAGAAACACCCCAATGATGACGATAACTGCTTTTGCACTGAATGTAGGAAGTACATTTGCTGTAACTGCGGGGTGCTGGAGCATTTGCAAAAGGGACATAAGTTGGAAGAAGCAGCTATCCATGAGGAGAAACTGATACAAAATATCAACGAGTTGAGGGAAATAACAAAATGTAAGAAAACAACAGCTATTATCGAGTTCATAGAGACACAACGCAATGAAATAACAAATATTCACAGGAAGCTCAAAGAGGACATCGACAAGACGTACGAGGAATCCATTAAATTATTGTCTATCAGAAGAGAAGCGCTGAAATGTAAAGTTGAACAATGGCTTGAAAAAATTTGAGAAGGAATTACATATCATGAAGGAAGATAGTCGCCAAAAAAATCTGTCAAATAGACGCAATGGAAGAGCTGGTAACTAATGGTATGAAGGTACCGCTAGAGAAAGACGCCATATTTGCACACGACACGCTGTGCGAGAACTTGAAGAGCATTCTGGGACGAGATGATCCTGGTGACCAGACACCGAGAAGTGTCACAGAACGAGCTCAGAAGATTTCATTCCGTGAACATGTGAAGGTCAATGAACTTTGCCTTGGAGAGCTGGAAGGTTACACATGGGATGTCAAAGTAGACGTAGAGATTCCAATCAAAAACAGCATGAACTGTATGACTCGTGCACCAGACGGTAAGATGGCGGTGGGATCTAATTGCGGAATCCATCTCTACTCCCGTGGTGCGGAGCTACAGCAGACCGTGCTGAATGGTGTCAGAATCCAAGGAATTGGATTCCTGTCCGATGGTCGATTTGTTGTACGTGATGGAAACAACAAGATGTCCCTCTACAGTCCACAATGGGAGAAGCTCGACGTTACGTTCGAAGCAATGGGTATGGATGAAGGAGGGTGTGGTGGTCTCACTGTGGATAGAGATGATAATATCTACGTGATTTATAGGAATCGCAAGAACATTAAGGTATTTACCCCTCAAGGTGGGAAGGCAGTTAGGGAAATAAGGAGTGATGGATATACACCTAAGCTATTATTCGCCTTTCACAACTCGGGGAAAATGATTCTGCAAGATGCATCAACTGTGGTGTGCCTTGATAGTAAGGGGAAGAAGAAGAATGTCTTAAAGGTGAAGGAGGGTATGATTGCCTACCCAGCTGTTTGTCGAGATGATTCGGTCATTGTAGCCTGGGTGATGCATGAGGAGGGTCTCGTCAGTATCAATCGATACAGGAGAAATTTAAAGTACGTGCACAATATCGTCACTGATTTAAAAATACAAAGATCAGAAAGAGGAAATTGGTACATGGTGTACTATCTACAAGAGTTTGAGAGTGGCGAGATAACTTTCTGCACTTCAGATAGACTCTTCATATTTGATGCGATATAATGCGAAATGCGGTAGACGATTTTGTTCTGCAGTAGCATGTTAGAAAAATGGATCCTTTGGTGGGGATAGTAAGAAAAATAGTATTCCGTGTGACTGAAGTACTGAGTATACATATTAAATAATGGGCTGCACATATGCTACGTCCACTTGCACGAATATTCATACAGTCATAAGGACCCCATGTGGGTTGAAAAGTACAAATACTCTATAGCCTATTGACAATGCCAATGATAAAATATTCTGTAATACTGTTAGCTTTGCGATATTAGTGTTTTTCATACAAAGTATCAGTCAGAATTACACTCCAGTTAAATTCTCTATTTTCCGTACATATAACTTTTTATTTTCATAAATTGAGTGACCATGCCAATCGTTACGATCAATTAATCATGGATTTTGTCAGTGTTATTCGGTATTTCTATTTGACGTGGTATTCATTTTGCTAATCCATGCTAAGTTATAAACATGCATTATGAAATATGGCATTTACAGAGTTGACACGATAATTATGACTTGAGTGACGTTCACGAGCTTGAACTACTACAAAGTAGAGTCCCTTTAGATGAAAGGACTGTACATAGAGCTAAAAGCTGAAAAGTGCCCTCTCTCTAGCGAGTAGTGTGTGTGTGTGTGTGTGTGGGTGTGGGTGTGTGTGTGTGGGTAGGCATGACATACTGTTGTAGGACAACCAACAAAAGAAATTCCTGAGCATAATGGTCCCACAAGCGTAAACAATGGTCCCACGACCGCAAACAATAGATTTTGGCTTTATTTAGTATACGTTTGTGGGACAAAAATGTTGGTGTCCCACAAGAGTATGCTGTGATTACAATATTCGCTGGTGTTTTCACGAACCGGCACAGCCGGCCCCGGAGCCGCGAAAGTAAGTTTCGAGATAATCGCGTTTGAAGTTTTTGCCTTTGCAAAATCCATGATTGCGCCTATATTTCACGTCCAGTTACCTAAATATCACACTGCACGACAGATTAGGAGTTGTTTGTGTATTTCATGTTCTTGGTTCATCGTGAAAAGCAAAAGTTTCGTTGAAATATCGGGCAAAGTCCGTCGTGCCGGTTCGTGAAAACACAAAAACACGTAAACAACGCTTCCAATATTTTCACGAACCGGCACGGTCGGCCGTGCCGCTTTGATTCTTCGCGCATGGTGCGGATTTCATTTTTCACGAAGTGACACCATCGGCGCGCACGCGCTGCGCGTTAGGTTATCTTCATCATTTCTCATAGCCGCGCGCGCACATAATCGAGCGCGCGCATTAGCGATGCTCCTTTGTATACTAGTGATATGAATTGGGTATCAAGATTTTGTTTGATACTTTTTTTTCTTTCCCCCTTATAAATCTCTCATCCATTCGCAGAAAGGCATTGTTATTGAGTTGTTCTTCATTATATTACACATTGATCATTGCATCGGTCTTTCTGCACATTATTTCGGATCATAATTTTCAAGATTCACTCTCTTCCTCGGAGCATTACTGTATCTCGTGCTGTAACCACGAAGCATGTTGTTTTCGAATATGAAGTGTAATCAGTTTGCTCTACTGCTTTGAGAATGTGTCATTCTTGTAAAGAAAATAATTCTGTGCTGGTAATATCACTCTCTTTTCAACCCTTTCTTTCGCTTTCTTTCTCTCTCTCCCTCACACACACGCAAACACACACATACACACAAACAAACACACAATCTCTCTATTTATTTCCTACACGTGACACCTTACAAAATTTTTTTAAATTACATAAAAACTAAATGAGCTTTATTTGGGTATCTTTTCTCATTCATAGATTTATTATCACGTAAGTACACGAGTTTTAAATATGGCTTTTCAATAAACTATAAGTGGATCATACTACTCATATAATACAGATTCCAACTTGAACCATTTATTTTTCAGACGTAACAAGGGTTTTTGTTATGTTCTAACATTTATAGCAAGCTCTGTATGTATCATCCACCTTGATGATATCTATATTTTATGGCATTCAGGGTACTAAAATATTTCTTTTTTTTTTTTAGATTCAAAAATGTTATTCAGACACATGAGACTAGACTGACTTTTGCCTTTAAAGCCCCCAAATCTTACAAAATAATGACCAAAATGTTCCACCTCCTTCCATATCCCATCACCTAACTTCAACCTAGTCAAATGCTGTTTACCAAACATTGACTTTATAATCAATCTAGAATTTGATGATATGAATACAAGTACATAATTACAAAGACACTAGCTAATTTGGTATGGATAACCTTCTTCATATTAAAGGCAATACAATCTCGTAGACAGTGACTGAACTAATTGATGTTTAAATTGCTGTGACAGTTCACAAAGTGTATTATAAATCTTCTGCAAACAGTCTTGATCTTCCCTAATTTTGTAAAAGTTTGTAAGCACTCATATTATGCACAGTATGTGCCTGAAATTTTATTCATTACCATACCATGTTATTTTGCAAGATATGAAAATCCTCATGTTTCCCTTTCTTTTCTCTCACTGCTAGAGGATACCATATACAAAGTTCCTTATCTAAGCTCAGTAAGAAGTGGCTATCAGATCTGCATTTACTCATTATTGTTTCAAAAGTAAAATCCACAAAAATATACAATATAAAAAGACATAGATAATGATGTCTAAGCCATAATTTCTGATGTGGACACAGACTGCAATAATATGGCTATGTATTGCAGTACATCTATCATCCAAGAAAACATTTTCTGTCAAAGTTTATCAGTCATTTTTGACTTGCAGAGAGAGAGCAAGCAGAGGAAATGTAAGCATCCAATTGTTTATATCCCTCTTGCAGTCTATTAATACCTTTCTAACTTGTACAACTTGACTTGACTTGGTCCTGACTTTAGTTTTCGTCTGCTGTGGGTGTCACAGGTGCTGGGGTAGGCATAATTCAAAAATACTGAAAATTGTTTATGGGTTTGGCATAATGGTGGCTGGGCTAAGGGAGACAAAATCAATAGTTTAATGGGAGAGCTGGTTCATAAACAAAGTAAAAGAAGAGACATCTATATGGTATTTGACATTGGTATGGTTTTGTTGTGAAAAGCACTGTTTAAAGTCAGAGAGGGGAAGCATAATACAGTGGAAATTGAGGATGGCATAATTGTGACAAAGCAGTATAGAGAGACCCATGGATTGATGGTTATCAAGAGTAATGTCAGTGAATAAGGTGACAGTGAGAGAAAATGTATGTAGGATTAATATCCCTTAATGTCTCCTTGATTCTTTCACATAAAATATTTGGAAAATTTGAGACTTTACTGATAAACGCACAGCAGTACATTCAATTCATGGTTTCTTAATGTGAAATGTTGATCTTGTCATTAATTACTTTGTGGATTGTCAGTCAAACAGATACAGAGATTACAAGCTATTCCAAACTCTGCTGCAAGAGTAGTGTCCAAATTAAATATATATATATATATATATATATATATATATATTATACAAAAACTTTCACCAGTGCTAAGAAGCTTGCACTAGCTTCCAGTCAAAATTCATATACAGATCAAAATGTTGATATTAACTTTTGAATCCACACTATTTGAAAGAATTACTTTAAATAGGAAACACACCAGAGAGAAACCTTCATTCAGAAGGTAGTGACTTATTTGTTATTCTGAATAAAAAAGCAATGGCATTCATTTGCTTGTAATGTCTCTACCATATATGGAATAATCTTACCCAGAATTCAAAATGAATTGCAAATGTTGACAAATCTAAGTCTGCCTTGCAAACACCTGTCATTACAGTCTAAACGTGAAAAAAGGTATCATTGTAATTGTAATTGTATGTTTTTGTTCAATCATTTCTATCCTTGAGCACAGAAGGCATAATACAGAATGTTTCAATATGCTATATAAGCACTGTTGATTGTTATAATTATTACTATTTCTATTGTTATGATTATGATTATTATGATGATTATTATCATTATTATTATTATTATTATTATTATTATCATTATTAAAAATGATGTCCTACTTTGTGACACCACTACCCCCCTCCCCATTTCTGCACACATACAAACACAAAGTCATTAAATAGAAAATCAAAAAGAACATCGAAATAATGTTCTGCTAGAACCTGCCTGTCCATTCATAAAGCACACACTCTTGTGAAAAGTTTGATGCTGCTGTGTGGAGCAACTGATTGTGGTGAAATATTGCTATGATCTCCTTCCATAACGATCCCATTGCTTGGATTTTAGTGCAGATGTTTAGCTCAGCCACCCTGGTCATTTGTAGCTGTTTCGGGTTTCTCTTGGCTTTCTCCAGTAGACAGTTATCTGCTTCTCTCCCTATGCAAAGAGGAACAATTGTTTTTCACAGACAATGTTACTTCTCTATTGCAGAGGGGAATGATGACATTTGATACAACAGTCATAACATACTTCTTAATTAATTTTCACATTTCTAAAACTACACCGATTTCCTTAAGAAAATAATTATATGATAATATTTCTTTAATATCAACACTTTGGTAATGTTTTACTCAAAAGTGCTAATGCATTTCTTTTTAATCATAAAGTTTAAATCAATGTGATAATGTGCATAACAAGACTGTACTAGGATTACACCTAATTGTCCATTGACACTGGATTTTTTTTAGTAATTGTCTATGACAAAATAAAACCAAATATTACATGAAAAGGTGTTGCATGGATTGCTGTTTATTGATCTTGGACACCTTTAGCATGGTGCACAATGTAACCTTTGAGTGCAGTAAGAAGAGGATGCTAAGCCAGACGAAATGGTGAATTAACATATTGTTGACTAGAATCAAGAGCAGAACTAAAGTAAAGAATAAAGAAAGCAGGACATCACAAGTGAAAATCAGTGACATAGTCAATTCCATGTAAGTAATGTCTCAGACATTTGACTTCTGAGTGTACAAAGAAAAAAAACACATTGACATGAGTAAAACTATAAACGTATATTGAGACAGTTCATTTTCATCGTCTCTGCCAAGAATTTGTCATACAGTATGTGCCATTGACTTTTGCAAAGTTGATGGTATCTCATATCAGTACAGAGTGTATAACTGTTCTTCCTCATCTCCCTTGCCCCCCCCCCCAATAAAAAAATAAAAACACAACAATTATCAAACTAACAATAAAAAACTACAGTTACAACAGTAATGAAAGATTAATGACACTAAAGAAATGCATACTGCTACCACATCAAAATCAGACTGAGGGACAGCATTGCCTTTATACCAAAATGCAACATGACTACAGATAATTAGATGTCAAAATATTGGATTCCATATTATGTCAGTGCTTCACATTCATAAAACTACAAATACAGTTGTAATTAAAGAAAGGGTAAGCCAAAATAATTATTTCAGTATGTGGCAAATCATATTAGGAATAACTTATTATTATTACTAGTAGTGTGCCTGCACTGTCTATTACACACTGGTCTGTCTAATTTACTCTAAGTCCTTGACAGATAGCAATGTAACATACGGTTCTTGTTCAAGCTTGAGATGATAGGAGAAATCTGCAGGAATGCGGTATGGAGTACAATACTGTAAAGTAGCCCATCATCGAAGGACAGCACTCATTTCATTCCAGTCTGCAAGTTGTTGGGTTGTCCACACAAATGCCTCAATATCTGTTTGTAATGGAAGATGAATGAAAGATGTCAGTCACATGAAACTCCATCACTACCAGTTCTGTAAGATCATAAAATTGATGCACAGATTTGCAAAACATCACACTGCCCCCTCCCCCAATCCCTTTCAGGTCTATATTCTACAGCTTACCAGAATCTGAAGTTTATGAACATCTCTCTGGTTTAATTTTACATACAATTTGCCCAGCTCCGAATCCCTAGCCTCCATCCCCCCCAAAAAACCCTCTGTGTTTCAAAGAACCATAGATTGTAGAAAATCAAAACAAACAAAACGAAAAATTGCAAACTAAGGCAAAAGTACTTGCCACGTATAGGACAATTACGTCTACATTGAGGCTTTTAGAGTCATAATATAGCATGATAGAACAATTTATGAATTCAGGTGCTGAGAATAAACGTTGCACAGGATTTTTTTTTTTTTTGCTTGTTGTCTATCCATTATTCCAAATCAAATTTGCCGGTACGGTATTCTTGACAACATTATCAAACTCTTCATTGTTGTTGGTAACGCCTCAATTTAGACAGGGAGGAGAGAAGAGGACCTCCCTCATTTAACGTTAGACTTTTAGCAGAAGTAACTCTAAAATCTTTTTTTTTTTCATTGAGAATTCAAAGGTAATCAAAAACAATTATTTTAGTATGTGGCAAATCATATTAGTAATATTATTATTACTAGTAGCGTGCATGCACTGTCTATTACACACTGGTCTGTCTAATTTAATCTAAATCCTTGACAGATAGCAATGTAACTTACGGTTCTTGTTCAAGCTTGAGATGATAGGAGAAATCTGCAGGAATGCGGTATGGAGTATAATCCTGTAAAGTAGCCCATCATCGAAGGACAGCACTCATTTCATTCCAGTCTGCAAGTTGTTGGGTTGTCCATACAAGGGCCTCAATATCTGTTTGTAATGGAAGATGAATGAAAGATGTCAGTCACATGAAACTCCATCACTACCAGTTCTGTAAGATCATAAAATTCATGCACAGATTTGCAAAACATCACACTGCCCCCCCCCCCCATCCCTTTCAGGTCTATATTCTACAGCTTACCAGAATCTGAAGTTTATAAACATCTCTCTGGTTTAATTTTACATACAATTTGCCCAGCTCCGAATCCCCAGCCTCCATCCCCCCAAAAAACCCTCTGTGTTTCAAAGAACCATAGATTGTAGAAAATCAAAACAAACAAAACGAAAAATTGCAAACTAAGGCAAAAGTACTTGCCACGTATAGGAAAATTACGTCTACATTGAGGCTTTTAGAGTCATAATATAGCATGATAGAACAATTTATGAATTCAGGTGCTCAGCATAAACGTTGCATTTTACTTGTTGTCTAGACTACCCAAATCAAATTTGCTGTTACACTATTCTCGACAACATTATCAAACTCTTCATTGTTGTTGGTAACGCCTCAATTTAGACAGGGAGGAGAGAAGAGGACCTCCCTCATTTAACGTTAGACTTTTAGCAGAAGTATTAAACTCTAAAATCATTTTTTTTTTATTGAGAATTCAAAGGTAGTCAGTGAAATAACATCACTTGGAGAGTAACCTGGACAGGTAACGCCAACGGTATTCAAGAACACTATTAACACTGTAACACTATTAACTATCTTAATTAGATCTTGAAGTTGTAGGCCTAGATATTGTTGTAGTAACGGTAGTACTTACCGGCACTACTGGTGAGTTGCAACTGTAACTTGTCTTGTAGCTCAGTCAGTATGTCTTTCAATCAGGTTCCAGGTCACAACTGAGGGATGCGCGCACTGGCAATCCCTTTTATACCTCCCCTGTAGACAGGGGGGTTAGGGTGAAACCGCTAGGGGGCGCTACTACTACATTCCCCCCCCCCCCCCGTTTTAAAAAACAAGGGGCATAATAGGGGAAAAAAAATCAACCCCGGCCAAAATAAAGACCTAACTATAACCCCCAAACCCCGCACAACCGGGGATCTCGCAGAGCCCCACCCATGGGAATGCACAATCTGACCAGCCCTCGGGGGTCTGCCGAGGGCAGTTCAGCGGGCCACCGCCTAGGTCACTCATGTACTGAATGGAGGTGCAATTGGGGACCGTTGATCTTGGGAGGGAGTAAAGACCCTATAGCCCCAACTAGCATTAAAAACAACCCTTAAAGGGGAGGTCCTGTTCTGGTTGATGATGGCACGTCGGGATGAAATTTTTTGGCAAGATAATGAGAAATTACTTATGAAATATGAAAGAGCATTGAAATTTATGGGGAATTCAAAGTTTGTTTGACAAAAATTGGTCTAGAAATGGCTGAGAAATGCAAAAATACGTCGTCCGATTAAAAGTGTGGGACCCACACTTTCCCTGTGATACGACCTTACCTCCCTCTACCGTTTGAATTTGACTACATTGGGCTTGGGGCTTTTTCAACCGTTATCTTCCGCACACGAGAGCGATGTGTACCGCACGGCTTGGTCTGGGAGGTTGACCTTTTCACCTCCGTGAATTTGGGAGAGAGACGGCTCGAATCGGCGTGGGAATATTGCGTAATCATGGGGGTTCATGGCACATTTGCAGAACTGTATGTACGTCGTGTGTGTGTGGAGTTCTGTGATCGCACTGCGCTATAATATATCAGCCGTCGCGTCGTTCCGTTTGTTTACTTGAGGGCACATGTAGTCTCTTTTCCTCGGTGTGATGCTGCGTATAGAGCTCTACGGATTCCGACGCGACTCGAGAGCAACTAAAACGATTAGGTTTTGCAAGACGAGGTATACATACGTCTCCGACCCAGAAATCTCGCAAAAGAATATAGAACCTTTCGAAATGAGGCGTAAGGGACAACGAAGGGATCGCGATTATTGAAACTGGACAAGATGCATGCCTTCATCCCGTAGAAATGAACCGACGCGACACCTGGATCTACCGACCCCAGCTCGCGATGTCCTGAGTGAAAAAGTGAGTATACAGGCATTGAGTGTAGAAGTTAGTCAGTCCGACCCATCTTTATCCGTATAAGTGCATGATGTGAGAGCTTGAAGTTTATCTCGTGAAGAATATCCTGTGCCTGCTATAGAAAAGATGTATGTAGGATGACCCACAAAAGACTTGATTACTTTATTTTTTTCACCTTGATTTTCAAGGTTTTTTGCATGTAAAAAGTTCAGAAAATAGATTTCTAAATAATGAATTTCGCACGGAGTAATCGGCCAAACGAGAATGAAGTAGGGTCCCTTATGCCGAGTGTTCGTTGATCTGAAAATGAAATAAATTTCCTTATTCTGAAGCGTCCATAGTATTCTCAAGATTATGTGTATCGATCCGAAAACGAAATAAAGCTCGTTATTCCAAAAAGGATATTCGTTAGTCAAAAATGAAGGAATGTTCGTTATTAATTCTAAGAGTGAATAATATGTGCCCAAAGAGAATAGGGAGGGGGTGATTATAATTTCTGTCGAGTATAGTTTACATGAGATTTGGAAGGGGATGATCTACACTGTACTACTAGGTAGTATCAGAAACAGGGGAACACAATGGCGCGGCAGCATTACACCCTCGTCGTGTCATTTTCTTTTCCCTACCTTTGAGTAGCCCCTATTTATAATAACCGTTTCTACATCATATTACATAGCTCATCCTTATGATGTAATTAATCTGTCATATCATAATCATAAAAATGAAGTATACAATACCTGCAACATAACGACTAACATGGCCGTTTGGCGGAGGTTCAGTGGTCCGATGCATCATGATTATGTGCGTGTGTTTGCGTATCATTTTCATTCAATTTTCTCTGCGTATAGTATACTTTTTATATGTATTTTGATTTGTCTGCTTTTGTTGTCAAAGCTCTTCAATTACTGTTTGTTATCATTAAATTGACTGAGACGCTGTATGCCGTAGAAGACTGTAGGTTGTTCATTCACTGTGTCAGTTTTGTCCATCTATGTAGATCGTATACATATTGTACAGACATCCATCATGATGAATTGCTGTTTGCTTTGATGTGCCCTTTTCTTTGAAGTGTGCTGAATAATTATGAAAGTTATAATAGATGGAAATATGATTTTTTTTTTTTATTTGACAAGCTATAAGATGATTTGCAGGTTGCATAATTCCATTTCCATTTCATAATTTGTTATCACAGTCAGTGGGAGCAGCTTGATGTCAGGTTCCAAAACTTTTTAGGATGTGATGATTATGTTCCCCGGATGAATCCCTTCCGAGAAGAAAAAAAAATCATCTTCAGATGTATTTTTTTTTTCTCAAAAGGGATTCATCCTGGGAACAATGTGTGTATAATTTTTCATAGATTGTCGGTTATGAATGCAACAACCAATGTCTTTTCCTTTTACACTTTCATCATAACAAGAAGTAGGCTATGGATACTCTACATCGCAACTGGCACTTTAGTGGTTTCTCGGGACCTCTGAAAATGAAATCAGACCACCAAACTTCTAAACAGTTTATATAATTATTTTGACGGTTCCATCGGAGAACTGTGTCGAAAAAAAAAAAAAATGCTTCCTTTCATTGGTAGGCCACGATACATTTCTTTTTTCGGGCCATCAAAATTCGAATTGAACGTTTTTGTAAGCGATACGAACAGGACACCAAAAATAAATAAATAAATAAAACTCAAGTTTGTCTCGGAATTAAGTTGTGAAAACTCAATTGATTCCATTAACAGGGAACGCGGGATATTGCGATGAATCATGGTAGTCAATGAGATACGTTGTATGACCCGACGTTACTCTTTCAATATACGTTCACGCGTGAAAAAATAATGAATCTTTAATTCCACTGTATCAATTTTTTTAATAGATCTCAGGAGCAAATCGAGAAAAGACAGGAATGCGCATTGGAAGCCAGTCACCAAAGGTAATGTTATTCTAGTAAATATATAAACAAACGTGACCTGTTCTTTTTCGCATTGTGTGTGTGTGTGTGTGTGTGTGCATGTGTATTTGTGTTTTTGTTTTATTTTGTTTTGTTTTTGTTTTTTGTCTGTAGATTGTGAAAACACGTAAGGCCTATATCGGCCTATATGACGCTTATTTTTATTCCGCAATTTCTTATATTAGTCAGAATGGAAGGCATTGTGTGAATATCATTTTACTCTGGTACATAAACTAGGGGATGTGCAATTGAATCGTATATTAGTTGAAGAAAATGTCTATTCATGGAACCATGGTAATAAAATTATATATGAAAATGTTTCTGTTTTGTTCTTTATTACACAGGCAGATGTGTTCAACCAAAAAAAAAAAAAAAAACACCAAAAGAATTGGAGAGGTTCGGACATGCCGATTTTCTATGCCCGGCCACGAAGTATCGCCAGAGACAGTCGCTTTATCCATCTGTCTTTCTCCTGAAAAGTTTCTTCCTCCACCTCTCCGAAGTTCGGCTGAGCCCCTTCACAGCCTGAACGTTCCTGGCGAAAACCATGCCCAGCCCGAGGCCTGTCATTCCATCTGGCCCGCTGCTACCCACAGCCCACCTGTCTGAAGAGTTGAACATTGGGGAACGACGTTGATGGCATCACAGCGAGTATCCACGGTGGTTGTTCAAACTGTGTGAACAGTTCCTTTGGTAATCTACTCTGCTGTGGAATCGGCAGTAGACTAGATCATGGTGTACTATTAGGTCGTATTTTCTTTTTAATACAGTGTACTGTATACATTGTTCTAAGTTTTGCACACAACTATATCCCCACAAACACAAGAGCCAAATAGGGTTCGCGCGTATGCCAAAAAGCTGGATACAAATCTCGAGATTTACATGGCCATCGTAATCTCGAGATTTTTGCACATGTGCACACAAAATCCCACTAATTTGCGCGATCAGCATCGCGACGGTACCCAAAGCACTTGATTTCTGAAATAGTGCGCTGATTTGCTCCCGGTGACCGCGTAAAAGGCTGACCGAAAATACTTTACTAATCTCCAGATTTTATATTCCATCATTCAAGCGAGCGTCACAATAACGGGTAAATGACAACATCACACTACTGTGTGACAGCTGCGTAAATATTGTCGGTATGTGCAAACGCGTGAAGAGGGGGAAACATCTCGAGATTTGGAGTTCAATCGTCATCCTGGGTCGTCATCCCGCCATGTTGTTATACGTGTGGATCTGGCTAATGGCGCGTAGATATTCTCCAGAATGGAAAGATAAACTTTTTAGGATGTTATGGTTATGTTCCCCCAGAGGAATCCCTTCTGAGAAAAAAATAATAATCTTCAGATGTATTTTTTTTTTCTCAAAGGGATTCATCCTGGGAACAATGTGTGTATAATTTTTCATAGATTGTCGGTTATGAATGCAACCAATGTCTTTTCCTTTTACACTTTCATCATAACAAGAGGTAGGCTATGGATACTCTACATCTCAAATGGCACTTCAGTGGTTTCTCGGGACCTCTGAAAATGAAATCAGACCACAGAATATAATAATTATTTTGACGGTTCCATCGGAGAACTGTGTCGAAAAAAAAAAATGCTTCCTGTCATCATCCCGCTATGAAATGAATGATGGGTAGTGGCCTTGTCATATTCAACAAAACAACAAATTACGATGCAAAATAATAATATTATACTCAGTATACACTACGCAACAGTCACTCCAAAGATATTACCCTGAATGCCCATCCCCCGTCACACGGACGTAGGGCGTAATTTACACTGTACTGTGATGTTCAAACAGTGAAAACATTGACTCAACGATCAATCATTAGTTCACACATTGTATACACACATGTTTACATGTATGCTGGTTAATAATTTCTTTGGTAGTGCAAAACGCTGTACAGGCCTGCAGGTAAATTCCCACAAGATGTTCGTCATCTATCCTTTTTAGTACCTCGGATAAGCTTGATTTTCAGACATTTTCTTTTTTTATGTCGAAAGTATATTTACTCTCTTCCTTTTCTCATACAATGTATTATCCCTGTGAATTATCCCTGTGTGAATTTTCTTTGCAAATATGTGGCTCGACCGTAAGTTTCTTATAAATAATCTATTACATCGGTAAGTATGTAAATTTTGATATTAACAAACAGGCAATGTTCGCACCTCTTTAAAATAATGGCAGAGAGAAGTTTAAATCTGCGCTTTCAAGCACAGCGATATGCTTGACGTGGAATTATTATAGGTGATACACGTATATTGAATACGACTGGGAAGAACACTGTCGAACCGAAGATAATGATAATTCACATGTTACTGCTCAGTGTAATTCATTTTTGTATAATATTCACATTATTAGTATTATGTCTCGCCATCGTTGTTGTTCCTGTTACTGGTCATTGGTGTTTTTTTTTTTTTATGTGTGCTATATGCCTATATCTCGCGAATCGTGAAGAGGCTAATGGCTGGGAGCCAAATGATATCAGATAACGTGGTCGATAGCATTAGCACTAACTGGAACGGATTCCACGTACTCTGACGTTATGAGCATCGTCAAAATAATCTTGACAAAACATATTTTTTCCTCAATCAAAACAGAGGTTCTCAGGAGGTTTGTGATGACAACTTATACAGAGAATGCAATTATTTGTGATGATGAAAATAGTACAGTATTCATGATAATCATTACAATGGTATAAAAAACGGTAACAACAAAGGCAACAATTTCAAGCGGCAATACCAATTCCAGGAGTTAGCTGTTTTGTTTAGCAATAGCCTCGATTTTTTTTAATACCAGTTGCACGAACTGCGTGTTTGTGACTGATGAAAAAAAAAAACCGTTAAGTGCATTAATTACTTCACGCAACCACGTTGGCCTCATTAGCTGTTATACGAGTTGATAAGAATAATCACAGAAATATTCATTTTGAAAAGTGATTGACACTTCGTTTTGTAATTTTACTTACATTTCCCTTGAAATGTTGGTATGTACGGTCCGATATCACCATCTCCGGTTCTGTCCGAGGTCATAATTGTGCAGTAATCGTGGATACTGGTTAGCTCGGTTAGCTTCAAGAGGGATAATTATAAAGCGAGATGCCGATCCAGAGCACTTGCAAGATAAACTTTATACACTGATGAGAAATTAACTAACTGTAAACAATCGAGGGAATTTGATAAACCACAATTGAAATGCTCTTCCAGGGAATATAAAGCATATGAAAATATGTATATAGGGTTCACCTTCAAGATCAACTCTTCTTGTTTTGTTCTTATTTATTTATTTTTTAATTCAATTATTTTTTAGTGTCTTTTTATTGCACTTCATTGTACTAGAATGATGGTTAATAAAACTAGACTGAACTAAACTAGAACCGAGTTTATAATCCTTGACAAGATCAACCTTGTTTTGTTATGTTCGTCAAGTTCACAGCTTTGTCGACCTCATGTTTCAGCAAGGAACTGTGAATGGAAAGATATCCCCTCCCTCTCTTTCTCTCTCTCTCTCTCTTTCTGACCTTAGTTTCAGGCTTACCGTGTTGTTTTGTTTCAGTTTTTACATCAGAATTGTCGGAAAAGATTTGAATGTAATCCATGGTCGGGGAGGTGTACTGCCGCACATTTTCAGCCCTCGTCTTACTGCATCCGATTGAGAAATTGCCTTTTATACATCGACGTTTATAAGCATTAGAAATCTGATCAGTGTTTTTGAAGTATCTTTGACAAAATAAATCACGGATGCACATAATCGAGAAGAATTCAAACCTACGACCTCCTGATCTCCGGACAGGCGTATTTTCAGGAATATATTGACATCTTATTCCTACACAAAATTTTGGTACACTGTCTTTTACATCTACGTATCAGTGTATGCCCGAAATGAGGTGGATGTGATGTATACAAAATCTATAAAATGATACATGTATCTATAGTTCACACCAATGTCTCATCTGTATTATGGTTTGCGAATTGTCTCCATGTTGATATACTTTATAGTTTTCCCTCCAAAATAGCCCAAAAGAGTCTTGCTATTTAATTTAAAGAGAATTGCTGCAGTCTGTAGGCCTATCGTTATATTTTTATACTACATATATGTGAAAATTATTTACCATAATACACGCATTTTTTTTAATATTACAATGTTATTGTATATAAGATCAACAGATTTATCATTATTTATTGTAAGGTTTGTTTCTTAACTACTTACCTTTCCATATCAAACAAGATACATTGTTTAGCACTCTCAGAATTGTGATTGAAAAAAAAATTATGTGGTGTGGTTTACGTAGGTAAATGTATACAAGTATTTATAATATATACAGATATATATATATATATATAATATATATATATATATATATATATATATGTAAAACTGTCTCGAAATTACTCAAATTTCCAGTTCTATTCTGAAGAATGGGAAAAGACACGCGAATACAAGCGGTGTTCAAAATTTACAACACTTAAATACACATGTACAAACATCTCTGTATGAACACTGTCAAACACTGTACAGTTTGTGATAATGTATGATGGTCACTGCATGCTATAGATTTTGCTTGTGGAGATAGATTGACAAGAGTTTTCGCTTGACGGCATCGTCTTCCTTACGGTTACAGCTCGTTATTCCGAAGGTTCGTTATTCCGAAGGCTCGTTATTCCGAAGGCTCCTCAGTCCGAAGTTTCGTTATTCCGAAGGTTCGTTATTCCGAATTTCATTTTTCGGATTAACAAAATCTTCGGAATAGCGAACCTTCCGAATATCGCTAGGAAAATGTTCGGATTAACGAACCCTTTTTCATTTTCAGATTAACCAACCTCTAGGTATAGGGAATTTGTGTGTTTCGGATTAAGGAACCTTCGGAATAACGAACCTTCGGAATAAAGAACCTTCGGAATAACGAACAGCACCCTTCCATATACAGCCAAGATTTCAACCTGCAGATGAGCCAAGACACCTTGTTTCATACGTGAGTATATAGGGCGTAAATCCCGGGGGGGGGGGGTGGGGGGATATATCCCCCCCCCCCCCTGAAATGGAGGAGGGGGGGATGGCCTGTACAATCATCCCCCCCTGAATTTTGAAGAAAAAAAATGGAGGAAGCAGAAATATGATTGTATCAATTTTGGCATATTGCATGACGTTTGTACGCCGGCCTTCAGACAGGTAACAGAGCTGAACAGTATTCTATCTTGTAGGAAATCGAATGCATAATTTTCTCAAGCGCTCGCTCGCTTCGCTCGCTCGCGGACATGGACATACACTGTAAGGTATATGGCTCAGACGTTGACAACGTCAAATAGTGTAGGCCTACATGTAAACATGCTAAGACGAGAGTAACTTGGGACCATCTGCAAAATATGTACGAAAACAAACAAACAAACAATAACAAAACTATATTGCCATATTTGAACCCCCTCCATTTCCTGAATCATTCATGAGGAACGACAGTGACTGATAATTCAGTCAAGATACATCTATGGGTATACCCAGGGAAGATCAGGGGCGTCGAAAATATCTCGGGGGGGGGGGGAGGGGGGGGGGGGGGCAAAGGGCATTTGCCCCGCCCCTACGAAAGTGTTTAGGCAGGCAAATCATTTATCCCCCAAGCAATTTCCGAGATGAGGACAAATTTCGACAGTGTCCAAATACCGCCAGAACTATGCATCAAATCGTTGAATTGCAATCATAAATATGCAAAAGCTCCGCTATACTGGATCCCTTTCGATAAGTACACTGTTGAGATTGACGTTTATTTCCCTAATTTGTCAAAGAGTGTGCAGCATATCTTTCACTTAACAAAAGCTCCCTCATAATGCAGAGGCGTTGATGGGGGGGGGGGATGGTTCCCCCATAAAAGTGGGACAAACCAAATCGCAAAAATATAGCTAAAAACGGCAGTTTTTGGGGTGTAAAATGTCAAAATTTTAAAGCTCGCTCGCTCCTGTTGACCACTCGCTCGCATTTAAGCGCTAAGCCATTCCCCTGATGTTGCTACCAGTGATTGACAGCAGTTGCGCCCGGTGCGCCCCCCCCCCCTAATCTCCAAAGCAAAAAATATAGCTACAAATGGCAGTTTTGGGGACTGTAAGATGTCAAAATTTTTCAAGCTCGCTCGCTTCGCACACTCGCATTTTATCATTATGCCATTCTCATGATGTTGCTGCCATAAATTGCCAGCAGTTTTCGCCCGGTGCTCCCCCTTAATTTCCATAGCTAAAAATAAAGCTACAAACGGCAGTTTTGGGACTGTAATAAGTCGAAATTTTGAAGCTCGCTCGCTCCGCTCGCTCGGATTTAATCATTATGCCATTCTCCTGATGTTGCTGCCAGTGACATTGCCAGCAGTTTTCGCCCGGTGTGCCTCCCCTTAATTTCCAAAGCGAAAAAATACAGCTACAAACGACATTTTCTGGGATTGCAAAATGTCAAAATTTTAAGGCTCGCTTGCTCCGCTCGCTCGCATTTAATCGCTATGGCATTCACCTGATGTTGCTGCCAGTGATTGACAGCAGTTGTGCCCGGTGCGTCCCCTTTAATTTCCAAAGCGAAAAATATAGCTACAAATGGCAGTTTTGGGGACTGTAAGATGTCAAAATTTTCAAGCTCGCTCGCTTCGCACACTCGCATTTAATCATTATGCCATTCTCATGATGTTGCTGCCAGTAAATTGCCAGCAGTTTTCGCCCGGTGCTCCCCCCTTAATCTCCACAGCGAAAAACATAGCTACAAACGGCAGTTTTGGGACTGTAAGATGTCAAAATTTTGAAGCTCGCTTCACTCACTCGCATTTAATCATTATGCCATTCTCCTGAAGTTGCTGCCAGTTATTGCCAGCAGTTTTCGCCCGGTGCTCCCCCCCCCCCCTTAATTTCCAAAGCGAAAAATATAGCTACAAACGGCAGTTTTGGGACTGTAATAAGTCAAATTTTTGAAGTTCGCTCGCTTCGCTCGCTCGCATTTAATCATTATGCCATTCTCCTGATGTTGCTGCCAGTTATTGCCAGCAGTTTTCGCCCGGTGCTCCCCCCCCCCCCCTCCCTTAATTTCCAAATCGAAAAATATAGCTACAAATGGCAGTTTTGGGACTGTAATAAGTCAAAATTTCGAAGCTCGCTCGCTTCGCTCGCTCGCATTTAATCATTATGCCATTCTCCTGATGTTGCTGCCAGTAATTGCCAACAGTTTCGCCCGGTGCTCCCCCTTAATTTCCAAAGCGAAAAAATACAGCCACAAACGACAGTTTGGGGGACTGTAAAATGTCAAAATTTTCAAGCTCACTCTCTTCGCTCGCTCGCATTTATTATGCCATTCTCCTGATGTTGCTGCCAGTACGAACTGCCAGCAGTTGCGCCCTGTGCGCCCCCTTAATTTCCAAAGCGAAAAAATACAGCCCAAAACGGCAGTTTTTTTTTTACTGTAAAATGCCAAAATTTTCAAGCTCGCTCGCTTCGCTCGCTCGCATTTTATTGTTATGCCATTCTCTTGATGTTGCTGTCAGTAATTGCCAGCAGTTTCACCCGGTGCCCCCCTTAATTTCCAAAGCTGAAAATAAAGCTACAAACGGCAGTTTTGGGACTGTAATAAGTCAAAATTTTGAAGCTCGCTCGCTCCGCTCACTCGCTCAATCATTATGCCATTCTCCTGATGTTGCTGCCAGTAATTGCCAGCAGTTTTCGCCCGGTGTGCCTCCCCTTAATTTTCAAAGCGAAAAAATGCAGCTACAAACGACATTTTCTGGGATTGCAAAATGTCAAAATTTTAATGCTCGCTTGCTCCGCTCGCTGGCATTTAATCGCTATGGCATTCTCCTGATGTTGCTGCCAGTGATTGATAGCAGTTGTGCCCGGTGCGTCCCCTTTAATTTCCAAAGCGAAAAATATAACTACAAAATGGCAGTTTTGGGGACTGTAAGATGTCAAAATTTTCAAGCTCGCTCGCTTCGCACACTCGCATTTAATCATTATGCCATTCTCATGATGTTGCTGCCAGTAATTGCCAGCAGTTTTCGCCCGGTGCTCCCCCTTAATTTCCAAAGCTAAAAATAAAGCTACAAACGGCAGTTTTGGGACTGTAAAATTTAATCGTTATGCCATTCTCCTGATGTTGCTGCCAGTACGAACTGCCAGCAGTTGCGCCCTGTGCGCCCCCCTTAATTTCCAAAGCGAAAAAATACAGCCCAAAACGGGAGGTTTTTTTTACTGTAAAATGTCAAAATTTTCAAGCTCGCTCGCTTCGCTCGCTCGCATTTAATTTGTTATGCCATTCTCTTGATGTTGCTGTCAGTAATTGCCGGCAGTTTCACCCGGTGCCCCCCCCCCCTTAATTTCCAAAGCGGACAAAATACAGTCACAAACTGCAGTTTTGGGACTGTAAAATGTCAAAATTTTCAAGCTCGCTTGTAACAGTTTGTCAGAAATGTATCACTCTCCTCCCACTTTATATTTCATGCAAAAGAGTGAGACATCCGATCCCTGTAAAGTGTGTGTGTGTGTGTGTGTGTGTGTGGGGGGGGGGGGGGTTACCAAGCTTCTCTCACCCCCCGTCCCCCTCAAGGCTGCGCCGGTTCGGTTATGGGCTTGTAATCGTGGTGATGGCGACTATCGCCGATCATCCCCCCCCCCCACTCCTCAGTATGGATTTACGCCGTTGGTATATAGGTATCATAAAAAGCTATCATTGATTTGAAATTGTAACACGACATTTCCATATTATTATAGAATAATGTAAACCTAAATACAGAATCATATAAAATGTCTTTCAGGGTGTCTTACTAAAAAAAAAACCGTATATGGCTACTAATTACAAACCTAAAATGGGAAATTACAATTCGTTTCTATTGCCTGATATCACTTGATAAATAATCACAGCTGTTCAGATCTCACTCCTCCCTTATCACAAAATTAGGGAAGTCACAGTAACAACTCAACTTGGGTAAGACTCAGGAGTCTAGGACCCCCAAATATAAAACCAAAATAGAATATAGCAATGCTGAATAAATAAATATGTGCTTACAGAAAAAAAAAAAACAGACCTTATGAAAACACAATTTCCTTATGCTAAAAGTTACCCTACAAACGCAAAAGTAGAAGCAAAACAATCAGTCACAATTAACTTTACCACCAGCACAAGTGAAAAGGACAACACGCAATCAATGTATCATGCGACACACCCGACGCACAGCAGCAATACAGCACACGTCATAAGCAGTATAAACTAGGCCCAAGTCAAATGTGGTTAAGCCCCCTTTACACTTTCACGGATTGCTACACGGATGACCACGGATCGTCGTCCGTGGTGTTCCGGCATGCAAAATATCGATTTTCATCTCAATGACGGTGTGAACACGATCCCAACTGGGTGTCTACACGGACAAGTACGGAGGCTACACGGAAAAGTACGGTGCGTACACGAACAGACAAGGAATGTACGCGGACCACAGCGGAAACGATACGGAGGCAACAAGGATATCAAGCAATTTGTCAAGGAAGAGCACGGATGCAACTGGGTCCCTTCGAGGTCATTACACAGATATCCCTAAAATTTTGACAGATGACATTTGCTTTTGCTTTTGATACTTTATCTTTCTCGGACGACATGTCTCCAGAGCTAAATATAACAAGCACACCAGAAATCTGCAGCAGCGTACATACTTCTCTGCTTGTCGACACCATTAAGGCATATCTCTTTGTTTCAAACTCTCTTTTTTCTGGAAAATCAAGACATAAATAAAGCAAAACAAAACAAATCAAAACACACAGAAGGAAGAAAAAACAGCAAGGAGATATGTGTGGGTCACTTAAGCTTCTCCGGCGACCACTAAACGAACAGTATGAGGGGTTGATGGCTGTACTGATGGGGGAAGATGTGAGCAAATTCACGGACTTTATGAGCTTGTATTGGCAAAATACATGAATATTTCATCCCGGATGGCGCCGATGCTAATGCGGACGTCCCGATGTCTTCACGGATTGTCCTAGAATGAGTACGGAGGCAACACGGAGTAGCCGATGCCTACGAGGAAGGAATACGGAGGCAGCACGGAGTAGACGGTGCCAGCAAGGAAGAGTTTGTATTGATTTTCATCCGTGATGTCCGGGATGAAAAATTAAGCAAGCTTAATTTTTTCCGCGGACATGCCGGATGATCAAGGATAATACCGGATGACTTCACGGAGTCAATACGGTCATGCCGGAAACAGTACGAATGATCCCGGATCGACGATCCGTGGTCATCCGTGATGCGATCCGTGAAAGTGTAAAAGGGGCTTTACGGAGAGCTACATACGGGAGAGCTACATACACTGGATACCATGGCCAGCGCATGCGCACACAAACATCTTATCCGTTCATGGATTTGAAATTTGTGTGCATGCGATGTGTTCGCATGCACTGGCTGTAGTATTCAGTGTACTGTATGTAGCTCTCCTGAGGTCCTGTCGACCGAGTCACATTCAGTCATCAATTCGAACAGAAAGGGACTATAGGCAGAACCAAACGTTGCCCGAAGCCTGTTTTCAATACTTCAACTTAATTGGTAAGTCTTCAAATTGAAGAATTTATGGGATTTTAAGTTGACATTTACCCTGCGATACTAAATCTGTCATGATCCTGAATGCTACAATGCGAAGCCCGATTACGCTATGCGTATGGGACTACTGGTCGCTATGCGTATGGGGCTGCTGGTCGCAGTTAATTGTATGATTACTAAGACATGAGAGCACTTTGGGGCGAGTAAGTCTCACAGTGTTAGTTATATGAAAGGTACTTTAACCTGAAACACAAACTAAGACAGGAAATTCAAGGACACTTTTGAGGTACCAAAACTTTTTATTATCTTTAAGTCTAAGAATATGAATAAAACTAAATTGTTACTTTATACTATAAATCAAAATTTAGAGTAAGAAGCTTGATAAAATAAATATGTGATACTGAGTCATGTCTTAACTCACGAAATTCGCGAAAATAAAAGCGCGAACATTTCAGGTAATACAGTAGAATCTCATTTTGTCATGTTTTCCCAAGCCAAGTCACCAATGAAACTCTTAACTAGATCTAGATCTTAGTTTTAGAGTTAAAACTTAAATCAGTAAATTTAAGCCGTTTCGGCTTTCTCCTTTGTCTTTCCATCCCATGCCATGGTCTGTTCCTTTCGCCTAGGAGCTAGTTTTTTTTTTTTTTAGTAATAGTACTGTAGTAGCTCCTTGCTTTCCCTCATATTTTCACAACTACGGACACGAAAACATGCAGGTGGGTACTTGTAGCTGTAGTGCTGTACTGTAGTGTAGAATCAAGTGGTGTATAAAGACCGATTTGGGGAGGCCAAAAATACAATGAAAATCGACATTCTGTTTGAATCAATCTCAGAATCATCGGGAACCCCCAATTCCAACTGTTCGATTTCTAACAGGTTACACAATTCACTGTCCGCAATATCGTCAAAACCCGCCATATCGAACAAATGTTTGGACGGTACACAACGAATTGAACAAGCAAAATCAAGCAGTTCGAACGCGATCGATCGCATGCATTATGCAGTGTCTCCCAGAAACCGCACAAATATCAACCAATTCCGCACTTCCCCCTTCAAACACACATTTCCGAATTACGGATTACAAGTGGGTTTTCCCCGATGAAAACGCGATCGCTCCGTAATGTTCATCACAACGCAGTGCGGAAACCACCAAAGCGTGCGATAGAAACGCCAAACCCGGGCGATTATGCCACGGACGTGGACACAGATGTCGTAAATCACGCTCGGCTCCCCGCTGCGTATACGCGCGTTCGTCGGAGCGGCATCGAAGCTAGCTCAGATCAAAGAAGGTTGGCTTGATGGGACTCCATGTCTGTAGTAGCTCCTTGATTACACAAGGCCAAACTATAACTTCTGTATACCGGTACTTCGATTGAAAATGAATAAAAGCATGGTTTACAGATTTACAGTATATGTACATTTATGTATTGCTGATTTTTTTTTTTTTTTGGGGGGGGGGGGGCGGGTGTAGGGAGGGAGGGAGTTGGCCGAAATTCCAGCGATTCATTGTAACAGTTAATTACTTTCCCTTATAGTAACATTAGGAAATAATGATCATCGATCTATCGCATTACATACCATTATTTTTTATTTTCTTCTATTTCATTATCTCCTTTGTCATTTTCTACTCTCCTCTTTGTGCAAGAACTGAAACAGTTCAGTGTTTCACCTCAGGCATCTGTAATCAAATAAGCATGTGAGCCTAAATAGATTGTGATCTCCATCTGTTTACAATTATACACTTTGGTTCATCTGCATACGCATTGTTTATAAGTATTAATCATTGTTGTTGTGTGCTTCAAGTCACTCGATTTTACAACTTTCTACTTCCCTATGATTGATTTTTAGTGGTAAAAGTTCATTGCATCACTAAACTTTGTTTGCTTGTCCCGGTGTGTGTATGTTTGTTTGTGTTTGTGTTTGTGTGTGTGTGTGTGTGTGTGTGTTTGTGTGTGTGTGCACGTTACATATCTGACACATACTTTGAGGGACACACCAAAAAATAAAAAGCTAGTTTATCACGTATGTATTGCCACGTTGTTGTTGTTGTTGTTTTGCTGTTGTTGTTGTTGTTGTTGTTGTTGTTGTTGTTGTTGTTTTGGTTTTGTTTTTCACTGAAAGAGCACTTCGGTTGTCCTAATCCTAGCACACAGCGTATGATTGTGGATGACTCGTGTCGGTGAGGGCCTTCTTCTGGAACCAGCGATGGATGGAGTAGGGCTCACACGGGTAAATAAATCCCCATAGAGACGTGTGTTAAAATTCAAAATTCAAAAATACTGTAAAAAAGCTGGGAGAAATGAGGTGTTTTATCTTCACTTACCTGGATAAGTGAGATATACCCTTTCATCCATCAAATTTCCAAGGCGGGTTCTTCAGCTCAAACTCTGCCCAAGGGTCCGCAAACCCAGACTACGAGTACTTTTCATTCAAAAAGTCACCTATTTTCTGTACATGCACCCAATGAAATAATTATAGTCCCTTCAAATTCCATGAGAAAAGCTTTCATCTTCCAACCAAAATGCAGTTTGTAGAGGAATTCATACTCAATATATCTGCAGCTATTCAGTTGTTGTTGTTTTTTTTTTTTTGCCAAACTGCATTGATTTTTAATTATTTTTTCTTCATTTATTTTGGTATCTTTGGTACTTTAGCGCTGTTGTGGGGAAGTGGGAGAAGGGATCATAGTTATGAGAAGAAGTAGGGGGGGGGGAATGTGCTGTGGAGAGAGTGTGTTGTTGTTATCGCTGCTGCTGTCGATGGCTTGTTGAGATGTTGTTGATGTGGAGTCCACTGTCCTGTATAACAGTGTCGTGTGAATTTGTGCGAATTTCTATAGCTTCTCTGATGCAACGTGTTTTCCAGTGTCTATGCCTCCGCCCCGAAGTGGTGCCGGAGGCATTATGTTTTCGGGTTGTCCGTCCGTCCTTCCGTCCGTCCGGTGGACAGGGTAACTATCAAAACCTTTTGAGGTATCCTAATGAAACTTGGCATGTATGTGTATTAGGCGGTGAAATTGTGCCTATCAACTCTTGGGTGCACATGCTCAAGGTCAAAGGTCAAAAGGTCAAGGTCAAATACATAAAAATTTTTCCACCATATCTTTGCAATGCCTGAAGATATATTCTTGAAACTTAGTGTATATATTTATTACCCAATTAAACTTCTCTGGTGAAAGTTTGGGTCATGGGGTCAAAGGTCAAAGGTCAAAAGATCAAGTAAAGATATGAAAACTTCACCTTTTTTCTCTGTACCGTGGCAATTGTTCAAGGTATTTTCATGGAACATACTATAAATACATGCACTGACTGGCAGTGATTATCTAGAGAATTTAGGGTTTATGGGGTCAAAGGTCAGGGGTCAAAGGTCAAGGGTAACACTTCAAAATTTTACTATTTCCCTCATGTTTATGCAATGCCAGCAGGATTTTTTTTTTTTTTTTACACACTTGGTGTAATGCATGTATAACCTAAAAGAGATTCTCTGGAAAGTTTTTTTTTTCTTTTGTTTTTGCCTCAAAGGTCAATAGGTCAAAAGGTCGAAGATCAAGTGAAAGTGCTGAACTAATTATTTCCTCCATATCTCGGAAGTGGCTCAAGTTATCTTGAAACGCACTACATATTTATGCATCTTCTGCCTGACATTGATTATCTTATGAATTTTAGGGTCAAAGGCCAGATGAATGGTAACAATTTACTATTCAATACAGAAATTGCACTTTTTCTCCATACCTTGAAAATTACTCAATGCATAAACGTATGAATGGGTCAAAGTCAAGTTAAAATCTTTAATCCCAAAAACATGCTCTCCTATTCATCCAATTAAACCTAGGTCAAGGAAGGTGAACTTTCAACACCTTTGTGACAAACTTGTCATTGTAATATTTTGCCAATTTTGTGAAAAATGTAATCACACATTGTCCACATGTACTATCTAGACCTATTAGGAGAATCATGCATTATGGCGGAGGCATACCAGCGACATTTCTAGTTGATGGATGTGATGCGTTTGCTGTCTTCCCAGTTGATGCGATGTTCCGACTGTTGAGCGTGTTTCACGATGGCTGACATTTCCCATTCCGAAAGTCTGTAGCATGTTTTGTGTTCTTTCAGTCTGGTCTCTAGTGATCTCCCTGTTTCACCTACGTAAACCTTCCTTCATTCGCATGGGATGAAGCAGACATCTGGCTGTTTGTGTGTGAGGTAGCGTGTCTTTGCGTGAAATGCAATGTATTGTGGGGTTTTTTTAGAAAATGTGTGTCATACAGTGTTGGCGGACTTGAAGATGTGTTGCAGTTTGTGCGAGGTGGCATATTGTGAATAAGGTGTTAGAATCATGTTCGTTAAGATGCGTGGTCCGTCGTCCGTAGTGCGTCGTGCGTCGTGCCTAAACTTTTTTACGTTTTCATCTTTTTCTTGAGAACCCCATGATCAATTTTCACCAAACTTGGCAGGTAGCATCCCTAGGGGGATAGGATTTTAACTTAATCAAATGGGCACCATGCCCCACCTGGGGACCCTAGGGGGCCCAAACCCCGTAAAATTAAGGAATCTGGAAAAAAATCCTCTTCTCTGGTATAAAACCAGAAGTGATGGAGCTATTATGAGTTAGTACATTGATGACTGTAGTTTCAATTTTGTTCATGGCGGAATCAGATGGTGTGCCCCCCTTGGGATCCAGGGAAGGGGATGGGGAGGGGTCCAAATTGGGCCTGAATTGTACATTTTCATCTTTCTTGAAGACTCCATGATGAATTTTCACCAAACTTGACAGGTAGCATACCTATAGGGGGATAGCTACAATCTCAATTCCATCAAATGGGCACCATGCCCACCTAGGGAGCTCCCAGGGAGCCCATTCCACCCCTCAGTAGGGATCTTTAAATATTTTCTCTAGAACCAGAAGTGATTGAGCTAAGTTAATACAATGAGTCACAATATTTATGACTGTACGGTACGTTGTTCAAGTTTGTTCATGGCAGAATCACGGGTGCCCCCCCCCCCCCCGAACCTACTGCAGATCCAGGGCTAGGGAGGGATCCAGGGAGGGACCTAAATGCGGACCTAAATTGTACATTTTCATCTTGCTGAAAACAACATATTATTGATTTTCACCAAACTTGGCATGTAGCATTCCTAGACGGATAGGATCTCAAAGTATTTGAATGGGTAGCATGCTTTCCTTAGGGGACCCCAGGGGGCCCAAACCTCCTGAATTAGCTAAATTAAGGAATATTTAATAAAAATTCTTCTCTAGAATCAGAGGTGATAGAGCTTCATGGGTGTGTTTTTTTTTTCAGACTGCATAGTTCAACCTTCTATAAGGTACAATTGTACTTGCTAGGTATTTTACCAGTGTATATGGGATATGCAAATGTACACCATGCCCCCAACTCTCAAAGCTGCCCATGCCCCAAGTTTCCAATGTTCTCAGGTAAGAGTCTGCAAGAATGCATGGATGGTGAACATGCGATACTCGGGTAAGCGCGAGCCCCCGGGTCTCTTTTATGGTTCGATAATCCTCGGGAATTAAAGAAATATAATTATACAAAAAATAAAGAACATATTAATATAATATCTAAATCATTATTTGTGTTATTTTCTTTAGATCCACGTAGAACTGTTACATGACGACTTTGGGTTATCCTCTTGAGTAAATTCTTATGAAAGCTCAATGTCGCAGGAACACCTTACTGTATAAGAGGAATTTTTGTTATGCGTTGTGATTTTCAGATACACTCGTTTCGTTTGAGTTGTGGGGAAAACCCACGTCTATGAATATAAAGGGTCGCAGTGAAAAGGTTACGATAAATATAGAAATTACAATGATAGCTGCTCGAATAGCCTCGCCATTTTGAGAGTGCTTCGTCAAATATCTCTCTTTCGTTTGACCTACTCTTGATACTTTGTTTGGGTCTTAAAAGTATAAGACCACAGTCAATCTAAGTGGCGTTTGTATCTTCCTACGGGTTGAATAGGCAACATATTCTGATCTCATGCTACATGTACTTCGGAGCCAGACCAGCAATATTGAACGTGGAAGTGCAGCGTAATTGGTAAGCATACGAAACGGTGTCCACACACTCAAACGTACAAATAGTGCATGATTGATCTTTGCTGGTTTTGTAATTAACATGTAATACCCACAGCCTATATTAAAATTTGTAATATCAAACAGAAAAACAGTTGCAGCTTTAGATGATAAATGCTGTTTGAATGAATATATTAATTACTGTCTCCTATCGAAATAAATCAGCGTCTAACGATCTTATCACAAATTGGTGGAAAAAGGTAAGATGTTAGGGGATGATGAGAAGTTAGTTGAACTCCCCAGGTCAAATTTCTATTACAGTTTTTACCATTAGAAAACCAATAGGCTAATGGTTCAAGAAGAAAAGTCAGGCACTAGACAAAGAGGTTCTATATGTAATAGAGTAAGCGCTCACCATTCAGTACGTATACGCGCGCACGAAAGAGGTCGACTACCAGAAGCCTGAACCCGGAAGTGCCTATAGTAATACACGTAAAGTGCCTATAGTAATACACTTAAAGTACAGCTCGGCCGTAATAAGGCAAAACAACGTAACTCAGAATATCATGTTCTGAGAAAAACGAGTTTGAAAATTCAATTGGTTCCCATTTTTCCGTCATAGGAGTAAAACACTTTTGAAGCAGCGAAGTTTCTTAGGCATTAATAAGGAATATCTCGATAAAATTTCAGTAAAATAGGACTTCCCGTTTTAGAGTAATTGCCATGTTTAGAATAGATACAGCATTTTACCGAATCACAGCACTGTGCTGATGAGTAATTCTAGTTTGCCAAAAGAGCGTATCCTTACTTACGTTGTGCGAGAATCCTCACGCGGCAACATATCAATCAGGCAAAAGAACGTATCCTGACTTACGGCGCGTAAGCATTCCCCCGCGAAGCCACTTCAGTATGCCAAAAGAACGTATATTGACTTACAAATATCTGCGCCTTAACCCTTTCATCAATGTAATTAGGCAGAATGACGTATCCCGACTCAATGGCAACAACCTCTATCATTTATTTATTTGACAATTTTCTTAACTGGATAATAAAAGTCCCGTTATATGTGTTTAAATATATATTAAGAATAGTAAAACACAGTAGCTTGCAAAATAATCGATGCAAGTGAACATTTTCATTTTTTTTTTTCTGAAAACTTACCGAGTATGTGCTAAAATGTAATTAGTTGTTATCTACCAATCACCGTAAATTTTTGTTTTTCTTTATTTGCATATACAGTTTATAGTTTATTGAGATGTCCATTCTTTTTTATTATCTTTAAGTGTATGCTTTTTATCCCTTGATGTAAGATTTTTCATTGAGAACATAATTATAAATTGTATTTGGTTTATCATTCATGTTGTTTTAACAAACACATGGATTTGGATTAATGTTGACAACTAAAGTACGAGTTTGAGTAAAGTCTGTAAAATGGATTTCATGACACTTCTTATGCCATGTGCTACAATTAAGACGAACTTGAAATATGTATAATTTTTAGTATGACAATGCATGAGTGGCAAATATTATGACTGTATGAGAACTGGCAAAAAAAAAAAAAAATCAAATCAAATGGGTATTGAAAAAAAATGTATAGACATCCGCACATACACTTCGTTTCAAAGACACATACACGCAATCTAATGTGTTGCTATTGAGACTCCTATTTTAATTTCTATCTTTTCTTTAATTTGTTTAACGATTTCCATTGAGATGAAAGGATTTGAACAGAAAGAATTATATTTTGTACTCTGTTTATCGTTATAAGTTGTTAATGTTTGGTTGATTGCATGTATTGAATCCGTAAGGTTAAAACTTCTAATGATAATATGCCTCAATTCTTTGAACAGCAACAATAATAACAATGATTTATCAGGTAATCATGAATCCAGGTTTTAATGTTTTAGGTGTAACTTGACCACTCACACATACACACACACACACACAACCAAGCAAGTACAAAAACACACACACACACACACACATACACACCTCAGACTTGTCAGAGTTGCAAACATTCTCTCAGTAGAATAACTTTGAGAAAGACATGACAGAAATGTAGATGCAGAGACTGATTTACATCTTCTAAAAGGTTTATAGGGAAAAAAATGTGTGTACATCTGTTTCTAAAAGACAACAGCATTACAAAATCATTCGATTATTTGCAAGTCTTAAAAATATGACATAGATATCTACGCTTTCTTATTAAAATTGAAGAGAGAGTTTGACATACCATTATGCTTTTATCACATTGAAAGCAAATCTGCAGTAACGTTATCATGATGGTTAATAAGAAATTTTAAAAAAGAAATGTAATTTACTTCCCGAGTAAAGTAGCTTACATACGTACCACAGTTGAACAAAACCCTGGGAACAAAATTTTCGACAGAACATAATTGTTTTTTTTTTTCTGGAGATTAATTACACTATTATCATATCAGACCTTCGCATCAATTTTTACCTTGGAAGATCAGAACATCTACAAATTAAAAATTATAAATAGCACACATAACATTTTTCATCCTTACTGTTGTTGAAGTTCAAGTGTAGTAAGAAGTAAATACTTGGGTAAAGAACAATTATTAGGCAGCTTAAACGAAGGGAAAATTTGCAACAGTATTCACTTTAAACACATTTTAATAAACGTCTTATCACAACAGCGATTTGCTGTGCTGCAATACATCTGCGTTGTCTGAGAGCTCCCGGAGGGATTAGGCTCAAAATAGAATATTAAAATTTTGCAGGAAATAAGGTTACCGTTTCCCTGGTTTTCTGAAATATGTTTACATGTTTCAATCGACATGATATTGATTTTGAGGGTAAGCATTTACAACAATATTTGATATGAACAAGTTATAGTTTTACCTAAAGTTGATAGTCATCATTCCAAAGGGCAATAAGCCCTCATCATATTTTTTTTTTCGAAATAGAACCTTTAGTTTCATATTAATACAAAAACAAAATATTTCTTCTAGAGTTGACTGATCTAGTGCACAATCCACTCCATCTTTCATGAGATTCTGACGGGCGTGCACAGCTGTTCTGAAATTTGCATAGTTGCTTTTTTCTCTGCTTTCGAACTGCTCGGTAGACCACTGCAGGAAAATGTAAAAGAAACAGAAAAGAATATTTAACACAAAATAAGGCACTCTGTATTTTCCATAAAAGACAGCTAGTGAATTTCAACTCAGCTTTAGTTATATTGCACGATTAAATTCTTCATTAGACATGGTTGTGTGTAACAAATCCTCTCTCACAGACCCCTCCCCACTGCCCAAAAAAAAAAAGCAAAGGAAATGAGAATGAGTGTTTAATATCGAAATACACTCACAATATCTATTATTCAACATCATACAAATACCCCTTGAGGATATACAAGGCTGTGTGTTTGTTTTTGAGAGAGAATGGTGACTATTTCGTCAGTTTTCATTCAATATCATTTTTTTTTTATCGCTAAGGAATGAACTGTGAAATGTGGTATTCTCAAATTATCAAAGAGTCATCATCATGGATTCTGCCTTCTTTTATTTTTTCTTTTATAATTCTTCCAAATGCCGGCTTGTGTCGCCAGTGATAATGACAAAGGTGGGATTCATTTCTTCCCCCTTCTTCTACTTTTGTTGTATGAATTAATAGGTGATTATTCAACTTGTACCTTTTATTGTACTTGATACACTACATTCTTTTTCTGTGCTGGTCTAGGCTGGCGGTTCGTGTGGACACTGAAAAGAGAGACATGGAAATATGTATTTCAACACGAATGTTAATATCATCTAAAGTACACGATTGGGTCTGAATATTTGAACTTTCCATAGTATTTAAAACCACGCAACTTAAGAATAGATATTTGAATTGTATGAGCTTTTGCCCTCAACATTTTTATAGGGAGGGGTGGAACGTATAACATATATAGGATCTAACATGGCTACAATGCATTTTTTTGTATCGAAATGAAAAAAAAAAATGTTTTAAAGAATATGTACAGCTGCCTAAAACTGCACAAAGAATACCCCCCCCCCAAAAAAAAAAAAAAAAAAAAAAATTAAAGATAAATCAGGTTTCCTTAGTTAGCAGGTACAGAGTACCATTAAATATGACTTTATTTTTGTAGGCTAATTTTAAGTGGATAGTATTCCTGTATGTATGAAAACACCACAATCATATTCTTCATCCTTTCAAGAAATAGCAAACAAGATCTAAGACTACTTGTGTTTAACCAAAGATGTAGACCAAACATTATTTGTTGTCCTTGCTTTTCTTGCCAAAGTAATGATGTTAATGTCATTATTAGAACATATCGTCTTCCATCAGTTCATGTTGCCACTGAAGACTAAATGGAATTCATCAGTATCAAGCTTTATTGTCATTAGCTTGAAGTCGAGTCTACTGTTTACTATAAAGCTGTTACTTTTTTTTAGACTTTTAGACCAAAACTGAATTTGAGGTAGAAGACGTCAAGTCGATGATCATTACAGTATATTGGGGTCCACTTAATTTATTTGCGCATACGTAAATTTCTTTTGAGAGTCACTACTTGATCTACTAGAACACTAGTAGTAGTACAAGTATCCTACATTTACATAGTCCTTATTACATTAGTAGAACCACAACCACAACCATACCAATGAGCCACGTTTTGCCAAGCTCACAGAAAGGAAAGGCTGTCATACTCATAGCTGTAAGTTTGCTCTTTATTTTCATAGCTTGCTGAGTTTTTTGTTTATTTTTTTTTACTCATCGATTTCTTAAATCTAAGTGAAAACTATTACCGAAAGTACTGGACCCTACTAGCAAAGCGTACTGTCGTCCAGTCTGTACAGCCCAATCGACGTACTTCGCACGGCTTCTGGTCGGGCTAGATCAAACTTAGACCTGACAAAAAAACGTAAAACTTACCGGTGTTACCGCTGATTTTCTTTGTGGTAGCATTAACTGGTCAGGAGAATATCCATTCAATGACTGCAAAACAGAACAATGGGCATGACTTCATGATTCACACTGCAGCAAAGCTTGCCTGCCAGTCAACCAGTCGGTGTAACTCTGCTTTTTCAAAAGCTGTTGTCGCAAGCGGCGCGGCAGCAGCGGCGGCACTACCTACACTCACTGCCGCGGCTGAAATGGATCTGCAGCACGTAGCCGTAGGTCTAATACACACAAACCGGGTTCACACGTACACCAATTAGCGGGATACAAATCTCGAGATTTGCATCGCGATCGTCATCCCGAGTTTTTTGCACGTGTGGACAGAAAAAACCCGAAAATTAGCGGGATAAGCATCGCGATGCTAATCCCAAGAAATCTTGCGCTGGTTCGTCAATTAGCGGGATAATTGGCCCCGCGCTGGTACGTGTGAACGGTCGGGATTAGAATCTCGAGTTTTTACATCCCATCATGCAATGCGCACATGACAACAGCGAGGCCTCTGCGAAGAGGTCCTTCACCTCTTTGAAGCACAACAACAACAGCGCGCGAACCACACCACTGACGCGTAAAAGACAATGGACAAAGGTAAGTGCGCGCAGGCAGTGATAGAGAAGGGCGCTATGTGACCCAGTTTGCAGGCTTTGCTGTTATCTCTATCGGCAATTAGCGGGATAATTCGGTACGTGTGGACGCTCGCCAAATTAGCGGGATACCGATCGCGATCGCTATCCCGCTAATTTGGTACGTGTGGACGCTCGCAAAAAAACTCGGGATGAGCGTCGCGATCGTCACCCCGCTAATTTGTACGTGTGAACCCGGCTACAGAGTTATGCAGTGTAGCGTGTGTTGTGATGGCCACGATGTTGATTCGTTGTTTTGCCGTGCTGACTGTAGCGCGCATGGCCCTGATTTTATACAGCAAAGCGCATGTATGATGACATAGGTACGTTCGTTTGGCGTCGCAATTTCCTTCTTTTTTCTTGAGAAACCACCATGAAAAAACAGTGTATGTAAAGATACGTTCATTTGCCGTAACAGCGAAAATGCTTTCTTTGTCATTTCTATACGTATCTCAGGTTACGTTGTTTTGCCTAGCTGGAAACGGCAAAGTTGTGAAAAAGGTGTGTAAGATACGCTTTTTATCTCTGAAATGGTACGCCGGTGACTGTCGAAGTCCCCAGCGATGCATGTTAGCATTAAATCTGCCTATCCCAGTTCGCAGCCGGTTGAGTGTTACCCAATCCCTCCGGGGTAGTTCAGAGCCAGCCGGAGCTTTGGTGTCGGGAGGGATGGTAAATTGATGTGGGCGGGCCGTCCCTTCCCAGCTCTTTTCCCACTCCTGAATTAGGTTGAAGTTTGAGCTGATTAGGGTGGCTGCATGTCGGGAGAAAGGTCGACGTGATCGGAGGCGTTGACGACCTGGATTTTGCGATCTTGTCGTTATCCTGTGTAGGGGGTGACCATCATCAGCAAGGGATTTGTTTACGAGCTTGTTTGTGAGATTCTCACGGCGTAGCCTTGGTGGTGCAATCCCTGCAAGGACCGGGAGGAGATCTGTCGGTGTGGGGCGGAGACATCCGGTGATGAGGCGTAGGGTGTCATTCAACACACAGTCCAGCTTTTTGGTGTGGGTGCTCCTGCACCATGCTTGTGCAGTATATTCAGCAGTGCTGAAGACCAGGGCCAATGCTCCTGTGCGAAGGGTGGATGTTGATGCACCCCATGATGTCCCGGCCAGACGACGTAACAGGTTGTTCCGAGCTGAGACTTTCCCACGTAGCGCTTCTAGGTGCTGTTTGTACGTCAGCTGTCTGTCCAGTTTCACACCAAGGTATGTTGGATGGGGGTTGTTTGGTAGGGGTGTCCCATTGTGAACAACAGTCAGCTGACGGTTGGCTTCTTTGGTGTTGAGATGGAAGGCAGTTACAGTAGTTTTTGCAACACTCAGTTTCAGTCTCCACTTCTCGAGGAAGTCTGCAATGAGCTCCATGTCAGCAGTAAGCACACTCTCTACCTTGCTCCAATTCCGGTCTGTATGCAGCAATGCCAGATCATCTGCATAGCCATACTGTCGCGAAGTTGTGCGTGGTAGGTCGCTTATGTAGATGTTAAAGAGCATGGGAGACAGAACTGAGCCCTGAGGGACCCCATTCCGCAAGCGGCGTAGTCGACTAGTTTGTCCATCGCTAGTTTTAGTTATGAAACTGCGGTTTGCGATGATTGTCGCAAGAAAGCGGACAGGGATGGTGCGAAGAAGCTTTAGTGTTAAGCCATGATGCCACACTGTGTCATAGGCCGCAGTTAAGTCCACCAGGACAGCACCTGCCTTGTTGCCTTCTTCGAAACTCTCCTCTATGTTGTCAGTCAGCTTGACGATCTGATGTACAGTGCAGCGACCATGCCGGAAGCCAGCTTGCTCATCCGGGAGCTGAGGATCGACAACTGGGTTGAGTCGGGCCAACAGGAGCCTTTCGAGAAGCTTGAAAGGCACGCACAAGAGTGAGATTGGTCTGTAGCTCTTGGGATTGTCTGCAGGCTTATTGGGTTTTAGAAGGGCAACAACGGTGGATTTCCTCCAGATCTTCGGAATGTGCAGCCCAGTGAGGCAGGTTGAGTAGAATTCAGGGAGTCAGTCCAGGCTCTTGGGACCACAGTTCTTCAGAAATTCGGGTGGGATGTTGTCTGGGCCCTGTGCTTTCCCACATTTCAGTTGGGATACACCTAGAGCGAGCTCTTCAGAGGTGAATGGTTTGGAGAGGAAGCCATCCACACCTGGAGCATTCAAGAGTCTTGAGGTTTCTTGTTTGACGAACCGGGTGTGGCTTTTGTCTGCATTCTTAAAGTTACCATTAGCAAGCAGCTGTTGGGCGACTGAGTTTGCTGTGACAGGGCAGTGCTTCGGGCGGGAGCTGCGACCAGTGAGAGGGTTGAGGGTCGTCCAGGCCGCCCTACTTGAATGAGTGAAATCAATTCCTTGGACAGTCTCTTCCCAACGTTCCTTACGCTTCTTGTCAAGGCAGTTTGTCAGCTCTGCGGCCAAGGAGGCACTCTCTTCATCGCTGGAAGCATTTATAAATGCATCGTAGAATTTGTCGCATTCCTCATCCCAAGCAGGGATGTAGCAAGGGCGGTAACCACGGGGAACAGTACGTTTGGCCGAGTCAACAAGGAGTTTGCAAAAGGCTGAGTAGGACCTGTCCAAGTTCCCAGGAGCAGGAAGAGGAAGGGTGTCTGTTCCAGTTTCGACAAGTTCCCTGAACTGGTTCCACTTGGCCTTTCTGAAGTTCCACCTCTTCACAGGTCTGGAGGAGATTGGTTCCACGGGGTTATTGGGGATGATAAGTGATGGTCTGTGCTGTGACTTAGGAAAAGGGTCCAGAATTGAACGTTGCGGGAAAGGACCATTCAGACTCACAAAGGCCAGATCAGGGTTGGAGGTCGTGTTCCACCGGCCAGAGTGGAAGCTATCAGGTTGTTTAGCGTCATACAGAAGGTGGTCACCGACGGATGAGGCCCAGTCCTGGAGTGCGGAGCCATCTGAGGTAGTCATGCGATATCCCCAAGTTGTGCTCTGGCAGTTGAAATCTCCAGCGTACATGCAGGGTTGGTCGAAGGATGGGATGGAGTTCTCTAGTAGCCTAGTAGAGGGTGGCTTGTAGACATTGATTACAGTCACACCTTCCACCTGAGTTGCTGTCCATTCCAGATCAGAATCAGGGGCAGAGGCTGTTACTGCTTTCCACTTCGCCGAGTTTCGTACAAAAGTGGCAATCCCATGGATGTCGCTTTGCCTTATCACGGCCGAGCAGCTTCGATGATCGGTTGGGTTGGAAAAATCATTCTTATCTTAAGGAAAATCAATATTTGTCCGTATGCCTCCAGATATTGTAAGAGGGATATATTCTCAACACAGTATACTTGTTTTGATGAAAAAAAAAGACTTGCTCTAATGTGTCAAATGTGTGCTTAAAATGAAGCCAAAAATGCCAAACATTCATTCATACTTCAATAAAGATTGCAGAAAGGTACAGTGTATACTGTTTGGTATGGAGCACTGATTTCACATAAAATATGTCACTTAGAAACATCAGACACAGATACAACACATACTCCCACACTTTTTTTGATAATTCTTAATTAGAATTTCGTTCAATTTCATATCATAGAAACAGAAACGTTCACAGAAACAAAACAAAACATCAAACAAAGACAAACTGCTTTTTACACAAACATTGTACACAATAACGTCAATCTTACACTACATAAGGACAAAATGCAGTATCACCAACATTGTGCAAACTATTATCAAACTTACATTGTAACTCTGTAAACCAAAGAAACGCTTTTTTAACAGATATTCCCGCAAAAGCCCGCGAAACGGGAACATAATAGATAATTTGCTTAAAACACAAAACGGGGCATATTTCACTGTTTCTCTATTTAAGAGAAGGAAACAAAACAAAACAAACGAGGCCATTTGCGAGACAACATACACACATGCACACACACATTCCCACACAACGCCAACATGCACCCCTCCCCCCCCCCCCCGTGCCTTCAGGCCTCAGGTTTCAGTTTTTATTCACACTTGAATAACTCTGCAGTGTAAATTGCCATTTTGTTTCTCATACAATAAAATACTTCCGAATCATAATGTGGAAGTGATGTGGAAATGGTAGAAGCAATAGAGACGAAGAAAAATAACCGACAACGATATGAAAATAACTCGCAGATACATGTACGGCAAATTCAAAACAGGAAAAGATAATAACATAGGTTTATCATCCTCGGTGTACCTCATATATTCCCACTTTGACAAATGCATTCCAACTGTTCCTCTTTTACCAGCTATCTTATTTTCTTCTTCTTTGCACATCTTAAAATACTTCATAACTTCATTAAAATTTGGTACCTCCACTTCTGATCTCGCTAAATATGAAATATATTTAATCATCAATATAATTGCATTCCATCCTTTGATCTTTAACGAGTTTCCGGATATACCTGTTTGAACAACTTCCCAATTCATATTTCCTATTTCTTCTAAATTAAATTTCCGAATAATAACTTTCTACAAATCCTGCACTTTAATACACTCCCAAAATAAATGTGAATATGTCTCAGTGTTCTTTTTACAGAAAGAACAGAGATCATCCGAAACAAACCCAAATCTCAAGAGATTAACTGTGGTATAAAGTGCACCGTGAAGAAATTTAAACTGAAATTCCCTAAGCTTTGGGATAAGAGTTGTGACTCTGAGTCGGAGAAAAATATCGTGGGTTACTTTTGAGGAGAAGACAAAATTACTCTGTTGATATCGTACTTCCAATGTATATAAATGTTGTAAATTTGTTGAAAAATGCGTGATTCTTTCTCGAAGGTAAGTCACCAATCCTCATTTCTTTTCCATGTAATTTTAACCAAATATCATACACTTGAAAAGGTTTATTACTGACCCATGATAAACTAAACCGTCCGCTTTTCAAAATTACATCACAAATCCTCACTACATAACCCTGCTTTTTGAAAATAAATAATCGGCCGTATACCTTTTCCATCAAAATAATGACATAATCTTTAAATATTTTCCTAAAAAGGTTTTCATTATATATCATTTTACCTTTCAATACAAAAAAAAAAATCTATTATTTAATACTACTAGTATTTGATTCATAAACCACTCTTCTAATTCTCTCAAACTTCCCAAATCTTTCCACGCTTGTAAAATCTCTTTATAAAATTTCGGAACTGTCAAAGAAAGTTTATTTATTTCAAAATTACTCTGAAAAATTGAAATGCCACCAACTGACCTAAAAACATATTGAAAATACTTTTTCCAAGTCATATTCTTTTCTCCGGACTGCCTACGTCAAACTCTGCTAGAATGCTGTAAAACCAGTATTCAAATTCGCGTTACAATATCACCTGCCCGTTGCTCCTCAGAATGCCTAAGTATCTGCTAAATATCAGACTGTAAACCAATAATTAGATTCGCTTAAACTTGCTGGCGAATTCCTCCCTGGGTTGCCGCTCTCAGGTTCTACTTCTAGTCTACTGAATACCCAGACGTAGGTTCCTCTGCAACCGTCTTACCAGTAGGCCCTACTAGTAAGTTGACTCGCTACCTGTTGTGTCAATTTATTAAACCGGTAGACATCTGCTCTTATCCAGTTTTCCACCATCCCATATCAAGTTTTTAATTTCTCGAAGCACCCGACGTAGCTGTCGCCAATTCCGCACCGCCTGACTAGCCGTCTCCTCCATTGATTTGACGAATCTGCCTTGGTCCTTGATAGGTAACCAAACGCGGTCCACAAAGAGCTTTTTAGGCTAAACATATATAACATTAAAAATAAAAAAAATAAAAAAAACTATTTTTAAAATGTAATTAGAAAAATAAAAGTATGTCAAATAGAAATACTGCATGGTATAGTCTGTAATAATATCTCTGTTTGAAGAAAGATTTTAATCACTGTCTCTATTGGGAAAGAAAAGCAGCATCCAACTGTTATTCTTTTAATGTAATTAGAAAAATAAAAGTATGCCAAACAGAAATACTACATGGTATAGTCTGTAATAATATCTCTGTTTGAAGAAAGATTTTAATCACTGTCTCTATTGGGAAAGAAAAGCAGCATCCAACGATTTTATCAGAAATTGATGCAAAGAGATAGGACGTCAGGGGGTTATGGTAGAGGCTACTATGTAAACCCGTGAGATTTTTATGCCTTTTTTTTTTTGGCTAGGTTTGTCAATTTGGGGGTGCTGAATCCAAAAAAAAAACTTTGGTTCCATTTTTTCCGACCACGTCTTCAGCCGACATTTTGAATTTCAAAATGGCCGCCATAGCACACTGTATTTTCATCAATATCTCATCAAGTGAGCATTGTAGAAGCTTCAAATTTGGTGCAAAATGCGTGGTTGCGATGTCAGACACTCTGCTATATCATTTTCTGATATTGTGGATTGTTTGGATACAATTTGTAGGCTGCCATCTTGAATTTCAAAATGGCCGCCATAGCAAACAGTATTTTGAACCATATCTCATACAGTGAGCATTGTAGAAGCTTCAATTTTGGTGCAGAATGCATGGTTGTTATGTCAGACACTCTGATATAATATACCATCTTCTGATATTGTGGATTGTTTTGATACAATTTATAGGCTGCCATCTTGAAAGTCAAAATGGCCACCATAATATTTTTACCCATATCTCATGTTGCAATTATTGTAGGAGCATCAAATTTTCAATAATGCACATGTCTGTTGTGTCCAACGTTCCAGTATAGCTCTTTCCTATTGTGGATCAAAAGATAAGCCACCATCTTGAAATTCAAGATGGTGTTCATCCAGTTACAATACCTTAGGACGTGAAGATTTAAAAAAAAAAATGTTTGGTGATGTCCGTCTCCTTTTTCTGGTTGTTCTTTCTTTTGAGACATTACTACCTTTCTCCTGGTGTCAAGGATGTAGTTGCTTTACTCCTCAAAGAATCAATCGCGGAGATTTATGACCTGAGAACTAAAATTTGATTCAGAAAGAGGAGCAAGGGGTTGTTGGAAGAATGCGACGGACCATGGAGTCGGTTTTTTTCTCTTTTTATTATTTCTTTCTTTCTTCCTTCCTTCTCCTTCTCCTTTTTATGGGGGGGGGGGGGGAGCGGCCAGGTTGAAGGGTCAACAACAATTTAAATAATATTATTATCATCAATAACACCACAGAGTGTAAGAGAACAAATTGGGTTATTTACCGTTAATGGCGGCTAAGAAGAAGAAAGGACGCCAATCACGGCCATCAAACGTTCAAATATTCTAACAGCAACTTCTCTAGACGCCGAATTCATGGCCTGTGCGTAAACCTCGTGAAGATATCGAGTCCGCAGTGACTGTAGATCACAATTGACTGCCTTCATTCACTCAAGTGCTGAAGGATCCTTCCTTCAGTACTTCCTAGTACAATTTCTGTTAGAAATTTCTTGACATCGTAGGCTATTACGGTTTCCTAGAAATACTGCTATTAGTTTTGCTTGACTTGAACATGAATCTAATCCTCACAACAAATATTTTCTTTGTGCCTAACTCTGCTCTTGACGTATAATGTAAATAAGTAGAATTTTCACAGGTCAATATAATAATGATAATAATGATAATAATGGTCTCAACTACCCAGACCAATCTCTTTAGTATTGTCACTGTTTTATACAAAGGAAACTTCCATTACTATCAAACCAGCAGTTCCAGGAACCAATTTCTACACCTGGGTCAAGAGGGACATCGTGGGTAAAATACATCTTGTCCAATGACGAAACCAATTGGCAGTTCTTCGAACTCGGGAACTCCCTTTGAAAGGTAAGAGTCTTAACCGCTATACCACAGTTCTCCACACATTTAGACATAGGAAACTGATATTTTCATGCAAAAAAGAAATGAAGAGTTTGTTCGCAAAAACCGATAAGTCCATTTTTTTTTTTTTTTGAAGTACGGTCTCTGTCATAAAGTACAAAATAATACCTTTTAAATGATATATTCGTCACTACATATAAAGGTACATTTTTGAAGTTATGGTCAAAAGAAGCAAACATTTTCTTATTATTCTCTTTATTTTTCTTCACCTTTAATCGCAAATATCTCCATTTGGCAAATATGGACTTATCGGTTTTTGCGAACAAACTCTTCAAATAATAACAATATACATATTATTAATATACATATACATATATATATATATAATTATGCATATATATATATATATATATAATATGGGTGAAAACGTTGAACGATGTACAATTGGGCAAATCAGGGGTCAAAATTAAAAAACGTGACTCACTGATATAAATATATCTCAGTCAAATGTCATTGATATCAGCTTTCTTGCAAACCCGATTATACTGTGATATCTCCAAGGGTGTTGTTTTTATTCAAGGTTAGATAGAACTGTGACATATTGGCAAACGTCTCTGACTAAAATAAACATTGTTTTAGTGAAAATTCATATGAAGGGTAGAAATACATTCAAATGAATATATTTTTATTTTGTTCATGCTTTTGAAGACTGTGTTAATTTGTTCTTAAAATATATTGTTTACCTCCTGTGAAGTTTACAAAAGCTAATACACACGGAAGTTAAAGTAAAAGTGGAGTTTTTGTCATTTAAGCAGAGATTTTTATATTCTTATCTTCACTTTCATCTCATTTGAACAAAACATATAGCAGGGGTCTCATTTGTTTAAATGTTAATGTTCAGTAGATACTAATAATGAATTTAGTGCATTTCGTTTGGTCAAATCCCCATAAAAGCCCTTTACAGATGCTGAAAGTAAACCATGTTTTGATCAGAGACGTTCAGGTTTCACTCATAGACGTTCCTCAGACAGTGTTGATTTTTTATATATATATATATATATATATATATATATATATATATATATATATATATATGTTGTTACATAATTTATCACGTATACTGCATGAATCTTTTGCAAATGTTTGAACAATATTATTTCATGACATGTATGCTTTGTACTATGTTTTGATTTTCGTTGATTGGAAATAAACTATTGATTGATTGATTGATTGATTGATTGATTGATTGATTGATTGATTGATTGAAAGTTGCATAAAGATATTGGCGAAATAGGATGAACAATCCATATATACTTCGCGAACGTGCGGAAAATAGATTCAATTATGGAAAATAGTGATCCACTAAAAAGCAAAGCTTGTGGGACGTGGATTACTAGATAAATAATGAGTTAATGATATATTATTCGAGGGATTTTTTATAGCTATTGTTTTTAATTTAGATTATTTAAGTCATTTGTAAAGTGTACATGTAGTTAATTTGAAATACGCAGATCGGGGATAAAAAAAGATATCAATGCTAATGCCCGGACACTGTTCACTGAACCACGTGTACCGGGAAAATATGACAAGGACAACACACTCGTATACACATTCAATTACCCATACACATATAAGACACGAGACAGTACCGAGAAGAGAGAGGACGGTAACAATACAAGTCTACGAAGATCAAAAGACAGGAAAGGAAGAGGAGAGAAGAAAGAAGAGCTTATCTGTTATAAAAACAACGACATTTCTTTTTCATTTCATTTTTCATTTCATTTATTTCATTTCAACAAAGAGTGTCAACGTACAAAACATAGCACAAAAAAAATAAAGATACATATTCCAATGCATCGAAATAATATAAAAACAATGAATTGAGGAAAAAATAAATACACGTGTGCATGCTATTTACTACTATTTATTTATTTAATATTGAAAATTGAGGGGAAACGATTAAGCAGAGCTTGTAATATGCTTTCCCCTCAAAATCAATATTAAGAAAATATGAAAATGTTAACATGTAACCATATATGGGTAAACAGAAGTATTAATATAAAGTGACTAAAAGCCCTTTACAATATAGCCTTACTGCAGCAAAACATTATTGTGACTATCACTCAGTTGTGTAAATTTCTGCACTTCTTGAAGGACACCTTGTTGCATGAATACAAACGGCCAAACGGCCAAAAATTATTTTCAAGACAATAATTTCTCTATTTCGCTCAAACTCTCGTTGATAGTCTCTTTTTCCATAACAACTTTTTACGATACTGCTGAAGGAAAATCTCGCTACGATACAAATGTTCATGATAGCCCTCTATTACCTGCTCGAATCAACCCATCATATTTTTTGTGAGTGCATCGTCGTGTTTCTCTTTGATGTTTGACTAATTCTCATAAAGTAATACTATATCGCATTCATTCTTTACGTCGCATCATCCTATAACGGGCTGACCGGACTTCATGTTCAGGGACGTGTTGCCAAAAAAAAAAAAAAAGGAAAAAAAGGTGCAATTGATCATAAGTCAGAAAATCAAAGTAACATAAGTCATGTATCAACCAATCAGAAATGAGTATTCAGTAACGTACTTTTGATTTTCTGACTTATGTTTAATCGCAACTTTTATGCAACAGGGCCCTGGTCTCCACTAAAATAAACCGGCATAAATGAGCAATATTGAACTCGGATATTTCTAAAGCATTCTTGGTGTTGGTCAAGGTATGATAAACTTTCCATTTACATTCCCTTTTCTTTTTATAAAAAAAAAAATGTTACGTTCGGCTGGTTCATTTACCTGTTTATGTGTTTACCCTGTTTTGTTTTTGTTTTTATTATTATCAGATTGACAGAAACCATGGCAACGCTTCATCAAATCAGCAGCCAGAATATCGAGTGTCCTATCTGTCTGACATTTCTCAACCAGCCTAAATTGCTGGCCTGTTCACACACCTTCTGCAAAGACTGTCTGCAACGTATCTTTCAAACTCAACCCAGCCAACAGACTATAACATGTCCTGTATGCAGGAAAGAAACACCCCTACCCAGTGGAGATGTGAGTAAGTTACAAACACACATACCGCTGAGTTCTCTCGTGGACGAAGTGAAAACCAAGAGTCCGATGTGCTCTGTTTGTGAGATGGACGAAAAGCTGCCAGCTGTGTTCTACTGTCAGGACTGTGAGAAAAATATGTGCAAATCATGTGAGAAAACACACTCTATCTGGAAACCGTTTTCCACCCACTCAATAGTAGCCATTAGCGAGGTGATTTCGGAAAAAGTTCCGCTTAGGAAGCGACGAAAGTGTGAGAAACACCCCAATGATGATGATAACTGCTTTTGCACCGAATGTAGGAAGTACGTTTGCTGTACCTGCGGGGTGCTGGAGCATTTGCAAAAAGGACACAAGTTGGAAGAAGCAGCTATCCATGAGGAGAAACTGATACAAAATATCAACAAGTTGAGGGAAAGAACAAAATGTAAGAAAACAGCAGTTCAAAATCATATCGAGTTTATAGAGACACAACGCAATGAAATAACAAATATTCTCAGGAAGCTCAAAGAGGACATCGACAAGGCGTACGAGGAATCCATTAAACTATTGTCTATCAGAAGAGAAGCGCTGAAACGTGAAGTTGAACAATGGGTTGAAAAATTTGAGAAGGAATTACATATCATGAAAGAAGATAGTCGCCGAACAATCCGTCAAATAGACGCTATGGAAGAGCTGGTAACTAACGGTATGAAGGTACCGCTAGAGAAAGACGCCATATTTACACACGACACGCTGTGCGAGAACTTGAAGAGCCTTCTGGGACGAGATGATCCTGGTGACCAGTCACTGAGAAGTGTGACAGAACGAGCTCAGAAGATTTCATTCGGTAGACACGTCAGGGTCAATGAACTTTGTCTTGGAGAGCTGAAAGGTTTTACGTGGGATGTCAAATCAGACGTAGAGCTCCCAATCAAAAACAGCATGAACTGTATCACTCGTGCACCGGATGGTAAGATGGCGGTGGGATCGTGTCAAGGCGGAATCCATCTCTATTCCCGTGGTGGCGAGTTACAGCAGACCGTGCTGAAGTGTGTCTTAATCCAAGGAATTGGATTCCTGTCCGATGGTCGAATTGTTGTACGTGATGGAAAAAACAAGATGTCACTCTACACTCAACAGTGGGAGAAGCTCGACATTACGTTCGAAGCAATGAGTATAGATGAAGGAGGGTTTGGTGGTCTCACTGTGGATAGAGATGATAATATCTACGTGGGTTATAGGAAGCCAAAAATGATCCAGGTATTTACCCCGCAGGATGGGAAGGCAGTTAGGGAAATAATGTGTGATGGATATACACCTAAGCTATTATTCGCCTTTCACAACTCGGGGAAACTGATTCTGCAAGATGCATCAGCTGTCGTGTGCCTTGATAGTAAAGGGAAGAAGAAGAATATCTTAAAGGTGAAGGAGGGTATGGTTGCCTACCCAGCTGTTTGTCGAGATGACTCGGTCATTGTAGCTTGGGTGAAGCGCGCTGAGGGTCTCGTCAGTATCGATCGATACAGGAGAAATTTGAAGTACGTGCACAATATCGTCACTGATTTCCAAATACAAAGATCAGAAAGAGGAAATTGGTACTATCTCCAAGAGTTTGAGAGTGGTGAGATAGCTTTCTGCACTACAGGTAGACTTTTCATATTTGATGCGATATAATGCGAAATGCGGTAGACGATTTTGTTCTGCAGTAGCATGTTAGAAAAATGCATCCTGTGGTGGGGTAAAGTGAGAAACTAGTATACCGTGTGACTGAAGTATACATGTAACAATGGGATGCACATGTGCTACGTCTACTTCCACGAATATTCGTACAGTCATAAGGACCCCATGTGGGTTGAAAAGTACAAATACTATATAGACTATTGACAATGCCAATGATAAAATATTTTGTAATACTGTTAGCTTTGCGATATTAGTGTTTTTCATACAAAGTATCAGTCAGAATTGCACTCCACGTAGATTCTCTATTTTCCGTACATATAACTTTTTGTTTTCATAAATTGAGCGACCATGCCAATCGTTACGATCAATCAATAATGGATTTTGTCAGTGTTATTCGATAGTTATATTTGACGTGGTATTTATTTTGCTACGCCATGCTGAGTTATGATTATGCATTATGAAATATGGCATTTATAGAGTTGACATGATAATTATGACGAAGTGGCGTTCACGAGCTTGAGCTATTACAAAAAAAGAGTCCCTTTAGATAAAGGGACTTTAAAGCTAAAAGCTGAAGAGTGCCCTCTCCCTTGCAAGTAGTGTGTGTGTGTTTGTGTGTGTGTACAGTCGGTGACGTCATCTGTCGTAACTTCTGTGATGCTGGATGGTTGGCGGAGGACATTGGATTGCGTCATCCCTGTGCGGGGCGTAGCTTGCATGTCTCCATGCTACTGATATGAATTATTAAAACAAAAGACACTATAGGGGAGGGATGTAGACTGTGCTTGAGCCGCGGAGGTGGTTGGCGGGTGGCGTCATGGATGGGGTCTTGCGCGCGTCCCCGGAGGGAAGGAGACCCCAGGATTGGGTGAAAAACTGCCAAAAAAAAAAAAAAACCTTTGAGGAAAAAAATGGCAGAAAAGCCCCAACCTGCCAAGCTAGACTTCGACAACAAGATAGTCTTGTCTGGGATCCCTTAGACGATCACACATTGCGATTCCCTCATCACTCGGACCTATAATCCGCCTTTAGAGCGATAACCGTCCACACTTGTTTAAGGACAACGATCTCAAACTATAAGATACAAAAAATTAAATTCCCATTAATTCAATAATTAGTTTTGGCTGTACAGCACAACTTTCCTCAGTGTCTATTACCTGCCACATCGATAGGTCAATAGGCATTTAATTATACTACGAGTAATTGCAAATTTACTTGTGTATCGACGACTTTCACCAATAATCAATGCATTTTTAATAGGAAAAAGTGTAGGGGTGGTTATGGGGGGGGGGGGTAATTTAAGCGAGGGCCCGAAATTGATGCTCTCTCCGTGAAATCCACGTACAGAATGATCCCTTCTCACTGCTAAGCGTACTAATGCGGTTGCGCCATCGGGAACTATCAAAGGAGATCACTCGTTCATGTTTTCGGCGGCGCTCTTTGCGTATACCGCCTGCTCTCAGGCTCCGACTAGCGCCGGACGCCCTCAAAGGCAGAAAACAAGCCAGTGAGTGAGTGTAAACCCCTTTTAAAGGACAAGTTCACCTTCATAAACATAAGGATTGAGAGAATGCAGCAATGTTAGTAGAACACATCGGTGAAAATTTGAGGAAAATTGGACAATCGATGCAAAAGTTATGATTTTTTAAAAATTTTGTGTTGGAACCGCTGGATGAGGAGACTACTAAGGCTCGTGATGTCCTATGAGTACAACAGTATAAAGAAAATGTAAAGAAAATTCAACATATTTTCACTTTTTTCGAATAATAAAAGAGCACTTGACTTGCCTCTTTCTAAAGGCAATGGGAATAACATTACCCATAACTTATGTCAGTAACGAGTCAAGGGAATGTGTACTTTTTTCAAAAGATGAAATTTTGTGAAATTCTCTTTATATTTTCCTTATATTGTTGTACGCATGTGACATCATACACTGAAGTAGTCTTCTCATCCAGCGGTGACTGCACAAAAATTTCAAAAAGTCATAACTTTTGAACGGCTTGTCCGATTTTCCTCAAATTTTCAATGATGTGTTGTACTAATATTGCTACATTCTTTCAATTCTTATGTAAGGTGAATTTGTCCTTTAACGACTAGCGCCGTTAAAGGAAATAATGGAATAGTGGTTGTATAATGAATGGTGGGTTTTCAAATGGTTATTTTGATGTTGGTCGTGGAGTTAGGCAAGGTGATCCTCTGTCGCCGTATTTATTTCTGGTTGTGATTGAAATTCTTGCGCAAGCATTGAGGAGTGCTGAAGGTATTAAAGGAATTACTCTGGGTGATTTTGAAGTTAAACAAGTGTTATATGCGGATGTTATGACAATTTTTGTCAGAGATAAGAGTTAAAAGAGTGTATGACATTTTGTGTTGTTTTTATGAAATGACTGGTTTAAAGGCTAATTTGGAAAAAACAAAAATATTGTGGATAGGAAAAGACAGGGATAGGGTAGGGGATTTTTCATTTAGTAATTTAGTGAGAGAAGTGAAGATATTGGGGATTTATTTTTCGACAGATCTGAGATTGAAAGAAGAAATGAATTATAAAGAGATACTTAGTAAAATAAAAAGATTATTATGTTGGTGGAAACAAAGAGATTTATCTTTGATGGGTAAGATTCATTTACTTAAAACATACGCATTAAGTAAATTGAGTTATAGTTCATCGTCAATTGTTGTTCCTTCGTGGGTATTTGCAGAGGTTTTAAAAAAATTTTTAGAATTTTCATGAAAAGGAAAAGACCGCATTAAAACGGTTATTTTGCATCAAGATTATGGAGAAGAGGGACTTAGAATGATGAATTTTGAGTTGTTTATTAAAGCACACAGTAATGTGCGTGAAAACACTTTTTTGTGGAGAAAAGAATAATGACCTGGAGAAAGTATTTTCAATATGTTTTTAGGTCAGTTGGTGGCATTTAGATTTTTCAGTGTAACTTTGAAACAAATAAACTTTCTTTGAAAGTTCAGAAATTTTATAAAGAGATTTTACAAGCGTGGAAAGATTTGGGAAGTTTGAGAAATTTAGAAGAGGGGCATATGAATCGAATAGTATTTAATAAAAGGTTGGGTTTTTTTATTTAAAGGTAAAATGATATATCATGAAAATCTGTCTAGGAAAAATATTTATAAATTTAGATTATGTCATTGTTTTGATTGAAAAGGTAGACGGCCGATTATTTATTTTCAAAAAGCAGGGTTATGCAGTGAGGAAATTGAATATGTTTGGAGAATTTGTCATGTAATTTTGAAAATTTGTCGTGGGTTAGTACTAAACCCTTTCAAGTATATATTTGGCTAAAATTACATGGAAAAGAAATTAGGATTGGTGACATACCTCTTCGAGAAAGATTTATACGTATTTTTAACTGATTTACAGCAGCTATAGACATTGGAAGTACGAGATCAACAGAGTAATTTCGCCTTCTCCCCAAAAGTAACCCAAGATATTTTTCTCCGACCAAGAGTCACAACTCTTATCCCAAAGTTTAGGGAATTTCAGCTTAAAGTTCTTCATGGTGCACTTCATACAAAAGTTGATTTGTTGAGAGTTGGATTTGTTTCGGATGATCTCTGTTCTTTCTGCAAATATAGCACTGAAACATATTCACATTTATTTGGGAGTGTAATAAAGTGCAGGAATTGTGACAAATTATTATTCAGAAATTGAATTCAGAAGAATTAGGAAACATGAATTTGGAAGTTGTTTATACAGGTATATCCGGAAACTCGCTAAAAGTCAAAGGATGGAATACAATTATATTGCTGATTATCTTATATTTGGCGAGATCAGAAGGGGAGGTACCACAGTTTAATGATGTTATGAAGTATTTTAAGATGTGCAAAGAAGAAGAAAATAAGATAGCGAGTAAAAGAGGAATAACAGTTGGAATGCATTTGTTAAAAGAAAACTGTACTGACATTTTCTAATTGTCTTATAATTCTAATCTACATTTTTTGATGCCTACTACTGGAAAGAGAGGATTGTAAAACCCAGGATAAGCCTGTAATGATTTTTTGAAAAAAAAAATGAAAACGAGCAAGCCATGGAACGATCCACACAATTTGGCCTACGTCACAGGTGCTCTTGGTGCACAACTCCGACATTAGCAAGACGAACTACATAATGCCAATTTACTGATGAAATCATACACGAAGTACTGCAAAAGTTGTTATTTAGTATAATTGCAATATGGAGCTATAATAAACATGTTAAACAATATCTATTAATCTTTAAAAGCAATCTCTTCAACAGCTTTTTATTTAGATAAAACTTTTGGGGAAAATCAAGATATGCAAAATGAAATTGGCATCGTTATCCGAACGTGCTGCCCATAGAAGACTGTGTGTAAGTAACGTTACGCATTGATGATCATGATCGAGCGATGGTTCGCCAGTTCAAACTATCAAACGTAGATGAGGGCTGAGTGAATCTAAATCCATGACTCTCTTCAACGGCACGCACGATTTACGCTTAGTGAGATGAAAAAGGTACCCAGTACACATAGACTCTGAAATACTAGAACTAGGACTAGGACTACTGAGCAGTCAAGGAGTAGGTTCCACGTGGCAGTCCAAGTTTTGATGAGTAGGCCCTACACTCACTCACCGTCGACATTGCAGCTGTAACAGTTAGGCCCTATGTGCACAGCGCTAATAAGGCACAGCGTAACGTTAGTCATACCCCTGCTGCCAGAACTTGAAGAAAGTCCAGACGAAAGTCCAGACTCCAGATCTAGATCTGGACCCTTGTCCTGCAGGCACTGTTGTTCCTGTGCTGGATTTTTCAGGTAAGGTATCTGCTTTATGGATTTCCGATGTTTTGTAGTCGAGATAAATCTCATAGTGGTGTTATTTACACCAAAGACTAATGTTAGATCTAACAGTTTGTTTCAGTAGGCCTACTAGGACCCATATCTCGGAAGAGTGGCCTGACCACGTAGATTCTAACACAGTGTCGCCGCTTCGCGATATCCCAGCGCTGGTGTAGGTATAGTGCTAGCGTACTTCCGTATCCATGTAGATATCTCAAAATTCACCTTGCCAAATGGCACCAAACTCACAGGAAATACTTTATGATTCATATCCAACAGCTCACGTTAATTGGAAACAAATCACATGTCGGGAAGCGTAAGTGTAGATGTCGACTTTCCTGTCGGCGTCGCTAAAAATAATCTGCTCTACGACTAACACGAGTGACTGCGGCCAGGCCCTACCTACCTGCTGCGCACGCACAGACTGAAGTTAGCCATTTAATATCATGAGACAAATCTTTCAAGTAATCGGGGGCAATAAATGAATTTACAAATTATTTGTGGTAAGTTGAATGAAAAATATACTTCCTATATCACATAAGTCGCAAAAATCATTACACTTTTGAGTTTAGTTCTCGCGTAAATTCCCCGTTCGCACAGTACTAGTCGGCTAACTTCAGTTCTAGATTGTGCATCTTGCGTTCGCTAAGATCTCTCGCGAAGAGTGAGGTTTTTTTGAGTGACGACTTGAAAGTCGACGTCAATATTGATACTTCTCGATTACTGATTTCGTTCAAATATAAGAGAATACTTTGAAATGTGCTATGAAGTATATCCTGTAATTTTGGTGCGATTTGGTTTAGTGAAATTTGAGATATCTACATGGATAGAACAGTACACAAGCGCCGCCTGCTAGCTAAATTAGGCCTAAGCGTCGTCTGCTACTCGATACGAATTAACGCACGCGTATGCGAGCACTTGTAATCAGTAATAGTGAGAGCACCTGTGACATCATAACACCCGGGCTCGTCAGCCATTAGCATAATTCTCACCTTAAAAGTTCCATTTTTAACATTAAATTACAGATTTAATCGTTATGAAATTTTGATTCTGTTTGCACCGCTGGGTCTTTTAGAATTAAAAGAACAACATATAAAAAAAATAAAACAACCGGTACAATGCCCTTTTAAAGGGGGAAGATAACATGTACACCGAGGATGATACGTGATTTTTGTCCCCGCCGAACGAGTTCGAGCAGGGGACTATGAAACGGGCTCCGTACGTGTGTGTGTCCGTGTGTCCGTCCGTCCGTATGTGATCAAAATGTTCAATTTGCTACTTCTCTGTCTTTTATGAGCCAATTTTGATTCTGTTTGCTTTATATGATGGCACTACATGGGAGCTTTGAAACTTCTACACAGAATTTCAGTTGTGACCTTTGACCTTGACCTTTGACCTATATTGTACATTTTGCTTCAAAATGCTACTCCTTTGCCATTTCTAGCCCGATTTCGATTCCGTTTGCTTTATGTGATGGCACTAGGTGAGGGCTTCAAAACTTCTACACAGAATTTTGACTTTTGACTTCTTTGACCTTTGACCTTGATTTTTGACCTGTATTCTGCCCCCCCACGGAAGAAAGCAGTAACTGCATAGTTGCTGAGCTGAGATAAATGCGATTTTGTGTTTTTTGCAGATTCTTTAAAAACAGAGAAACATTCAAAAATAATTTTGTGGTATGATTATGCACCATACCTAGTTGTCTTACAATGCCTAGGAAAAAATTATGTTTCCGTTATTTTTTAAATGTTATTTAGGAAAATGCAGTTACTGCGGTGGCTCACCCTTGATTCTGGGTAGTTTCCCCACGGAAAAAAGCAGTAACTGCAGACGGCCAGGAGTCTGCTGTTTTCCCCATGGAAAAAAGCAGTAACTGCACATGTCACATGACCATAGGAGGAGAATTGTTACCACCACCAGGTTATAAAGTTCTTCTACTTTCTGGTTAGTCTAGATCTATAAGATCTAGGACCTATCGCTAGACCTAGACTAGGTCTTGTCGACTGAATGGCATTCTGTGTAAAAATAAGGTAGACACCTATGTACCCTAATTGAACTTTGGAGTGCCCGGCCTGGCCCCTGACACATGACCCTGGACTAGACAATAAAGTCAAGTCTCTTCGTCTTAGATCCTAGTCGAACTCTGACGTTACACTTAAGCTAGACTACAGATCTATGCCCATTGTTAGTGCTAGACCTAGGTCTATTACGTTAGATTAGGCCTACTGACATTTTGTCTAACACTAAACAGTTAACAATAGATTAGAATCTAGATCTACTCTGTAACGTTAGATCTGGTAGACCTATTTTAAACTTTAGGGCCTAACCAGTTACATCTAACATTAGACTAACGTTAGTGCATTAATACTAGTGCTCATCTCCCTTCAATATATTTTCAGCTCACCTAGATTTTCTGGTTCTGGCCAAAGCCATGGCTACCATGACTTTTCCTCTGCAATTCATGATAGATTTACAGGCATGCCTGGACCGCAGAAACTGTATGACAGCATGGTTAGCACTGGCATGATCACTCAGACTGTGCAAGCCCTGCAATACTGTGCATGCAAGTGATGAGTGTGATGTGATGCAATGTTTAGCTAGTTACTGTATGCTGCAGAATTTATGCGCATGCAGCTGCTGCACGCGTATTCTGCACTCTGAGCGCGCTGAGTCTGCCAGGTTTGCTAGTCTCCAGAAAGAAGCTTTTTCTACAACTTGTCATATGATTCCCTGCGGGCAGAGTCAAGTTACTGGTGAAACAATCTTTTTATATCTACTCTCCTAAATTATGGGAGAAACTGCTGTTTACATTGTTTAAAAAAAAAATAGTAGAAAAAATAAATGGTATTAGGGAAAAAAATATACAGGAAGGACTATACAGAGTCTGAATGATAAAGACTAAATTGTTAGTTACTGCTTTCTTCCGTGGGCTTTGTTAGTTACTGCTTTTTTCCGTGGGGAAACTTGCAAAGTTGAATCAACTGGATGCAGTTACTGCTTTTTGTAAAAGTGAAAAATTGTATTTTTGGTCACTTTCATTTTTCTTTTTGCAAAACTTACCTATTAACATTGGAGAGCATTGGGTAAACTATTCATTTTTGCAAAAAAGTAGACATTCATAAAAATGTCAGTTACTGCTTTTTTCCGTGGGGGGGCAGAATTGTCCATTTTGCTACAAAATGCTACTCCTTCGCCATTTCTAACCCGATTTCGATTCCGTGTGCTTTATGTGATGGCACTAGGTGAGGGCTTCAAAACTTCTACACAGAATTTTGACCTTTGACTTCTTTGACCTTTGACCTTGATTTTTGACCTGTATTGTATATTTTGCTTAAAAATGCTACTCCTTCGCCATTTCTAAACCGATTTCGATTCCGTTTGCTCTATGTGATGGCACTAGGTGAAGGCTTCAAAACTTCTACACAGAATTTTGACCTTTGACTTCTTTGACCTTTGACCTTGATTTTTTACCTGTATTGTACATTGGCTACAAAATGCTACTTCCGGCGGGGACATATATTACGCACCGCGTAATTTCTACTTTTCCTTGTCTTTTTCTGTCTTGATTTTGCCATATCTGCGAGTTATTGTCACACTATTGTCGGTTTTTTTTTTCCTCGCTATTGCTTCTACCAATTCCACATTATTATCATAGGATGTATTTTATTGTATGACAAAAAAAATGGCAATTTACACGGCAGAGTTATTCAAGTTTGAATAAAACCTGAAACCTGAGGGCTGAAGGCACGGGGTGGGGGTGGGGGAGGGGGAGTGCATGTTGGCGTTGTGTGGGTGCGTGTGTGTGTGTGTGTGTGTGTGAATGTGTGTATGTTTTCTCGCAAATAGCCTTTTTTTTTCTCTCTCTCTTTTTTTCTTTCGAGAAGCAATGAAGTATGCCCCGTTTAGTATTTTAAGCAGATTATCTGTTATGTTCCCGTTTTGCGAGAATATGTGTTAAAAAAGCGGATTTCGTTTCCTTGGTTAAAAGAGTTACAATGTAAGTTTGACATTAGTTTGCAAAATGTTGGTGTTACTGCATTTTGTCCTTATATAGTGTAAGATTGACGTTATTTTGTACAATGATTGTGTATAATGCAGTTTGTCTTTGTATGATGTTTTGTTTTTGTTTCTGTGAACGTTTTTGTTTCTGTGATATGAAATTGAACGAAATTCGAATAAAGAATTCCCCCCCCCCCCCCCCCAAGAAAAAAAAAAAAAAAATCTCAAGATTCCTTATGTCTGTTTTTCCCGGACGGGATCTCGCTCAATTTATTGCCCTCCAGATCGTTTACACGCATTCGTAGTGAAATATCCAGCTAAAGTCTAATGAGTGCATGCTTATGTAAAAACACTGGGCACTGAGGATCTAATGGAGGAGCCTTTACATGCTTTGAATGAAAACAAGTATTTGGTTGTGTTAACATGACTGTATAGGATATGACACCGGAGGTTCAGAACATTCTGACATAAAGAAAATGTGTTTGAAAAACAACTTACTTCAGTAGGCTATAAGTTAATAGCATAATAATAAGTCTGATCACAGTTTACTCTATTTCGAGCATCATGTCAGGTCTTACCATCATTGAGAAGTCACAAGGAAGTGCTAGGTTTTGTAGCTCCATGTCTGCATGACATTACTGAAACGAAATGCAGTGAGAAAAATAACTTTTCGTTTCTTGAATCGTTACATACACCCTAAAAATGCAACTCCTTACACCTTGATATGATTTCGACATAAAAATGTAAAAACGCACAGATAGAAGTAACTTTAGTGATATGGTAACCGGTTCAAGGGAAGCTATGACAAAACTGAAACCGAAAACCTGACAGGCCAAGTAGGTCTGACCAAAATCACATTATTGTTGGTGTTAATTAGCAACTGAAATTTATTCCTGCAGGTTACTCAAACTGATTATCACAATATTTCAAACCTGGTAGACGTTGTCAGGGTTTGGTTTCGATAAATATCACCCCTGTTTGATCGAATAGGAGACAAACGGAAGAATTGCGAATTAGATTATTTTGCTCTGTTCGTAATCATGTGTTAGTTTATTCAATAACGTATGAAAAGAGATTGACTGGTAACGCATGCCAGCGTTTTTTAACCCAGAAATTCACACCCCATAGGATTAAATCATGAAAGTTCACATTGATTTTCTGCTTTAGCATCCGGAAAGTAATTCACAATGTATCCGAACACTTCATGCGTGGAAACAACCTGCGTTTACCAGGCAAGGAACATTAACCGTAAGTCTCCATAAAACACAGTTGCGTTTGTTGTAAATGAAGAGAGAACATGACAATATTGTTGTTTTGCACCGGAAGCCACAGTTTGGGGGAAAGAGGGTGATGTAGAGAATTCTACCAGATTTGGGATAAAGTGATCACAAAGGAGATGAAACAAACGAAATGAATTTGTCTTTAACTTTATTTTTCATCCCCCCTCATCCAGTCTGTTTCCTTATCTCTCTCTCTCTCTCTCTCTCTCATTATCATCGTAATTTTCTTTTAATTTCATTCATATTTCACTGTGATAGTGTTCATTACTTTTTGATGTCAGTAATAGCTCATTTCTCTTTGGTAAATTTGGAGAAAAACAGTGGCGTATCAAACCACTGTCGTCACTTGTAACTCAGAAGTGCATGGTGAAGCATCTCTGATATTGTGACGAACCAAATAGGGTGAGCGTACGAGAATTGAAGTTAATTAAAATGCAATGATAGTAACTGCATAGCATCAAAATGTGTTTGATTAGTGTAATCTTATTATGATGCATCGTATAATCAAATCGGCATTGTAGGACTAAGACATTTATTTCGCCCATTCACTGAGTATAGTCATAGGAGGATGAATGTAAATAGCTTCAAATTTAAATTGTATCTTTGAAATATTTTGACCATGTTACCAAAAAAGAAACCAATCAAATTACATACAGTGTAGTATTATCTTGTCATGTACAGCACATTAGTTATTCCTAGTGGAATTTTGTTCGTATTCATAATTGGCATCCTTGCACAGTCCTGTATACAGCACGCTTTACATAGTGATAAGAGTGTATATTACACAAGGCCGAACTATAACTTCTGTATACCGGTACTTCGATTGAAAATGAATGAAAACATGTTTTATAGATTTACAGTACACGTACATTTATGTGTTGCTGATTTTTATTTTTTATTTATTTTTATTTATTTTTTTTTTTTTGGGGGGGGGGGGGGGAGTTGGCCGAAATTCCAGCGGTTCACTGAAGCAGTTAATTACTTTCCCTTATAGTAACATTAGGAAATATGATCATCCATCTATCACATTACATTCCATTATTTTCTTTTCTTCTATTTCATTATCTTCTTTGTCCTCTCCACTCTCCTCTTTTTGCAAGAACTGAAACAGTTCAGCGTTTCACCTGATGCATCTTTAATCAAATAAGCATGTGTGCCTAAATAAATTGTAACCCTCATCTGTTCATGTACACCTAGGTTCATCTGCATACACAATGTGCATAATTAGTATTATTCATTGTTGCTGTATGCTTCAAGTCACTCGATTTTACAACTTACTACTTCAATGTGTTTGATTTGTAGTGGCAAAAGTTCATGGCATCACTAAACTTTGTTTGCTTGTCCCGGTGTGTGTGTGTGTGTGTGTGTGTGTGTGTGTGTGTGTACACGTTACAGATCTAACACAAACATACTAGGTGTTACAAAAAACATTTCCCACTTCTGATGCCTATGTAATCCCACCAAAATTTGGGTTACTAAGATTTCTCCAGAATGTCGTCAGACTAGATTCCTACTTCCTTGGAAGACCCATGGTCACTGTTACGTTAAAGGGACATTCCAGACGATTTTCATAATTTCACATCATGTAGTAGGCCTACATAAATCGACAACTCCATCACGTCCATGTATAGATTTGTGGAATTTATTGTGGTTCTTGAGCAGAGAAACAGTACTTTGAAAAAACCTTGAACAAATTATTATACACTGAACAAGGATGATGACATAGGAGGTTCACATATTTCAGAAATGTAGCAGTGTAATTCCATTGCAATACCGCTTGCTTGCGAGTTCACCTGTGTATAATGCATGCTTCTTCTTTTGTTCTGCTTCCTTGAGCCCCAACTCATACACTTTTATGGTGACTCTGCCATGTCATCATTCTTGTTCATTGCAATTTGATCTAAATTTTGAAAATATTCTTATTCTTCATCCCAATTATCACAAATTCTGAAACTCTGTCCTCAGTGTAACTAATTTATAGTTGTTCAAATATAAAAATCTGAAAATCATCCGGTTTCCTTTAATACATCATTGATGCAAATGAGATGTATGTCTTCATATTTCAATTGAGTGCTTTTATGACATATATGATATATGATCCGTCTAGTATGTTAACTAGATCAGTGTTTGCATGAGTATAAACAGTGTGTTATATATAGCCATGCTGGTAAGGGTGGAATTTCACGGAGCACGTGAACGATTTGCGACGGACGCGAATGGCAAAATCCAGCATTCGCGTTTTGGTCTGCAAAAGATCGCCAAACGAACGTGAGGGTTCGGAAGCGTCGTCAATTGTTCGCGAATGTCGTTTTTACTTCGGCGAGAGTTTCAAAAAAGTTTGAAATTTTCTGCGAACCTTTTCCGCACACTTGGTCGTGATTTGCTCGTGAATTGTTCTCGAAAGTGTCTTTAAAGCCTCGTCATATGCGCAAGACCTTCGCAAGAAACGCGCAAAATGTTCGTGAAACCCCAAACAGACTCCGAAACTTTGGAGAATGTCTCGCGTATGTTACGCGAAATCTGCGAAGTTTTTCCGATCATTTAACGACGTAATCGCAAACTGTTCGCGTACCTTTTGAGACATTCTCGCGAACGTTTAGCGCACGTTTGGGGGATGTATGACTTAAACGTTTTCTACAAATAAAAATCGTAGCATACACCTAAACATCAAACAATTATCAACAACTATAGTAACAAAAGAAATTAAAGACTAGCAAAGAGAAAGAAATGTTTGATATACAAAAAAAAAATCGCAGAATACAGTTAAAATTAATCTAAAGTATGTAAAATTTCATTAGAAGTATAGAGATTATGTGTTGGAGGAACTGCAAAAAAAAAAAAAAAAAAAGATCATATGCTTTACTCGTGGAGATACGTCCTAGGAAAAACAAATGTAGGCAAGCACACAAGAGAAAAATGAGAGAAAAAGAAAGGAGAAATAGAGGAAAGAAAAAAATTCAACTCAAGACAGCTTCCACCTCTCCTTGGGTACATTTTCTCCCATAATTGTTGAGAATTTTTCGTTGTTCGCATTTCCGTCGCGTGTTCTTCGTGTACGTAACATGCTGTACTTTAGCAATGATACACACGACATTCGCACATACGTCGTGGAAACTTCGCACAAATTGCGCGAGAATAAATGGTTCGGCTTCATTGTCGGAAAACATTCGGAGAAAAACTTTTCCGAATGTTGGATTTTGTCATTCGCGTCCTTCGCAAATCGTTCGCGTGCTCCGTGAAATCCCACCCATAGGGTGGGATTTCACGGAGCACGCGAACGATTTGCGAGTGACGCGAATGGCAAAATCCAGCATTCGCATTTTTGTCTGCAAAAGATCGCCAAACAAACGTGAGGGTTCGGAAGCGTCGTCAATTGTTCGCGAATGTCGTTTTTACTTCGGCGAGAATTTCAAAAAAGTTTGAAATTTTTTGCGAACCTTTTCCGCACAGTTAGTCGGGATTTGCTCGTGAATTGTTTTCGAAAGTGTCTTTAAAGCTTCGTCGTAGGCGCAAGACCTTCGCAAGACACGCGCGATATTCGCAAAATGTTCGTGAAACCCCAAACAGACTCCGAAACTTTGGAGAATGTCTCGCGTATGTTACGCGAAATCTGCGAAGTTTTTCCGATCATTTTACGACGTAATCGCAAACTGTTCGCGTACCTTTTGAGACATTCTCGCGAACGTTTACCGCACGTTTGGGGGATGTATGACTTAAACGTTATTTACAGATAAAAATCGTAGAATACATCTAAACATCAAAGAATTATTAACAACTATAGTAACAAAAGAAATTAAAAACTAGGAAAGAGAAAGAAAACTTTAATGTTTGATATAATATAAAAAAAAATCGCAGAATACACTAAAAATTAATCTCAAGTATGTAAAATTTCATTTAAACTATAGAGATGATGTGTGGGAGGAACTGCTAAAAAATCAAACGCTTTACTAGTGGAGATAGGTCCTAAACAGAAAAAAAAATGTAGGCAAGCACGCGATAGAGAAATGAGAGATAAAGAAAGGAGAAACAGTACAAAGAAAAAAAATCAACTGAAGACAGCTTCCACCTCTCCTTGGGTACATTTTCTCCCATGATTATTGAAAATTTTTCGTTGTTCGCATTTCCGTCGCGTGTTCTTCGTGTACGTAACATGCTGTACTTTAGCAGTGATACACACGACATTCGCACATACAAACTGTACGTCGTGGAAACTTCGCACAAATTTCGCAAGAATAGTTTTCGGCTTCATTGTCGGAAAACATTCGGAGAAAAACTTTTCCGAATGTTGGATTTAAATTTGTCATTCGCGTCCTTCGCAAATCATTCGCGTGCTCCGTGAAATCCCACCCTTAGGCAGCAGCTCTGGTGACCAAGGTCACAGTGAGTGCAACTTTAAGGCCCTGTAGCCAGAAAGCTTGAGAGTGACTGGAAAGCCTGTCGCTACTACCCTTGGTCAATGTTAAGACTTTGTCTGGCCAAGTGAATGGTCAGTACATCAGTCATGTTCCTGGAAGTCAAGGGGAATGAGTGACCTCCAGCCAATAAGGCAGACTTTGAATGATGTCACAGAAACATGAACCAATTAAATTTCTGTTAGCCAGTTAACTTCCTGTAAGTTTCTGATTTTCTAGAGAAAGTTTGTAATATCAACATTTTACATCAAGACAGAAAAGTATAAAAGCCCATGGCTTTGGAGCAAATAGGCATATCTACTTCCTGCCAGCACTTTGAGGCTTGCATCCACTTTGCTTGTTGCATCGACTGTGTGATCCATAAAGTTATCTCACACTCTCTGCTGAGAGGTTACCACAAAATACGGGTAAACCCTGGCCTTTCAACATCAACCGTATTGTTATATACAAGTTTACGTGCCTGTAATACAACTGGTTGTGGCAGGCACACCCATTGACTGTCGTGTGGAGCAACCTGAAGTGAAAACGAGTGTTGGCTCTTTTAACTAGATACATATTTGGATGAGAGCTTTGGCCAGCCTTTGCTTGGTTCGGCGTGACTGACGACTGCTGAACATTGCATCAGCTACCGTGTACGACTGGTTTGCTACTGCTCTGGAATTGTCGACAGGATAGCCGGCGAGAGAGAAAGAGACAGCAACGAGTCGAATCATTGTCGAACACTGGCAAATATTTTGTTATGCTAATGTAACAAAGGTTACAATTGGGTCTGTGAACAAATTGAAATGAATGATGTGCTTTGTTGAACGACAAAGAAGCTAATAAAGTTTGTCATTGGATTAATTTGTCAAAACTTTATCCAAGGTGTGATTATTTATGAACTCGGGAGTGTAACATTCGGGTTACACTTAATAGCTCGAAAACTATATATCAGAAAAAAAATTGTTATTGATGTGAGTTATAGCTGAGTAGGGTACAGTCTAGTTGCAGGTGATTTGAATATGAAAACCCATATCAGTTTCATGAAATCCGTGATTAATTTCAAAGTTAGGTTTCAGATTTGGGTCAAATTTTAACCCTCTGTACAAAACCTGAACTTTACACAGGAACTAATGATGTGTATGTGAGTGTGTACTTACAAAGACCCTGAACAATGGGCCTGGATACCACCTGTTCAGAGCTCTGCTCCGAGGCACACGAATACTTTATTAATAATTCATGATGGATTGCCCTGGGCACTGCTAGTCTGAATTTCTAACAAATGGTGAAATACACCCCTGCTATCTTCGCAGCAGAATTTGTATTGTTTACCAATTTACCTACCTACCTTTTCCTCGGGCCGGCCATCTTTTCAAGCAATGCTTACAATGGCGGCCCTCTGCATTATCATTTCTTAAATATAATATTGTTATTGTAATCCCAGCTGCATAGACATGCATACTGCAATATCATTAATTTCCTTTTATATCGTTGTTTATGCAAGTCAAACGACTCTGTTTCAAATATACTTTGTATGTTTCCCATGTTCACGATTATTCAATTTATGTATATATTGATTTGCAGAAAATAAAGTATCTATCTACATGCGCATGAAAAAAGTAAGCACATGCTTCCTGTGCTTGCATACACCACATTGAAGAATGAATAAAGACTAGCTCTGATGGTGAAATTCCTCATGACTAAATAACAGAGCATTCAAATCCTGGTCATTGTCCAGGACCATTGTCTGGGTGTCAACTACACACTCCCATATACACCAATTGACTTCTGTGCAAAGTTAAAGTTTTGTACAGAGGATTGAAAATAGAGCAAAATCTGAAACCTAACTGAATTTAATGAAACTGAATTATGCTGTCATTTCAAAATTGCCTCCAACAAAATTACACACTATTCAGATATCGCTCATATCAATGTCAGTGTTATCTGATATGTAGTATTTGAACCATTTAGGATCATTAGTGGGAAATGTTTTTTGTAACACCTAGTACTTTGAGGGACACACCAAAAATAATAAGCTAGTTTATCACGTATATATTGCTACGTTGCTGTTGTTGGTGGTGGTGGTGGTTTTTTTTTTTTTTTTTTTGTATTTCACTGAAAGAATACTTCTTAGCACACAGCGTATGATTGTGAATGACTTGCGTCGGTGAGGGCCTTCTTCTGAAACCAACGATGTGTGTAGTAGCGAGTGGGCGACGCGGTTGACGTCGAGGGCGCTGTTTGAGGAAGTGTGAGAAGGGATAATATTATGGGAAGAAGAAGTATGTAGAGGGGGAAATGTGCTATGGAGAGTGTGCTGTTGTTATCGCTGCTGATGTTCAATGGTTTGTTGATAAGAGGAAGCCAGATGTTATTGATGTAAAGTCCAGTATCCTGTGTAATACTGCCGTGTGTGTGAATTTCTATAGCTTTTCTGATGCATCGTGTCTTCCAGTTTTTTTTGATGGATGTGATGCATTTGCTGTCTTCCCAGTTGATGTGATGTTCCGACTGTTGAGCGTGTTTCACGATGGCTGACTTTTCCCATTCCGAACGTCTGTAGCATGTTTTGTGTTCTTTCAGTCTGGTCTCTAGTGATCTCCCTGTTTCACCTAGGTAAACCTTCCCGCATTCGACTGGGATGCGGCAGACACCTGGCTGTTTGTGTTTGTGTTGCGTGTCTTTGCATGAATGCAATGTATTATGGAGTTTGTTAGAAAAGGTGTGTCATACATGGATGTTGGCGGACTTGACGATGTGTTGTAGTTTGTGCGAGGTGGCACATTGTGAATGATATGTGAGAATGTTGCTCGTTGAGATGCGTGGTCCGTCGTCCGTCGTGCGTCGTGCCTAAACTTTTTACATTTTCATCTTCTTCTTGAGAACTCCATGACCAATTTTAACCAAACTTGGCAGGTAGCATTCCTAGGGGGATAGGATTTGAATTTGTTCAAATGGGTACCAGGCCCCACCTGGGGGCCCCCTAGGGGGCCCAAAGCCCTAAAATTAAGGAATCTTTAAAAATACTCTTCTCTAGTATAGAACCAGAAGTGATAGAGCTAAGTTAATACTATAGTTATGAGTTAGTACTGATGACTGTAGTTTTAAGTTTGTTCATGGCGGAATCAGGTGGGATGCCTCCCCCCCCCCCCCCCCCTTGGGACCCATGGGAGGGGGTGGGGAGGGGTCATAATGGGGCCTAAATTGTACAATTTCATCTTCTTGGATACCCCATGGTGAATTTTCAACAAACTTGGCATGTAGCATCCCTAATGTAGGGGGATAGAATTTCAATTCCATCAAATGGGCACCATGCCCCACCTGGGGAGCTCCGCGCCAGGGAGCCCAATCCACCCCTCAGTAAGGAATCTTTGAAGATTTTCTCTAGAACAAGAAGGGATTGAGCTAAGTTAATACAATGAGTCAGAATATTGATGACTGTTGTTCAAGTTTGTTCATGGCAGAATCATGGTTCCCCCCCCCCCCCCTTGGAACCCAGGGGAGTGGGTTGGGATGGGTCCAAATGGGGACTATGGATTGTATATGTTCATATTCTACTTGAAAACCTCTTGATGAATATTCACTAAACCTGGCAGGGAGCATGCCAGAGGGTTAAGATCTCAATTTGTTCAACAGGCACAATGCTTCCCTTGGGGGCCCCTAGACATTATGAAATATTTACAATTCTTCTTCTCTCAAACCAGAAGTGATAAAGCAAAGTTACTATGAGTTTGTTCATTGATGACTGTAGTTCCATGTTTGTTCATTGCAGATCCAGGGCTAGGGAGGGATCCAGGGAGGGACATAAATGCGGACCTAAATTGTACATTTTCATCTTGCTCAAAAAAATAATGGATTTTCACCAAACTTGGCAAGTAGCATTCCTAGAGGGATAGGATCTCAAAAGTATTTGAATGGGTAACATGCTGTCGTTAGGGGACTCCAGGGGTCCCAAACCTCCTAAATTAACTAAATCAAGGAATATTCAATAATACTTTTTCTCTAGAATCAGAAGTGATAGAGCTTTAAGTGTTTTTTTTTCCCCAAACTGCATAGTTCAACCTTCTATAAAGTACAATGTACTTGGTAGATATTTTTACCAGTGTGATGGAATATGCAAATGGACACCATGCCCCCAGCTCTCAAAGCTGCCTATGCCCCAAGTTTCCAGTGTTCTCAGTCTGCAAGAATGCATGGAAGGCCGTGAACTTGCGATACTCAGGTGAGCGCGAGACCCCTGGGTCTCTTTTATGGTTTGATAAGAAAGGTTTGAAGAAATATGATTATACCAAAAAAAAAATAAAGAACATATTAATATAATGTCTAAATCATTATTTGTGTTATTTTCCTCAGATCCTCGTCGACCTTTTACATGACGACTTGGGTTTATCCTCTTGAGTAAATTCTTATCTAAGCTCAATGTCGCAGGAACACCTTACTGTACAAGACGAATTTTTGTTATGCGTTGTGATTTTCAGATACACTCGTATCGTTTGAGTTGTGGGGAAAACCCACTTCTATGAGATAATATAAAGGGTCGAAGTGAAAAGGTTACGATAGATATAGACATTACACTGATAGCTGGTCGGATAGCCTCACCATTTTGAGAGTACTTCGTCAAATATCTCTCTTTCGTTTTACTTACTCTTGATACTCAGTTTGGGTTTTAAAAGTATCAGACCACAGTCACTCTAAGTGGCGCTGCATCTTCCTACGGGCTGAATGGGCAACAGATTGTGATTGCATGTCTAAATATAGGCCCTACTATGGAGCCAGACCAGCAACATTGAACCCGGAAGTACAGCATATTTGGTAAGCACACGAAACGATATACACACACACTGACACGCACAATAATAATGCGTGGTTGATCACTGATTATACTTGTACAGTAATTCATTCTCCCTTGTTATTACGTTACTGGTTTTTCGGTTTCTTTTATGATTTTTGCTGGTTTTGTTTACAGTGTAATACCCCACAGCCTATGTTAAAATTTGTAATATTGTAAATATTATGCCAAACAGAGAAACTGGCGCAGCTGTAGATAATGCTGCTTGAATAAACATATTAATTACTGTCTCCTAGGGAAATAAATCAGCGTCTATTATCATCAATTGGTGGAAAAAGATAAGAGGTTAGAGGACGAGAAATAAGTTGAACTTCCCAGGTCAAAATTCCATTACGATTTTGACCATTAGAAAACCATAAGGCTATTGGTTTCAGGAAAGTCAGGCACTAGACCATTAGAAAACCACTAGAGATAGAGCCTGTTGTACCATTAGAAAACCATTAGAGAAACAGCCTATCGGACCATTAATGGACCTTCGGAAACCCACAGAGGAATTCAGAATACAGAACTGCACTGCACATTTTACAACGAATATTAGCACATGTAATGGCAATTTATTACTACAGTAATTGTCAATATAACAGATAAAAACATGAGACTTTCAAAGTCCATGATTATACACGCCTGTCATACATGTGTTTGAGTTTCATTCTTTGTATATCACTATGCACTGAACAACATTGTCGTCATCGTTCGTAAATCAAGTATTTTATTTTTCATAAATATGGAAATGTAAAATCGCATTTTGCAAGATTCCTGACATCAAGCACTTGTAGCATTCAGGATCATGACAGAATTACTATCGCGGGTAAATGTCAACTTAAAATCCCAAAATTTCTTCGATTGGAAGACTTACCAATTAAGTTGAAGTATTGAAAACAAGCTTCGAACAACGTTTGGTTCTGCCAATAGTCCCTTTCTTTTCGAATTGATGACTGAATGTCACTCGGTCGAGAGGACCTTGGGAGAGCTACATACACTGACTACTACGGCCAGCGCATGCGCACACAACCATCTTATCCGTTGATGGATTTGAAATTTGTGCGCATGTGATGTGTTCGCATGCACTGGCTGTAGTATTCAGTGTATGTAGCTCTCCCAAGGTCCTCTCGGCCGAGTCACATTCAGTCATCAATTCAAACAGAAAGGGACTATAGGCAGAACCAAACGTTGCCCGAAGCCTGTTTTCAATACTTCACCTTCATTGGTAAGTCTTCAAATTGAAGAATTTTTGGGATTTTAAGTTGACATTTATCCTGCGATACTAAATCTGTCATGATCCTGAATGCTACAATGCGAAGCCCGATTACGCTCTGCGTATGGGACTGCTGGTCGCTATGCGTATGGGGCTGCTGGTCGCAGTTAATTGCATGATTACTAAGACATGAGAGCACTTTGGGGCGAGTAAGTCTCACAGTGTTAGTTATATGAAAGGTACTTTAACCTGAAACAAAAACTAAGACAAGGAAATTCAAGGAAATTTTTGAGGTACCAAAACTTTTTATTATCTTTAATACTCTGTTCTGATCTTTAAAAAGTAAGACCACATTCCATCTAAAAGTGGCGTTCGCATCTTCCTACAGGCTGAACAGACTATACACCGGTTGTGACCTCATGTCTAATTGCACTTCTGAGCCAGACATAAATCAGCAATATTGAACCCGGAAGTACGGCAAACTGGGTAAGCATATGAAACGTTATTCACACTGTTACGACCAAAATCACTCTGAGAATGATCGCACAAAAGAAACAATCAACTAATGTTCAGGCGGTTTATTAACAGCGATATTGTGGGTACAGACTCGTAATCGGTTTTCACATCAGTACAATAATGATCAATAGAAACAATTACAAATCGGTAATAGAATCACTTACATATTATGTTATCAAGTAGTCCTTTGAAAATGTTCAGATACGATGTTCGATGCACCGATGAATGATCCTTGACGCACCGATGAATGATTCCTCCGACGTCACACCAAAGGCACAGGTTGCATTAATCCACAGTATAAATCCGGGGTAAAATCCACGATAGATGTCCACGGTATAATGTTCACAGCGAAACGTGTAAAATCCAGACGTTATGACAACCACGTCCAGTTGATGCGTTGAATGATGATTCACTTTATAATGTCCAGCGAGGAATCCAGCCCGTCACAGCTTTGCCGTAACAATGTCCGTTGACATTAAAATATGGAGTCCTCCAACGTAGGCAAATTAATTCTCTGCAGGCAAAATGTCTCCCAGGCCTTATCTCCACAAACACAGTTTGTATAGCAGGTCAGCAGGTAACACAAGACTGACTATAACAAGTCGCTTCAGAGCCAGAAGTGACGTAACTCTCAGAGCAGTGGTGTTGGGTACTCTGCCTACCTCAGAATTTCTCCTGCTTATATACTATCCATTCACCCCTTTCTAGTACATTCTGTAATTTTCTCCAACCTGGGGCCACATACCTGAACATACTAGCAAGTCCAAATTCCAGGAATCCTGGATGACTCACTGCCTAATATGTGCATAACATCATTGCCAAAATTTAACTACCAATCACATTGGGTTACAAGGGCAGTGCCTCACTCAGCCAGCACTTCCTAGAATTTTCTGGAATGGGTTAAATCATTCTAGATTGAGTGAGCTATAATGTATTTCCTGTCACATGCATACATGTACTGTAGCTACATTGTATACCACGTAGAAAATTCTCCACTGATCTGGTCAGCCTGTATGTACTATATCTATATCATATAGAATGTTCTCCATTAATCTGGTCCACCTGTGTACATACACATTAAAACAACCATGCATACAGCCTTGATACATGTACATAACTACTTGTGTGTACATTTGTGACACCATCCCCCATGGGAAAAAGAAAGCCTTGCCGTAGCAAGGGTTTCTTTTACCTTCACAATTTCTCATTGTTATTTACAACAAATGTGAGGTAAAATCCAAGTCAAGCAACAATAATCACATACTATCACATGCCTTTTGAATAGCTGCATTAATTCCATGTTCTCGTTTCATGGACACCATTTACATTGATATTGCTTGTGTTCTTGAAACTTACACAATCATGTCAAATTGTTTTGCATACATTAATGGATATGCTAAACACATACACTGTAAATGATATGCGGTGAAAACTTTTCACCTTTGATACTCTCCATGTTACACTCTTGACAAAGCTTCAGCAATTACATTATTTTTGCCTGCCACATGTTTGATTTTGAGTGCATATGGCTGCGTCATCATGCTCCATCTGAACAATCTGTTGTTCTTCATTTTGAACCGGTCTAAAAAGACCAAGGGGTTGTGGTCAGTATAGACCGTGATCTCCCCTTTGCTTTTGGTCAAGTACACTTCATATTGCTGGAGGGCAAGGATGAGACTGAGAGCCTCCTTCTCGATAGTTGAGTACTTCTTTTGGTATGCGTTCAACTTTTTGGAAAAGTAGCTAACCGGACGTTCAGTGCCTTCTTCATCTTCTTGGAGCAAAACCGCTCCCACTCCTACATCACTAGCATCTGTTGCCACTTTGAATGGCTTTTGGAAGTCAGGAGCTGCCAAAACAGGCTCATTAGCAAGGACTGCTTTTAGTTTCTCGAAGGCTCTTTGACACTCATCAGTCCAGGTGTACTTTGCCTTGCCCTTCAGCAGGTTTGTTAGGGGGTGACTACAGTGATGAAATTCGGTACAAATTTCCTGTAGAAACAAGCCATGCCCAGAAATCTGAGCAACTCCTTCTTGGATTGGGGGATGGGAAAGCCTAGTATAGCTTCTACCTTGGCTTCTCTTGGCAATACCTGTCCTTGACCGACTACATGCCCGAGATACACCACTTTGGCCTTTGCAAATTCACTCTTTGCCAGATTAATCACCAATCCGGCCTCCTTGAGTCGATCAAAAAGTTGCCGCAAGTGTGTAATGTGCTCCTGCCACGTGTCACTATACACTAGAATGTCATCAATGTATACTACACAGTTGTCAAGCCCGGCAATGATTTGGTTTGTCAGCCGTTGGAAGGTGGCCGGAGCATTTTTCATGCCAAATGGCATTACTTTGCATTGGAACAAGCCATCTGGTGTGGCAAAGGCAGAAATCTCCCTGGCTTTGTCGGTCAAGGGCACTTGCCAGTATCCCTTTAGAAGGTCTATTTTACTGACATATGCAGAATTTCCGACCCTGTCAATGCAGTCTTCTAGTCTGGGAATGGGGAAAGAGTCTGTTTTCGTCACGGCATTCACCTTTCTGTAATCTATACAGAATCTTTGAGACCCATCCGGTTTGGGCACCATGACGATTGGGGAGCTCCAACTGCTTTTACTCGGTTCTATTATGTCATTGTCTAGCATGTATTGAACCTCTTCCCTTACTTTTTGCAGTTTGCTCGGGTTTAACCTGTAAGGGTTTTGCTTGATAGGGTCAGCATCTCCTACATCAACATCATGTACAGCCAGAGGGGTGCAACCTGGTTTGTCTTTACACACTTCTTTGTACTCATGTAACAGACTAGTCACATCTTTCCTCTGATTTTCAGGTAGGTAGTTCAGTGCCTCATCTACTTTCCCTAACATCTCTGAGTTAAACAACCTGGCACTAGAGGGCTCACTTCCATTCTCATCTTGAGCTTCTCCCTCTTCATCTACTTCCTCTTCTACCACCTGAGCTACACCTACAGGCTGACTAGCCTTTCTCTCATAGTACTCTTTCAGTATGTTTACATGACACACCCTCTGATCTTTTCGTCTGTCTGGCGTACTGATCACATAGTTCACATCATTGAGTTTCTTTTTGACACAGTATGGGCCACTGAACTTGCCTTTCAGTGGTTCACCTTCTATGGGCAGCAGTACAAGAACTTTGTCACCTGGTTTGAAGGTTCGGGCTTTGGCATTTTTGTCTGCCTTTCTCTTCATAGAGTCTTGTGACACTTTCAAGTGTTCCCTAGCTACCTCACAAGCCTTCGAAAGCCTTTCACGAAACTTTGACACATAGTCAAGTAGGTGGACCTCATCATCCTCAGTCATGAATTTTTCTTTGATGAGCTTCAGTGGGCCCCTAACTTCATGACCGTACACCAACTCAAATGGGCTGAAACCCGTCGACTCATTTGGGGAGTCCCTCGTTGCAAACAGGAGGAAAGGGATGCCCTTATCCCAATCCTCGGGATACTCCTCACAAAATGCCCTAATCATTGTCTTTAGGGTCTGGTGGTAGCGCTCCAACGCACCTTGGGATTGGGGATGATAAGCTGACGACTTCAGCTGCTTCACACCCAAACGATACATCACCTCTTGAAATATGCCTGACATGAAATTTGACCCTTGGTCAGACTGCACTTCCTTGGGCAACCCATACCTAGGGAAAAACTGCACTAGAGCATCTACCACAGTCTTAGCAGTGATATTTCGCAATGGGATAGCCTCTGGAAACCGTGTAGACATATCCATGATTGTCAAGAGGTACTTATGACCCGACCTAGTCCTAGGCAAAGGTCCAACACAGTCAACTAGAACCCGACTGAATGGTTCTTCAAACGCAGGTATCGGAATCAATGGCGCCGGCTTCACTGAATGCTGTGGTTTACCAGCCACCTGACATGTGTGACAAGTCTTGCAAAACTCAGCCACATCCACATTCAACCCTGGCCAATAGAAATACCTCATGATCCGATCCTTTGTATTTCTGACGCCTAAATGGCCGCCAACAGGTAACTCGTGAGCAATCCTCAAGATCTCACCGCGGTAACAGGGAGGGACAACAACTTGACGGACCACCGTCCAATCCTCATCAGCTGGCCTATGGGGAGGTCTCCACTTCCTCATCAAAATGCCATCTTTGACATAATAGCACTCAGGGACCTTTTCAGCCTCAGCCTCAGCCTCAGAACACGCCGTCTGAGACAAGCCTTTCAACTCAGAGTCTGCCTGCTTTGCTTCAACCAAGGAAGACTTGCTAAACAGCCCATCACTGTTAGCCTTGGAGCCTAATACAGCAACCCCATCATTCAAATCCTTGAAAAAGGTTTCTGCCAACCAAACACCGGAATTCTCCTCCACATCAACAGAATCTGCATCATCTTGAACAGCTCTACGAGCCTGAGACCTAGTTACAACACAATCTGGGAAAATCCCAGGAAACTCCTCCTGCAACTGCTCAGTTTCAGCAACCACCACTGGTTTATCCGAAACAACTGGAGACGCAACCACCTTGTCCCCAGCCAAGTCATTCCCCAACAGGAAGTCAATGCCTACCATGGGCAACTCAGGAACAACTCCAACAGTGACAGGACCAGAAACTAGGTCACACTTCAAATCCACTCTACACAGTGGTACTGACATATAACTGCCATCAACAGTCTGAATCAAGACTTTTGCATTCACTGCACTATCTGGTGGAAAAGTCATACCACCATCCACCATCAGCGACTGAGAGGCCCCCGTATCCCGCAGGATAACTACTGGTTTACCTGCCTCACCAGAAGTACATGGGGTCACCTCACCATCAAACAAAAAGCTACGATAGCTCTCATCCACCTGCTTCAGCCTATCTTTGAATTTGGGAGATCGACTTTCAATGGCCTGTGTTTCACTGAAAGGGACACTATTTTCGGGTAGGACACTTTTTGACATGATAAATCCCATGTCCTTCTTTGTTTTGTTTTGCAACTTCCAACACTGTGACTTTACGTGCCCTGTCTTGTTACAGTGAAAACATTTGATGACATTTGCACTTGTATTGGACCCTTTGTCAGATTGAGGCTTTGGTGCCGATGAAGTTTCAGAACTCGTGCCTTTTTCAGAACCAGCATTCTTTGGATTGCTCGACTGATTTTTGTCTCTTTTGTTTCCAGAGAAATTCCTGAAAGGTGGTCTGTTGTCATTTCTGTGGGTCAGCTCATACTCATCAGCCATCAAGGCTGCTCTATGCAAACTTGTCACTTTGTGATCATCCAAATGCGACCTCACACTGAAAGCAACACTCTTTTTGAATTCTTCTAAGAGAACAACCTCACGTAGGTTATCAAAATCCTGATCCACTTTCAGGGACCTGTACCACCTATCAAACATCATTTCTTTTTCACGAGCAAACTCAACATGTGTCTGGCCTGGTTTGCGGTACGAATTTCTGAACTTGTGTCTGTATGCCTCTGGCACCAACTCATAAGCATTCAACACTGCCTTCTTGACTGTAGCATAATCACGTGATTGCTCTTCAGAGAGAGACGAGTACACATCGGCAGCTTTGCCGACAAACACACTTTGAAGGAGCAAGGGCCAAAATTCCTGTGGCCAGTTCAAACTGTTAGCCACCTTCTCAAATGACACAAAATATGCATCAACTCTATTTTGTTCAAACTTTGGAACCAATCGAATATTTTTGGCCAAATCGAATTCAGGGGGAGCCCTTTCACGATTTCCAACAGTCTGTGCATGAGCCAATTCCATCTCACGCAATTTCAATTGTTGCTCCATTTTCTTCTCTTCAATTTCAAGTTTCTTCATTTCCAGTTCTAATTCCCTTGCTCTTTCTCTCTCCTTGATTTCCAATTTAGCAAGCTCAAGCCGTGTTTGATCTGACATTTGAGCTTGATCTGAAGTGTCAATTTCTTCTTTGAGCTCCATGTGACCAGCTACTAAGTCAAGAATCTCTGCCTTTCTTACACCTTGTGGAACATCAACATTTAAATGCTGTGCAATTGCAGTCAAATCACATTTGCGCAACCTTTGCAAATCTTTGAGGGACAAATCTGTCCTCTGAACAAATGCCTGAACATCCATTGTACTGATTGACATTGTCACATGTATTATACACAATGTACAATTGAACAATCAACTCACTGGTATTTTGTCTGTACCAATATTCTGGATTCCGGAACGTTCCAAATTCTAAGTTTTGGCTTTAAATTCACTTCCCGGACAAGCCCCCAATTTTGTTACGACCAAAATCACTCTGAGAATGATCGCACAAAAGAAACAATCAACTAATGTTCAGGCGGTTTATTAACAGCGATATTGTGGGTACAGACTCGTAATCGGTTTTCACATCAGTACAATAATGATCAATAGAAACAATTACAAATCGGTAATAGAATCACTTACATATTATGTTATCAAGTAGTCCTTTGAAAATGTTCAGATACGATGTTCGATGCACCGATGAATGATCCTTGACGCACCGATGAATGATTCCTCCGACGTCACACCAAAGGCACAGGTTGCATTAATCCACAGTATAAATCCGGGGTAAAATCCACGATAGATGTCCACGGTATAATGTTCACAGCGAAACGTGTAAAATCCAGACGTTATGACAACCACGTCCAGTTGATGCGTTGAATGATGATTCACTTTATAATGTCCAGCGAGGAATCCAGCCCGTCACAGCTTTGCCGTAACAATGTCCGTTGACATTAAAATATGGAGTCCTCCAACGTAGGCAAATTAATTCTCTGCAGGCAAAATGTCTCCCAGGCCTTATCTCCACAAACACAGTTTGTATAGCAGGTCAGCAGGTAACACAAGACTGACTATAACAAGTCGCTTCAGAGCCAGAAGTGACGTAACTCTCAGAGCAGTGGTGTTGGGTACTCTGCCTACCTCAGAATTTCTCCTGCTTATATACTATCCATTCACCCCTTTCTAGTACATTCTGTAATTTTCTCCAACCTGGGGCCACATACCTGAACATACTAGCAAGTCCAAATTCCAGGAATCCTGGATGACTCACTGCCTAATATGTGCATAACATCATTGCCAAAATTAACTACCAATCACATTGGGTTACAAGGGCAGTGCCTCACTCAGCCAGCACTTCCTAGAATTTTCTGGAATGGGTTAAATCATTCTAGATTGAGTGAGCTATAATGTATTTCCTGTCACATGCATACATGTACTGTAGCTACATTGTATACCACGTAGAAAATTCTCCACTGATCTGGTCAGCCTGTATGTACTATATCTATATCATATAGAATGTTCTCCATTAATCTGGTCCACCTGTGTACATACACATTAAAACAACCATGCATACAGCCTTGATACATGTACATATTTACTTGTGTGTACATTTGTGACAACACACGCATGTCATTTTGTGCCTGCCACCTAGTTTTACAAATGCAGGATAACTAGATATGCTTAGCATTGATTTGCCCTTGTTTGTTTTGTCAACATTTCTGTTATTATTTTGCTGGGGTTTTTTCTTGTTTGACCCCTGGACCCATGTTAAAATTTTTAATATCATATAGTAAATCGTATATGGTAAACATAAATACTGCATGACATAGTCTGTAATAACAACGCTGTTTGAATTATGAAAGATTTTAACCATCGTCTCCTTTGATTAAAAAAAAAAAAGCAGCGTCCAAAGACTTTATCAAATATTGGTGAAAAGAGATAGGCGGTTACGGGGTTGGGAAAAATGAGTAAAACTTGAAACAAGTCACCCCTCGTTATAGGACTTCCCTTCTCACTGCATTAACAGTGGCCTGCCCAATCACTTTTTCATAACCTTGACAACTGAAACATAAGCGAGTATGTCTTCATGCATACAGAATATTTGGAACTCGTTCATAGTATCTGCGGATAAAGAAAAAAAATACTCAAAGATTGCTTGTCGTGCTCTTACAGGAACATTTTGTCTAGACGCCGAATTTATGGCATGTACGTAAACCTTGTAAGGAGATAGTACACAGTGACTGTGGATCACACCTGACTGCCTTCAGCCACACAAGGACTGAAGGATCCTTCTTTTATACTCATTTACTTTATTCAGTGTTTGCACCATTTCTGATAGAATTTTTTCAACATCGAAGGCTATTACCATTTTCTAGAAATACTGCTACCGGTTGTGTTTAGCAGGAAATTTCAGTTACATAATTTAATCCCGGGAAGAATTATATTCTGTGTGCCTTCTCTTGACGTATAATGCACTGAGTATAATTTTTGCGGGTCACTATATTAATTAAAATAATGATAATGATATATGATCTTATTTACCAAGTGCAGCCTCTTAATTCGGTCTAATCACTCTTCTTCACGAGGAAACTTCCATCACAATTAAACCCATTTCTGGGTCAAGAGGAACAGCATAGGTAAATACATCTTGTCCAGTGACAAAAGCAACTGACAGTTCTTCGAACTCGATACTTTCCTTATGAATTTTAAAGATGAGAGTCTTAACCGCTAATACAGTTCCCTCACTCAATAATACAAAAGACACCAATTATCTTCATGCAAATTAAAAAACAACATTTTTTTCATTTAATTTTTCATTTAATTCATTTCATTTTCAACAAAGAGTGTCAATGTACAAAACATAGCACGAGAAAAATATAAAGATACATATTCTCAATACATCGAAATAATATAAACACAATGAATTGACGATTGAGGAAGAAATAAATACACGTGAACATGCTCTTTACCGCATAATGTTAAAAATTGAGAGGAAGCTAAAAAGCAGAGCTTGTAATATGCTTTCCCCTCAAAGTCAATACTATAAAGAAAGTACGAAAATGTAAACGTGTAACCATGTTTGGGTAGACAGAAGTATAAATATAAAGTGACTAAAACACATCGAACACTAACAGAACTAAAACTCTTATACAAAGCCCTTCACAATGTCGCCTTCTTGCAGCAAAATATTATTGTGACTATCACTCAATTGTGTGAATTTCTGTACGTCTTGAAGGACACCTTGTTACATGAATACAAACGGCCAAACGAACATACGTTTCAAGACAATAATTTCTTTATTTCGCTCAGATTCTCGTTGGTATTCTCTTTATTCCATAACAACTGTTTACGATATCGCTGACGGAAAATCTCGCTACTATATATAGATACAAATAGTCATGATAGCCCTTCATTAGCTGCTCGAATCAACCCATTATATTTTTGTGAGTGCATCGTAGTGTTTCTCTGTGTTGTTTCACTCATTCCCATTTAAGGTCTTATAAAGTATTACTATATATAGCATTCATTTTTACGTCGCACCATCCTATTACAGGCTCCCCGGACTGCATGTTCACGGACGTGGTGCAAAAAAAAGATGCAGTCAATCATAAGTCAGAAAATCAAACATAAGTCATGTATCAACCAATCAGAATTGAGTATTCAGTAACTTACTTTTGATTTTCTGACTTATGTTTAATCTCAACTTTTATGCAACAGGGCCTTGGTCTCCTCCACTAAAATAAGGCGGCATAAATCAGCAATATTGAACGCGGATACAGTTAAATTATTCTTGGTGTTGGTCAAGGTATACGATAAACTTGTGATTCATTACTTTGTTCAATTTTGCGGATACAAACATTGTTACGGCATGCTTTCCATTTACATTCCCTTTTCTTTTGATGCTAATGTTACGTTCGGCTGGTACCTGTTGATGTGTTTACCTGTTTTGTTTTGTTTTGTTTTGTTTTTATTACTATCAGATTGACAGAAACCATGGCAACGCTTCATCAAATCAGCAGCCAGAATATCGAGTGTCCTATCTGTCTGACATTTTTCAACCAACCTAAATTGCTGGCCTGTTCACACACCTTCTGCAAAGACTGTCTGCAACGTATCTTTCAAACTCAGCCCAGACAACAAACTATAACATGCCCTGTATGCAGGAAAAAAACACCCCTACCCAGTGGAGATGTGAGTAAGTTACAAACGAACGTACCGCTGAGTTCTCTCGTGGACGAAGTGAAAACCAAGAGTCCAACGTGCTCTGTTTGTGAGATGGACGAAAAGCTGCCAGCTGTGTTTTATTGTCAGGACTGTGAGAAAAATATGTGTAAATCTTGTGAGAAAACACACTGTATCTGGAAACCGTTTTCCACCCACTCAATAGTAGCCATTAGCGAAGTGATTTCAGGAAAAGTTCCGCTTAGGAAGCGACGAAACTGTAAGAAACACCCTAATGATGATGGTAACTGTTTCTGCACTGGATGTCGGGAGTACATTTGCTGTACGTGCGGGGTGCTGGAGCATTTGCAAAAAGGACACAAGCTGGAAGAAGCAGCTATCCATGAGGAGAAATTGATACAAAATATCAAGGAATTGAGAGAAAGAGTAAAATCAAAGAAAGCAACCGTTGAAAACCATGTCAAAGTCATAAAGACACAACGCAATGAAATTACAAATATGCTGAGAAAGCTCAATGATGACATCGACAAGACGTACAAGGAATACATGCAGCTATTGTCAGACAGAAGAGAAGCGCTGAAATGCCAAGTGAAACGATGGTCTGTAAAATTCAAGACGGAATTACAAATCATGGAGGACGAGAATCGGCGAAAAATCAGCTACATGAACGCCATGGAAGAGCTGGTAACTAACGGTATGAAGGTACCGCTAGAGAAAGACGCCTTGTTTGCACACGACACGCTGTGCGAGAACTTGAAGATCTTTCTTGGACGAGATATTCCCGACGGCCAATCACAGGGAGGTGTGGCAGAACGAGTTCAGAAGATTTCATTTCGAAAACACGTGAAGGTCAATGAACTTCGTCTAGGAGAGCTGAAAGTTTACACACCGAGTGTCAAAGCAGACGTTGAGCTCCGTCGCAAAGACAGCATGAACTGTGTCACTCGTGCACCAGACGGTAAGATGGCGGTGGGATCGTCTTCAGGCGGAATGCATCTGTACTCCCGTAATGGCGAGTTACAGCAGACGGTGCTGGAAGATGTTGCTATCATTGAAAGTGGATTCTTGTCTGATGGTCGAGGTGTTGTACGTGGTAGAAAAAACAAGATAATCCTATACACTTCAAAGTGGAAGAAGCTTGACGTCACATTCGAGACGATAAGTTATGACGAAGGAGGGTATGGTGGATTCACTGTGGATAGAGATGATAATATCTACGTGGGTTATAGGAAGCCCAAGAAGATCCAGGTATTTACCCCACAGGGTGGTAAAGCTATCAGGGAAATAATGTGTGACAGCTATTCACCTCAGCAAATAATATCCTTTCGCACGTCGTGGAAACTAATGATCAAAAATCCAAGCGCTGTCGTGTGCCTTGATGGTAAGGGGAAGATGGAGAATGTCTTGAAGAAGGAGGGTATGGCAGCCTGGCCAGCTGTTTGTCGAGATGATTCGGTCATTGTAGCCTGGGTGAAGCATGGGGAGGGTCTCGTCAGTATCGATCGATACACGAGAGATTTGGAGCACGTGCGCAATGTCGTCACTACTTTCAAAATAACAAAACCAAAGGAAAGAAACTGGTACTATCTACAAGAGTTTGAGAGTGGTGAGATAGCTTTCTGCACCCCAGATAGACTCTACATATTTCATGCGACATAATGTGTAACGTATCATGTTGTGATCGATGGACGTTATCTCGTTCTATATGCATTCTATAAAATGCATTCTATAAAATATCAACGAAGTTTACAAATTGGTATGGTTCACATGTGCCACACATGCTCACATGAATATTCATACATTCATGATGTCCCCATGTATGTCGAATGGAACAAGACAGTATTTTATAGGATGATTGACAATTCATGTTGTCACTGTTCATTAGCATTGCGTGTTTTTCCTATAGGGGTTTCACACCGGGATTTGCGTAGAGTTGCGAAGAGTTGCGTACTCATGAAAAATAAAATGTGATTATCCGCGCAGGATCGGCGTATAGTTCAGGCGTAGGGTTACGTATGGTTGCGTAGGAAGCGCGCATCAACGTAGCGTATTTTGCGTGTAGCGGGCGTAGAGTTGCGTATATAAACGTAGGTCGGACGTACCGGCCGCTTAGAGTTGCTTACAGTTGCGTGACGTTGCGTACCGCGGGCGTATGCACAAATATATGAAACTGCAGAGGTACTTCAGCATCGCTTTCTACTTCTCATTTGCCTGCTGTTCAAGCATGATATGATGGGGAGGTTAAATCCTTTGCTAGTTTCTTCAATTCTCCAGCATTTAGATGCCCTAGAAACAGCATTCGCAGAATACGAACGTTTTCAGAACGAGAAAAGAGAAGAAATGAGCTGTTGCAAGAATAAGAAGAAGTGTGTGGGTCAAATCTTGGAACCAGTGGCGACCAAGGGGCAATACGAACAACTGATGAAAAAACTACATAATATGCCGACGATGTTTCTTCATTTATCAATTCCATGTGCATGGAGCCACAGGCATTCAATGAACTCCTGACATGAATTGCACCGAGAATTACATGACAAGATACCAATTCCAGGAAATCTTTAGAACCTAGTTTCAAACTTGCTTTAACTTTAAGGTTTCTCGCCCTTGGCTATAGTACAAGGGTTTATTGCCACTTGGTCTATTCCCACTTGGTCTAATCACCAGTTGGGCTAACACCATTCGGGCTAATCGTTACTTTGTCTAATCCCCATTTCGTCTAATTTCCTGTTGGTCTAATATATTTTTTCCCACTAGGTCTAATTGCACTTGGTCTAATATCAGTTCGTCTAATGTTCAGTTGGTCTAACACCAGTTGGTTTATTGCCAGTCGGTCTTTTCTCACTTAATAAACAGTTAGTCTAATAACCACATGGGCTAATTCTCACTTGGTCTAATTCACACTTAGTCTATTTTCATTTAGTCTAATAGCCACTTGGTCTAATTGCCAGTTAGTCTAATCAACCTAATCTAATCATCATTTGGTCTAATTCCCACTTTGGCTAATGACCAGTTGGTCTAATGACCAGTTGGGCTACCATAGACTCTAGGCTGCTGATTCTAGGTATCGATTAATATGGTAACTAAGTTGGCTCAAAAACAGATTTAAGTTTTAAGTTCAATATTGCGTAAATAGGTGGAATGGTTAATTATCTTTTTTTTTTCTTGAAAGGGTCCGGGTGAAAGCCCACAAATTAAATGCGTGTATCAATTGGGCTTGAATAATTTACTTTTATTCATTCATTTTTTTGTTGTTGAATATTTAGTAGTAGGCCCTATAGTACTCATATGACTTTGCCAATTTTTTCCGCGCGCCAAAATCAAATACGAGAGCGCGCGCCCTTTTTGCAGCTGGCCGGGCCTGAGCTACCAGCCGGACAACGTTGGACGAACGAAACGTTTTGGCAAAAAGTTAGGAATCATCGACGGGTTAATTGGGTTCAAAGTTCAATATAAGCTCAACATGGACATTTTTAAAACTTCCAAATTCAAGTTTTGTGTTGGAACTTTTGTCAAAGCGTTTTCAGAACGTTTTTTTTTTTTGTGGAAGGTTTTCGACGTATTTAAAACGTTTCAAATGGATGTTATAAAATCGTTTTTAAACGTTTTAAAAAACAATAAAAAGATATTTTGCAGTTTTTAAGGTCATGCAGAAAACCTTTTGGACGTTATAGACGTCAGTAAAACCTTTTAAGAATATTCAAAACGTTTTGTGGGCGTTCTGCGAACGGCCAGAAACCCTTTGAAAACCGTCTGGCACATTAAAAAAAAAAAACTTCTAATTCCAATTCTTATGACCCGTTATAGAACGTTTAGAAATCCTTTCACATCCGTCTAGAACGTCCAGAAAACCTTGTAAAACGTCTAATATCTATCTTTTATTGGGTATCTTAAAAAATCATAGTTATGAGATTATACAGGCACAATCTGGGATTATTGTACCCTAATCTTAATCCTATATAATCCTATAGCTAAACCTGTTCCTAATATCCTACCACCTATACTACATCCTATTCCCAAGTGATCAATGTGTATCACATTCATTTATATACCAGCAAAATGTTGAGATGCATGAAGACATGGTTACTAAAATTAGATATCACACACCTTAATTAAGCCTATTAACATATGAAAATACTTCTTAATAACACAATTTGAAATTGTAAATAACTGAACAATAACGTATGTAAGTTCATTTTTAACACAGAAAGTTTGAACCCAGCATAAATCTTTAGATTTCATTGTCTTTTATCTATTTCCACTATAGTTTTCAAATCTTATATTTTGTTATTTGAATATTCATAAATAGGCATGAATATTCATGATAAAGAAACCAATGACGAACACGTAGCGGACCAAATAAAAACGTTTTTTAAGTCGGCGTAGCAGACGTAATAAAAACGTTCTTTAACGTCCATTGACATTTTTAAAACGTTTTTTTAAAAAAAAAAACATGTGCTTTGCTGTAAAGGCTAAGTCCCAACTTTGACGTTGTATACATGTTTAAAAAACGTCCATTTTATGCGAAGACGTATATAGGGAACCTCAAAAAAAAAAGAGAAAACGTTTAGGAAACGTTCTGAAAACGTGTTTGCTAGGAATCTTTACTAGCCTGCCAACTTTATCTTTTTGAGTTTTCACCCATGTCTGCAAGCGCTAGCCTGGTTGATCACTGAACTGTACCTTCCACCCAAATCTCCATGTTGTTTGTTGTTGTTATTGTTGCTGTTGTTGTTGACTGAGAAGCTTCTAAACATCCTTGTTATTATAGTCTTCACATGCCTTATCATAGAGCATCGGGTGTTGTTGAACCCACTCCATACGCATGATACGTGTACCCTTTCTTGGTCAGTTGAAACTAATAAGGGTGGAAGCATGGTCTGTTTCCTCTACTTCGGTGGTTTGGGAACTTCCCTTCGAGCTTCATTGCCAGATTCATTACTAAGTTCACACAGTGCTGACGAATAAACTGTCTGCATCTTGATCACTAGAGGCATGTAAATAATGAGCAGGAGAAGAGCTCTTGCCCCTACCACAGCATTTTTTGCTCTTCCTTTCGGCCTTTTGCAGTTAGGCCTACAGGAGATATAATGAAGACTCGAAGAGCACAGGTAGATAGGACATTCACCAGCCATTCAGAGGCCAGTGTGATGAATGATATCAAGCAGTTTTCAAACATGGATCAGCCATTGACATGCCAACTTTTCACCAATGAATAGTCTACACAACTGTAAGCAACACTACGCAAATGTACGCCAGATCTACGCAAGTCTACGCAAAATGTCTGCGTAACAGTAAGCCACGCTACGCCATGTCATACGCAAAAGTGCTTTCGTGTGAACACGGTTTGATGGCGTACTGTTGCGTATAAATGGCGCACAATATAATGCATAGTGCTGCGTAGACTTGCGTAAAACCTGCGTATCAGTGCTCAACGCGAAGGGTACGCGAAAAAATTAAACAGTCATGTTTAATTTTTTGCGTACATCTTGCGTACCTATTTTGCGTCCCTCGGCGTACTCTTGCATAGAGTTGCGTTCTCACAGCGTATAGCAGCGTAGTTTTGCGTAGTCACTACGCAACACTACGCAACTCTACACAACTCTACGCAACTCTACGCAAAGCCCTGTACTGTGTACCTGTATTTCCACACAAACTGTCAATGGGCTTTCCGCTTCGGGTAGGCTCCCCACATTGATGCAAGATAATCATGATAATGTGAAAAAAATCACCCCGTATTTGGTTCTTCATATAAAATCAGTTTATTGCTAACATTCATTACATGTAAGACACAATACACATTGTATATCAACAGTGATCAATGTACAGTAGCCTGACTAGTAACCGCTCACTTTGATACTTTATTGTGAATAGCTTTACCAAATTTTCTCCTTCCCGATTCAATCATGTGAAACTTGGTTCGCGATATTGCTCTTTCTGATGTATGTTACCAACATCTGTTCACGAAGTCCAATAACGGAATGATCGCGCGACACTTCGTCGTTACATCCTGTACTAGTAGCCGCTCACCCCTGACTAGTAGCCGCTCAATATATGGCGCGCGCACATAATGATGTAAGGCTCTGAAGGATGCTAAGATAGTCCCTTTCTGAATGATGCTAACCAACAAAGGGCATGCCTGCCAACACGACCTGTGTGCCGAGACTGAAATAAACATAAATTGTTGGCAGCATACGGTGTGATGGATATTCTAATTGTATTCAATTTCCATGTCTGAATGAACAATCTAATATCACATTAATGTATATCACATTAATGTTTGGTTTGTTGTTTTTCTTTTTTTATTGTGTAAGTATGCTGCATTTTGTGTCGTATTTATTATTATGTGGAAGACGGGTCTGCTTATTTATAGTTGCGAAAATAGGATTTTATAGATACATGGGACTCCCGTTATAACGAGATCGTCGGTTCTTGGTGATTTTGCTCGTTATATCCAGATTCTCGTTGTATCCGAACGCTTGTGGAATGTACACTTTATATATAAATTCTCTATCAAAATTGGGTTACCTGCATTTTATCATGACGACGTCATATTGATGAACAGAAAAACAAGAAATGCGACAGAAAAATGAGAGAGCATTCTCGCGATAATTACAATTATTTTTTTCTCGACACATGTTATCAAATATTTCAGATTTGACAAATCATATAATCATATCGTAGATTGGGCCTGCCTTTTGTTAGCCCCATGCTGATCAATCTGCACAACTGAGAAGAGAGAGAGATGAAGCAAAATTTATGCAACTAAAAGTAAAGTAGTCGCGCTATCAACGCTGCGTTTAGCGTAATTCGCGTGGATGAAAGCTGTGAGTAAAATCCGAATTTATCTTTCATTCATTCTATGACAAATTATAGATATAAACTACGTGTACTATGGTGAAAGTTTACACCACAATTTATACTCTCGTTTCTTATTTCTTCCAGGGAAACAGCTTTCCCGTTGTGATGTATCAGGTTGAATGCGTCCTTTGCGTGAATGTTTTACCCGACGAGATTGACGGATGAATGCCGTTTTACACGAAAACGAAAACCACGTACCGGCTAACTGTGGATTGCAAAATCGAGTGAAATATTGCTTGTATTTTGATAAGCAAGAGTTGACTTAATTGAAATTTTAGCATACGACCCCATCGTATTTTAGTTTTGACATTATTCAATTTATCTTATATAAGTTACGTAAATGGGTATCTAACTGAGCGGCTAATGTTTGCGAAAGCAGCGAATAATGGCGGATTCTAATTTTCGTCAGGGCTCGGTAACAGTTGCGATCAAACTCAGGAAGAGTTTTAATTTTTACAAGCAGTTTTTTCTTATCGCAAAGGATTTTTGAACATATTAAAAATTTTTCCCAAAACGTATAATTCGCTGTGTTCGCCGCTCACAGATACTCCCGTTATGTATCTTTGGAAACATTTCGGAAACGTAAATACATGTACACCATTTTTTCTTGTTTAAGCCATTAGATAACGTTAATTCGAATATTGTAGCGTTTGTGATAACATTTCAGCATAAATAGCGAAGGCTGTAGCTTCTAAATATTTCGATGCTGTTCCATCACGGCCCTCGGAAAGAGACTTTATGAACTTGCGGTGCATCACCTTGATTGCTTCTGTTTGGCACTGGCATAATTATGTTAGTCTGCTTGCACGAAACGATAGTTCAGATAATTCACGGAGAATTAACCTTTTCTGGTTTTAAAATAAAGCGTGATTTTGCCCATTGTTAAGCTCGGTTAAAAAAAAAAATAATAATAAGTTGTCTTTATATCCGCACAAATTCATCTTTGTTTTTCATTGTTTTTAGGCCAGAAAATTATCCGCTGTTTTATTCTAATATTCCCTTTCTTTTTCCTTTTTCTTTTTTCCCTTTCTATTTCTTTCATTTTTTTTTTCTTAGATCATTTCAAGTTGCACAAACGTGGCAAACAAGGAACTTTACAAAGAAATCCATTAACTTATAATGTCAATGTCTCACAACTTTTCCAACAAAGCTTTCATTATAAACATCATTATATCACCCATCCATTAAAAGCGTAAACGGCATGCTCTGTTAGGCCTAGAATAGATTTCAGAACTGGCATAAAATGTTTTTATAATAGGCTCAAAACTTTCCATAAAACAAAAGGCTTATCGGTACATCATTGTACAAAATACAGAAACATAGATTGAAAAACAATAAATTTAACGTTTTACCAGTGTGGACTTTGATACCACCCGTTTTAAGGTCACACAACTTATACACTGGCAAAATCAGGGTGTTCAAATTCTTACACCAACATGGTGTAAACATATTTTATCACCTATGATAACGCCAGGATTCATTCAAATCGGCTACCGAAGCTGAAACGTGATGTTTAAATTAAACCTCTTACCAAAGTGTGATTGCCTGAATGTCATGGAGGCAAACCACGCCCGTAACCAGGCCTTTTTTTTTAAATTAAGAAAAGAAAACTGACTTTTCATGCATGCAAAAATTATTGTTTCGTTAGCGCCGACAATTTCGCTCAGCGGGAGGAGGAGGAGTAGGGTGCAGGGGGGGGGGGGGGGGTTGCCTCGTATATTTTTATGCTCACACATTGATATAATCTCTTGTTGATCATTCATCCCAATTTCCATGGAATTGATTATGAGTATATGAAAAAGGACTATGTACATATTTATAGAGTTCACCACACAAGCTTTTAATTCTGGTGGATTTAGGGAATGCTAAAAAAGAATAAAAACATACCAGTTATGAGCACTTCGAAAAATGTTATAAAAGAAGTATATATCTGCAAACATTTTATAAACAGGCAATACTACAGCAAGGCTGGCGATCTTTTCAAACATGTATACCTTTAAACATGTTAAATGATAATAAATCTTGCGAAAGCAAGAGTATATTTGTGCTTAAAATTGCGGTCATTTTATTAGTAATTTTGATTAAATATGTCTGAAATAAAGGCGCATAAAAACAAACTTCAGTGGTATTACTAATACTATACATTTTTTGGGTATATAAACAGCGAAAATATGGGATATAGTCATAAGAGCAATATCACTTCTGAGTCCTGTAAATACCTGTATTTCTCAGCCGCTCGCTCATACGTATTATTTGTTTTATAATGTCGCACATATTATTACATGTTACTATGTGCAGTTTTCTTAATTGTAAAATAGCTGGAAAAGATGCAGTAAACATGTAACAGAAATATTACTTCTGAGAAAAGAAAAAGTCTATATAATCTACACACAAATCAACACTATTTTGAATATACAGATATTCAAAATATTATTTTGAAAATTCCATTTAAATACACATATTAACAAGATCATTTTTCACTGGTTGTAAGGTTATCTAAAAGGAAGAAGGGAAAAGAGAAAGACTGCGAGCATGTTCCCCTTTCAGCAACTTGTTCAGTTCAGCAGAAAGTACACTGATACATATATTTTGATATGTCTTCTTTGACCTAATTTTTTAGTTCACTGCATTCCAAGTGCAACCATGTGTCACAAAAATCACAAGAAACTCATTGATCTTCTACGGCTTCTTCTTTCCTGCATGCTGGACATACATATCCAACATCATCTAATTCAATTCAGTTCCTTTTTATTCCTCTTATTTTTTCCTTTTCTTCTACGCTATTCTCCTTCGTATAGAGTCATCTTCCTTGTTTTCTTCTCTCTTCTTTTACATTTCTTCTTCCAAACTCACTTCTCTCTTTTTTTTTTTGCATTCAGTTTCTGCCAACTTCATTTCTTCCTTCTCTTTTATTTCTTCTTTATGGTTCATTTCTTCTATCCACATCACACTCCCATCTCTGTGATCTTTCTTTCTATTTCCTGTACCCAACTTCATCTCTTCTATCTTCTTCTCCTTTTCTTTCTTCTTTCTTAATGTCTTTGTGCCTTCGATCTTCTTTCTTAATGTCTTTGTACCTTGATTCTTCTTTCTTTCCTTTGTTTCTCTCTCTCTCTCTCTCTCTCTCTCTTCCTTTCTTTTCTTCAACTCTCTTTTCTGTTGGAATTTCATTTGAGTTATGAAATCATCTCCTGACATTGCTTCAGGTAGCTGCAATTTCCTTTTTTGACTTCCTGAAACGTGTACTTCAGGAAAGTCGATATAATGTTCGAGAGACGGGGAGATTTTTATTTGAAACGTTATTTCATTTTGGGATTAACGAACCTCATGAATAACGAGTTGTAACCGTATATATATATATATATATATATATATTTATTTCTTTATTTCTTTCTTTCTTTATTTATTTATTTATAGCAATGTCACAGCAGAGGAATGCATTAAATGCCAATTTGCCTTGATTATAATTCAAAATCTGAATTTTCGGGGGCCTCCCCCTTCGTTGGAGATCCAAGCAAGAGGATAGTTAGCGGGGGGGGGGGGGGGGGGGTAATGAATCAATGTGGTCTGAAAACGCACACGCCACACGTAATTAGTGGGGGGGGGGGTGAGCGGTAACTAGTCAAGTGCCATCTCTGTACGAGGTTCGAACCTTTTCTTTTTCCAGTACGCAATTCCACCTACATACGTACACTACTATCGTTCAGTTATTTGCGGACAGTCGTCAGGTCGACAACTAGCGCCTATTCGTACGACTTATCTCAACTTTGCGGGATTTTAACTAAAAACACAATTACTCTGTACGAGCTGAAATTTTCGCGTGCAGATATTTTCGCGAATTGGTCCTTCAAGGACATTTTCGCGTGCTGTTAATTTCGCGGTTGCGAGGGTCTAACTGAACTTAATTATTTGCGCGTTGTTATTTTCGCGATTCAAAAGCGATTCGCGAAATTCGCGAAAATAAAACCACCGCGAAAATTTCAGCTCGTACAGCCCTATTCACTAACTTCAGTAGACGAGACCTTTCCGGCCATCAGGAATCTCCAGATGTGGCTAATTGCATTTAAACATCATAAAATAGTCGTGAATACTTTGAATATTGCATTTTGTTTGAGCATCGGATTCTTAGCATTGCGCATACGCGTACTGCAGTGCGTGCAGTGCGTATTATAGAATGTAGGGCACATATTCTCGGTCATCATCAACTACCATGTACACTCGTGCGCTAAGGGGTGAGCGGTTACTAGTCAGGCTACTGTACAGGTACATGGTACGTATAATTTCAAAGTGGGAGAAGCTTTCCTTGTATGAAGGACGCACTGTGGATAGAGATAATGATGTCTACGTGATGGTTATATTAATCCCAAGAAGATCCAAGCATTCACCCATCAGGAAATCATGGAAATAATCATGGAAATAATACCTATTGTGATGAATATTTACCTGAACAATAATATTCTCCTTTCGCATCGCGGGGAACCTGATGGTCACAGAAACAAAGGCATAATGGCTGTCGACTGTTTTGATTGTAACGGGAAGAAGGAGAATGTCTTGAAGAAGGAGGGTATATTTGCCTAGATACCCTGCTTTTTGTCGAGATGATATGGTCATTGTAACCTAGTGGATGAAGCATGGGGAGGGTCTCGTCAGTATCGATCGATACACGAGAGATATGAAGTACGTGCATAACACCATCATTGCTTTTAAAATGCAAAAAAAAAAAAAAACGGTGGTGCTATGTTCAAGAGTTAAAGAGTGTTGAGTTAGCTTTCTGTACTCCAGATAGGCTGTACATATTCGAATCACTATGATGTGTAATGTAAATGTCGAGATTGGCGTCATTAATTTTGTTTCTACATTTCTTTCGGAGAAATGATTTGTAAGGAGATGATTATCTGAATTGCATATCACTGTTCACATAATCAAATGGTTATGAGTTTCACATGTACCGCGCATACTTGCATGAATGATTATTCATACATTTTCACACATGCGCAAACATATAGACATACACTTTTGATAATAGTTTTTGCTCTTTAGGAGCGCTTCCCATTCATCTTCCCGTATACTGTAAATTCTAACGCAAGAAATATTGCACCAGTACTAAAGTCTTTGGTAGACTTTTACATACACTCAGTCGAACAAAATCTTTTGTCTTTATGAATACTCCGATATAGGGTATGGCCATGACTGAGAAATATAATCAGCACAAAGATATAATCTATATCTGAAAAGCTTTCTGTAAGTAATACTACACTCAGAAATTTGTGATTCTATTGTGATTTATTTAATATGGTTCATATAACCATGTTGATGTGGCATAACTGTGGAGATAATGTTACCGTTCCTCACCAGTATGTGGTCGTGACCAAATGCTATTGAATTCAATTATCTATCCGTCAAATGTTGATATTGGTGCATTATGTGCCTTATTCAATCTCATGTGAATTGCTATACACGATATAACGCCATACGAGAGTAAGCAAAATGAGAACTACTCTGCTTCATGTTCGCATTAGATGGAAAATTAATGCATGCTTACATGATTACAACGTAATAATGATTTTTGGATGACATGCGATCTGACAATCTGTTATGTAATTTCATTACATTCACATCGAGAAAATAATGTAATTGTCATGTACCACACGAGGTTTCTTATTTACTCCACAAACACGGTTCATTCGTTCCTTCCTAGTTGTTGGTTTACCTCTTTCTTATGCTAGCACAAGCCAATCGAGCTAATACACTTATATAGATAGTACCCGTTATCTGCTCTATAAATTTCTGTTCTTTAGCATGAGGCATGATATGTATGCTTGCTGTTCTTCCATACAGTCCAATGAAGTCCAAAACAGCACCAGTTGTTTGTAGACGTTACAAGGAAAATATGGTAGGGTGTATATCATGTTTATGAGTATGATTACAATGGGTACCTATCATAATGCATGCTGTCACTGCTCTTTATGCTTTGTATAGATAACAACATGAAATGCAAATAAGCTCACACTGACCAAATATTTCAAAAGCATAAAATTTTGAAAGTTGACGGCATTAATTTCTTACAGACCGGTACCTTCATATTTCGCTACAATATTCAGGCAAGAAATGCCTCCAATATTCATCTAATAAATCCCAGAACTTGAGTAGCTAAAAAAATCAATTCGGCACACTGGCCCAGACGTATGGAATTCTTTACCATCTCGTCCCGTGCAATTCGCTCAAATGGTTCCCTTAAAAGATTCGTTAAACATGATGCTTGTTGCCAAATATCAGTGACCTAATTTACATATCCAGAACATGAATTCTTTTGTTACTTGAAGCACCTTCATTCTTTGTTATACTCTGCCTTCTGTCGTGGGCATGCCATTGAATGTTTTCTCTATTTTCATGTACAGATGTAAATAACTGGTCTGTACGTTGCTTTACTCAGCCGTTACCGGCAACAAGGTGAATGGACCTGCATAGTGTATTTGTGTACAGTGTATTATTGTACAATTAATGAGGAGTCTTTCTATTTCTTTCTCTCCTGTTCCTTCTCACCATCTTTCATTATCGCTATCCCCTTCTTCTTTGTTTTTTTTTCTTAGCATCTCCTGTGTACACGACCGTGTACATTTTGTGTGAAATAGTTTGTTTTTGTTGTAGATAAGTAAGTCGATTGTTGGTTAAAACTGTTTACTTATTTCTTTGTGCATGAGTCTCCAATATTAAGCTCGGCTTACTGGGGATCCTCCTGTATGGTACCTTGACTCTTTTTTCTTTTATTATGTGTCCGTTTTCTGTCACAATGATTGCTTACACGTACTTTTCATATGCAAAATCAGCCATGAGTTATTATATTACAGTGAATCAATGCAAAGATTATATTGCAGTGAATCAATGCAAAGATATGATTTATAATTTTTCTGAAGACACATTTTCATTGTTGCATTTGAATAGTAAGGATTTTGAATAAACATTTTAATAATCTAAAATTTTTGATAGAATCAGATGCAAGTCAGTCGCTATCGGTTGTCGGATTAAGTGAGACATGGTTAGCTTCCAATGTAGGAAATTCTTTTGCAGTGGATGGTTATAGGCCTGATGAGAATGGCGGGGGTGTTGCATTGTATGTAAGTTTATCACGTTCCTTTAAAACTATTGTTCATGAAGATATAGAATGGACAATATTGTTGAATCTTTGTTAATCGAAATTCTTATCCCAGGATGGAGAAATCTTATGGTAGGCATTAAATGCAGACCTCCTCATTCAAACGCTAATGATTTTTTAACTTATCATTCAGATCTTGCAAATTCACACGTTTTCCGAAATAAGGATTGCTTTTTACTCGGCGATTTCAATATTGATTTGCTGAAGTCTGGGCATGATAATATCTCTAGTGATTTTCTTCACACTCACTTCTGTCCTCGTCCTTTCTTCCGCTTATTTTTCTAAACCCATTCGTGCTACAGATCGCTCTGCCACCCTCATTGATAACTTGTTTTGTAATATTTTACCCCTCATCGATTCTTTCAGATATGACTGATCATTTTCCAATAATGACTTATTTTACTCTTAAAACACCAGCTAATATTGAACCTCCTTCATTTCCTTTGTTTAGTCGTAGAGTTTCACCTTTAAAGTTACCTAGTTTTGATGTGGCTCTCGAGAATGCTGACTGGTCAGGAGTGTTTGGCAGCGATGATGTTAATATATCTTTTCATAATTTAATGGAAATTTTCAATCATCATTTAGATGATGTAATTCCAAAGCAAAGAAATAGAACAGAGTACAAAAAGACACCCAGGTTACCTTGGATCTCAAGATCAATTCTTCGTTCAATTAATAGGAAAAATCGTTTGTATTATAATTACAAACTGGAAAAACTGAGCAATGCAAGAATAGATATACAGCATACAAAAATACTTTGACAATGATTTTACGTTCTAAAAAGAAAAGATATTATTTTAAGCAATTATCGAGATGTAAGTTTGATATGAAAAATACTTGGAAAGTTTTAAAACAGGCCATGAATGTTCCGAGTTAAAACTCTGACACTGACAAAATTAAGTTGAATGATGAATTGATTAATGATCCTCCTCATATTGCAAATGTTTTTAATTCTTATTTTTCAAAAATAGGTGAAAACTATGCTCAAAATATTCCTGTAACAGAAACTCATTTTACTGAATATTTAGGTCAGCATAACTCTGATTCCACATTTTTTTACACTAACTAATAGATTTGAAATTATTTATATAGTTTCCTCTTTTGAAAACAAACGAAGTTCTGGTTTAATATGGTGAGATAGATAATAATACTTAAGGGTGTTATTTTCTCGGTTGCTGATCAACTTGCTCATATATTCAATTTGTCAATTCTTAAAGAAGAAATTTATAGGAAATAATATCATATAAATTGACTGTTTTCCATCATTTAATGTTATTTTGATTAATTTCTGGCATAAATCCTGCAATAAAGTTGTCTCTGCTTTGAATATAATAATCTTTATTTTTACCTAATTTGAGCACTGGAAAAAGTTCGATGCGGCTACGAAAAGTGCCAAATCTGCGACGTCACCAAATGTGTATGCAACCCAGTGGGATTTACGTATCTATAGGCAAACTGTGTGCACTTTTCAGGAAATTGGTGTAATTTGTTGTCAATCTAGAATAAATCGTCCGCCAAAACTATATATTCACGTCGTGAAATTGTTTGTTTGTTTGTTTGTGTTCATTGTAATCATTTTTACACCCATAAATTTACGGAAAAACAAAGTTTTAAAAGCACAAAACCTATCGTCAGCTCAAGATTCACGATCGCCGTGATCAGCTGTTCCTTCGTACAGCCACAATTTGCTGTTATTATTGACACAACAAATCGATCATTGTGGGGGAATTGCGTATAGCTGAGGTAAACTCTTACATACTCATGAAGGATGATAACTAAGTCAAAGAGCTGTAATTGACTGGAAATCATTTTTACACCCATAAATTTACGGAAATACGACGTTTGAATAGCACAAAACCTACCGTAATCAGCTCAAGATTCGCGATCGCCGTGATCAGGTGTACGCACAACAGTACCAGCAGAATCGGCAGTGAAGAGGTATTCCTTGATGTCGTGATTTCAGCTTGATTCTTCTTTGAAATAGCATGATGAAGGTTTGTTAGGTAAATGTGACCTTCTTTTTCTCTTGTGTGTTGGTTTAAATTCTAATTTCTACCTCAACTTGCTAAAAAAAAACAGTCTAGCAAAACGGGAAACTGCAACATTTCCGTGCTGAGCAGCAGTCACGATACACGTGTTGCATGCAAGCATGCACCGCTGCTGCAGCGATCCCCATAGTATAACACGTAGGTTGCTTGTAAACAAGGGAGTCCTCGGCGCAGTTGACCAATCGTGAACACGTATTTCGATCACGTGTATTGGTAACTAGGCGGTTTACGCGTCTGGGAGATGATTTGCATAAACTTACGCATGTTTCAGACGAATTCATGAATGAAAGTGAGTAGCATGACGTCATGCCATGACCATATTTGGAATAAGCAGAGGTAGAGCTTTCTGTAGGTACCAAATGTGTCAGGGTTCAACATAGAATATGTAAGACACGATCGCTAAAAGAACAGTCATTTTCGCCGTAAGTGAAGGCGATTTGGTCTTTAGACGTAAGATTTTGGCCAACTTTTGAGGTTGACATCCCCTTTTCTCTTCAAAATTCCACATTTTGTAGGTTGTATTTCGAAATGTTGTTGATATCAATCAGAAACTAGAACATTCCCCTACAACGTAATACCAAAATGTCAATTTGGTCCCTGAGGTCTTTTTTTTACCTTTTTCGGGCTGTAGTGCGAAATCACATTTTGCCGAGAAGTTTCAGGTTTTGCCAGAGCGTATGGCAGGCCTTTAATTATTTTGTAAAAAGATTTTCTGGTATCACGAATTCCATTTCGTGATATCAAAAATTCGAATTTCTGATATCACAAATTCAATTTTTGATATCACAAATACCCATTGGTTTATCACGTAAAACCAATTTTTGATATCACAAAATCGAATTAGTGATATCACAAATTCAATTCGTGATATCACAAATTCATTTCGAGATATCAGGAATTCACATTCTTGATATCAAGAAATACATTTTGTGATATCACTAATTCCAATTTTTGATATCATTAATTTACATGGAATTTCAGCACATTTCTTTCGCAAAGAAATCATTTGATTTCGAGCATTAGTTTTGCGCTGAAATTCAACAGTAAATTCTAGCGTTAGTTGAGCGCAGAAATACACAGGGAATTCCAGCTTTACAGTGCAGAAAACCAACGGGAATTTGAGCGTTAGTTGAGCGCAGAAATACACACGGAATTCGAGCATTAGTTTTGCGCTGAAATTTAACTGTGAATCCGAGCGTTAGTTGAGCGCAGAAATACACTGTGAATTCGAGCATTAGTTTAGCGCAGAAATTCGGAATTTCAGGTGTTATCTTTACATAGTATATAACGATAGTTACAAAAAAAAATAATGAAGAGTTTTGGCAACTCATCTTCATTTAAAGTGATTAGGAACTGGTTTTAAAAGATTCGATAAAAATAATCGTTTAACAACATATCTAAAATGCCATTATTTATATAATGTCAATTACTTAAAAGTCACATATTATTATATTCTTATTTTTCTCCATTTCTCGCCACTGATTTGGCAGAGACTGGTTGACTTACAACTTTTGTTTGCGTTTCTCTTTACTCTGTCACGTGAAAGATACTCTATCCCGACCTCCCCCTGTTACTCCTCCAAGTTAATAAGAAATTTCTCATTGCGCAGTGAAGTCTTTCGTACCACTGCTTTTTTCTTACTACAAATTCTAACTGTTTGTTTCCCATGCATACTGCTGCATAAACTCCTCAGAAGATCTGGATATCTTCCCTCTTCTTGCTCTGGTCTGAAGACTTTTGGGCTTGTGCATTCCAGTTTTGTTCTCCCCGGTTTTGGTTCTTGAATAAGCTTGCCTATAATAGATTACACTTTAAATGATTTTACAAAATCATAAATATATTGGGGCAGGCAAACTGTACTCCCAACACTATTGGTCTTAATGGATACACCCCTTTGTTCTGGAGGAGTGATTTTTGAGGAGTGAGAAAATGTCTTTAGGAAAAACACGTTGCTTTATGTGACCACCAGCCGACACCAGTGCTGGGCATTTGGCAGGTTTACGACTCCCTCTCCGCACACTGCATGAGTCACAGTCTCTCTATCTTATTCTCTGCTGCTGACATACACAGACCAGAGGGGTGATTGCCCTCGGTCGGTCCTCAGCAATACAAACTTGTGGTAAGCTTTTATAACACACATACACATACAACCACACATAATTATCATCGATTTGGTGGAAGAGTCTTACGGTAAGTGGGATTACCACATGAAAAATGTATCATAATTAACAATAACGCAGTAATAGATGACAATTTGAGGACCAAACCGATGAATTAAATGTAGGCCCTAAGTGAACGTAGTATCATTGAATTCTTGATGATAACATGTTGCAAAACAATTGATTTGTATCAATATTTCATCGAATATACCTTGATGATCATTTAGGGAATGATGGATGTGTAAATCTCTCATATATAGTTAATTTGTATTTTGAACATTGTTCTAAAAAAGTTAGCAGTAGTATACATTCCATCTGAATATCAGCTCAAAACTAATGTTCCAATTCCCTGTGTATTTCTGCGCTAAAAAAACAAAAAAACAACAACGCTCGAATTCACAGCTGAATTCCAGCGCAAAACTAACGCTCGAATTCCCTCTGTATTTCTGCGCTAAACTAATGCTCGAATTCACAGCGATTTTCTGCACTGAACTGACGCTCGAACTCCCGTGTATTTCAGCGCTCAACTAACGCTGAAATTCACAGGTGAATTTCAGCGCAAAACTAACGCTCGAATTCACTTTGTATTTCTGCGCTAAACTAGTGCTCGAATTCACAGCTTTTTTCTGCACTGAACTGACGCTCGAACTCCCTGTGTATTTCAGCGCTCAACTAACGCTCGAATTCACAGATGAATTTCAGCGCAAAACTAACGCTCGAATTCACAGGTGAATTTCAGCGCAAAACTAACGCTCGAATTCACTTTGTTTTTCTGCGCTAAACTAATGCTCGAATTCACAACGATTTTCTGCACTGAACTGACGCTCGAACTCCCTGTGTATTTCTGCGCTCAACTAACGCTCGAATTCACAGTTGAATTTCAGCGCAAAACTAACACTTAAATTCACTTTGTATTCCTGCGCTAAACTAATGCTCGAATTCACAGCGATTTTCTGCACTGAACTAACGCTCGAAATCCCTGTGTATTTCTGCGCTCAACTAACGCTCGAATTCACAGGGATTTACTGCACTGAACTAACGCTCGAATTCCCTGTGTATTTCTGCGCTCAACTAACGCTCGAATTCACAGTTGAATTTCAGCGCAAAACTAACGCTCGAATTCCCTGTGAATTACTGATATCACATATTCGAATTTGTGATATCAATAATTCAATTTGTGATATCACAAAATGGAATTTGTGATATCAGAATTCCCTGTGTATTTCTGCGCTCAACTAACGCTCGAATTCACAGGTGAATTCACAAAATGGAATTTGTGATATCAGAAATTCATATTTTTGATATCACAAATAAGAATTCTTGATATCATAAATTCAAATTAGTGATATCACAAATATTTTTCATGATATCACAAATTCGAATTTGTGATATCAAAAATTCATTTTGTGATATCAAGAATTACCATTGGTTTTTCACGTGAAACCTATTTTTGTTATCAAGAATTCGAATTTCTGATATCACAAATTCATTCAGTGATATCACAAATTGAATTTTTGATATCACAAATTCGAATTTCTGATATCACAAATTGAATTTGTGATATCAAGAATGGATTTTGTGATATTACAAATTCGATTTCTTGATATCACAAATTAAGTTCATGTGCTTCACTTACGGGAATTTGTGATATCACAAATCTAATTCTTGATATCACAAATTAAATTCTTGATATCACAAATTAAATTCTTGATATCAAAAATTTGACTTTTTGGTATCACAAAATGGAATTCGTGATATCAGAAATTAACTTTAAATGTAAAAAAAGGCCTGCCATAAGAGCGGGTCTCATATAGCCGTACGGCAAATCAGCTCATGCACATTTGGTGACGTCACTCAAATCCGATGTTTCTTGTAGCGAACGGAGCTACGTGGTCATGGAAACTGGGTGTTTTTTCAATGTCAAAAACAGTTTGGGGGTAGAGTTACATCGTCTAAAGGATATCCAGTTTTGTTAACTATAGCTTCTTAGCTTTCCGTAGATATCAAACTTGTCATATTTTTAGATTCTCTATAAATTTCTGCTTTAATGGTGTGTTTCCCGATGAAATGTAATTAGCTAAAGAAATCCCAATATTTAAGAAAGGTGATAAACTTGTAGTCAGTAATTATCGCCCAATTTAATTATTATCCTTGTTGTCTAAGGTTTTAGAAAAACATATTTACAAGAGAATGATCAATTTTTTTAACCCTATAAAGCCCAGGGGGGCACATTGTGCCCCCTACCATATTTTCGTTTGCCACTCCTACGCCCTTTACTCGATTTCAACCAAATTTGGTGACTTTTCCTAAAATCTTATTGCAAACATTTTGATATATAATTTAGGTATGTCCGATATTGCTGGTTGCCATGGCAACCGTAAACTGAAAACCATGTCAGTCAGATTTTGAATGATTTTTCTGTTCCAATTTCACGTAACAATATAATAATGGATGAATTATGGGTTTTCTTGGCTGTAATTTGCTGAAGGACCAAAATGTGAAGTATATGGTTTTGAATTACCCTGAAATGATCTTCTTATTATTTCCTTTATTTTTATATGACATAGGCATCAAACAATAGATATGATAAAAATAATCGAAAATACAGCATTTTCTAAAGACTACCCTTTTATTTTGTGTTATCTTCACACAAGCTTTGCTTGTAATATCATTTCTTTTTAATTATATTATCAATCTGCAAACTCAAAATTTCAATATTTTGGAAATATGAAATGTGATACCAATATATGTACCCATTCCAAGCAATACATCATAGGTGTCATATATTTCTTTATATTGTAACGAGTAGCGCCCCCACGTGTTGACCTTGAGAAATTTCAACCATAAAAAAATAGTGAAGGTTGACTTGCTTTTCCTTTTTGGTAAATATGAAAATGATTAATGTGAAATAAAAACATATACTGGGGATAAAGAAATAAAGAGAAAAAACATGATTTTAGCGTATTTCCTATGTATTTCTGTATATTTTGGTTAACAGCGCCCTCAGTGGATGACCTTGAGAAATTTCAAATGTTGGGTCATGTAGAGTATGAGTTGCTCTACCCATGTGCCAAATATGACGGTCATACATCGTATAATAAAGAAGTTATATAGGGGGCACAATGTGCCCCCCCCCCCCTTGGGCCTGGAAGGGGTCAAAATAGCTTGGGCTTTATAGGGTTAAGGTACATGAAGTTTTTGCGAATTCTCAGTTTGGTTTTCGTGAGAAACATAGTACTACGCATGCTCTTTTGCATTTTGTTGATAGAGTGGTTCATGCAATTGATAATCATTCTCATTTAGTTAGTATTTTCTTGGACTTCTCCAATTGGAGAAGGCCTTCGACACCATCAATCATGATATTTTACTTTCATAAGTTATCGCATTATGGAATACGTGGGAAGGCCTTGGAGTGGCTCAAGAGATGTTAGTTGATAGAAAACAATTTGTTACAATTAAAAGCAATGATTTAGTTATCAGAGAAGTTGAATTGAATTGATTGTTTTATTGTCCACAATGCGAATGTGGAAATGCGCCTTCCACCAGCGTTACATACAAAGGATACAGATAATAATTGTTCGTTGAACAACATACGTCACAGATTACGAATAACATGAAACATAAACATTTGCAAATACTTGTTGCAGAAAAATAAAAATGATAACCATTATATTCATAATACATGTTACATATATCTCATTTAATTCATTCATCTAAATAAATTCTATAATCATTATACTTATTATCAAAAATTCAACTTTCAACAAATCTTCCATTTCTAATCAACATTTTTTTTTCACATCTATGCCTCAAGGCCATAATGCCTACCAAATCTGATTTCAATTGCTTCAAAACTGTGGAAGTTGTTCACTCCACTAAGTTTCAAAAAAAAAATACAGTTATCATTTCAACGTTTTGTCAAATACAAACACAAAGAATATCTTACATAACTACACCTATGAATCATCATAAATACCAATTTTAAAATTAATTACTTAAATACTAAGGGAGTTATTCAATCCACAAAATTTTAATAAAATTATGGTTACCATAGAACGCGTTGTCCAACAAAGACAAAATTATGTATTCCGCATCTATACCTCAAGGCCATAATGCCTGCCAAATTTCATTTCAATTGCTTCTAAGCTGTGGAAATTGTTCACTCCACAAGATTTTGAAGAAAACATGCGGTTACCATGGCATCGCTTTGTCAAATACAAACACAAAGAGTATCTTACATAACTACACCTGTAAATCATCATAAATACCAATTTTGAGATTAATTGCTTAAACACTATAAAAGTTATTCAATCCACAAAATTTTAATAAAATTATGGTTACCATAGCAACGCATTGTCCGACAAACACACACACACACACACAAAAAAAAAAACATGTCTTACACATATATACCTGAATATCATCATTTACGCTAAGTTTCATTTAAATTAATTCAAAACCGCAGAAGTTCACAACGCAAGATTTTGGGCTATTCATTCATGAACGAAGTTCCCTGATGGCATGGCGATTAAACGTGTGTATAGAATTTGGCACGAATGACTGGCGAAAACGTGCACGATTGGTGCGAGGCATGCGCAGTCTGATTCCGGAGCGGTTGTGGCATCCCACAGGGAAGTCTTGTAGGGCCGTAATTGTTCATTATTTATATCAATGATTTTTGTCCCGTATCTGATGACCTGTCTTTTATTCATTTTGCAGATGACAATGTATTTTTTGCCCATAATGATATTGATTTTCTCGTTCACAAACACAATATTGAATTGAAATAAGTGACAAGCTGGATCAGAGCTAATAAGCTATCACTCAATGCTCAAAAAACGTATAGTTTAAGCACAATAGTATAAGATGATTCTCATCTACAAAGAGTATCACATATCAAATTCTTGGGTGTCATTGTAAATGAAAAACATTCCTGGAATTCACATTTTGATAATGTTTGCAACATAATATCGCGTAATATAGGCGTTATAAATAGATTGAAATTTCATATTCCACAAAAATCATTACTTATATTATATTCGTCTTTAATATTGCCTCATCTTAACTATGGAGTTTTAGTTTGGGGCAACACGCATCAGAATGCTTAGAAAGAGTATCCCTTTTGAAAAGAAAGCTCTCCGCGTTATCTGTTATTCCCCTGTACGTTCTCATACAAATACGTTGTTTGCCTCTAACAAGCTCTTAAAAATTACAGATTCGTTTTTTGTTTAATTTAGGGCAATTCATGTACAAATATAGCAATAATTTGCTTCCGTCTGTTTTTGATTCTATGTTCCTCAAAAATCAATTATTTTATGAATATCCCACCAGGCGTTCCAATGAATTTCATTTATCTCTTTTACGAACAATTTTTGCTAAAAACACACTTATGTAGGCCCAAATTATTGGAATTCTTTGAATCATGACATAAAAAACGCCCCATCCATATATTCTTTCAAGAGGAGACTGAAGTCCTTTTTATTGCAATCGTATGACTCTACAGTACTGAACTAGCCATTTGGCCTTCTTTCTTACGTACTGACCTACTCACAAAGGGGTATTTGTCTCCTTTTCGAAGAATTAATTGTATTTCTTTTTCTGGATGTTTGTTGTCATCTATCCTCACCTCATCTCACCTACCCCATGGCGGTTGCCGTTGGGGCGCTACAGATGACCTAGCAACCAGTCCTTTTCATCCTTCCCTGTCCTTCGCATGTGTGACCGCTTCGCTCAGCTTCAGTCCTGTCCATTCTGTGATGTTGTCTTCCCATCTCTTCTTCTGTCTTCCTCTCTTCCTTCCTCCTCTGACTGTTCCCTGGAGCACTGTCTTGACACGCCCATCTCTTCTTGATACGTGGCCGAACCATTTTAGTTTGCGTCTCTTGATGGTAGTGAGAAGATCTTCATAAGGACCAATGGCTTGCCTTATTCTGTTTTTGACTTCCTCATTGGTTATGTAATCTTTGTAAGAGATGCCAAGCAGTCTTCTGAAGCATCTCATTTCTGAGGCCTGAATCCTCTTCTCTAATTCTGCTGTAAGAGTCCATGTTTCACAAGCATACAGAAAAACTGAGTGTACAAGGGAACGCAAGAGTCTTATCTTTGAGCTGAGCTTGATTGCCTTGTCCTTCCAAATGGTGTTCAATTTGGCTAGTGTTGCAGCTGTCATTGCAATTCTGGCTAATACTTCAGGTTTGGACCCCTCATCTGAAACTATTGCTCCAAGGTATTTGAAATTCTTCACGGTTTCAAGCTTTTTTCCGTTGGCAGTGATGTCAGTTTGGATTCCATTGATATTATTTGTCATCAGTTTTGTTTTGTTTGCGTTGATTTCCATGCCGTAAGCTGTGGAGGATCTGTCTAGTTGCCTGACCAGGTTCTCCAGTTCTTGTTCAGAGCCTGCGAGTCCATCTATATCATCAGCAAAACGCAGGTTTGTGATTGTTCGGCCACCAATGCTGACTGTTCCTTGATGGTCTTCAAGTGCGTCTGCCATGATTCTTTCAAGGAAAACATTGAAGAGTGTCGAAGAGAGCAAACATCCTTGTCTCACCCCGACTGTGGTTCGGAACCAGTCTCCAATGTCCCCATTGAGGTAAACTGCACTGCTGGCCTAGTCATAGCGGTTCTGTATGACGCGGATGAGCGTTTGCGCTAATGTTGTAGTAGTTCATGGTCGCCTAGAGTGCCGCATGCCACACTCTGTCGAATGCTTTCTTGAAGTCTACGAATACGTGGTAGAGTTCTTGTTGGTGCTGAAGGTATCTGTCGCACAGAATCCTGAGGTTAAAGATCTGCTCAGTTGTGCTGCGTCCAGCCCTGAATCCTGCCTCCTCTTCAGCTATGATTGCTTCAGCCTGAGGTCTTAACCTGTTCAATATGATCCTGAGCATCACTTTGCTAGGATGGCATATCAGGCTGATGGAACGGTAGTTGTTGCACTGTTGTAGGTTGCCTTTCTTGGGTAGGGTGATCACTAGAGATTGGGTCCATTGTGTTGGCCACTCTCCTGTCTCCCAGATCTTCTGGCAGATTGCATGTAGCGCAACGGTCATGGCCTCACCCCCTGCTTGCACTAGTTCTCCTGGGATGTTGTCAATGCCTGCTGATTTTCCTTTCTTCAGGGACTTCACTGCTTCCTCCACTTCTTCTCTGAGGATGGGGAAGCTGTCTGTGTCTGTTGCCAAAGGGGTGTTGAGCTTCTCTGTGTCTCCTGTTGCACGGTATGAGTATAGATCTGTGGCATACTCTGTCCACCTGTTTAAGATGTCTTTGAATTCGGTCAGACACTTCCCGTTTTTGTCAAGAATGGTGTTTGGCCGTCCTAGCTTGCTGCTGGTGAGGTCCTTCACTACTTGGTAGGCCTTCTTGGTGTCGTTTGCTTTGAGGTTCCGTTCAATGTCGTTGCACTGATCAGTAATCCAGTCTTCCTTTGCCTTGAGCATGCTCTTCTTGACCCGCTTGTCTGCTTGCCTGTACTTGTCCGCTCCCTCATCACTACCATACTTGGACTGCTTGAGGTCTCTCCTTTCGTCACACAGCTTGAGTAAGTCTAGTGTGACTCAAGGCTTCTTGGTGGTCCGCTTCTTGCCGAGAACTTCATTGGCCGTTTCAGTCACTGCGGTGTTGAATGTGTCAATGAACGTGTCTGCATCTGTGCCGTCTCCGTCAAGTAGCAAGAGTGGGGCGAATTTTCCTCCAATCTTGGCCTCAAAGACTTTTGCCACGTCTGGGTCTTTCAATTTCTCTAGATCAAACTTAATTCTGGTGTGGTCCTGTATCTTCTTCATATTCTTGAGGTGTAGGCGGAAGGACATCATGACGAGCTCACGGTCGCTGCTGATGTCCGCTCCGGGGAAGCTGCGTGTCCTGGCAATGTTGACTGATGTGTAGAAGCGTCGCTTCACTAGAATGTAATCTATCTGGTGGTGGGATCCATTTTGGCTGTGCCAGGTCCACCGTCTAGATGCTTTGTGGGGGTGAAATGTGTTGGTCACTTTGAGGTCGTTGAGCGTTGCAAATTCAAGCAGTCTCAAGCCTCTGTCATTGGTCTTTGTGTTGCAGTAGGGCCCGCATGTGCCTTTCCAGTCTTTCTGTGCATCTTCTCCAATCTTTGCATTCCAGTCCCCTTGAACAACTAGGATGTCTTTCTTTGGTGTTTCTTCAATAACTTTTTGTACTTGATGGTAAAAAATCTTAATAGTTGTTTTGTTGTCTAGTCTTGTTTCATGTTTGTTCGCGTCCATGAAAGTGTATTTATCTGTTAATAATTTTCAGTGGGCTTCAAGACTTCTTCCTCTTCTCTTTCTCTCTCTCTCTCTCTTTGTATTTACGATGCTTCAATTTATCTTTCCATCGATGTTCTTTTCCAGAGGGGCCCACATTCTACAAGCTCTTTCTTTTTAGTGGGTCCCTCCATTTTTACCATAGGCGTCACCAGGGGGGTGCGTTGGATGCGGACGCACCTCCCTTCAGACCCAAAAAAAAAAATAAAAAATCACCACTTCAGTCTGCGAGCAACTTCAACGCCGGACGCTAAATGATTATTCTTGGGGTTTTTGTTTAACTTTTTTTTTTTTTTTGCACCAGGGACAACAAAATCGTGGGCAAAAACAATTCTCATCCTGGGCTCTGTCAGCACTGATTTTATACATAAAATCATCTACGAGTATTCTACAGAGAGTAGTGTTTACTACTTATCGACCGTACAGTACATCCGTACGGTACGGAGCATGTACACGTTTGTATGTACGTGTGCTGCTTACAAGTATGTAGGGTCCAGTGGCGTACCGTGGGTCAAGACATTGGGGGGGGGGCACCTCGTGGAAAAGTAATTTTGAGGGTGTGTATGCTTGTGCGTGCGTGCGTGTGTATGTGTGTGTGAGCGCTGTCAGTCTGCAAACTTAATGGGGACTAAATTACATAACGGAATGTGATACATTCCACAGCGCAGTCATTGAGCAACATTGTAAGTTTTCTTTACATGGATTACGGAATGACGGTGTGAAACGACAAATTACTGGCAGCAACATTAGGAGAATTGAATAACAATTAAATGCGTGCGAGCGAAGCGAGCGAGCTTGAAAATTTTGACATTTTACAGTCCAAAAACTGCCGTTGGAAGCTATATTTTTTCGCTTTGGAATTTAACCCTATGAAGCCCAAGCTATTTTGACCCCTTTTAGGCCCAAGGGGGGGGGGGGGGGGGGGGGGGGGGGCACAATGTGCACCCCCCCCCCGTCATATTTGGCACGTGAGTAGAGCAACTCATACTCTACATTACCCAACATTTGAAATTTCTCAAGGTCATCCACTGAGGGCGCTATTTACCAAAATACGAAGAAATACATAGAAAATACGGTAAAATCATGTTTTTTCTTTTTATTTCTTTATCCCTAGTATAAATGTTTTTATTTTATATCAATCATTTTTATATTTACCACAAAGGTTAAGCAAGTCAACCTTCACTGTTTGTTATGGCTGAAATTTCACAAGGTCAACATGTGGGGGTGCTATTCATTGCAATATACAGAAATATTGAAACCTATGATGTATTGCTTGGAATGGATACATATTAATGGTATCACATTTTATATTTCAAAAATATTGAAGTTTTGAGTTTGCAGATTGATAATAATATGATAAACAAATGATATTACAGGAAAAGCTTGTGTGAAGATAACACAAAATAAAAGGGTAGTCTTTGGAAAATGCTGTATTTTCAATTATTTCTATTACATACTGTTTGATGCCTATGTCATATAAGAAATAAAGGAAATAATAAGAAAACCATTTCAGGGTAATTCACAACCATAATTACTTCACATTTTGGTCCTTCAGCAAATTACAGTCAAGAAAACCCCCATTTCATCCATTATATTGTTAACTGAAATTGGAACAGAAAATCATGCAAAATCTGACGAACATGGTTGTCAGTTTAGGGTTGCCATGGCAACCACCAATATCGGACATAGCTAAATTGTATATCAAAATGTTCGCAATAAGATTTTAGGAAAAGTCACCAAATTTGGTTGAAATTGGGTAAAGGGCGTAGGAGTGGCAAATGAAAATACGGTAGGCGGCACAATGTGCCCCCCCCCCCCCTTGGGCTTTATAGGGTTAAGGGTGGGGGCGCGCACCGGGCGCAGCTGTTGGCAGTTACTGGCAGAAACATCAGGAGAATGGCATAACGATAAAATGCGAGCAAGCGAAAAGTCCAAAAACTGCCGTTGTAGCTACATATTTTTTCGCTTTGGAAATTAAGAGGGGGAGGGGGCGTCCGGTGGGCACCCCCTGGATCCGCCACTGGTAGTCAAGGGTGTCGGTTTATGTTCATGATTGGGGGAGGTATAATGACCAGTGAGGGGGCGTCGAAGTGACCAAGCGGGGGAAGGATGTCCAAAATCTGCACTTTAGAGCCTCGCCGTTTTTGTTTGTGTTTGTGTGTGTGTGTGTGTGTTTCATATTTTATACATGGAAAAGTTAGGAAATAGCCCAGGTCAAGTCTTATTATTGGCAATGCAAAGCATTTTAATATGGACTATACAGCAACACCGCAAAATCAATGATCTAGCTTTGATTACTATACGAAGCGTAAGGTACAAAGGTGTACATTCTACATCACATTGCGCAACATTGCAACGACTGCTTTTGCCGTTCGGATGTTCTGAGTACACAGCGCAAATCCTGCTTATATTCAGAATGCCAACCAGGAATCACGTTGAATCACAATCTTTTGTCGGCTCCGGGCTTTTTGAACAATGTTTCATACAATATACCTCTTTAATTATGGTTAAAAGAAATCTTAGAAAAATATCTTATTTCTTGATCACCCTTTCAAGTCGATTTCAAAAGCAGTTTACTAATCCTTGAAATACCATTTTGGTAAGGATTTTTTTTTCTTTTCTTTACCAGCGGATTGGAGGGGGGCACGTGCCCCCCCCCCCTCCCCCATGCCCCCCGTAGTTACGCCACTTGCAGGGTCTATATACAGCACGTTACTTCTGACCAACCCCTATTGATAATGGAGCCCAAGTGCGAGCCTTAGCCTCATTACAAAAAAAAAAAAAAAATGGAGGGGCAAATATATCATTTTGCCCGCCCCCCCCCCCCCCATAATTCCCGAGACGAGAAGATTTTCTTGCTTTTTTGCCAGAAAAAAGTTTACCCCCATAAAAACATTGGAAGGGCAAGGATATTATAATTTTGCCCCCCATAATTATTAATTAGTGAGATGAGATTTTCCTGCTTTTTGACAGAAAAAAAAAAAGTTGCCTCCATAAAATGTTCGAGGGGCAAGCGCACCATATCTGCCCCACCCCACATAATTATAATTCCCGAGATGAAAATATTTTCTTGCTTTTATTTGTTAGAAATCTGTCCAATTATTTCACCCAAAGTGTGCACCAGATGGAAGGTTGCTGAATTTCAATTCTAAAAAAGCAAAGTCTCTCTCGTGTGGGAGGGGGATACCTCTTCCCACACCTTCCCCCGTTCGGTCTATTTTCCATGGACTTAATACACCTATGAAGATTGACAGATTTACAAATGTTTCCTCGAAAGTGTGGGAGAGGCATCTTATATACCACCCTGCCATTGCCTTGTCCCTTCTATAGACTTAGTACACTATATGGGGAATGACAATTTCCGGATTTCCCACAAAAAGTGTGCTTCAGATCGCTCTATTTCAATTCTAAAAACTCAAAAGCTCCGTCGAGCGGGAGAGGGTATCCCCCTCAAGTGGACATCTTCCCCCTAAGCTTTACCTCACTATACTTTGTACATACAGAGATGATGCACACTCGGAAAAAGAGCCATTGACATTTCACCGGAAAAAAAAAAACAACAACTATTTGTTTAAGTTATTATTTTTGGAAGGGGGCTGCAAAAAATTCAAGTACAGTTGTATTGCACCACACGCAAAAACATGCATCAAATTGCACCATTTACAACATCAAAATGCAAAAAGTTCTCACCGTGGGAGGGGGACAACCCCCTCCAACACCCTAAACCCTCGCTCGCTCCGCTTGCTCGGGCTCGGTCGCGTTCATGACATCAGTGTAAGAATTAATACAAGAAGTTTATTTAAATGATACCATTCTATAGGCAAATTGTTCGTGAACAATTTACATCAAACCCCCTCCCACATACCCCTCCCACACCCTCCCCCTCGCTCACTCGCTCACTCGCTCTTGTTTCGTCGCGTTCATAATATTCAATTATAAAAACAGGAAGTTTATTTTAATGATAATATTTTACATGCAAATTGTTGAACAATAATCTACATCAAAATAGATATACTGCTACCTTAAACAAGTGGGACTGTTTCAAGTTGATAAAACAAACAAAAACATGCATCGCATTGCACCATTCAAAATACAATTTCAGTTCTCACCGTGCTAGGGGGGACGACCCCCTCTCACCCCCCCCCCCCCCCCCCCCTCACTCGCTCCGCTTGCTCGGGCTCGGTCGCGTTCATGACATCATCAGTGTAAGAATTAATACAGGAAGTTTATCTAAATGATATCATTTATAGGCACATGGTTTAATAACAATTTACATCAAAATGTACTGCTACCTTAAACAAGTGGGACTGTTTCAAGTCGATAAAACACGGAAAAACCTGCATCAAATTGCACCGTTTACAACATCAAAATGCAAAAAGTTCTCACCGTGGGAGGGGGACAATCCCCTCCAACACCCTAAACCCTCTCTCGCTCCGCTTGCTCGGGCTCGGTCGCGTTCATGACATCAGTGTAAGAATTAATACAAGAAGTTTATTTAAATGATACCATTCTATAGGCAAATTGTTCATGAACAATTTACATCAAACCCCCTCCCACACACCCCTCCCACACCCTCCCCCTCGCTCACTCGCTCACTAAGTGAGCTCACTAAGTGAGCAAGTCTTGCTCTTGTTTCGTCGCATTCATGATATTCAGTGTAAATATAAAAACAGGAAGTTTATTTTGATGATAATATTTTATATGCAAATTGTTCAACAATAATCTAGATCAAAATAGATTGCTACCTTAAACAAGTGGGTCTGTTTCAAGTTGATAAAACAAGCAAAAACATGCATCGCATTGCACCATTTACAACATCAAAATACAATTTCAGTTCTCATTGTGCTGGGGGGGGGGGGGACGACCCCCTCCCACTCCCTCCCCCCTCGCTCGCTCCGCTTGCTCGGGCTCGGTCGCGTTCATGACATCATCAGTGTAAGAATTAATACAAAAAGTTTATCTAAATGATATCAGTTATAGGCACATGGTTCAATAACAATTTACATCAAAATGTACTACTACCTTAAACAAGTGGGACTGTTTCAAGTCGATAAAACACGCAAAAACCTGCATCTGCACCATTTACAACATAAAAATGAAAAAAGCTTCTCACCGTGGGAGGGGGACAACCCCCTCCCACACCCTACCCCCTCTCTCCCTCCGCTCGCTCTTGCTTGGTCGCGTTCATGATATTCAGTGTAAATATTACACACAGGAAGTTTATTTGGATGATCCTAGGCCGTATTTTATAGGCAAATTGTTCAATAATAATCGAAATCAAATTATTCTGCTACCTTAAACAAGTGGGACTGTTTCAAGTCGATAAAACAAGCAAAAACATGCATCATATTGCATCATTTACAACATCAAAATGCAAAAAAATTCTCACCCCCCCCCCCCCCCCCTCTTGCTCGCTCCGTTCGATCGGGCTCGGTCACTTCGCTCCCTCGCATACTAACACCCCCCTCCCCCAAAAAAAAAAGAAAAAAAAAAGGATGAAATCCTAAAGCTGCGCCGGTGCCCTTTCCCCGCTTGGTTTCCCTAAAAAACCCTAAAAGTCTGGGGATTGAGAGCTTCCTGAATTCCAAATGTCTGTCCACAAAATCTCGTTACATTATCAAAACGCACCCCCCTTGAAAAAAAAGCTGGTGACGCCCCTGATTTTCGCACTTTAAGCAAGGTTATACATGCACTTCACTTCGATCACTTCTGTTTCTTCTTTACTATAATGTACATTGTATAATTACTATAAAGTCCTCAATAAATATTGTACAGTCTTTTCATTTCACAATGTTCTGTTTACCTTATTTTCTGTTATCAAAGGAAGTGAAACATATCATGTTTTGTCGAAAAATGAAATCAACTTTGAATTGGAATTGGAATTGGAATTATGAACCATGTGTATATTTCTGAAAGTGATCAAAGTTGATTATTAGTTGTACCATACAGAAACAATGAAATGAAAAAATGAAATGAAAATGAAAAATGAAATGAAATTGCTGGCCATTCAATGATGGCCATTCAATGATGAAAACAAAATTTTAAAGATACCGACCTTTATTATCATTATTGTCTGGGAATGTTGATGTACAGACTCAGTAATAATTTGTGGCCGTCTGTTTTCACCAGCATGATTGCGAGAAACCGCTCCTTCCATTAATATGCGACTCGTCACTCTGATGAATTCCATCTACCTTTAACTAGGACTATTTTTATACAATCTATTACATTTGCTGGACCTAGATATTGGAATAACCTCCGTAAAATTTTAAAGGCGTCCCCAAGTTTAAGTTCTTTTAAGAATAATCTGTAAAAAAAAATAAAAAAAAAAAAATGACCAGTGTCAAGAATTTATCTCAATCTCATCATGAAACTTGATATTTTGTATAATTAACTTTATGGAATTGTAAAATTGTGTTGATCCCTTAATGGTTGCAAAGAATATTGAAAAATCCAACTTTATATTCTGTTAAAATCGCGGCTAAGCAGCTCCATCCATCCACTACCTCTCGTCTGGTTATAGTCTTCTTCTATCTTTATTGTATTTTATCTTCACTGCACATAATACATTATCTCTCTCTCTCTCTCTCTCACACATCCTCTCTTTCCTTGCTCTTCCGGCATGACAGCGACTTACGAGGGATTTGTTCATCGGTGTTTGTTTCGGGTTACTTAGGTTAGTTATAGGTCTCCATGTCTTAGTTTCTTTTGTTTCTTCAACTTTTTATGTATATCAGTCAATCAATCATATAATTTGTTGTATTACATTTCGGGAGAATGCACTCTAACAAGCACTGCTTTTTAGCATTCCTCCCCACTATTTCCAGCATTTCCGTATACTGACAATATTTTATAAACTTATCCTTTATTTTCTATTATGATGAAATTCGTGTATTCAATCTCTGTAAAATATTCTTATGTTCCTGTTGGAAATGGAAAAATAAATGAATGAATGCATGAATGAATAAATTATCGTTTGCTCCTTTTATTTTTATTTGTGTGTGTGTGTGTGTGTGCTTGCTTTTTCAAGCGGTTTATGTTTATATAAAATAGAGGTCTGAATTTGTAATTGCACACAGAGTCATGTTAGGCAAAGTCCGGAAGGCCGTGACTCGGCATATCAGGCAGTACTGCGATAAAATAAGGGTCGATAAAAGTTTCAATATATTATATACACTATGTTACTATACTTTTTTTTTTAATCTTAAGAAATTCTATATATTTTATGATAAAGTCCATTGCCAGCAGTGTATCCAAACAACTAAACGGCAATTTTAACTTAGTATACCTTAATGCATGCTCTCACAATCCCGCCAATGACCCTGCAAGATGTTAATAAGACATGTCAATAAAAATGTAGTCGTTATTGTTGTTTTCGAAGGCGTCGATTTACCTCCCCCGTCCGAATTTACACGCAATGCGCTAATCATGCTAATAAAATAGGCTTGGAGCTGCCATTTTACCAGCATGAGGTTACGATTGCGAATGAAGAAGTAGACCTAAGGCAAATGTTTTATCATGGAGCTCGTGGTAATCTATTCAAAGCAAGGTGAAAACACCCACATAAACTCCAAGCTAACTAAAAAAAGTCACCAATTTGGTATAATGAATAGGAATGTGTTTATACATTACGTAGAAAACGTGTCTGAGTTTTCACGCGTACTTTTCAGCAATGAAGATGTAACTTCGGGCAAACTTGAAGAGATGTCTCGTAAAATGATCAGCTGCTCTGCCTTCATTCTTCAGACGGAAGTAGTCGCACCGTCCCAGGAATCAAGAGGAGAAATTTAGATAATAAGGCGTGATTCGAGAGCTGTAGGATTATATTCTATTCATATATTTATCCTTTGACTCCCTATGGTGTAACAGTAAAGCTTTGTGAAAGTCTCTCGTTCATGGTTATTCAGGCAGGGATTCAATAACATTCTTCAGAGGCCTACAGCTTTAGTTAGCATCGATGATCGCTTTGTATAGTGTTGTGTAATGATACAGAAAGTTATCACTACCCCCTCCTATTCCACTATGACTGGATATATCTCTTCACTCCCGGCCAGTCAAATACCCCTATAACCAATACTCTCCACCAGTGAGTCATCGACCTTCATCATCCCTCGAGTATACATTGTACATCAACACTAGCCCCATCTAAACCCACACATCCTGCCCTTCCCCCATTGATTACGTAGAATCGTTGTTGAATCTAAAACCAAGAATATACCTCCTTTATAAAAACTAGTCCCGCCTTTGTTTCTTTAACAACCAAAGTTTTGCCCAATTAAAACCTCTCTTTAACATGAAGACTCCACCCCATTCACCCATTCATAGTATAACCAATGGGTATCAAATGACAATGAATGTAATATGACGAGAATCATGCAGAGAAGAGGACTTGGAATCTGAACCTCGAGGAGAGGGGATCGCTCCCAAACACCTCTCGAACAAAGTGCTCTTCGAAATTAAACTCAACTGTGTCACAAGTCATTGATTAAATGTATACCTCTCAAAATATAAACCGATCCCAACACAACAATGGTGCAATGAGGGCGATAGTCCACTGCCAGGACTGCCTTCCTAGTTCCTATACGGTGTGTACTTGCAATATCGCACACAGAAGTACCGTCGTTGAGGGCGTGTAGTATAAGGAGAGAGCTAAAGTATGAAGACAGATCCCCCCCCCCCCCCCATATAGAGCTGTATTAGAGCTCTATGATCCCCCCCCCCTTTTTTTTTTCTTGCATAAATACTAGACTTACTGAACTTTTGAATTGTGCTGGGATTATTGGTGAAGAACAAGCTGGATTCAAAGGAAGCTATAGCACATACACTGGATCATATTTTCACATTCCTTGGTCTTATTGATTTGTATTATTTGCATCGTGGTAAGAGAATTTATTGTGCGTTTAAAGACTATCCGAAAGCTTTTGATTTATTGATAGGTCATCCCTGTGGTATCCACTCGTTTCTAATGGTATTAATGGTAAACATCATTAGGGTTGTTTATAATAATGTATTTAAATGCAAAATCTTGTATAAAGTTGGGTTATACTTTGTCCAATTCTTAAGCTTGTAATAAATACGAGTTAGGCAGGGAGAAATTTTGTCTCCTTTACTGTTTGTAATGTATTTGAATGATTTTGCATATCATGTTACTAGGCATTGATAAGGGTCTTGATATGTGTGCTTCTGAGATTAAGAAAAATGTCTGTAATGATGACATTAAAGTGTTTCTACTTCTTTATGTGTTACTGAGTACTTTATGCTGACGATATACGATGGCTATATGGCTGAGTCTGCCGACGAACTGCAAACTGCTTTATCATCTGTACACCAGTACTGTGAGCTTTGGAAATTGTCTGTTAACAGAAGTAAAACAAAGATTGTTGTATTTTCTCGTGGAAAAGTGCGCAGTTACCCCAAGTTTACTTTTGGCGATATTCACCTTAATGTTTTTGATTGTGATGTACCTCGGAACTACTTTCAATTGTAATGGTTCCATTAATAAAGCTATCAATAAACAGGTTACTCAAGCGAGATGAGCATGTTTGCTTTACTTAGCAAAGCAAACAAATTGTGCTTACCTGTGGATATTCAGTGTGAGCTTTTTGATCAGCTTGTTGTTCCGATTTGTATTGTATGGTAGTGAAGTGTGGGGATTTCAGAAGCTAGATTGTATTGATGATATTTCATAGGCAATTTCTTAAAAGTTTGCTTAAATCAAATCGTAGCATTGCCAAATATGCATGGTGTACGGCGAAATTGGTAGATCTGCCCTCAAAAGTAGGATGGCTCATACGTGCGTATGGTTAATTTTTTGGGCAAAGGTTAGCCAAGGTAAAATATCTAAACTCTCTTACACCGTCTACAATATGTTACGAAAACTTCATGAAAATTGTAATTTTCATTCAAGATGGATCTTAAATACTAAAAGTATCTTAGACAATTATGGAATGCATTGGGTTAAGTCATCAGTGGACCGTAGAGTCATGATATAGATTATCAAAACTGGAATGAGGAAGTTAATAAATCGTTTATGTTTCAATTACAGAATTTTTAAACAGGAAGCTGGTATAGAAAAATATCTGTTAAATTTGGAGGTAGGAGATAGGATATCTTTATGTAAATTTTGATGTGGTAACCATAATCTGCCAGTCGCTAAATGTCGTTATTCATCTGATCTATCTCTTGAAATATGTTCGTTGTGTAGCCTTGAAGTACACTCGGATGATGAATTTCATTGTTTTGTTGTGTCCGTTTTTCATTGATGAGCGCAAACCTAATGTCATTAAGTTAAATCAGTTTTTTAATGTTAAATCTATTAAGCAACTAAAGAATCTTTCAAAATTTTGTAAAATCATCATCTCACTTGAAGTTCAAGTAAGTTTATTTCCCGTTTCAATGCATACATGTTGATATTTTTTTCTTTTTGTAAACTATAGTATACATTCACCGTAGTTAAGACCTTTTTAGAATATGCCATGTTATTAGTCCGTATATTTCCTTTTAATCAATTCTTGCCTTTACTTGTTTGCTGTTAGAGCATCTGAGCTTATATATACACGTATTTTTCTATAAAACCTATAGATTGGACTGCACATTCTTGACAACAGGGCTGTATCTTTGCCCCAATGTAGATGAGACATGTAGGAAGACGTGTGTCTTCTAGTCCCAGGTCACTGGGACCAAACGAGGGTCAGGTAGCGACGGCCAGGTAGAATCGCCAAGCGCACTACCTCGCTCAGCTCACCGCGCGCTCTCGTAGACGTGCGCTTATTGGTTGAAAACGTAAACGTAAACGTGCATGATATGATTATGAGCGCGATATGCGCTGCATGCGCATGTGTAATATCGAATACGGGGTGTCCTTTGATATGGCATAATACTAGTAGTACAGTGTAGTTGATCCGTCGAATTCTAGTTTATGGCACATAAACGCATCACAGAAGTGTTTCCCTGCTGTTGTACGACAAGTATCTGCAGTTATGGCATCCTTAGTGACGGAAGTGCTGATGAACACAGGTAACGTATCCGTAACGTACTGTCTATTGTTTTTACGGCATCCCTGTTTTAATAATAACCGTCGCGTCGATAATAAACATACAACTCGTAGTCGTAGGAATATACCGGTCCCACCTATTGCATTTCATGTTGTGACTCTGACTTGACTTTGGTGTGTGTGTAGAAACTACCGGTAGGGCCTACAGCATCGAGCATGTACCGTTAGTGCACCAGTTTTCGACAGGACCCAGATTTCGACACCCAGCAGATAATTCTTATCAAATTTTATACTCAATACAAACGTCTGACTTCAACAATCACCCAAGTTATCAATCACATTTCTAGTCTTACTTATATAAACACCATTTGTCACTTGTCATCATAATCCGACGGTAGAATATTTAGGAGAAAAGCAACACAGTGTCAGCAGAAATTTTGATGTCGGCCATTTTCAGGGGTTCACACAATATGACGCATTTTGTAAACATCGCCGTAAAATGAAATTCACCCATGCCGGTTATCTTACTTTAGTATCAGTTTGTTTGCCAAATCCTGATGTTTGATTTCATAATCGTCTTTAGTAATTTCATGGCTGAATTCGTGATAAATGAGCAAACTTGTACTAGTAGAAAGAGTTGGCTTTGAGAATGTGGCACCGGATTTCGACATTCCCATAGTAAGACACGTTATAGAGGAAACAACAAGTTCTTGCGCCGGTACTTTGCTGGTTTGCGTCCACAATGCAGTGTACGCGTACTGTACGCGCCATGTGATTTATGCGTGATGCGCGCTAGTGATTGTGTCGAAAAATGATGCTGGGTGTCGAAATCTGATGCCAGCGACGGCGTGACGGAATTCGCTAAGATTGAACACGAGTGCATTCAAATTGGAATTCGTTCAAGGCATATTATTATTGGCCTTTGTAGCTCAACCTCATATCGAAATTCCGAGGTAAAACGGTGCAGTATTGTTGGTAAGCAAGGAAATGTGCTAAAGTGTCGAAAACCGGTACCCTTACTGTAACTGGTAAAATTTACTGGTAGGGTTCTAGTAGTAAACTTAACGTAGAAACAGATCTAGGCGCAAGTTTGACCGACAAGTATGTCTAATTCCGCGAAAAACTTCTCATTTATAATAATGACATTTGCTGCATGCTGGGTCAGTTTTTCGCTTCTCTACCAATTCAATGTTTAAATTTACTAGACTAGAGGTCTAGGCTACTATTTAAATCTAACGTTAGTCATACTCAGTCATAGATTAGACACCATTTTGTCATGATACATAAACATACATTGTGATTGTATGCTATTCAAGTATTGCGACGGTTTCAATCGTTTTGATTGAATGCAACTTCTACCCAGTTCCCCCTGCATAAAAATGGTTATTATTATTATTTTTTCCAGCTTGGTTTTCAAACCAATCTGGAAAAAAATACATAGGCCCTACACTAATACAGGTTAATCAGTCAACATTTTGACTCACCTCTTCCACTGTTTCCTCCTGTTTTCTGGTTGTTTCCTCCACTTCTTTGACTTTGCAGCGTTCCCCAATTCATCACCGATCACCGCCTTCGTTTGAAAAATGACCGCACGAACGTCTATGGCAAGCCAAATGCTATACAATCACTATTTAAAAATTAAGTATTATCGAGCATATCGGTACACTTGGTTTTATTGACTACAGTACTAACGTTAGTACCGTAAGTTATTCGAGCGCTAAATTAAACTTCATAATATTGTGAATGAGCAATTAATCCTGTATTATATTTTTTTTCCAGATTGGTTTGAAAACCAAAGCTGGAAAAAATAATAGCCATTTTTATGCGGGGGGAACTGGGTCGAAGTTGCGTTCAATCAAAACGTTTGCAACCGTCGCAATAGCGTATGTATCAATGGTGTCTGTCTAAAGAAGCAAAAAACTGACCCAGCAAATGTCATTATTGTAAATGAGAAGTTTTTCGCGGAATTAGACATACTTGTCGGTCAAGGCGCAAGTGTACTTTCGCACCTGTTTGTCAAATGATCTCCAAATAGATCTCTATACACAAATTCACCCTTAAACTTGTTATTCAGTAACCTAAACATGGTCATACTCAACAGATCTGGGTCTCCAAAATTCAAATAGAACTCTCAGAAGTCAAGTTTTAATGCTTTTAGTATAGACATATGCAAATGTCAGAAAATCGTTGCAAAATCTTGATTGCTTGAAATACTGCTAGAGCTGTACACAAGAAGCACCGTATGAAATTGACTGAAAGATCAGTCTGTATCTGGTTGTCGGGGATATGTTCTGCGGAGACTGTCTGGCTTCACGGATCGCCTCCTAAGTCCTATACCATGTATACAGACCGAAGGCAAAGGCTATGAATAGTATGATGCTGGCTCCTGATCCTGTAGGGATGCTCTGCCAGCGGTCGCGCACAGACCAAACGTTAAGATAAACCAAATTTCAGACAGCTTTTTTACATTCAAACAAGTTTGACATGACATGACACATTATGCAGCAATATTTGGGGTAACTTTCTCACATTGTGCAATCGAAATACAGTAACGTAGGTTAAATCGCAGAAATTTGTATCCATAATGCAACATCGCTGTTCGCTAGCTGTTGTAAGTTGCTATTTTGAATCTGTTAGCCAATCACATGCGAGGTACATGTTTTAATAAAAATCCACATAGAAATCTACCTTGCATGTGATTGGCTAACAGAATCATACATGTATGTTGAAGAGCTGTTACGACCGTACTGACGGGCTGGTAGTTGCATATTTTTTCTCAAAAACTCTACCAAAATGTTGGATATATCATCAATTTGATGAGTGTAATGCATTCTTCAAATGTTGATTTTGCTATACAGGTTTAAATTTGCCGATCTAGGGCTGTGAATTAGATGCAATCGAGAAGGAAGAGGTACCTTACCAAATTCTCTATAGAGACAGACGAGACAGTGGTTAAGAGTTTCCCCACAGCGATGCATAGTACAAGCTTCCGTCTGTCTCCGGAGGAGAGCGATAACATCAGAAACATAAAAGACTCCTCTGGACAGATGGATCTTTCTGTCTAAATACGTATGTTCAGCGCATGCACCTAGGGTCGATCATTAAAGTGGTCTGAATGTAGCCACACACCGGCTTTTTCTATGGTGTCGTTGAAAAGCAAAAATTTGTTTTTTCTCTTTTCCTCGGCCAAGTCTTGCGTTAGCGGTTGGTTGCAGCTACAAAATGGTTGAGCATGTGTGCGAGTGTGTGCTGCCACTTATATCTTTCTCTTTCTTTTCTATTTATTCTTCTTTCATTTTCAGGTAGAATCTATACCTAAATTTCCCTTTCCCTTTCCTTCTTTGTGGTTTTCCTCTTGTTTAACTTTCTCAATTTCCTGTTTAACTGTACTTTCTTGCTAATTGTTCTTTGTTTCCTTCATGGGTTGTTTTTTCCTCCAACTACAAGGATCTTTCCTTTCTATCCTCACCAATATCTTTTTATGTGTCTTTCTAACAAATCCTTTTCTTTATTTCCTTTTCAACCTTTATAATTCGTTCTTTCCTTCCTATTCATCTCTGCGTTCATCCAGTTTTAATTCATCTCTCATTCTTACCTCGTGCTTTTCTGTTTTCAATCTATATTTTCTCTTTGCTTTCCTCTTTTCTTTTCAAACATATCGATTTCTCCCTTGCTTGTCTTTATAATGCAAGTTTCTCTTCTTTCTTTCCTTCAATTATCTTTCAGTGTACTCTCTATTTTGTCAACCTTTTGTTTCATTTTTTCCAATCTTTTTTTTTTCTTTCATTTCCTTTCCCCCTTTATCCTAGCCATATAGGCTTTACTTAGTACACTGTATTATATTCTTTCACCCTACCCTTGTCTTATTACCACATTTTTCACAATCTTCTTCCATGCACACTCATAAACACACACACACACACACACACAACATGAACAACCCCAATCCTCAATCGCTCCAGCGACTCGGTACAAGCTGGGAGAAAGGTGAAAAGTATTATCTTTTCAAAGTTATCAGAACTTGCTCAGATCGCTGTGAGATAGCTACATTGAGATCATTCAAATTCATGAAATTCTTCCATCGAGATGTTTTTCACTGCAACTGATTGACAAATTGCCCTGATACATCGACGTAAATAAGCTCTGAATTGACAGTGTTTTAGTAGTAGCCATGATAAAAAAATCATGGGCATACGTACTCGAGCAGGATTCGAACCTAAGACCTCCTGATCTCAGGAAAGGCGTCATCTCCACAAGACCACTGAGCTTCCGCCCAACAGCAAGTGTTGGTTCTAATCCTTATAGTATGCAGCGGGTACTGCGTAATTATTCAAATTCATGGAATGACTCAGTACTCAAGCTACTCGAGTAGGTACATACGCCCATATGGGGACATGATGCTGCATGTTGAGAGAAGATTTCAACTCTAATCTTTCCATTGAGGTAATTTTTCAGGTCAGCATAATACTTGCAATAAACATGAATTTTGTACCTGGTTCCGTTCCTGTATGAGCTGACGCCACGGGAACCTGGTATACCAGGTTCCCGTACATACGCATAAGGACCTGGTAAAATAGGAATAAAAAGTTGTCTCTCCTAATCATAGGACCAATGATTTTCTTTTGTATCGGCAGTAGATAGCTCAAATTCTGCATGCCCAGAAAATCACCAGAAATAATAGCTTATTTCTAATCACTCACATAAATTTGAGCCCAAAGGTTTTTAGAAGCATTGACATTGATGTCAACTTTCGTGTCGTTCCTCAAAACAATTTGCTCTTCGCAAGCAATAGCTGTTTTTTAATATACATGTATGCTGCCTGCACATTCTGAAACTGAGGTTGGCCATTTGATTTTATTGCAACATATCTTTCAAGTAACTGGGAGCTAAAAATCAATATACAGAATGCTTCATCATAGCAAGTTAGAAAAAAAAAGTTTAATATAAAAAGTGCAGTTTCTGAAGCATACAGTCGTACACGAACACACACAGACACGGATGGACACACACACACATGCGTGTGCACATTTCTCAACCGACTTCTTTCTACTTGTCGTAATCATTGATTTTTAGCTTCCGATTAGTTAAAGATATGTACATCGCATGATATTAGATGGCTAACTTCAGTTTCAGATTGTAAAGGCAGCATATGTCATGATCGCTTGCAAAATTGGTGAAGAGTGTTTTTAGCAGTGACATGAAAGTCAATGTCAATATCAATGCTTCGAAAACTGATTTGGTTTTAATTTTTGGGTGATATTGGAAATGAGCTATGAAGTAACTCCTGTGATATTGGTGCAAGTTGGTGAAGTGGAATTCAAGATATCTACATGGATATGAAGGTATAGCGGCATCTCTGATGATGTAATATACAAATTGTACTACCATTGCTAATCCAACGCGTCATGTTTCCTTTCTCTTGTGTGTGGTGAAAAGTTATTTTTTTTCATGTAGTAATAATCTTACAATGGCAGCACACAATGACCACATAATTCAGTGAAGGCTAAACTAGCCTGATGCATTGTCTACAGAAGAATTTTTTTTGTGTGTGTGTCCCATGTGACAGGCTTATTGGAGAAGGAAGACCTAGCCACACGTATCGATAAAGTCTCCACGCAGATCAATGAGTTGAAAACTGAGATCAACCTGGCTCAACGTCAGCGCTATGTGGACCTCACTCCCTCTATGGACAACATTGGAAAGCTCCACGCCCGGGTCAAGAGCCTGGATGCTGAAATGCAAGATCTCAGCAACAAGTTACAGGTGATCTTAAAGCAACAACAACAAAATCAAACAAATAGAGCGAGACATCACTTTGGTCCCAATCTTTAAGTTGCACAAGATTGCTAGTATACCAAAATTGTAGGGTACAGTACTTCATTAGCCTTTCGCCATGAAGCTTTATTAACATATATGTAGGTATGTAATGATGAATTTTGTCTGCAGGATAGTAATGTATGTACCAGGTACACATAGTATGTGGACTATTTTTCTTTTATAACGAAGCTTTATAAGATGGTACGTTGGAAGTCATTCAGATCAATATTTTGTAAGGATTCTGTGCAGAGGTTCCAATACAGAGCATGAATTTACACATTACTGTACAACATGATATATTCGCGGCATGAATTTTTCGCGAATTGGAGCCGACGGCCTTTTTAGCGGCATGAAATTTTCGCAAACTGGAACTGGTATTCAATGCATATAGTGTAGAAAAGAACTTTCGCGTGCATTTTAATTTCGCGAATCTTCGCGCTCGCGAAATTTGCGAAATTAAAATGCACGCGAACATTTCTCGTTTTACAGTATTCCAGGAATTTTTTTATTGCTTCTCTCCCCCCCCCCCCTTTTGAGTTTACTTATCCCAGTGATAATGTTCAAGACAAAATTTAAGAAAAAACCAGGAATAAAGCTTCTCTTTAACCCTAAACCGCCCCCCCCCCCTGAGATCTCGGCCATCGGTGGCGCGATCGCGATGAAATTTTGCATGTGTGAGACCTGCGTCATAATCTACAAGATTGTGTCATAAGATTTTTTGAAACAATCAATTTCTAATTTTAATTAATTAATTATGCAAATTAAGCTCAAGATCATATTTTAGCCTAATTAAAAGCATTGAGAGTCTAATTTTTGGTCTGTAAATCTGTTGCAGCCTATTCAACGATTGTACAACACAAAAACTTCCAAAATTCATTTCAATTCTTATGTATTTTATTGTTTTCAGAATTTCTTATGTATTTCTTTGTTTTTCAACTTTTGTTTTTTCTTTGTTGTTTTCATTTGAAATTGTCACTGACCACTTTTCTACCATAATTAGCACAAAACTAATCCATGAAAGTGATTAATTGTAAAAATAATCAGGTTTTTATGACTTTCACGACAGAGCACTGTTTTCCATAGGAAATGTACACAAAATCACAAAATTGTGCCCGTTTTGGGGCGACATTCCGTTACAAAAATGGGCGTGGCTTTGCAAAAGTACGCGCGGACGTCGCAAATTTGGTCTCAAAAGTTGCGCGAGACTTGAACAAACAAAGTCAAGAAGCCTCGCGACGAGGCCTTCTCGCGTAACAGAATTATAGCGCGAAACGTCGAGGGGGGGGCGGATTCGGCCCCCCCGGCCCTTTTAGGGTTAATAGTGAATATATACAATGTAAAGGGGTATCCCCTGAAGCAAGCATAACAGATTGGGGCAGGTATTATGTTAGCATATAATGGGCAGACATTAAGATGATTATAGCACATGTGTGTTGGGTACATCAGGACCCATGAGAAAGCGATCCTGGACCAATGACTCGGGGTATTTCATTTTGTTATAGAAGTAAGATATTATATAGACTCTGCACAATGTAGATACACATCTACATATGTAGTGCTGGACCAGTGTCTGGGTGAAAAAGTACTATGTAAACTGTTATTTTTTGCGAGGGTTTAATTTTCGCGAACTTTGCAAATCACTGTTGGACTGCAAATTTAACAACACATGAAAATGTCACTGTGTCATTGAGTAATAGTGCACTTCTGATATCATGGTGTCAATTCAAGAAAACAACATCTCGCGAAAATGTCCATGATCTCATTCGCAAAAATATCTGTACGCAAAAATAACAGCTTATAAAGTATATTTTTGTAAGTTCAAAACATTTGTCATCCTTTGATACATTATAGTATTTGACTGCATTTAATGACATTTGACTTTGCTGAAATATCATTAACCAACTTGGACCCATGAGCTGTAAAAACATAAATACAGTGTATATAAACAAAGAATGTATACAAACCATGATAGCTTTGTTGGACATTAAATATGCAATGTTGCAGTGAAATTAATTTCAATGACAAATGGCATTGTGGTTCTAATAATAGTATGTTAACTCCTGTGACTTGCATCCTTCCATCCTTGATCTCAGGGGGATATAAGTGTGAAGCTGAGGACATCAACGAGCGATGTCCAGGAGCTGACCAAAGAGATGGACAAGTCAAATGCTACCATAGCAGTCCTTGTCAGTCTCTGCGAGGTGAGTCCAATGTATTTCTGTGTGTTTGATAAAACTCCTGTAAGTCCACCATCCGACGTCCTGCAAGTGAACTCAGGTCATGCTTTGTTTGCTTATCTTTGCGCCTTGACATATGAAATATTATATACCTCATATATAGAATCCTCTCATCTGATTGGTTAAAAGCGGAGTCATGAAAATAGCTGTGCCCCATTTTTGATTTACTGTGCCCGGCACCGGGGCACAGTAAATCAACTGTGCCCTGTAAATAGGTTTGGAGACAGTCGCGACCCCGTACACATAGTTCGCTCATATGTACGCACCAATGATACGACCGCCGTGCATTCGATCAGCGTGCTGTAAAAGAGACTAGCGGTCACTGTGCCCTGTAAATACGTTTGGAGACAGTCGCAACCCCGTACACAGATGATCACTCATGTACGCACCAATGATACGACCGCCGCGCTACGATCAGCATTGATTACGAGTGCTGTAAAAGAGACTAGAATCAGCAATCTATATTTTCGGTATCTATATTTCGGAATCTATATTTTCGGTATATAAAACAAATAATGACTGCTTGATATTCGGGGCAAAGTTAAAATTATGTAGGCCCTCGGTGATGTGAAAACCATAACCATGCCCTCAGCTTCGCTTCGGGCATAGTTACGGTTTTCACATCACCTTGGGCCCATAATTTTAACTGTGCCCCTCATAGCAGTCATTATTTGTATACTATTGAAGAAATGACGCAAATCAGCTTGTTAGAGTGGCATTGTACCTTGTCAAACATGATACATTAAATCACAATGAAACATTTTTCTCTTCCTCTACAATGCATATGATTATTGAGCCAAGTGAAACATAATTACAGCTTTGTCATTGTAGGTAACACAACATATTGTATTTTTTTCCATCCATGAAATTCTCTCTCAAGTTTGAAAAGCCAGAATTTGAAAATTATGCCATGAAGTTTGGAAAAAAAAAAAGATTTGAGGCTGTAAAATTTGACTTGTGTACTTATTTTTTATACATTAGCTGTCATCCAGAATCGTATAAGATCTGTCAGATAAATCAGATCTAGCAACTCAAAGACTTTGTAACTTAGACACATTCATTTCTGATGTACTAAATCCTATGGAACTGGTGAGTATTTCTCTATAATGTATCTTGTTGAAATTACATGTATACGCTTTTCCCCCCTGCAGGGCCCCCGAGAATAACAGTGTATAAACCAGTGATGGGGCTACCCAGGGTAAAGAATACTGAATGAATAAATGAAATATACTACATTATGAAGTAGTAATGTCCATCCTGAATTACTTTGTTGTTCATTTGTCAGAAGATTCTGCACTGTATTAATGAGTGTTTATGAAACATGTTTGTCTTATACTTGTGGAACTTTCCATCTCTAGGTTCACAAGAATCTAAAGGAGTTTCACTCTGTGCTAAAAACTGAGGAATTCATTCAAGCTGCCAGTCTTCTTGATTCTCTGGTGAGTATAACATATGTATAACCAGATTTTGCATTGTTTTGGATAATCATATCATACAGTTTCTTATTGTTATTATTATTTTTTTTTTTTGATGAGCATTGCTTGAAAAATGTTGCTCAAGTCATATTTGATAGTTCTGACTGTGTTGCTCATGACACTTAAAGCAAAGCCCATGTGCATATTAAATGCATGTTGCAAGTTCAAAAGAAGTGAGTAGTACAAACTAAGCAGTTGGACAATATAATTGGTATTTTGCTCATGCGCTGTGTTTCTCTATATTGTATTTAGTTGTGACGTTGTGGTTGTAAAGGACAAAGGGAAGGATACTTTAGGTATATGCCTTTTAAGTGCTAGGTATTATCAATATCATTGGTTCAAATTGAAACAATATGCATGGACAATATTCATGGGGTTATGTACCTCTGAGCTTCATATCAGGATTTTTAAACTCTCCATAATGCATGCAAACTATCTGGAAAACATGCAGCAATACATCTTGTCTGTTGCATGAAGTCAAGGGTATTGTTGACTGCAGCCGTTCTAAAACATACTCATAGGATCAGGGCAGTCCAATTGGGCTGGTTTGTGAATTGCATGTTTAAGAAACCAGTTCATTTGTTCTGTGCTGTTGGTTCATAGTATGTGTAGAAGAAAGTCAGTATACATGTACATGTAGTCTCTTCTCGAAGGCAAAGTCATAGACCACAGCATTGTAGCACTAGAGTGTATTGTTTAGATTGATTTTTAGCTAAGTGATTTGTGGGATTTTTTTTTTTGTTGTTGTTGTTTTTTTTTTCAGAGTAGATAGGATGTAGACCTTTATGTCTGATTTTTCCTGTCATATTTGACAGGAATGTGAAAGTGAGTTACAGCTAGACTGATCTTGTAAGTCCCATGAATATATACGTGCTCAACTCCAATGCTTTCATTTTGTATTTGCAGACAGCGGATTTCAAAGTAATCTTCCATTGCTATTAGGATTCTTTTCTTCTTTCTTTTACAACCAGGAAAGACATCTTAACTTTTTGTTCCGGTCTGGATTGAGTGACATGAAGATTGTGCAAGCCTTGACGGTAAGACTTTGAATGAAAGATCTGTGCCGAAATATTCTTTGACAGTGGTGCAGTAACTCGGTCCAAGCTGATCAATCTTCCATTTATAATGTACCAGAAACTAAAATGTCTTCTACCTCATAGTATATTGTGCCTTCTTTTTTTGTCTTATGTCTTCCTTGCATCCCTTATTTAGATATCTTTTCCATTGCCCTAATGCATTGTGCTGTCCTCCCTAGAGTTTGGGTGTTGCCGCAGGTACCCATGTTTTGTGATGGGAGATGAGAAAGACTATGGTCCCCATCAGTTTTCTCTCTCTTTAGCCTCATTTTAGCATGACTGGTCCCCCGTGTCTCTTAATTGTTGGCATTTGGCTCCCTGCCTGTACTAGTGATTGTTTTACTCAAAGTTTATTGTTCTTTCATACCAATCTTTGACTGTAGAGGGCTCTGGCTTGCTGGCATTGCATGGCATGCATTAAGCTGTATGCAGCAGCTTCTTTCAATATATCACAAAATATCACAAAGCTTATGATGGTAGTACTTGACTAGTAATGAACAGGTATGATAAAGGTAATTATGGTCTTATTTATATTATGCAAGTGTTGATGGTAAAATTGTGATTGAAGGACCAATACTGTAGTCTTGTTTGGATTGATGTTTTCATAGTTCTTTGGATTTACACACTCTCCTGACTTTCATAGTGAAGGACTAAAACGTGATTGTTTTGTCTCTTCAATGTAAATGCTGTTCTTCCAGAGGGCCTGCTGTTATTATCACCCTAGCAATGCCAGATGCATTGTTCATACATCTACGTAGGTCAAGAGGGAGTAAGAAATCAGGTAATAATAATGATTTTTGTTTGTTTGTTTGTTTGTTTGTTTGGGCATTTTTACAGAGTGAAGAAAGGATTCTTAGAGAGACATTGTATTACCACCTTGGAGAGTCATGGTCGAAGACGATCCAGTTTAAACCATCTCAAAAGGGGCAGAAGAAAGTTGCCAAGGTGGAAGGCCATTCACAGCTTGATGTCAGTAAGTATTTCCATCACTTTTTTGTAAATATTTCTCTTTCCCATTTATCTATTCATTCATCTTTCCAGCTTCTTATCCATCTGTATCTCTATTTATCTGTCAGTCAATATTATCTATCCTATTCTCTTTATCTCCCTGATGCAATTACAGTTCGACCTCGATTATCCGGCCTCCTTTTATCCGGAAACCTCTATTATCCGGACGTGTTCACGCAGTGAAGGACTTTTCTTTTTTCATCCAAAAATTGAGAAAAAACAGTGACTTTAACATCTTTTCATGGATCTATTTCACTAATTTCATAAGATGTACATGATAGGTTTCTCAATATCTAATGAGGTAAAACATGTATGATTTTCACATAAAGATATACTTTATTTTTGTGAAGAAGGGACTACAATTTTGTGCAGGCTAGCACAGATTACACCACCGTTGCGGGGTACGCTACCTGCCTAGCTGCCAGTGCACTGGGACAGCAGCTTGGACGGCAGCTATATACATTAACATTGTGTCTCCCATATCCGGCCAATTCGCTTATCCGGATGAGCGCCGGTCCCGAGGTCCCCGAGGTCGAACTGTACTGCAAATTGTTACAGTTTTGTCTGTGAAGTGGTACCCTAGCAATTCAAATGATGTTGCATCTATGTAGATCTGCCTACTAGTGTTTGTTTGGCATGGTAGTCATATAAGCCCAAATTGAAGATATGCAGTCATAACCACACCCTCTCTATCACCCTCTGTGTTTTGTCCAGATCTCAACGACAAGTTTGCCAGCACGCTGCAAGCTATGCAGACCACACGTTGCCTCGCACGCAAACTTGAAGGATTCAGTAAGTCTGTGGCTTCCCAAAGCTTTGTTTGCAGTTAATGTACACAATGTTAAAGTCGTCACTCAGCAGAAGAAAAATTGTCTTGACAGTCATCAAGGTTATGCATGTTGACAACTGTTAAAATGGAAAATGATACATAAACCATTCTTGTGCAGTAACAAAATAAAAAAGGAAAAGCCATACTCAGTTTTATCAAGTCTTGCATACTTTGCAAAATAAAACTAACCTAAAGTAATGCAGTTGCATTTGACAATTGCCTTTTTTAATTATTATGCAATTAATTTCAATCATTTGAAAGTCCTATACACTTATTCAATGTTTGTGAAGTGATATTTTCTAAATTGAAACACACGTGCACTGTATGTAATTTATGCCATAACATACCGGTTGACAAATGGACAGTATTCTGCAGAATGATATTAATTGCATAGACGTTGGGCAAAATAAGCAGGTTATATAAGAAAGCCCCTCCTGGAGAGTGTCTGTGAAAAACGAACAACTAATCGAACAGCAAGATCTAGCTTATCTGGTCCAAAAAGAAACAATGAGAATCAAGAAACAAACACTACGACAGAGGTATTCCAAAGCAAGAAATTGATATTCCAGTGAACAGATTGTTGTTTTTTTTTCTTCTTCTTCTTTTGAATACTGCTTTAATGGAAGCTAGGGTCTCAAAAGATTTTAGTTGAGTGGTTGCAAAATACTACACTCTTCCGATGCTTCAGAGTAAATAACACCACTGTGATGAGTTCATCACTTTTAACTGTGGTCTAGGGACACCAGACTGTTTTGGATAGATGAATGTTGTGCCATGTATTTATGTTGTTGTCCCTTTATCAATTTCAAATGTAATCTCTGTATTTTCTGTGTGCAGGTAAGCAGTTCCTTGAGTATGTGATGCTCCCAATTATAAAGAGACCAGATACTGAAGTCATCGTCGACACCAGCAAACAGGTAAACAGTTTACACTTACATGTACATGTACCTGACTGTGAAAATAGAACATATTTCATGCATCAAAACAAAAGGAATCTTTAGTCTTCATCCTCATACAAAAACTCAGAATCCCATTGTGGTAACATACACGTATGCCCCTGTATATATATATATTTTTTTTTAAATGCCCGTGGTCAAAAGATGCAAAGATAGTTTGGCAGCTGATGTCTAGAAAGGAAGACGGTGCTAGCATACTAAATGATTTATTTTCCCCTGAAAGGACTACCTCACAGATAATGGGACATTCTGGAAATGGACACATGCACACTCGTTAGGTGAAAACTTGTTTGCAAACTGTGGGAAATTCAAATTATCACACATGTGCTCATTTTGTGTGTTGGACTTAAGGTTGTGAGTGTGACTTACAGTTGTGAGTGGGAGATGAATATCTGTAGTTCTCAAGTGTTTGTGCTCACTTGATTTGTTTGTGTAACATATGTCCTCAATCAATTCCCGCAGAAACCTTACTTTCGTCATTGCTGGGTTGCATGATTTTATGTCCTTCCGGCCATTCTGAAATGAAACCGAGACTTGCAATTATTTGCGAGTGGAGTCCTCCAAGTTATGGTGGCATGTCTGATTAATTCTACGTTGATATATCTGTTCAGTGAACACAATAGACACATCATTCACATGACATTTGTTGAAAGTGATAAATGTTGCTTAACATTTCAACTCTGTTTAAGTGCGAAGAGTGAAAAAAGCCGCTCAGCCTCAGCAACAAGATCAGACTGTATTTTCCGTACTCCTTTTAACCATTATCATCAACTTTATATACATGTGTGTTTGTGCTTTGTGAAAAAGTGACACAAACATGTACATGATTATGACTGAAGTAGTAGACTTCTGATTTTCTCTATCTCATTCATTTTTGCTCCTTTTTTTTCCTCTCAGAAAACAGAAGTCAGGATAGTGACAATGAAAGGCAAATCCTCCCACCCTGCGCCAGAATCCGTCTACGAGGGTGTGCTCAAGGTTTTGAAGGCCCTCTCCACACCTTTCTTTGGTCACATGGTCAGGCAGGGGGACAGAGAGGAAGAGATGCAAAGTGTCAGCCTCATGAGCATGCTGGGTAAAGGAAAAATGTGTTCCTTTCTCCTTTTTTTTTTGTGGGGGGGGGGGGGGAGTGAGGAAGGACTTCTAAAAACATTTTTCCATTTTGATACCTCATGAATTTTATCTTTCTCTCAAATGCCTGCTTTATCCCTCCCCCCTCACCCCCCCCCCCCCCAAAAAAAAAAAGAAATCATAAAAAAAGAAAAGAAAGTAAGGTAGAATGATTATGTTTATGCAATTTTCACTTTCCTTTGAGTATTTGTTGGGAGTCATTATTCACTGTGCCCTTTCCAAAGTATTACAGGTAAGGGAGAGGCTTGTTTCTTTCTTTCTTTCTTTCTTTCTGTCTTCATTGGTACCATGTCTCCTTGACTCCTGATTTTTTTATGCTCGGCCAGCTAAGATGAATTTTGCGTGTTTTTAATCTGCCGAATCAGGACATTAATTACTTAGAACATTTGGCATGCAAAAACATTCATGCATTGTAATTTTCATACTCGCTTCTGGTTGCGTTATATGTGCAAAATTTTCCGCACCACAAGAGTTTCCACTTGTAAAGTAGTATAGTATGATAAGACCATGAACTCTGAATTGTAAGGCTTCTGCTTTCCATATGCTGGCAGCCTAGGAAAGGCTCTTTATTTCCTAGTTGTTTGTCCTATGGTAGCTTGCTCATAAGTATGTAGGAGCTTCCTTGATGGCCATGTAAAGTTGGTCGAGACACACAAATATGCATGTTTCAAGTGTCAAGACAGCAAGTTGGCTACAGCTGGAATAGCTCAGATTCACAATTCACCTACTATCCACCTGTTGTTTTGGCCAATCTAGCCATCAGTGTATAGCAAGATGTAAATAACACTTTTTCTTCCTCCACCCTCCCAAAGGTTCTCTCATCTGGCCAACGATGTCAGAAGCTATCATCAAAGATTGCTTAACTCCATCCATCCCAGCCACAAATAAACAGGTATTCATCCTGAATCACATTCTATTCTCCCACTATAATTTTCAAATTTCTTCTGCATTTACAAGGAGACATACACTCCACGTCAAAATCACAATGGTTATCACAAATATTTTTTATTATGCAGGGCTAGGGAATGTGTGGTTAACACAAGGGGGTGGATTTAGTGCTGCATGGATTTCACACAGCTCAAAAGTGAGACTTTTTGATATGTTTATTCAGGAGTGGAGAGCAGCAACATGGTCAAATAGAATCTGTACAAATTATAGAATGTTTAAGGATAATTTGATGTTAGAGAAGTAATTTACAGGTCTTGTGTAAGAAAGATTATATTACATTAAGTAAAATCAGATGTCGATCTAATGAATTACCCGTTAATAAGGGCAGGTTTGATGCAAGCTTGACAGATGAATTGCATTGTACTATATGTTCATCCGAAGATATAGGGGATGAATTTCATTATATTTTTGTTTGTCCCTTTTTCAACAAAGAGAGACTATTGTATTTACCAAGTAGCTTGACGGCCAGTAGACCAAGGGCATTACATATGGCCAAATTATTCAGTTCAACTAATGCTTGCCATTTGAAAAAAAACTAGCCAAATTTGTCAGAATTATTATGTTTCAGTTCTCTTCAATACCAAGAAGAAAGACAGTAATTTAGTAGAAAGTAAAGTAGATGTGAATGTTTGTACACGTTGTGGTAGAGTAGTGAAACATCCTTTATGCTTTGTTTTGTAAACATATTTATTTATATTATGTTATTTTCACAGGTACATGTACATCATCACTTATATTTTTGTATTCATATATTGTAAATATGTTTGTACTCTCATACCCCGAGAGGGGGTCGATAGAGTCAATAAAATCTTACAAATCTTACAAATCCACTCATATCATACAACCATAATGTCTCGTCTTTTGTACTCGCCATTTGCTGTCTGCTGAGAAAGACCTAAGAATTGAATCTCTACAAAGAAAATTTCTTTGTCTTTCAGGGATAACATACAGTCACAGTCTGTTTTCAGTATATTACCGTCTTCTCAAGTCTTTCCTGCCCAGCACATTATTGAATGCATTCCTCTTGTTTTCTGCCATTACAGCTGGATGAATACAAAGACATCTTTGAAGCAACTCAAAAGTTTGAGCAGTCTTTGCAAGAACTAGGTAAGTTGAAGTGTTTTGACAAAATAATACAGAGAGTTGGGTGGGGGGAGGGTTGGAAAGACATGTGAAGAAGGAAAAACAAAAATACCGAGTTTCATAGGATTGGAAGTATTATCAGAAAATTATGTCAAATATATCATATGTTGCATGAACTTCTCTCTCTCTCTCTCTCTCTCTCTCTCTCACAAAAAAAAAAAAATCAGGCAATGAGTAGTGATGACATCTGAGGTTATGTAACAGATTGTGTTTTCTTGTAATGCCTTTGTTGCATTTCTCTATTTTTATTAACTTTAGTCACTGGGTGAGAATTTTCAGATTGAAGTAGACATCAATGGTCAATCAGTACTAGGGTGCATTACATTTACACAAACCAGCCTTACCTAAATGGTCCCTTATCCACTTTGTTTTTAATACATGCATGTAAAATAGGTAGTGTCCAATCTTGTATGATGATTTAGATAACCGGACTGTTTGTTTGTTTGTGTATGTATGTTTTTTTCATGAGACAAACTGTTACAGATGTAGGCTTCCTTAGAGCATAGTAATTACCTCCGCCAAGGGAGGAGGTTATGTTTTCGTTACCGTTGGTTGTTGGTTTGTTTGTTCGTTAGTTAGTTTGTCCGTGTGCAAAATAACTCAAAAAGTAGTTAATGGATTGGGATGAAACTTGCAGGAAAGGTGGAGAATGACACAAGTAACAAACGATTAACTTTTGGTAGTGATCTGAGAATTTTGGAGGAATTTATGAAGGATTTTTGATATTTTGGCAGGTAGGGTCAGTGAACTTGGGAGTTCAGGCTGCGCGTATTTGAGGTTTGCGTGCGCGCACTAAAGTGCGTGCTCCACTTTCTGCTAGGGCGAGGCGCGCCGTGCAGCTGAAGGTTTATGATGTAACAAAGGCTTCTACTTGTATATTGGGGAATCGGGCGACTTTCAGCACACAATGGGTGATTTCAAGTTCGGTGCTAGTGCTTGTGCTAGTGGTATCTCAGCACTAGCACCGGCGATAAAACCGAACTTGAAATCACGTCGGTGTTGGGAGTTGACCTCAAAATTATGACGTATTTCAGGTAGTTGGTGCTGGGCTTGGTGTTTAATATCGTCTGCTGAACTGTGCTCCGCCATTTGTGTGAGCGATTTACGTGCTTTTTCGCCATTGACTAACACTAGCCCGTAGGGATTATCATATTCTTCATTTCAAGTTCAGTGCTGGTGTTAGCGTTGCCTTGGGAGACTCGTATTCACTTCCATAATAGATGCACGTTTTACGTGCAAAGTCTATGCTATTGCAGTGGTCGCCCACGTAAAGAACACAAACACTCCAGACATATCTATATAAATCTGAGCTTGGGAGCAAAATTTAGATAGTTGTATTTTGGGGAATGGATGAAATTTGTGGCATTTTAATCCGTCTTCCTCACTTCGTGTCTAAAACTAAGCAGTTTTGCTACATCTTTTAATATTTGACTGTAATCACGTGCCATCACTTTTTTCGTCGCGCAATTCCCGCGGAGCTCGCGGTGCTGTGATTCCAACACCTAGTGCTGGTAATCGATAATTTTGATCGGTATCGCCTCGTTAATCTGACCGTCGGTGTTGGAGCTCGATTTAATGCTGTTATTTGGGAGCTAGCACTAGCACTGGCACTAGCACCGAACTTGAAATCATCCATTGCTATAAGTACGTATGGGTGGAAATCACTGATATCTCTATGGAAGAACAAGATCAGTGGTGGAAATGAGCTGCATGCTTGGCGGAGGTCTGCGCTCTCAGAGTGCTTTTCTAGTTTTTTTTTCATGAGACAAACCGTTACAGATGTAGGCTTCCGTAGAGCATAGTAATTTGATCACTTCTCAGTTTTGGAATCCCATTTTGAGGAGATATTTTTAATATGATTGTTTTATATCAGTGATATCAAGGCCTTTATATGGCAAATGGGTGTTTCTGAGCTCTGCAGTGGGAGAAACGAAATCCAGAAAATGGCTTTTATGTTTGGGCATGCACATTTGCTCTAGAAGTTACATGAGTTGGTGTGTCATAGAGTTTGTCGTAGGATTTTCTTTATACTTCAAAGATTACTTTTTTTTACCATTTCTTAGGTTTTCAAACCATTCCTTATCAAGATGAGAGTCTCTTTTATCTTGCTACAACTTTCTGCTAGCAGAACCCAACAGGTATTGCAGTATTCTCTTTATAGCAAAAGGGTGTATCTGCAGATAACCATACAAATCCCTTCACTTGCCAGCTCTGTATATGGAAAAAACATACTTGCCAACTAATAAGATTTTATGAGATTCAGTAAGATTTTTTACATTAAAAATAGCAAAATAAGATTTTCTGTCAGAGAAATAAGATTTGAAAAAAAATATTTAGATATACCTTTCATGTGTATTTTCTGAAGATTTGACTGAAAGTAAGATTTTTAACTTCAGTTTGCATATAAAATAAGATTTTTGCAATCAACGAGTAAGATATTTCATCTTGAAATGTTGGCAGGTATGAAAAAAGGGTGTAGCTAGAGATACACCTATTTGCCATCAAATTTGCCCCCAAAGATGACTCAGAATGTCCCCTGTTGTCTGAGAAACAAAATCTCACTCATCTAAGAGTTGGCTGGATGAAATATTTGGCCTGTGAAGACCTCCCCCTCCCCCTCTGCCCCCCCCCCCCCCCCACAGAAGAAAGCAGTAACTGCATAACTGCTGAGCTGAGATAAATGCGATTTTTGTGTTTTTTGCAGATTCTTTAACCCTAAAAAGACTGGGGGGGGCCTAAAAGGCCCCCCCCCCTCGACATTTCGCGCGATTACTCAGCAACACGCAATGCTCTCGCCGCGATGCTCTATGACTTTTTTCTTTCAAGTTTCCCGCACATTTTGACACCAAATTTGTGACGCCCGGGGGTACGGTTCTGAAGTTACATAACTTTTTGTACATGCACGTGAGACCGAAAATGGCTCAAAAATTTGATTTTGTGTACAAAGTCAATACAAATTGAGTTTTATCACATGGTTCATATAAATATGCTTATTTTTACTCTCAATGGCTAAAATCAATTTGTTTTAGTAGTATTATGCTCCAAAAAGGGTCTGCCACAAATTTTGCTGAAAAAAACAACAAAAACAAAAGGTCAAAAAAACAAGGAAATACATAAGAAATTCATAAAACAATAAAATAAATAAGAAATTAATTTTGATACCAAATTTTTTTTGAAGTACATTTGCTAAGAATGCTACAAAGAATATCTAGACCAAAAATGAGCACTTTTGGAGCTTTATTTACTGATTTAGATAAAAAAGTCTGATTTCTCGCATAAATTAGCATAATTAATCAAAATAAAATAAAAGAAGACTATTTTGGAAAATTTAAATATACGATCTTGTAGATTACATCGCACACTACCATTGTGCAAATTTCCGCGGCGATCGCGCGATCCACGGCCGAGATCTTAAGGGGGGGCCCTTTAGGCCCCCCCCCCCCCCCCCCCCCCCAGTCTTTCGAGCTACCAAAATAGCCCAGTCTTTTTAGGGTTAAAAACACAGAAACATTCAAAAATAATTTTGTGGTATGATTATGCACCATACCTAGTTGTCTAACAATACCTAGGAAAAAAATATGTTTCCATTATTATGCCTCCGCAACGAAGTGGCCGGAGGCATTATGTTTTCGGGTCGTCCGTCCGTCCGTCCGTCCGTCCGTCCGTCCGTACGTCCGTACGTCCGTCCGTCCGTCCGTCCGTACGTCCGTCCGTACGTCCGTCCGTCCCGTTTTGTTTTTGTCGATATCTCAAGAACCGTGTGGTGGTTTTACATCAAACTTGGTATGAGGGTATATCCTTGGGGGATAATACTTTGTGTGGATTTTAGGGTCACAGGGTCAAAGGTCAAAGGTCACAGGTTATTTTGTGAAAAAAAATTGAAATTCCACATATTTCTCCATATCTCGCAGATGGTTCAAGGTATCTTCATAGAACTTAGTATATATGCTTGTACCGATGGGCAGTGATTATCTAGGGAAGTTGGGGGTCATGGGTCAAAGGTCAGGGGGTTTAAAGGTCAAGGTCAACTCCTCAAAATATCACTACTTTCCTTAAAATGCAATATGCCTGAAGGTTTTTTTTTTTTTTTAACTGGATGTATGGCATGTATTACCCAATATATATTTTTGGGGAAGTTTCTTGCCAAAAGGTCAAAGGTCAAAGGTCAAGTGAAAGTACTAAATTACACTTTTTCCTCCATATCTCGAAAATAACTCAAGGTATCATCATGAAACTTACATATTTATGCATGTTCTACCTAACAGTGATTCTCTGTGGAACTGTGAGGTCAACGGTCAAAGACCAGGTTTAGATAATGCTATTTTCCCATTTGATACTGAAATTATACTTTTTCTCAATACCTTGAAAATTACTCAAAGCATAAACTTATAAAAGGGTCAAAAGTCAAGTAGAAATCATTAGTTCCCCAAATACCTGCACTCTGACATTTGAATAATTCATCCAATTGAACCTAGTTCTAGGAAAGTGAACATTCAGCACATTTGTGGCAAACCTGTCATTTTAATATTTTGCCAATTGTGTGAAACTGTCATCACACATTGTCAAGACATTGTACTATAGACCTATTAGGAGAACCATGCATGATGGCGGAGGCATATCAGTCGCCGTAGCGATATATCTAGTTTTTTAAATGTTATTTAGGAAAATGCAGTTACTGCGGTGGCTCACCCTTGTTTCTGGGTAGTTTCCCCACAGAAAAAAGCAGTAACTGCAGACGGCCAGGAGTCTGCTGTTTTCCCCATGTAAAAAAGCAGTAACTGCACATGTCACATGACCATAGGAGGAGAATTGTTACCACTACCAGGTTATAAAGTTCTTCTACTTTCTTGTTAGTCTAGATCTATAAGATCTAGGACCTAACGCTAGACCTAGACTAGGTCTTGTCGATTGAATGGCATTCTGTGTAAAAATAAGGTAGGCCTACATGTAGGCCTACCCTAATTGTCCCCGCCGAACGAGTTCGAGCAAGGGACTATGAAACGGGCTCCGTACGTGTGTGTGTCCGTCCGTCCGTCCGTCCATCCGTGTGTCCGTCCGTGTGTGCGTCCGTGTGTGATCAAAATCTTCAATTTGCTATTTCTCTGTCATTTATGAGCCAATTTTGATTCTGTTTGCTTTATATGATAGCACTACATGGGAGCTTTGAAACTGCTACACAGAATTTCAGTCGTGACCTTTGACCTTGACCTTTGACCTATATTGTACATTTTGCTACAAAATGCTACTCCTTCGCCATTTCTAACCCAATTTCGATTCCGTTTGCTTTATGTGATGGCACTAGATGAGGGCTTCAAAACTTCTACACATAATTTTGACCTTTGACTTCTTTGACCTTTGACCTTGATTTTTGACCTGTATTGTACATTTTGCTACAAAATGCTACTCCTTCGCCATTTCTTACCCGATTTCGATTCCGTTTGCTTTATGTGATGGCACTAGGTGAGGGCTTCAAAACTTCTACACAGAATTTTGACCTTTGACTTCTTTGACCTTTGACCTTGATTTTTGACCTGTTTTGTACATTTTGCTACAAAATACTACTCCTTCGCTATTTCTTACCTGATTACGATTCCGTTTGCTTTATGTGATGGCACTAGGTGAGGGCTTCAAAACTTCTACACAGAATTTTGACCTTTGACCTTGATTTTTGACCTGTTTTTTACATTTTGCTACAAAATGCTACTCCTTCGCCATTTCTTACCCGATTTCGATTCTGTTTGCTTTATGTGATGGCACTAGGTGAGGGCTTCAAAACTTCTACACAGAATTTTGACCTTTGTCTTCTTTGACCTTTGACCTTAATTTTTTACCTATATTTTTTGTACATTTTGCTACAAAATGCTACTCCTTCGCCATTTCTTACCCAATTTTGATTCCGTTTGCTTTATGTGATGGCACTAGGTGAGCGCTTCAAAACTTCTACACAGAATTTTGACCTTTGACTTCTTTGACCTTTGACCTTGATTTTTTACCTATATTGTACATTTTGCTACAAAATGCTACTTCCGGCGGGGACATATATTACGCACCGCGTAATTTCTACTTTTCCTTGTTGAACTTTGAAGTGCCCGGCCTTGCCCCTGACACATGACCCTGGACTAGACAATAAAATATCAAGTCTCTTCGTCTTAGATCCTAGTCGAACTCTGACATTACACTTCAGCTAGACTACAGATCTATGCCCAATGTTAGTGCTAGACCTAGCCTACTGACATTTTGTCTAACACTAAACAGTTAACAATAGATCTACTCTGTAACGTTAGATCTGGTACGCGGTAGACCTATAGGGCCTACATCTAACGTTAGACTAACGTTAGTGTATTAATACTAGTGCTCATCTCCCTTCAATATATTTTCAGCTCACCTAGATTTTCTTGTTCTGGCCAAAGCCATGGCTACCATGACTTTTCCTCTGCAATTCATGATAGATTTACAGGCATGCCTGGACCGCAGAAACTGTGTGACAGCATGGTTAGCACTGGCATGATCACTCAGACTGTACCAGACCTGCAATACTGTGCAAGTGATGATTGTGATGTGATGCAGTGTTTAGCTAGTTACTGTGCAGTATGCTGCAGAATTTACGCGCATGAAGCTAGCTGCACGCGTATTCTACACTCTGAGCGCGCTGAGTCTGCCAGGTTTGCTAGTCTCCAGAAAGAAGCTTTTTTTTACAACTTGTCATATGATTCCCTGCGGGCAGAGTCAAGTTACTGGTGAAACAATCTTTTTTATATCTACTCCCCTAAATTATGGAAGAAACTGCTGTTTACATTGTTAAAAAAAAAAATTAGTAGAAAAAATAAATGGTATTAGGGAAAAAAATATACAGGAAGGACTATACAGAGTCTGAATGATTAGACTAAATTGTTAGTTACTGCTTTCTTCCGTGGGCTTTGTTAGTTACTGTTTTCTTCCGTGGGGAAACTTGCAAAGTTGAATCAACTGGATGCAGTTACTGCTTTTTGCAAAAGTGAAAAATTGCATTTTTGGTCACTTTCATTTTTTTTTTTTTGTGCAAAACTGACCTGTTAACATTGGAGAGCATTGGGTAAACTATTCATTTTTGCAAAAAAGTAAACATAAAAATGTCAGTTACTGCGTTTTTCTGTGGGGGGGGGGGGGGGGGGCAGCCCTTCTCCCATAGAAAAATGTATAACAACCACATTTATACAACCTTTTGCCATGGTGCAGCTGATCATTTGCAGCTACCACAGCTAAACTACTCACTGTTGAGTGATTGCTGCAGTGCTGTTGAAGTGGTATGACTGTACTCTGGATTGTAGTACCAGTAATTGTCGAGTGCTTCATGGAGTCATCCCCACTCAAAGCTTGTAAAGGTCAAATTTGTGTGCAAACAAAAAGTTGTGGTTTTGATTGATGTCCAGTAATTACCTGACATGCTGAAGTCATAAAACCCAACTCTAGGAGGATTGCTGATGAGCTTGATAGTGCCGGAGGTTCTTTCAGTAAAGGGATCATCTCTCAAACTCTGTATTTGCTTGTAGTTTAATTGTGTGTGTGTTTGTTTTCACCTTCAGGATTCATACCAGATCAAGGAAATCCACTGACAGACTTCGGCAAGAATGTCAACATCCACTTCGCTAATAAACGGGTATTGACCCATAGTTACTCTTTCCTCTTTTTTCTTTTTTTTTAATTGAGAAAGGAAAAAAAAAAAGTTCTTGCATCGTATATCACATTATATTGTGACTGTTTGAATTGTCTCGCCACTTCTGGAGTTAGTGCATCACTTATGTGATGTAATATCAAAATCATATGCAATGCATGCACATGAACACTTCTCGTTGAAAATAAATGCATACATATGAGCTCATATTTTGAAAATGATTTGGATGTTTTCCACTTTTCCAGCCGTTGAATCTGTTGTTAATGGTTTTTTGCTAGAATAATTATATTTGTATAATTTTATTGATTTATGTAAGCCAGATCACAAAAAACACAGGCTTAGGTGAAGTTTATTTCCCTGTGCCTTGATACTATGACAGTGTTTTGCATAGCATAATCACTCCAATTGCGGTCATTTTTATTTTTCTGAGTATTTCCTAGATTATTATTTCATTTTATATTTCTTATTCCTGTCTGGTATACCTCAATTTATGTTTATCAGTTGATCAGTTTGTAGAAACAAATACATCTTAAGAAGACATTAATGTTGAAAGATCATGAAAAGTCGCTGGTCTCGTGTAACAACAGTCATGCAATGTATATTAACCCCCAATTCACTCACACTCTTCTCTGTCTTTTCTTCCTCTGCTAGTGCCAAGAGCTGCTGGTTGAAGCCAGGAGACTGCTGCAGCAGGAGCTGCACAACATGGTGGAAGTTGGGCAGATGAAGCCAGCGGCAGAGGAGGCGGTATGATTCTCGCTTTCTTCTACTTCTTCTCTCCTGGGTCCCAAAGAAGTCATGATTCCATCCACAAGCTGGGTGTTGCAACTGATCGGCAGTTTTGTTTTTGAATAATTGCCATCATAAAAATTATGGGTGTACACACTTGAATGGCTATTACTCAAACCCTCAAATTGCTATTTCTAAAGAACATGGTATAATCGGCATCGTGCTTATGTCAATAAAGGGCAATTTCTCAGTTGCGATATCAAAAAAAAAAATGATCATTAACTTTATAAGCCTACATGTTCTTTGCTGATGAAATAATGACATTTATCAGGGATTTTTTAAGGTGACAGTTTGTTCAAATGCCAAAATGTTTTTGTTTGTGCATTGTGTGTGATGGTATTGGCTTAAGTGCTAATCCTAGTGGTAATGAGATTAGAGATATACCCAGTTAAAAAATTGCATAGAAATTATGATAATTTCTTGTCTATTTTATAATGTTGCCTTGTGAAAATTATTATTTATTTTGTACTTCTGCATGTATGAACTTTCCTGGTGCATTGTTAACAAAATGTAGTCATGTTATGCATCCATATGCAGGGCTCCCCCGATGAGAAGAACCCCCTTGGCCCTGGTATAGCTGCCTTCCCACGATGTTCCATCAGTCAGAGTGTCCAGAGACTGGTCAACCTGTGCTATGAGACACTGCATGAGGCCTCATCCAGCAAGGAACTCTGGTGGGTGACCAATGGACTGTTGTCCACTGTATGGGTACACAAGCCTTCCAACTATTCCTATTCAATACATATTCTCACTTTTTTCTTTTCCAAAGAAAGGATCTTTATTCAACCTTGTATTTTATATTTTTGTGAGCACTGCTAGTAGTGATTTATGGGGTATGGGTTAGAATTCATATGCGTGCAATGTCTCAGCAACTCCCATCCATACCTATTTTTTTTTTTTCAGTGTTGGGAGAAATTGTGTCAGTTACAAAGAGAGATGTGAAGTTGAAGAACTCCTTGAACACCCTGATCTTGTCTTTTGTTTGTTCTCTAGTCACCCCCTGCAGAGATGTTTCTTCAGCAACCAGATAATCAATTCCTGTATGCATGTGTAGTTGTTTTCACGCTGACTGCATCATCTGATTATGATTGGGTCTCTGTTTTTGTGTCTCATTCCAGTTTCCAGTTATTCTACACTGTCAGGAACATGTTAGAGCTCTTCTGTGAGGCAGTCCCTCACTATCACAAAGGCAGCTTGGTGAGTAGTCAATGTAGGCAGACAAAAAGTCACACCACGTGCACACTCACACAAACAGACAAACATACGTACATACACTCTCACACTGTACAAACATACAAAAACACACATAGACACGCACTCTGCAGAAAACCAACCAAGTAAAACAAATATAGTCATATCGTCGCTGGGGTGACAAGACCTTGTATCTGAAATTTTGGTGAAAATGACTTTTTATGCCTCCGCCACGAAGTGGTGCCGGAGGCATTATGTTTTCGGGTTGTCCGTCCGTCCGTCCGTCCGTCCGTCCGTCCGTCCGTCCGTCCGTAATGAATTTTGTGGACAAGGTAACTATTGAAACCTGTTGAGGTATCCTAATGAAACTTGGCATGTATGTGTATTAGGGGGTGAAGTTGTGCCTATCAACTTTTGGGTGCACATGCTCAAGGTCAAAGGTCAAAAGGTCAAGGTCAAATACATAAAATTTCACTATTTCCACCATATCTATTGAATGCCTGAAGATATTTTCTTGAAACTTAGTGTATACATGTTTTACCTAATTAAGATTCTCTGGTGAAAGTTTGGGTCATGAGGTCAAAGGTCAAAGGTCAAAAGGTCAAGTAAAAATATTAAAACTTCTTTTTTTTTCTCCGTACCTTGGAAAATTGTTCAAGGTATCTTCATGGAACATAGTATATACATGTACTGACTGGAAGTGATTATCTAGAGAATGTAGGGTTCATGGGGTCAAAGGTCAGGGGTCAAAGGTCAAGTGCAAGACTTCAAAATGTTACTATTACCCTCATATTTATGCAATGCCAGCAGGGTTATTTTTTTACACTTGGTGTATGCGTGTGTAACCTAATAGAAATTCTCTGGAAAGTTTTTTTTTTCTCTTTTTGCCTCAAAGGTCAAAAGGTCAAAGATAAGTGAAAGTGCTGAACTAACTTTTTCCTAAATATCTCGGAAGTGGCTCAGGTTACCTTGAAACTTAGTACATATTATGCATGTTCTACCTGAAAGTAATTATCTTATGAATTCTAGGGTCAAGGGCCAGATGAAAATGGTAACAATTTACTATTCAATTCAGAAATTGCACTTTTTCTCCACACCTGTACCTTGAAAATTACTCAATGCCTAAATGTATGAATGGGTCAAAGTCAAGTTAAAGTCCTTAAATCCCTAGATACATGCTCTCCTATTCATCCAATTAAACCTACGTCAAGGAAGGTGAACATTCAACACATTTGTGACAAACTTGTCATTCCAATATTTTGCCAATTTGTGAAAATGTAATCACACAGTGTCCACATGTACTATCTAGACCTATTGGGAAAATCATGCATTATGGCGGAGGCATACCAGTCGCCAAAGCGACATTTCTAGTTTGTATTTATGGTCAAATAATAGGTTAAGTGATGTCCTGTCGAAATGCTAGCTGTCTTACTCCAAAAATGAAGCCACAGTGGCATGTCAAAGGATAGGTTTTCCCATTCACTCTAGTGCTTTGGGCACCATGTTTTTTGGCTCTCCTGAACATTTCACATTTTGTAGATATGAGGTCTTGTCGCCCCAGCGACGATATGTTTGGGTTCATATGAACCTCAGGCATGTCCAGAATTTAGATTGTTGAACTCTCAAGGTTCTGTCGTTTTCATACTTCCAACATTTGTGGTAAAAAATATGTGGTATACTGCATACAACATACCCTGCAAAATACCACAACACTTGTACAATGTATGTACAACAAACAAAAAGGAATAAACAGAAGAGAGAGGGGAATGGTCTTGCAAAAATGTGAGTATTTTTCTTAGACTGACCCATTTGATTGTCATTCAGATGTAGAGCAGAGTAATTATCTATTATGAATCAGCATTGTGTCGATACAAGTTTGCATTGTTGAAGTATGATTATGATATCTTCGTCAGCTTTCAACTCAATATCTTAAAGTGAATTGCAAAGATACTTCCAATCCTTACACCTTAGTTTGTTCACCAATTGGCAAGCATACCACAGTGACTGTTTCTGTCCCGATTGGAGCAGATGTCTAAAAATTGACTGTCAATGAATAGAGATTACCTAATCCCCTAATCTCTATTTTGTCACCATGGCCTCCCTTTTAAGACTGAGACACATTGCTACACCTGCATGGGCTTGCTAATCTACTATTACAGTAGGTAAAGTTTTGATGGGTTACTGAATGCTGTTAAAGGGATGGTGTAGTATTGGTAAAGATCAGAATTGGGCTTATGTCTTTTTGCGATATGCCAAGAAACCACCAATGAAATATCACAGAACATGCCATTTTAAGAGGCATTCAAAGTTTATTTGATTAATGTTGGTTGTGGAATAGCTGAGACATCCAAAAAAACAGAGTAAAACAACGCAAAGGTGGGTCTCACCTTTCATTAGGAATACTCTGATTTGGATACCAAAACTATATAATCCCTTTAAAACAACTCGGCAGGTCAAACTATGTGCCTGGGCACCTTTAAAACCAAAACCTAAAACCATGGAGCGCCAAGTGTCGCACGGAATATTTCGTTACGCAATTGGTCATTTCGTTGACAAAATGACGGTTTCATTAACGAAACTATCATTTCGTGGACGAAATGTTCATTTAGTTACAAAATGTTGTCATTTCATTACAAAATGATCATTTCATCAATGAAATGACTGATTTCGTAACGAAATATTCCAAGCAACACTTGGCGCTCCATGGTTTGTGTCCATGGTTTAAAGGTAGGGAATCCCATTTGCATGCTTTAGATGAAGAGTTGTATAAACACAGTGGTATGTTGAAGAGAGTATCATTTTAGAAACTCCCATAAAGTATTGAAAATGGAAGGTAACATTTAGTACATTTTTATTGACCGTTAGATTTTGAATTGAATTCTTTTCGGGGCTCACCGTAAATTCCAGTACATTACTAGGCTACCTTTGCAGACCCATGCACTGCATGTGTGTCCATCATGTATATTTTGTGAATAAAGTTCATCAAAACTTACAAACATTTCTATATACATTCTTGCCACACTCTATATGTTATTACATCAGCTCTTATACTTTTAGATTTGTGTTCATAGATAAAAAATACAGAAGACTGCAACAAAAAGGCTTAAGTGTGGCTGACACACAGAACTACTGAGTAGTTGAGTTTTGTGCATTATTCAAATTGTAGATAACTGTTGACTTCCAAATTTCTAAGCAGTGGCCTAAACAAGTCCCCTGAGGTTCATATTTAATGTATTGCTGCATTTTGGGAGTTCTGTAAAAGGTATCCCCTACCTTTAAACCATGGTTTCATTTGTACCACCTTCGTGAATTCGGGCCTGAGGGTTAATCTCCATCCATCCATCTTGCTCATTCCACCCTTCCACAGTCTCAGCTGCCCCAGGTGGCAGGCCTCCATCACAATAACTGTATGTACATCAGCCACCATCTCCTCACTCTGGGACACCGCTACCGACACACCTTCCCGTCTCCTCTGTCAGACGGTGCATCAACCTTTGTGGATCTGGTACCAGTCTTCAGGCAGGAGGCAGTCTCACACTTCCTTGCTCAGATGGTATGTCCTCTGATGATTCTACAGTCAAACCTGTCTATAGCGGCCACCCAAGGGAGATGAAAAAAAGTGGTCGTTAATGACAGGTCATCCAACTTTGTGTGTCTTGCCTCCATGTACATGTATCATCCTTGTATACGTCTATAAGTACTTACGTATTGTCCATGTATGTTTGTATGTATGCACACGTGTGTTTCATGCATTGAACAATACCGGTGTTCATGAATTTGTTGCACAGGAGCATGTGTACAGTTCTGAAGAAAGCTTAACACTAGTGCATTATTATGACTGAATGAGTGATTAATGCAGCGTTGGCGATCACTGAATGTTGCCCATGAATGACTGGCACAGCTGTGAAAAGCTATGAAAAGCAAAGAAAAACACGCTGAATTATCGGCTCGGCTAAAAGGCTCCAACGAGTCTGTGACCACTATAGACAGGTTAAAATCTACCGCAGGAAACAAAGTTTGTGGCCACTGGCCACGTTAGACAGGTGGCTGCTATACACCGGGTCTTGAACAGGGCTTTTCTCTTGGGGGGGGGGGGGGGGGTTTACAGTGGCCGCTATAGACAGATGGCCGCTAGGGCAGGTTTGACTGTATTTCCGTCTCTCTTTTATCTACTGTGTCTTTCTTGATATACATTTGTACAATACCTTCGTGTATGTAACATTTTTTCATGTAGGTGCCACCAGCTAAACTGTAAATCAATCAATTTGTGTGCCTTACCCTGTATTTTTCTTTCTACTTCTCTTTCGTTTTCCTTTTCACTATCCATTTATGTATCCATCTACCTAGTTATGTGAGCTATCTATCCGTCTATCTATCTTATACAGATACTGAAATCAAAATGGATCTGTCCATAAACCACACAAAACAGTTATGGTTGTATGAGTTAAAAAACACACATTGCCATGATAGCAGACGTAATCAAGCTTTGCTGCCTTGTCTTTCTTGCAGAGGTCACAGCGAGATCTCTTACTGGAGTCCTTGTCGGGAGCTGGTGGTTTTGCGAGAGTAGCGGAAAGCGAAAATGTGACCTCTTCAAACCAGGCCATCAAGCAGGTATGGGGATGATGCCAAACACAGGATTTGTGCTGAGCAAAGAGAAGGGAAGTTTGAAGTTTAGGGCATGCAGAACTGTTGATGTGGCTGGCATTAACACTTCTAAAATAGAAAACTAGATATATGAGTTTAATAGCAATTGTGCATGTTGGAACAGGTATATATTTATATGATGTGTATTGCATTGGGAGTGAGAATTACTAGATTCTGAAATCATACTGATTTTGTGGTGAGGTGAATAAGGTATAACAACATTTGATCAAACTTGCTTCATACAAAGTTCATGGGAAGCAGTGCCAGTGTTAGGAGCTTTAAGCTCCTTGTGATTTACCATCTCATAGATAGAGCCAGAAATGCTCATTCTGTTTCGGTGAAAGGGAGTTGTTAATGATCTTGGATGTGCTGTCTCACAGATAAAGGATCAAGGGGAAAGGTGAGTGAAGCATGTGATTGACATTGAGCAGATATGAAAAGGGGTTTTGTTGAGAAAACTAAAATCTGTTTCCTCAAAATGAGTGACCTGTAGTGAGACCAAAAAAAGTATAAAATGTTCATGCAGTGATTCTGATTGAAGGAAGTTGCAGTGGTGTTACTGAATACTGTAAAAGTGGACATTTTCGTACAACTAATTTTTTGTGCTCAGCTGGGTAAGAAGAGTTTTGCATGTTTTTAATTCCGTGGAATCAAGACGTCAACTACTGGAACATAAGGCAAGCAAAAATATATGCGTGCTTTTATTTTCACGCCAGTTTCTGGTTGTGCAAAATGCACGAAAATTTCAACACGCGAATATTTCCACTTTTACAGTAGCACATTTTGAGAAATTCATCCACATCTCATGGAAGGAAAATGTGTAGTGAGTTCTGATATTGAGAAGAAGCTATCGATGCATTTATGCCGTAAATTTCTGGATTAATAAAGGTGCAATGACTTCATCAATCAATGCATTTCGCTGCAGATGTGAAAGAGGAAAGCAAAACAAAAGAAATACACCACAAACAGGTAATCACCTGTCATAATGTGAATACAGACACCAAGGATGTTGTCATTTGGCATGTTTCACAATCCATGACAGGTTCTGCATCGTCTGAATCATCTCAAGGCAGTGTGGGGTGAGGTGCTCCCAGCGAGTGTCTACACCAAAACCATGGCAACGCTCATCAACACAGTCCTGATGCATATAGTAGAGCAGATTTGTGTTCTAGAGGTAAGCCAAGGCACAATGTCAAAACTTTTGTAGTTTGCAAGTTTGGAAGCATGTAGGGTGCAATTGATTTAATTGATATTTTCAAATTAGACTGTTTTGTGTAGTTAAGAGACACATCGGAAGAATAGAAAATAGATCAGTCAAAAGTAGGATAACTTTCTGACGTATGTTTTTTTGATCATGTTGGGAAAAAGGACACCCACTCTATGTTTCCTTAGGACTTGGCTAAACATCCTCCAAAGTGCTATAAGAGGAGCCTGGAGATTGATGAGTGAATCAATAAATTGGGGGGTTGGTGCAATATACATTCGTAGTGCTAACCCACACTTTTGTCAAAATTGAGTTACATTCATTTTTATAATCCTTATCCTTCACTCTAACCTCTGTGAAAATATATTTGAATTCAACCAATAAGATAGTAAAAAATGCATGCATTCATGTTTTATTAATGTACAATGTATGGACTTTCCAAACATTCAACAGCGATTATCTCAAAATGACTATTGTGTGGGTTAGCACTATATTGCACCGACCCCCTCATTTGTATCTGGAAGGATATCTAAGATGTGTCATGGTAGTGGATTAAACAGAATAAACTGGCCTCTAGTTCCAAGCTACCATGGAAACAATCTGTATCCTTCACATGCTGTTTTAATGTACCAAATATCATAATTGTTTTCAAGAGTCAAAAGTTTTACCATAAAACTTTACTTACATTTATCCTCTTTCCTACTCCCCATCTCTACTCTCTCATCCTCTTCATTCATCATCCTTCATACCCCTCCTCTTTTATTTCTCCTTTTCCCCACCCCCTCGTCTGCCTCCCCTTCATCACTCCTCCCTTCTCCATCTTTTTCTTCACCCCTTATCATTCCTCCTCCTCCCTCTACCATCATCCCTCCCCCTCCTCCTCACCCCCTTTTTCCTTCTCCTTTCTTCCTCTCCTCCTCCTTCATATTCCTCCTCCCCCTTCCCATCACTCTTTCCTTCTCCTTCCTTCATCTCTCATCTGTTCCTCTCTCATTCCCTCATTCCTTCTTCCTCCCACCCGCAGGACATATCGGCAGATGATGCCTTCCAACTGCACCTCATCCTTGTCAAACTCAAGGATGGAACACCTGACCTCCTTACCCCAACTGGATCTCAGGTAATAGTCAACACTCTGTGATTTTTTTCTCGCGGTCAGTAGAGGTGCAGTATGTGTAGCATTGCCAGGAGTTGGCAACACAACAAGTATAAGATGAATATGATGAGGATATGAAAATTTTTGGCTCACTTTTCAGCAAGATTGAAGAATAGGAAATGTGCCGTGATGAGATGTAAATCAATAGATATTTTCGCTTGTTGAATTCAGACATCTCAATTGAAAATATTTGCCATTTTGCTCCAATGGGCCACTGTCTTTCACTGGCATGTTCTATCTACTACCATTGCTGCATTCACTCAAACCACACATATATTAAGGTGAACTTATCCTTAAGAATAGAACACTTTGCCATTGTTGCCATAGGAACCAGTGACAGTGGAAGTGGTGGTGAAGGAGTGGACTGCCTTCACAGAGCTTCTCTTCATCCTGGAGGCTAGCATGCAGGCTATAGTGGACAGATGGGCAGATGGCAAGGTATGAGGGAATTCCCCGGACATTGTTGTAACGACTTTCTCACTAGATATGAGACATTGATTCTGGGAAGAAATCCTAGTATATCCAGTAATTGTCAATTGTTTTTAAACTGAGGCTTAGTTACATATTGCTTGTTATTGCTATTGAAAGAATATCCAGTATTTTTCTTATGTTTGTCTAGACTCAAGGCTCACATAGATACTAGGTACAAGTAAATGCAAATGCAGCAGTTAAAATCAGTTTAACCCATTGACAACAAGCTGATTCTACCACCCTACATGTTTCCCATGGACACCTGCCCAAGTATACTCATGGACTAGTCTTCGATGGGTTAATGAGTGTATTTGCTTGTGTGTATTTGTAGGGCATAATCTTTGAGAAAGATATCAAACAATTGAAAGTGCATAGTTTGAGAGAGCATGAGGAGAGATGGGCTTTTGAATGAGAAGTTTGCCAGCATGCAGAAACATCTGCATGGCTCTGCACAATCAAGTGATATACTGTAGTACTTGTTTTAAGATTGATCTTTGTAACATTATTTTAAGTTATTTTCATTATGTTCTTTGTTTGTCTGTCGTTTCAGGGTCCTCTAGCACTTGTCTTCCCTGCCACTACGGTCAAGAGCCTCATCAGGGCCCTGTTCCAGAACACAGACAGGAGAGCCAATGCACTCAGCAAGATCAAGCAAACATAACACAGGCAGACAGGGTTGGGACTAAGGGAAGCCTCCCAGGATTACTCTTTTCTTTCTCTCTCTCATTTTCTTTTCATCTGACCTTTTGGCAACCCTCCATCACATCTCCGCAGACGAAATAATTTTAGGATTATTGTAATTGTTTAATTTGTTTGTTTTTTTTTTTATTTCATTAACTAGTTCCGAGTATACATGGGTAGGTGTCAATGAGCAATGTGTGTTACAGCTAAATTAGCCCAACCTCAATGGGTAAAGAGACGTCGGTTTGCAGGATGAAAGGTAAAATGAATATTGGGAAGATTAGTGAGAAATGATTTGTCATGTATATTGTAGAAGTCAGCCTTAACATATGCCAAACCATGAAAAAAGGAAAAGAGTTGACTCCAATAAATACAGGTGTACTGGTTTATGCTCTCTAAATTTCAGGGTGCTATCAGTTTTACCTCAAAAGTTTTTTTTTTTTTTTTTTTTTTTTCAAGAGCTTGAGGAGACATTTATGGCATATACATAGCAACTTATCTTCTGTACCTTGAACAGCTCGCTTTAAATTTTTTTTGTTTTTTTTTGTTTGTTTTTTTTTGTTGTTTTTGTTTTTTTCTTTGGCAAGTGTAGCATGGTCAATTGCAGTTTACAAAGTATTAAAGCTTACAAATTCATACAGGGCACAGCCGGTGTATATGTGACCCGCTACAACAAAAGGATCCTAAAGTCGCTGACGGCTGAGCCGAGAAAATCTAGTTTGAAGTCACGTCATCATAATTGGTCAAAACCATCGGATTTCTGTTTATGACATACATGTAATTTTGTAGTCTAATGTTTTGTCTATCATCTGCCAAAAATTCGAAGCTAAATAATTAAAGGAAAGGCAAGAAATTAGCGTTTTTCTGGGCTATGATTTTCCGACTTTCAACGTAACAGAAATGTGTCCAAAATTTTGAATTTACCGCTGCAGCTAGACTCTGCCCCTAGCAATGAGGGAGTGATCTTATTGATCAGTGCGCGGCATCCTGATTACTGATTGGTCATGCGTAGACTACTGGCGCTGAGCTTGAATGAACATCGCGGAGGTCGCTAGGAGCATGCCTTCTATTGTCAAGCGGTGAAAACTGTCTCACCTCCCCTTGATCATGATAGCGTCGGAAGGGAAACTTTGAAGGCGTTTTTCTCGAGACTCTAATTTTCTCAACCACTTGACATGCGCTAATAATATCTCCGCAACCGAGTACTTTTATGAGTTGTGCTTTATATGAAATTTAAGTAGAAGAGTAGGGAAATAATGTCATGCCATTTTCAGAAAATTGTCCTCCCCCGACTTTCGGATCCTTTTGTTGTAGCGGGTCACATATTCTCTGGTAATGGTAGATCTGTCAGATGTTGACAAGTTGTTGAGTTTGGTCATGTCATAGGCTGATGAAAATGGCTGCTGTCTGTGTGATATTCTACATGTGAATGTCAACTCAGTGAGACGTACTTAGGTGTAGTGACAGTACTATATCAGAGTTTTCACGGAGTTGTTCAGATTGTACATGTAGGCAATTCAGGGAATATTGAGGCAGAGAAAGAAAACAAGAAAGTTCGGCAGAGATGGTTTGCACAAAAGTTGTGAGCTCCTGTTTTTATCAGAAACTCATGGGGGGAAAAAAGGGTGGCCATTGTTGCATTATCAGTCATTATTTAGCTTGAAAAGTCTTCCAACTTACTTTGAAATTATGCTCCTATGTATAGCATATTAAAATTTTGCAAGCAATTTATCTGTATATATTGTACATCCAAGTGTACCAAATGCGTCAGTTTCTTTTGTTACATACTCAAAAAGCTGCATCACTTCTGTGATCCCTCGCATTTATCCCCAATTTGCATTATCCTTTGGGTTTTTGTCAAGTTAGGTGGGTGCGTGTGTGTCACACACATACACACTGCTATAGCTTCTGACCATTCGAGCATTGAGAATTAAGGATTTCTGGGACCAACACTATACTAGGGCTTTCTATAGCTCAGTTGGTAGAGTGCGGGGCTAGCAATCTGGAGATCTCGGGTTCGAATCCCGATGGAAGCCCATTTTCTCTGCTCACTTTTCCACAAATACAGTATTAGTGTGATTAGCTGGCCTTCACTTGGCATACAATAAACCCATACTAGCTATTCCTGAAGACAGATAGGAGGTGCCACGTATCTTTGCATTCTTACTGTAGTTTTTGGATGAATGTTGTCATGTAAGTCATGTAACATGTACAAGCTCATCTAGTACAGTGTCATGTACAGGAGTATAAGGTGGAAGACATCAGCAGCTGATGAGGTGTGACACACAGTTTATTAGTGTGTATTATGAATACAATATTCCTGGTGACTATCAAGTTTTATTCAAACACAAACCACTGATAGATCTCCTCCTAACCAAGAGCTAGAATCATGTGAAGAAGCACTGAAGCATTTGACTTTACTGTTGTCAGAGTCAAAACTACTCTGTATGTACTCCACCAGGCTAAGAGAGCATACTTGTGCATATATAGGGTCTAGGGCAATTACAACCTGGGCAAATACCCCGGACCACTCCCCTGACCCAAACCCTAACCCTAATCCTAACCCTGACCCAAACTCTAACCCTGAACCTAACCCTTACCCTAATCTTTACTTTAACCTTATCACTAACCATTATTTAGCTTGGGGGGTAATTGCCCTGATATGCATATAAGATACTACAGATCCGATCTAATTTTCTGCTTGCCTGGGGCAAGTAAAAGATTAAAGCTAGTGATGTGCCATACATCTTCTGATACTTATCCTGTCTTTGAAGGTACCTTTACTGGGCTTTTTTTTTTTTTTTTTTTTTTTTTTTTTTCAGGGAGGGGGAGTTGGGTTAGGGTTAGTATACTGACGCTCCACAACACTTCATTTGGTCACCATGCATTCAGTGGACAGTAAGAATACAGATATAAATCCCGCTATAATGAACATGATTATAATAAAACTCTCATTGCAGAGAAGTTAAAGTTCAGGTCCCAAAATTAGCAGCTCTATGTCTTTACAGATGATATTGTTTGGCTGCAATGAAATGTTGATATAACAAAAGAAAACTGCATGGTATACTCAGGCAACTGTAATGGTGTAGAGGCTTGATCTACCTTTGTACAGTGTATGCATGTTCAGGTTGTGTGATTTAGTGCAATTTAATAAATAAGGATATCCTTTAAAGATAGTCTTTGGAATGAGCTGCTTTCAACATCCATGCTCCCTTGTCACATTCATCAGGTCTCTGCCATAAGGAGGTTAACTAATGGTACAAAGTTGCTTCAACTTACAAATTTAGAACACACAACATCACTAAAGAGAAGTGAATGGTATTCTAGTCATCATTAATTTGCTCAGTGTTCCTAGTGATTGATTTTTTTATACATGACATCGGACTTTCTTGCCAATACAGGTTTTTCTTCTTTCTTTTTTTTTTTTTTCTCCTCATGAGTTGATGTATGAGAAGTCCAAATCCAACATGAAATCATGAGATCAGATGTACATATTGTGTATGTCAAAGTGTTTTGTCAGAAAACCACCATGCCATGTTTTATGTACAGATGAAATGTTGCACGAACTCTTTATATAATTTGTGCATTACAGTCTTCCATTATCATTTCTGAAACCAGAGTATTGATTCTGTAATCTGGTCAATACAACGTATCTCAGATTCTGATTTATTATCATGCAAGCATCATAAAAAGAGGAGCTATTCCTTTGAGATGGCAAGTGTTTATTAGCTCCAGTGCTTACCTATTGGGTACGATTTTCCAAGTGATCCTGTTGCCAAGTGATCCCAACCTGAAGTTCTATCTAGAAATGAGCTGTTGTGACCGTCAAAATTATCAATAGTGGCCTCCACTTCCTAAAGAGTGATGGAAAATGAGCTTTTAACCTATTGTTTTTCCTTTGTTTTTGCTTTTGTAAAGAAAGGCAAACTTATTTTGACAATTTTTTGCTTGATATGGATGTTTTGCAAGTGTTTGAAAAAAGCACAAATGAGATGTAAATAATACTGCGAGTTTGCAAATAGACCCGAAAGCTTTGTCATATAAAGATACCATGTGTTTGTCTGTCCTTTGATGTGTGGTTATAATCGTGCGTAGTACTCGATACAAATGAGTATACATGTATACAATGAGTGTGTGTGTGTGTGTACATACATGTAGCACAGAGTGAAGGTGCGAGTGTGTGGTTATATGCCTTAGAGCTTGTGTATGGACGGTTCGCGTTGTATGTGTGTATGTGGTTAAGCATTTTTGTGCGTGTAGGCCTATGTGTGTCAATAGCTTGTTTATATGGAAGCATGCAGTCACTGAAACTTTGTACATGTATTATGAGAAGTCTAGTAACTACAGTATTGATATTCAACTCGTAGCGAGCATCTGTTAAAGTCAACAACTTTTGTTATTAAATAGGGATGGGCATCATCGTCATCCTCAACATCGGCACATTGTCACTACACAATGAACTTATAGATAATCAGTAACCCAGGGCTCCACACTAACTTTTATTTCTAGTGGCCCAAAGGCAAACATCCGACCTTTTTTGGTGGCCCGATCAGGCCACCAAATTCTTCATTTCTGAAATTTTGGTGGCCCAACTTGCGTTTTTGGTGGCCCCGGGCCACAGTTAGTGTCAAGCCCTGAGTAACCCATGCTATCACACTTATAGCAACCATCCAGTCGTCAATTCTATGTCACCAGTATTACTCTCTTACATCATCAGTTCTACTACATTTCTCTATACACTGAAGAGCAACACAGATTCCTTGAATTATATGTTTATTTTGATGAAATTACACATTATGTTTATTTGGTGCATGTTTATTCATGGCAGTATACATACAGAGTTACCAAGTCTCACGCATTCTGAGCGAGACTCAAGCATTTAGGGGTCGTCTCACGATCTCACGCATGGGACCCATTTTTCTCACGCATCGGGCAAAGTCTGCAATTTGGGCCCATGATAAGGAGCATAGATCAAAGGATTAAAGTGATAGTTACAATTGAAGGTATATTTCCCTTTTGCCTCTTAAGATAAGTAAGAAATAGTCATTTAAGTATGCACCTGATCGCACCATTAAAGAGATAAAATTGAAAAAGCTCCCTACAGTGGGAGGCCACGGGGGGGGGGGGGGGGGGGGGCTTGCGCGCACATTCGCTCGCCGAGATGCGGAGTCATGAAAATTTCACTCATAATTTTTTTTTTTAACTTGGCATCCCTGTACATAAGTAATTCACTGAGGAGGCTGGTAGAACAGAATGATAAAATGAAAATATGATTATTAAGCTGAATTTATTTCCATCGTTGTTAACAAACGAAAGTAACAATTATCTAATCATCTTGTCCTTTATCGACATAAGTATTTCTCTCCTATTTTCATGTGTAGCTTGTCAGAAACCTGGTTGACAGAAATCAAAGCTATTCACGTACCTAGCTATAAGTTCATGGAAAATAATGGGGAAAATAATGAAAGTATATGGCGGAGTTGGTTGTCTCAAAGGACAAGATTTACGAAATGAACATGAAGATTTAAACGTTTTTTAGCAACTGAATGGAAACGATTTTTATCGAAGTGTACTTAAAAGCAGATAATATTGTTTTTGTCATTACTATTAGGTAGGCATCCTACCCTGGGAGGAATGTTAATGGGTTTTTTTTTATATCATGTGTATCGGAAAAATACTACCTGCAATAATACGTCGTAAAAATACCACAGTGCTTTATGAAAGGGGATTTTATCATGATGCATGCATCTTTCAGCCAATTCTCGTATACAACCAAGTAGTTTCTTTTAACATCTTCTCTTGTACATTACTGGTTTTCAAACCCATGCAAATAAAATAAAAATAAAACAAAAACCGCTGCTCTTATTGATAACATTTTTACTATAGGTTTTCTCGGCCAATTTCGCACTTTTGTCAGTCCATTTGATAAAAGGCTCATTCAATTTAGCGAAAATCCTCGTCACTGCACATTCTGTCATTCAAAATTGCAACTTGTTCGTTCAATTTAGCATTTCGATCAATGAAATTCGCACATGTGTTCGTGTGCCTTTCGAATTCGTAAAACGGGCATTCAAATTGGCACGTGCTCTTCAGTCATTCAAATTCGTCAGCACTGGCGGCAAATGGTATTTCAACCATTCAATTTCGCGTATGGGCAGTCAAATTCCAAACATGTTCATTCAAATTGGCGTAATGTTATTTCTTTTTTGAAAAGGTGAGATTGAGAACCGTAATTTATACGTATTTAAATGTGAATTTTTGTTTCATCCACACACTGTTAAGTATATAGTAAAGGTATCTTTGATCCTTAATAACTCAAGTTTATTGTTCTGTAACTCCCCTCTTCTTTCATACATGTTATACATGCACCAGTACCATAGATTCACTTCACTTTCTTGTGTCCAGTCATGGCAGCACAAGTTAGATACAGGCGTATCTCTCAAGAAGACAGGGAAAGAATCATAGAAGCATTTGAGGGTAATAACCTTGACAAATTGATCTCTAGAGCTGATCCAAGAACTTTATTTCTAATGATGATTAACGCAATATAGCACCTACCAAATGAAAATAATGAACCACTCTGGCATGCAGATGAAGGAAATAATCACGATTTAAATTGAAACCTCCTTCTCCCAATCAATGTCAAAAGAAACAAAAGATTAATGTATCTGTGGATGAAATAATGCTATCGAACATTATAAACACATACACATATTCTGAAAGTACTATTGCAAAGATGATATCAGAATAAAGAATGAATACGATAATATGAAATGTCAAGATGCTTGCAAACAATACCTATGATGAATGAAAATGAAGAAAGGAATCAAAGCATAAACATGTCTGCTAAATTGACTGCAGTAAATGCAAAATTGGATGCCCAAGAATGAATTCGAATGAACGAGCGCAGCGTATCTATACGTGATCACGTGACTATATCATGCTAAATTGAATGAACGATTTGCGAAATGGTGCTTGTCTTACGTATTTGAACTGAAAAAATGCTGATTCGAATGATGTTAAAGGTAATTTGAATGCTACAAAATGAATTTGAATGAAAAGATTATAAAATTGAAATACCGAACATGCCATCTAGGCTAAATTGTGCTAAATTAAATGCAACAATTAGGTATTGGACTGAAAAAAGTGCGAAATTGGCCGGGAAAACCTATAATAATGTTGACAATATAACAAAATGGTATAACTGCGACTGATGTTTGTAATTATATAATTATGTGATGTATTCCACAATGAATGCGTTCCACTAAAATCAGCGTTACAAACATGATGATGGTATTGATATATCTTATAGTTTGGAGCAGTCTATAGAATAGAATATGAATGAAATGATGTTGATGGAAGATTTGATATGTTGCTGAACAATTTATAACCACTACCTACAATGAATGTTTCCCTTACACCAAGCGCCAAGAGATAATACATCACGTACATCAAAAATACTATTTACAAAAGAGTTTAGAAGAACTTGTAGAAAGAACAACATATCGTACTGTGCATACATACATAAAGAACCTCAGTGATTGTGGGAAACTGCTCTAAATCAGTTCGTACAAAAATATAGTTTTCAGTTCTATACGTCAACGAAAACAACAGTTGGACCTACAGAACCATGCATAAAAACCGTTTCTGTAAAGTAGGTAAGGATAGAAAAGGACATGACGCGTATACAAAACATTCTGAATAAGACTAGGGCCAAAGTGCAATATTTACATCTTAAAACATGATATAAAATGTAGGGTCTATACAACCGTCAAGTCTATTGCATTTATCTATTTCCATCAGAATACTTGGTACATTAAGTGTTTAATACAATGTACACCCAGTAAAATATGATTATTCACCTGCTGGAAAGTATCCCGATTCCTCTTACATGAAACCCGCAAAGCTAAATGAAGAGCTTATTTGCAAAAGGGGTTACATACATTTTTAATGAAAATTGAGTTATTATAGCATCACTGCACAGAATTCCATTTGAGTTAGTTACAGTGAAAATTTCAACTCCAGACAATTGTTTGAATAGAAATAATCGCAAGATTAGATTTAGATTTTCCATACACTTGTGTACAAATTCTCACAAACAAACCAAGTTTTATCCAAAGTACTAAACGTGGATCTAGCCCCTTTTGCAAATGAACTCTTCATATATATATATATATATATATATATATATATATATATATATATATATGTATATATGATTATATATATATAATTATTTTTTTCAAACTTTCAAAATCATGACACGAGTCTAATGATAAAAGTTGTTGTTTGGTGTCGAACCGATCAATGCAATATCTTGCTTAACCACCGTGCAGTATTTCTAATCTTTCTCTTGAGAAGGGGGGTTTTCACTTCATTAAAAGTTGCCAAAATTAAGCCAATTCAAAAGGAAGGTGATTTCAATTTTCTATCTTACCAATCTCAATAAGTCTATGTGCTAGATTACTTTCAAGCGATTATGAATCTCATACCGGATTTCTCCGAAATAAATCAAAATTTTTAGACATAGGTCCTACATGTATCTGAACTGTACAGCGCATAGAGAAGCATGACTGTACACTATGCGCTTTATAAATGCAGTATTATTATCATCATTATTATCATTACTTTAAAATGAAATTCGGGATAAGCAAAAGTCATTAAATCTTAACACAAGTGTAGGGCCTACATACCATCGGACCATTTCTGAATTTTAATCGTTTACATTGAAGAGGGGAATAAAATTGGACTGATTTATAGGTGTGAATGCGGTAAGTCGTGCAGAATCCATTCGCTTCCGGTTGTGTACAAAATCTCTTACACAGCACCACTTGAAGCTAAGGTAGGGATTGAGAGAAAGAGAAAAGAAACACATTGTAATGTAGGCCATGCAAACTTTGACAACGTATTTTCCTTGTCGTTTCATAGTTTTCTGAAAATTATTTGTCATAAATACTGAATTTAGAAAGGGTGGAAAGTTATCTGGCTCCCGCTTGCAGTTCGCCACACTATGACCACTTTGAGCTTGATAGTGTTTAGAACGAAATAAAGAGCGTTGAAGAGCAGAATATAAATGAGAATGTCTTTAAGGGAAAAAAAATGCGTGCTATTGAACTTGATATTTGGATAAGCTTCCCAATGGCAGATTATGGAAAGGATTTTCAAGGCTGAAACAATTTAAACTCAGCTGGGCTCTCTTCACCATACAGCGAGAGGGCCTTGACAAAAGGCTACCTTCCGAGTGGAAGAGCGTACATCCTACATCATCACGTCATTGATTTGCAAACTTTGTAATGCAAACGGTATGCAAGTTTTATAGAAGAAATCATGGAGCTACGTAGCTCCATGGAGCTACGAAGAGAGTCTCTTCGTAGCTCCATGGTAGCTCCATGGCCATGCTTGTTCGTTAACACATACAGTGTACGTGGTTCGGTTACGTGGTCTGCTACAGTCCCGATCCCGTCAGTGAGAAAGCAATCGGTATGTACAATATACACCACAAAAGTTGCTACTGTTGTGTATGTCAGTGTAATCATCTCTTTATTCATGATGTACTTTCTGAAGTAAACATAGGGAATTTGAAGAATGTAATTGGGTGTAGGCCTACTTTTATTTTGTGTGAATTTTCACTGTAGAAAGACCAAGAAGGCCGAGCGTATGAATAGGCATTGTAGTCCCATAAACTATAAACGACGTTGCTAGGTCGTCAACAAGCACTCCCATCCATGGCCGTGCATGTAACACTAACTGTCATAACAAACACACCCGTAGGCCGTACACGTAGTCGTACTCATTCGTAGGACTGGGGGGAGAGCTCGAGAGAGTTGATGGTATCACGGGACGTTTTTTTTTTTTTTTCTTCGTGGCTCTGAATTCCATAATGAGAGGATGAAATTTCAGTCAAAAATAACACAAGTTGGCATAAAAATTTTACTCGTGTCGTCGTGAAATCTAGGCCCCACCACTCTGCACTGGCAGTGGCACTGCGTGTCCTTCCACTTGACCTTGACCGACAAGTATGTGTAACATTAAGGCGAAAAACTTCTCATTTATAATACTGACCCTGCAAATGTCAGTATTATAAATGAGAAGTTTTTCGCCTTAGACATACTTGTCGGTCAATCCGTACTAACTACGGCGGCCGGATCACCTAGCTGAGGCTGTACTCTGTGGCTGTTCTGTGTTTAAATTTATACTCGTGAATTTGCCCCGCCGTGTGGCGTTCATTGGTAGATAAGCACGGCGATGGCATAACTGTGACCAGCCCCAACGCGTAGCTCCCACGACAGGGGACTATTTACTGTGTACAAGGTCAAGGAGCGTCCCGAGGTTAGACGGTGGTGTGCACTGCTGCTAGCATGTGTGGGGCTTTCTTCCACAGTAAACTAGTCAGATCTACACATAACTAGTATACAATACTCGTGAATGCGGCCCCACCAAACAACGGCGTTACGTGAGATTGGCCGATTTCCACATCATAGCATCTGTCGTCCTGCCAAGGTCAAGGAGCGTCCCGAGGTTAGACGGTGGTGTGCACTGCTGCTAGCATGTGTGGGGCTTTCTTCCACAGTAAACTAGTCAGATCTACACATAACTAGTATACAATACTCGTGAATGCGGCCCCACCAAACAACGGCGTTACGTGAGATTGGCCGATTTCCACATCATAGCATCTGTCGTCCTGCCTTTTTCCCGTTTTTTTTTTTCTTTGGTCTTCTTTCTCGGAAGGACTCCGTAATGTCCCTCTTCTAATTCTAAACGGCCAATTTAACCATAAATACATTACCTGATACTACCTATTCCCTAAACCCTAACCCAAACCTAACCTTGCTTGCTAACGCACGTGTGCACGCGCACTGCGGTAGGGCCGATTTCATGATTTTGCCCACAAGTTATTCACAAGGCCTGAAAATTACAAATTCGGAAAAATTATGAAAATTACTCACTCCGATTTTGGGAAAATAGATCTCCCAGTGAGTCAAATACTCCCCTCTCCAAAAGAGTTGTCTTTTTGCGCGGTGGAAAATCGTGTTAAGGGCAATTCCACGATAACACCGTGACACTTTTGAGCATAATTTCACTGATCAAATGTAAATAATAATCAAAATGTAACACTTGAGAAAAATTTTTTATTGTGTATAGTCTTATGCATATCGTCATAAGCAATTTTGAAAACAAAAGAAAGGAAGAAAAACTGCTGTGGTAAATGAGTTATGCACGATTAATTACCACTGTAACACCGTGACGCAAAATGGACATGGGTTTTTGTGCACTTTGTTTACTGACAAAACTCTGTGAAGTTAATGAACATTTTGATAAGTGGATGTGTTCATTGGATGTACTAGAGACTCAATGATAATAATGAAATAAAATTTTATTAAAGAATCAATTGACAGGAAAACTATGACATAGATTTTAAATAAGTGCACCGTAACACCGTGACTAACACGGTGACCTCTAAAATGTGTGTAGAAAACCTATGGAGAATCCTGTTGTCTTACTTTCAGCTCATAGTGTTTCTCCATTAGGTAGAATGAAATGATGATTCATGATGAATGTTTGACATCACAGTATAACACTTCCAGATAAAACAGAAAATTATTGAAATCATAACAGATTAACAAAAACAACAAAGTAAAGAAAAACTTTGCACTGTAACGCCGTGACATGTCATATACGTTTGTACACGTTACAGTCAGGAACACTGCTCTTTCAGTAAAATATACTTTATGTTTTGAGACATAATTCACTTTATCATCATTGAAAGCTTGTTAAATATTTCTGAGTGAACTTTTGGGTTTACAACTACTCTTTAAAAGTCCAATTTGTATATTTAAAGATGACATACAAATTTGAAACTTTGATTTGAATATTTGGTCACAAAGCCAGGTGAACCCACTTAGCAATTTCAGTAGCAATAAAAAGAATCATTCAAGCAATTTGTGTGGTACAAAATGTACCATAATTATACTTCTTTTTCAAAGATGTACTGGAAAATGAACATGTACATAAAAATGATTACAATGCAAATTCTCATTCATACACATAAATCCTAGTGAATGTGGCTCTTTGAATGGTGAAACTTGTAAGATTGTGCACAGCACCATGCACAGGAAAGTAGTATTCCAGTAAGATTAACTTTTGTGGACTCATCAATCTAGCTTCAGTATGCCCTAAGTAATTCTTTAGATTACCAGGGAAGCTGCAGCAAGATTTCAGACTGTTTATCATGTTAGGAACACATTTGAGTCTACAAAAGAAGAGTCAAACCATGTGATAAAAGGGTCAATTATGATAAAAATATTAAACAAAGGGTATCAACTCAACTTAAACTGTTGCCTTTACCGTAATTAAAAGTTCAAAACCTTCAGAAATGTTTGCTCTGGATAGTTATGAATCTGGTAGGTGGCACACTGTGAGTGGATTGCTTCCATTTTAACCCACCATGTGCTCTGAGTGTTGATTGGCATATCAAACCCCACTGCATTGTAAACACAGTTCTCGATTTTTGGCACAGAAAGGGTTAAAATTGCATGATGCTGGCAACAAGTACAAGGGATAATCCTTGTGGATATAGCTTGACCCATCTGTTATGAACAATCCTTGAAAAACCTCTATCCTTTGAGTAAATGTGACAGAGAAATCAGATGGTCACTTCAACAGTTAATTATTATGTGTAATCCAGTATGTGTCCTGTGTTATTGCAATGCAAGTCACGGTGGTATAGTCACAGTGTTACAGTTACTGTAACACCGTGACACATTTTAATCAGCTTTAATTAATTAACAAAATGAGTTACCATCATTTTAGTATGTGTATATGGTAGCTACATGTGGTCATGATTTGGGCTATCAAAATCAACCCTTTTGTGTTTGTCATTTTCAAACAATATTAAAAACATCAGTTTTTACCGTAACACCGTGACATTATTGATGATCGTATTTGCGATGTTCGCTGAAGCTTAACACATAGAAAATCTTGCACTTTGATGATTTGGTAATGATGTTCAACACTTAAACTCTGAAAACAAAGGCAAAGTTTTTACCTCCTTTTTCATTTTCTCATGCTACATTCATTTAACTTCATTATATTTTTCAGATAATTATGTCAAATTTAATTATGCTGATATTATGCACATATCTAGCAAAGTAAATGATGTAATTTTTTAACAAGATGGTCAAATATGAAAAATTCAGTCCTTAAGCTTTCATTTGATATCAAAATGAATGAGATTTGACTATTTTGAAAATTTGATGGTCATGTCCACTTTATCGTGGAATTGCCCTTATACAATTCCGGACACTGTTTTCGTAGTGGAATAATCAACATCTTTCGCACCTTTTAATTCTTTGCGCCAGAATCACAATTCATACCACTTGAATCGCTGTACATATTCTTACCGAGCGGACAACAAAGAAAAAAATTGGCAAATGAGGCTTGAATTTCATATTTTATGGTAAAATGTCTAACTTGAACATTGCGAACAGTTCACGCCATTAAAAAAAAAAATAAATAAAAATGTGTGAAAAATTGACAACTTCTCAGTCTGAGGTAAAATGTGAATTTCTTTGCGTTCTTACATGTTTATGCCAAGTTTTTTGCAATTTTGGTCCATACGACATTCTGTGAGGCTAATCTATGAGGTCTCGGGCGTATTGAATGTCATTAGTAAGCAAAAATGTGTGTGTCCAGAATTACCATGAGCATGCTGTCCAGTAATACCATATCTGTATATCCAGATACGTCCATGTATCCAAGCTTTCAATCATGTAGTTTTGTCTTGTTGGTCTTCCTATTCATGTGCTTTCCCCTTTTCTATTGCTCACTAACAAGGAAATGTCAAGATCAACGCCTGATCCAGAGTTTGTCCTGAGGGGCTCTAAACATCCTGTCAGCTGTGTCAAGTTTGCTCAGCAGGGATTGTCTAAAGACGCAACATATGTTCTACTGTCGGGGTAATCATACCTACGTAGATCTATTTATCAACTGCCTTGATGGATACATATGATATCATAATATCCTGCTTATGTTCTGCAAGCAGACTACATTTGTATATTATATTCCCCATGAGTGACACAAAATTACTCCGTTCTTCCAGACTCACAATAAAAGTTTCTTTTGATGTGTCTTGACCTTTGGTCTCCCAGACCTACAGTTTTTATTCATCCATTTTTTTTCACATCAGTACACACAATTTCTGAAGAAAAAAAAAATGGCAAGAAATTGTAAAATCTAGGTCTTTTTTCAATTCCACAAAATGCTATCAGATTTTGTACAAATACAATGTACAAAACAACCGTATTTTTGCCTCTGATTTCTGCCCAACTATCCAAAAGTATGTCAACTGATATTTTCACATGCACACATGCATATATATAGATGTGAATAACTATTTTAAATTAAACTATACACAATGATGATGTGTAGACTGCAGTTCTACTTTTAGCTTTTGCCAACTGCTGCAGTTACTGCTCATTTTATGCATATTATTTGCAAAATGAGTTGAAGACTGATACCACGGTACATCTTCTATTTGTATCGAGTAATGAAGAAATTTTTTCTATCTTCAATAGGCATTTTTTTTTTCATTTTCTTAAGCCACTGTTCAAGCATTAGAGCCCAGTAGGATAGTCATGCTGTAACAGAACTAGCCGAAGCATATGTATCACATTCATTTTTATTGAAGTTTTGAATTGTGATGTACAGTTGAACCTCTCTTATCCGGCCTCCCTTTATCCGGATCTCTCTATTATACGGACGCAATCTCGCCGTGATTTTTTTTTTTTTTTTTTAATACTAACGGGAGGAAAGGGGGATTCCCAACTCCTTGAGAACTCCTACACAAACACACATGAATTATGGGGTCTGTTACTGAGTGTAACAATGAAAAGGTTGCAGTATACACATTACTACATGTGGTACTACAATGGGCTACATCAGTACATGTGTATGTATATGTACATGTTTAAAGCATTGAGTCTCCCGTATCCGGCCAAATCCCTTATCCGGATGAGCCCCGGTCCCGACTTGTCCGGATACGAGAGGTTCAACTGTATATGTAATCAGCCCTAAAATCGACAAATCTGTATATTTGTACAAGAAATGAAACAATGACTTGACTAGTGCTGCAATGAAGCTATAATACTTACAATTTGTACTTTAGATTAAATTTCAATTCACCCTTTATGAAGGTGCACCAGTGGTCAAGTAAGAGTTTGGGATCTGGCCACCAGAAGGGTCACTTGCTGCTTGGATGGACATCATGGTCAAGGAATTTTGGCAGTAGAAATGCTGAAAAAAGGAAAGGTAGCCAGGTAATTTCCTCTTTGAGTCTTCCTTACTTTTATGCCATATTTTGTTGGAGTCTTGTGGCAAGCTTTGGAAAATATCCTGTCAGCTTTGTTGGAGTAAAAGCATAGTAATGTGAGCTTCTTTATAGATTTTATGACCAAAGTCTCTATATGTTGTAATCCATTTCCCTTTACTTTTTTAACATAGCTGTGTTTTGTTTTTTTAAGTGTGTGGGTGTGTGTGGGTGTGTGTGTATTTGTGTGTTTGATATTTTGTGCAGAGTACATTCACAAAAATAAGTAGGGTTGGTAGACCAGGTAGCACACCTTTAGTTTTCTTTTTGAAAAGCATTGAAAAATAGATCAAATACCAGGATCAAATTCCTGGAATTCCTGCTTGTTTTGAAAGCTCATTTCTCATCCGGTATTATCTTATTTGCCATTGGACTTGCCATTAACAAACATTTCACAAGATTTTCACTTCTAATTGGTTTTGAGTACAAAAAACAAACAAGCAAACAAACATAAAGCAGTGTTCTGGAATGGAGGAAGCAGAACTCCGCCTGTGTCTTGAGGCAAGAATAGCCTAGAAAATGCCCATGATAGGGGGTTCGCAGATTTGAGCAGTCCTGAGTTCGGGAAGGGGGTTCTTTCATAGGGAAAGAAAGAGCATTCAAGTATCCTTTGAATAACTGAGTGTGTGTGTGTGTGTGAGGGGGGGGGGGGTTGGAGGGGGGGTGGTCGAGGGGGCTGCCACAGCATGCTTTATTGCCCTAGACACCTAATGCACCACACCCCTCTCTATCTGGTTGGGAGCCAAATGTCAGTATGGTTCCATTTATTGTATGTGTGTGTCCAAAAAATGGCAGCTTTTGCAGAATGCTCCTCTAAGAGAGTGTTAAGTTAGTGAATTGTAAGCATGGGTATGATTCAACTATCACTATTAAAGACAGTATAAGCTGACATACATGTAGAATTACCATGAAGTGCTTTTAGAACAGTGCACTCCTGTTTTAACTAACATTAAACAAGATTAATGAATTTGATTTCAACAAAGTAGAAATTCATGTCCCAAATATACTGCTACAATTTATATCTTCATATGCTTTATGTGTGGCAATGACAGAACTTTGATAAAACAAAAGTAAACTGCTGGTCCTAAGGACTTTGTTATAACACGAGTTGCCTTTACCTATATATGGTGGGAAATACAGACTGAGAACAACTATTTTGTACCATTTTTAACTTCACAGCCATGGCCGTGATGGGTGTATTCATACCTGGGAATTGTCAGAGGGAAGACATGAAATACTCTCTTCATTGACTGTGGAGACAACTAATTTCTGCAAGTGTGAGCTCTTTCAAGAACCAGGTGTGTTATTTTGGGGGAATAGCCCTACCCAGGACATTATGAATTTGGTTAGCAATTATTTTCAATATTTCTGTGCTACTTAACTATGCATCTCCATGTGTCTTTAAATATCTACATAGTTTTCAGATGTCTACATAGTGTATAATAATGACTTCTGTATGATCGTGGAGTGTTGTGTGTATTAAAGCAAGTTGTGTAGAACTGCATTACTTTGCAACTGATTGACAAATTGCCCTACATTGACGTAAATAAGCACTGAATTGATCAGTGTTTTAGTAGTAGCCATGATTAAAAAAATCATGGGCGTACGTACTCGAACAGGATTCGAACCTACAACCTCCTGATCTTCAGACAGGCGTCATCTCCACTAGACCACCGAGCTTCCGCGTGACAGCAAGTGTTGGTTCTAATCCTTATAGCATGCAGCGGGTACTGTTTTATGTCGATGTAGGGCAGTTTGTCAATCAGTTGCAATGTAAACATCTCGACGGAAGAATTTCATGACTTTGAATAACTGCATTACTTTTGTGTAGCACTGGCATTCCAATGCTCCATTTCTGCCAGAGCATCTAATAAAATAGCAGTCATACATGTATGCTGCGCAATCAGACAGGGCTCCTATTTGTCAGAGCACTATATACATAACAATATAAATTTTACTAGTGTCTACAGATTTGGAACAAATTTTTACTTAAAAAAGAGTTCTATGACAAGAAATGTATTTCAACATGCACCATGGTATACAGACATGATAATGTGGAGTTCTGCTACCATAATTTCATGTTGTTTGATATTCATTCATAGATAGTCTTCAGTGTGGCATGATGTCGACTTCTGTGATTGTTGTAAAATGATCTTTTTAATCAAACATGGATTTGCCTGTAGTATTATCTTAAAATTATTAGTCAGTAATGTCTCCTTCTCTGAACAGGATCATGGTGATTAAATGTGTGTAAAGGTGTGTAATAATGCCTCCCTCTTTTTACCCATTCCTGCTTCATAGCTTCTGATATAGTAGCTGTTCCAGGAGGCAAGATGTCAGAGGTCAGGGTTGTATCTCTTGCTGACTACCAGACAATTGTCAGATTGTGTCCTCCAGAAGGACACCAAGCACTGGGTGAGAATCATCTTCTTTTTTTTTTTTTCCTTATCTGTTTGTTTGTTTGTTTGTTTGTTTGTTTGTTTGTTTGTTTGTTTGTTTGTTTGTTTGTTTGTTTGTTTGTTTGTTTGTGGTCATTTCAGATATTACGTCTTTGAGTGGTTTTGACTTCTTCACTCATTGAAGCAGAACAGTTGTGGTAATGGAGTAATGGAGATTTAATGCATGTTTGTTTGTTGTTGTTTTTTTTTTGTCAGATGGCCCATTCTGGCCACTAAAATCCAACATTTTGAAATTTGATGGCCTGAAATAGAAGGGAATACAACAATCCATTTTTAAACATTTTGCCCAATCAGGCCATTAAAGATAAAAATTTTCAGAAATTTGGTGGCCTGACTTTAATTTTTAGCTGCCAAAAGGGCTACTGGACCAAGGCTTTTAAAAGTCAGGCCCTGCCTAACGTAACAAGACAGTGGATGGTTGCAAGAAAGTCTGTTAATAAGCCATTCCATGAAAAGCACTCTAAAACTGACAGATTTTATTTATTCATTTATTTATTTATTCCTCCTGTTTTATTTTCACAGGGTAGCCCTTTCAATTAAAAAACTGATTTATAAAGGGGCCCTGCATATATAACGATTCGCTGCAGTAGCAGTGCAGTGATATGACTTTAGTGCAACAGGAGTGTGTTTCTTGACGTGTGTGTGCCATTATGTGTTGATTGTAAATATATTTGTATAAAGAAAGGACAGAAATGCATGGTTTATTTTCCATGGGGGTAATTAAATGAGGCCACATTGCTTTCTTATTCAACCCTTCACTTGAAACTTTATCTGTCACATTGTTGTATCTTATTTGTTTGTATTGTTGTCACAGCTCTGTGTATGCATGTTTTATTGAGTGAGAGAGAATGAATGATTGATTGAATGGATGAATGAATGAATGAATAAAAAAATGAATTAATGAATGAATTAATGGATGGATGAATGGATGGATTAATGAGTGAGTGAGTGAATGAATGAGTGATTGATTGAATGAATGAATGAATGAATAAATAAATGAATGAATTAATGAATTAATGGATGGATGGATGGATGAATGGATGAATGAGTGAGTAAGTGAATGAATGAATGAATGAATGAATGAATGAATGAATAAATGAAGGTAGGAAGGAAGGAAGATTATCGTGTTGATTATTTTGGACGTCTTGACTCATCACATTAACATTCACTCCAAAAGTTTTTCAACTTCAAACAACAAAAGCTGTGTGAAAAAGCATCGTCTTGTTTTCCTTGTCACTTCCAGTCTACAAGTGCATGATATGGCAAATCCAGAATTCACCTATTTTCCTGTATATCTTTAGTAAGACAAGAAAGACAAGGATAAGCTTTGGTACAGAACCTCTTTTGTCAAAACAATCACTTTGTAGGCAGTAGTGCTTCTGGAAAGACAATGGCATTTAGTAGACAATGACTCTTGTGGTATTGACTTTAAGATTGTTGTTCTCTGTCAAAGAATTTCCTTTGAAAGCAGACTGGGTGTTAGATATAGCCTCATGATATCTTTATTTTTTTTTAATATAAATTTATTTTTTCAGGCATGCCAATGTGCATCAAATTTGTGTCTGAGAGGCAAATTCTCATTGGCTATGAAGATGGGACAATAGCTCTGTGGGATACATCTGCTGCTCGCATTGTAAATGAGAAAAGGATTCATCCAGAACCAGGTAAATTGACATTGAATTGCTTTTTTCAAAAGCATTTTCCCTCTCTATTTGTTGAGTGGGAAGATAAACCAGCAGTCAAAGATTTTTGTTAAGACTATTGTACAAATGTATGTTGCCTCCAGGTATCTAGATATGTGAGTTATCAACACAAAACGTGCTGCATTTACAGAAACAATCTGCATGTCATATGAATCCACCTAGTACTTTTGACCCAGTTTTTCCTCTTAACATTCCTTACGGGAACTTGGTATACCAGGTTCCTGTGGCGTCAAATGATATATGGGAACTTGGTACACCAGATTCGCAAAATGTAGACAAGAGTGCCTGCATTCCTGGCTTAAATTCATGTTTATTTGTGTTACTCTGCTCAGTAAAATGGCTTTGATAGAAAGATAAGAGTTTCTCCTATAAATATCAGTTTTTTTTCTGTATGAAAAACCACATGTATCACGATATCATTTGCATGTTTTTTTTAAATGTAGTGCGCGTTTTTTTTTTTTTTTTTGATGTATAACTCGTATGAAGATGTACATAGCAATTATGACTGAGGCAAGTAGAAATTTGCTGTTGCTGACCCCATTCAGTGAGCCCATCAGCACAGGCTCTATTCATGCAGCCACCTGTCTATAGTGGTCACCTGCTTATAGCGGCCACTGAAAAATCCCCCACACGAAATTGCCTTATAATAGACCCTTTATGATGTGGTCACCTGCCTAACGCAGTCAGCGGCCACTCATTTTGTATCCTGTGGTGAGTAGCTACATAACTGCATATAGCAACCACAAAAATTTAGCTGAACCATTAAATCAGCAATGAATATGTTGACTTTTACTTTCATTGCATGAATTCTGCCAAGTCCTACAGGTAGCTCAGTCACGATTGCATACTAGACATGATTGACAAACTCAGCTCTTCGCTGTGAAGAGTCGTCTTTCTGCTATTAAACTTCACCAGAACATCTACATCTAGGATTTAGTAATTCCACTCCGAATAGATGCTTTAATTCAAGGCAACGACAGCTCCTAACAACATCTTAGAATTTTACCAAAATGCTGTTTAATTTGTGGTTTAAATACTTTTGAATAAGGACAATGGGATACTTATCTGGGTATTGCTTGTTGCTTGCGTCAGCTTCGCATATTATCGATGCCCTCGAACTTGGTCTTGAACCCCATTCATGGAAAACCGGCACAAACCAGTTCCTCAGGCTCAGAATGTTATCCTAAAAATAGAGAACAGAAGTAGGCAAGAAAAGTAAATGAAGTACCGGTAATTGTACAAAAAAAAAATCTCCGTTCTATAGCTGCTCATGCAAACTTGCTGTTTTTAGCTCACCTGAGCCGAAGGCTCAAGTGAGCTATTGCGATCGCCCTTCGTACGGCGTCCGGCGTCCGTCGTGCGTAAACTTTTTACATTTTCATCTTCTTCTTGAGAACCCCATGACCGATTTTCACCAAACTTGGCAGGTAGCATCCCTAGGGGGATAGGATCTCAATTTGTTCAAATGGGCACCATGGCCCACCTGGGGGCCCCAGGGGGGCCCAAACCCCCTAAAATTAAGGAATCTTTAAAAATCTTCTTCTCTAGAACCAGAAGTGATAGGGCTTAGTTAATTCTATGAGTTAGTACATTGATGACTGTAGTTTCAAGTTTGTTCATGGGGGAATCAGGGGTGCCCCCCTTGGGACCCAGGGGAGGGGGCTTGGGAGGGGTCCTAATGGGGCCTAAATTGTACTTTTTCATCTTCACTTTGAGATCCCCATGTCTGATTTTCACCAAACTTGGTAGGTAGCATCCCTAGGGGGATAGGATCTCAATTTGTTCAAATGCGCACCATGGCCCACCTGGGGGCCCCCAGGGGGCCCAAACCCATTAAAATTAAGGAATCTTTAAAAATCTTCTCTACAACCAGAAGTGACAGGGCTTAGATAATACTATGAGTTATGATGACTGTAGTTTGTTCATGGGATTGGCGGAATCAGGGGTGCCCCCCCCCCCCCCCCTTTTGGGACCCAGGAGAGGGGATGGGGATGGGTCCTAATGGGACCTGACTTGTACATGTTCATCTTCTTTTTGAAAACCTCATGATGAATTTTGACCAAACTTAGCAGGTAGCATCCCTAGGGGGATAGAATCTCAATTCCTTCAAATGGGCACCATGTCCCTCTTGGGGGCCCCACCCCCCCCCCCCCCCCCACATCAAGGAATATTTAAAATCTACTACTCTAGAACCAGAAATGGTAAAGCAAAGTTATTACCATGAGTTTGTACATTGATGACTTTAGTTCCAAGTTTGTTCATTGCAGATCCAGCAGGGCTTCCTGCCCCCCCCCCCCCCCACCCTGGAGTTGAGGAGGGGGATCCATATATGCAGACCTAAGTTTCCAATGTTCTCAGGTATGAGTGTGCAAGAATGCATGGAAGGTGAAATTGCGATACTCAGGTGAGCGCGTGACCCACGGGTCTCTTGTTTTCAAAGAATAATATGCCACATTTTATGGTATTATACAATGCAAGTGTTGAAATTCAAATGGTCACTGACCTGTCTATAGTGGCCTCTTTTTGTCATTTCCCTTGCTGAGTGACCGCTACGGACAGGTGTGACTGTATTTGCATTGTTCAATAGCTCATGTACATCATAGTTGACCGTGGACGATCCAGGAATGCCGTAAAGGAGAGGCTCCTTTATAAAATCAAAGGGCCCCCCCCCCATTTTTTCTTTTTATTTCTCTTGTTTTAACAAAAAATAAAGTGGGGGCACGCGACCGGTGTGCCCCCCTTTAGATCCGCCACTGACTTGACTGCTTTCGCACAGGTGGATTACCAACCTGTCCGTTCTCTGTCAACCTGCAAAAAGAATCTCGTATGGGGGCATTGGAGGCCCTCAGAAAATTGCAAGAGGAAGGGGTTAAGACTATCATAAATATAAAGATTGCAATGATTTCTTGACACACTTTCATTAATGGAACCAAAGTATATGCTGGTATATTTGTATATTATGTAATGAAATAGTCTTCAGTTTAGAAATTCTGCCTTTATCTGTTTTATTGGCTGATGACGCACATTCCAGCATATTGTGGATTGCTAGGACTCTTGAAATTCAGCAAAGTAAAGCTTTGTGTCAGACTCTCTAGATCCAATGAAGTGCCGACACAGGTGCAGGTATATGTTGGCCTGATTAGGAGTTGCAGATGCACCCCTCCTACCCCCCCCCCCCCCCAAAAAAAAAGAAAAGAAAAGAAAATGTTATGGAAAGCATTCGTGTCATCAAAGCCATTTCACATCTTTGCTTTGAATATGAATTTCTGTCCTTCAGTATCTTTGTGTTTACATAACAACATGAAATCACAGCAAGTCTATGATTCAATTTTTATGCCTCCGCCACGAAGTGGTGCTGGAGGCATTATGTTTTCGGGTTGTCCGTCCGTCCATCCGTCCGTACGTCCGTACTTACGTCCGTCCGCTTTCGTTTACGCGATAACTTGAGTAATATTTAATGGAATTTTACCAAACTTGGTCCAAGTATGAAGTATGATGGGGCAATGATTTGATTAGATTTTGGGTGAAATCGGCTAAAGGTCAAAGGTCAAGGTCAAATCATGAAATTGTATCCGTTTACGCGATAACTCCAGACTTGATGGAGCAAATTTCCCCAAACTTTCTTGGAGGATGATGTATGATGGGACAATTACTTGATTAGTTTTTCAGTGAAATCGGACAGAGGTCAAAGGTCAAAGATCAAGGTCAAATCTTAAAATTTATCTGTTTATGTGATAACTCAAAACTGGATGAAGCAGCTTTCACCAAACTTGGTCCAAGGATGATTTATGATGGGACAATTAGTTGAGTAGATTTTAGTGACATTAGCAAGAGGTCAAAGGTCAAAAGGTCAAGGTCAAATGCTAAAAATGTTGCTATTTCCCCAATATCTGTGCAATGCCCGCAGTTATTTTCTTGAAACTTTGTGTAGACATGTACTACTGCGTAAAGATTATCCAGAGAGAGTTTCATGTCATAACGTCAAAGGTCAAAAGGTCAAAGGTTAGGTGAAAATGTTGCAATATCACTTTTCTCGCAAATAGTTCAATGTATCTTCATGGAACTTGGTACATATGCATGTACTGACTGGCAGGGATTATCATGGGAATTTAGGGGTCATGGGTCAATAGTCAAGGGTCAAAGGTGAAGTTCAACTCCTCAAAATGTTATTTTCCTCATATACTAGTATATGCAATGATTGCATTATTAGTTTTAAAATTTAATATAAATGTACATGTATTACTTAATGGAGATTCTCTTGGAAATTTCTAGCCAGAAGGTCAAAGGTAAAATGTTAAGGGTCAAAAGTCAGGTTTAAATGCAAAAAAAAAAAGAAGATATATTTTGTACTGTAATTACACTCTTTCTTCATACCTTGAAAATTATACTTAATGCATAAACTATAATAAGATCGGTCACAAGTCAAGTAAAAATGTTCAATTCCCCAAATATGCGTACCTGCACTCTTTAATAGACAATTATAGCAAACCCAGTTCGTGGAAAGTGAACATTCCAGATATTTCTGCCAGTTATGTGAAACTGTCATTACACATTGTGAAGACATTGTACTATACACCTATTGGGAGAATAATGCATTATGGCGGAGGCATCAGTCGCCATAGCGACATTTCTAGTTGTATATTATTGCAATTCCTCAGAGTCCATTTGATCTGTGAATTGTTCATTGTTCAACTGTGTCTGCTTATGTGCACTTAGCACAGCACAATAGAATGCTGAGGAAAGTCATTCAATTTGGTGTATACTCATTCTCACGCAGTAATGAGTTTGGAATTCGATGCAGCGTCCAGCCGTGGTGTGTCTGGTTCTACCACTGATGAAGTTATCTCTTGGAGGCTTTCTGAACAGGTAGATTCTGAGTCAACCCCCTAACCCCCAACATGTCACATTCATGATTGCACACCTCCACTGGAGGTGCGCATGAAGGGCTTTATCTGTAAATACAATAATCATGATGAAATGGAGATCATAGCCATGAGGCAGACTATATGGTCAGTTTAGTAGTTTTGTACATTACATGCAGTGTCCAGCTAAGTCCAGTGCTTTTCCTGGATAGAATCGTCTAGTAAATGCTCTGTTATGTGTTGACATTTCTTGATTGAATGGACAAGATGATGCACATCATAATTATGAGAACACAGTGATGTATCCAAATTGAAATGTACATACTATAAGTATTTGCAATATGATGCTCCTGTATGAGGGGAATACAGTCAACCTTGCTTAACCCTAAAAAGACTGGGCTATTTTGGTAGCTCGAAAGACTGGGGGGGGGCCTAAAGGGCCCCCCCTTAAGATCTCGGCCGTGGATCGCGCGATCGCCGCGGAAATTTGCACAATGGTAGTGTGCGATGTAATCTACAAGATCGTATATTTAAATTTTCCAAAATAGTCTTCTTTTATTTTATTTTGATTAATTATGCTAATTTATGCGAGAAATCAGACTTTTTTATCTAAATCAGTAAATAAAGCTCCAAAAGTGCTCATTTTTGGTCTAGATATTCTTTGTAGCACTCTTAGCAAATGTAGTTGAAAAAAAAATTCGGTATCAAAATTAATTTCTTATTTATTTTATTGTTTTATGAATTTCTTATGTATTTCTTTGTTTTTTCGACCTTTTGTTTTCGTTGTTTTTTTCAGCAAAATTTGTGGCAGACCCTTTTTGAAGCATAATACTACTAAAACAAATTGATTTTAGCCATTAAGAGTAAAAATAAGCATATTTATATGAACCATGTGATAAAACTCAATTTGTATTGACTTTGTACACAAAATCGCATTTTTGAGCCATTTTCGGTCTCACGTGCATGTACAAAAAGTTATGTAACTTCAGAACCGTACCCCCGGGTGTCACAAATTTGGTGTCAAAATGTGCGGGAAACTCGAAAGAAAAAAGTCACAGAGCATCGCGGCGAGAGCATTGCGTGTTGCTGAGTAATCGCGCGAAATGTCGAGGGGGGGGGGCCTTTTAGGCCCCCCCCCCCCCAGTCTTTTTAGGGTTAAAGGTAGGGGATACTTTTTACAGACCTCCCAAAATGCAGCAAAACATTAAATATGAACCTCAGGGGGCTTGCTTAGGCCACTGCTTAGAAATTTGGAAGTCAACAGTTATCTAAAATTTGAATAATGCACAAAACTCAACTACTCAGTAGTTCTGTGTTGCATTCTTCTCTATTTGTGATCTATAAACACAAATCTAAAAGTACAAGAGCTGATGTAATAACATATAGAGTGTGTGGCAAGAATGTATATAGAAATGTTTGTAAGTGTTGATGAACTTTCTTCACAAAATATACATGATGGACACATATGCAGTACATGGGTCTGCAAAGGTAGCCTAGTAATGTACTGGAATTTATAGTGAGCCCCGAAAACGATTCAATTCAAAATCTAACGGTCAAAAAAATGTACTAAGTGTTACATTCCACTTTCAATACTTTATGGGAGTTTCTAAAATGATACTCTCTTCAACATACCACTGTATTTATACAACTCTTCATTTAAGGCGTGTAAATGGGATTCCCTACCTTTAAGTCCACCTCGTATCAAAGTTGGATAATTGCTTAAGTCGAAGGTCTTTTCAAGTACTCTTCTCTTTATATTCTATTGATTTTAATCCAGTTCAAATAGATTTTCCTTACTCTGTGTTCTGATTCACCGTAGTGTGTTATCTTTCAGACGTATTTTCTCATATAGCAGGACAACCCATTTTGTTCTCCGGTAAGATGGAAGACCTCATTGAAGTACTACAAGTGTTTCAAGCAACTTAAAGTCAAATTTTATCTTTTTTTTATCTGATGTTGTATGGTTTGTACCAGAGTTTTGATTCTTGAAAATGAAAATGAATTCTTGAAATGAATTTAATGAAGCACATATTGTTAGAATCAGTCAGGGTACACAATTTATTTATCTACTTGTAAACATGAACAGGGAGAATTATCAACAGAGAGGAACGTTGATCTGACTAACCCTGGTGTTGCTGCTCTAGTCCTGAGGGAAGATGGCAAGATTCTAGCCCTGGGAGGATGGGACTCAAGGTTAGTCAGCTTCTGTGGCCAGACATATCCATCAGTGCCCATAGTTCCATTGACCCATCATAGGTAGCCAAATGTAGTCCAAATGGGGGCCTGAATTGTACATTTTCATCTTCTTCCTGAAAACCTCATGATGGATTTTCATCAAACTTGGCAGGTAGCATCCCTAGGGGGTCAGGATCTCAATTTATGAAAATGGGCACCATGCCCCTCCCAGAGGGCCCCAGGGGGGCCCAATCCCCCCAAATTAAGGAATCTTAAAAGAAAATTGGGCCCTTATTGTACATTTTCATCTTCTACTTGAGAATGCCTGGTCAAATTTTAGTAGAGCTGTGAATAATTTAGATTAGTGACTGTGTGAAAGGTGAACTTGCGATACTCAGGTGAGCGCTAGACCCGCGGGTCTCTTGTTTCTCTGTATCTTGGAAATTGTTCAAGGTATCTTCATGGAACATAGTATTATGCATGTACTGACTGGCAGTGATTATCTAGGGAATTTGGGGTTTGTGGGGGTCAAAGGTCAGAGGGTCAAAGGTCAAGGGCAACACTTCAAAATTTTACTATTTCCCTCATATTTATGCAATGCTAGCAGGATTTTTTTTTTTTTTTTTTTTTTTTTTGGTGTATGCATGTATAACCCAAAAGAGATTCTCTGGGAATTTTTTTTTTTGCCAAAAAGGTCAGAGGTCAAAAGGTCAAAGATTAAGTGAAAGTGCTGAACTTTACTTCTTCCTCCAGAACGCGGAAGTGGCTCAAGTTATCTTGAAACTTAGTGCATATTTATGCATATTCTGTCTGACAGTGAGTCTCTTATGAATTTTAGGGTCAAAGGCCAGATGAAAATGGTACAGCAATTTACTATTCAATTCAGAAATTGCACTTTTTCTCCATACCTTGAAAATTACTCAATGCACAAACTTATGAAAGGGTCAAAGTCAAGTTAAAGTCCTTACTCAATCCCCTAACATATGCTCTCCTATTCATCCAATAAAACCTAGGTCAAGGATGGTGAATATCAATACATATGTGACAAACATGTCATTTTAATATTTTGCCAATTTTGTGAAAATGTAATCACACATTGTCCACATGTACTATAGACCTATTAGGAGAATCATGCATTATGGCGGAGGCATACCAGTCGCCATAGCGACATTTCTAGTTCGATTATGAGTTCATTCAGACTCTAGTACTTGCCCTTTTTATTGTCATGTAACATTTTGATATTTGTAGGGTATACAGTATATGCTATTAAAAATGTAGATACATGGTGACTGATATGTTAGCATCCCTTAACTTAATTCATTAATCTCTTGGTCGACTTTATTACTTTATTACTGAATTTATGATTTTCAAAACTGTACAACAACATAATTATGCACCATCTGTCTAAATCAAATATTTCCTCTCAGGAAGTGTATGATGTGTATTAAAAACTTGTATCCACACAAAGAGATCTCGTTTTCTAATATGTCAGCATCATAACATCCCCAAATAATTTACCAGAAGTTTCCTCCCATTTTAAGAAACTTGCTGAAGTCCGTCAGGTTTAACCCGTTGAGGACGAGTCCAGAGTATACTCGGGCAGGTGCCTATGGGAAATGCGTGTTGTAGCAAAATTAGTCCGTCCTCAACGGGTTAATTCAATGTCTTCTTCTTTTTGTCCAAAGAGGATCAGGTGAGGTGCATTCTCTTTTTATGATGCATTTGTTGCTGTCAATTGTAACATTATCATATCTCTACAGAGCACTATGTGGGTTCCTAATCTTTTTATGCTACAGTAGCAGATCAGTGAACCAATTATTTATCAGACTCGGTCCATCGAGCTTGGGTTCTAATTATCGTGTTTTATAGGTCTATACACTGTACCTGTTGTGCCTAAGAATTGGCGTCCCACCTGTTATATTAATGTCAAATGTTCAGTCTTTCTCACTTCTGTGATATTATTCTGTGTTATATAGAGTCCGAATCTTTGGATGGCGGAAGTTGAAGGCACTTGCAGTCCTGAGCTATCACACAGAAACAGTCAATTCCCTGGACTTCTCCAGCCACATGGATAGTGTAGGCTACTGGTTGGCTGCAGGGAGTAAGGACACACACATCAGCGTGTGGGAACTCTACAATGACCATCTCAAGACTTGATGGAAGCTCAAATGAGTACTAAGACATAGGAGGATGAAATGACAGTATCGTGTTGGCATATTGAGCACATACACTGAAGACAGCGAGAACAGCAAGAAAGCTGTCCCTGTGTGAAAGTGTTCTGTGGATATTGTTGGGGCTAAAAGTTACCAAATTCCATTCACTCTCGTTGATTAATCAGCACAAATATCCAATAAAGGCAAAAGTGAAAGAAAGATGAGTTTTTGATGGAGCAAATGATGTCAGTTCAGCAAGTGGAGTAGGCTGGAGCCTAGTCCTGCAGCATACTTGTGGTTTCAATGATGGGTACTGGCATAGAACACATGAACAGCTTTCAAGTGGTGCCAAGATACAGTCAAATTGTAATGCCATGTATGAGAATGTCCATTGGTCAATATTTCAACTATTCTGGTGTGATGATGTATAACACATCCCACCCCTGATCCACCCCTGAACTTCTGGTATTAAAAGAATAATTATCTCTCTGTGCTGAATATGTCACAGCACAACTGCATTACTGGAACATGTCTCATATGAGAATCAATACTGGCCACTCCCCCAGATTATAGTTTATGTATTAAAGGTAAAAAGTGTAATTTTGATGTCATCTACTCCTCGAGTGTTGTTTCCAAGGAGGTAGTTATTTCCAGTATACATGCATTTTATACAGATAATGCAGGAAAGTCCAAGTCAAACCTAGCTGTTAGGTTGCAAAAGCTTCCCTTTGTGAAGCTAAATTGTTAATGAAATGGTGAACAGTTTGAAATATATGTTCAGACCACTAAAATACAATATGTATTGTATATGATAGAAATAAACAAAGATGATGCACCTGTGAAATCATCTATCTTCTGTGTGTGTGTTTTTTTTGTCCTTATGCATACAGTGTATGTGAGAATACTATAAAAATTCAAACTCGTGCAATATCTGTGTGTGTGTGTGTGTTTGTCTTTTCTTTTTTTTGTTTTTGTCTTTTTTTTTTTAACATGTTGAAGACTAGTCCTGAGCATTCTCGGGCTGGGGTAAATGGGAAATGCATTTTATAGGAAAATCAATCTGTCTTTAATGGGTTAACAGCTGCAAATAACATGTAGCTAACTGTATGGATGATTTTACAAGCTTGTTTGTGTATTTGAAAGAGAACAAACAAGGTAGTACTACAGGATGATTACAATGAAAAGAAAATTCACTCTTAGAAAATGGTAATTTATTTAAAGTCCAGCCCATGAACATGCAATTATCATACGTGGTTTGAAAGAGTGTTTTATCCTGAATAATTTGGTATCATTTTTGTGTGGCATCTGTTCACATTTGCATGGCATTGTTTGTGAAGAGTGCAAAAACAGACTGGAGCCAACGTATTGAAATGAGAGAACAAATTGAATGTTGGACCCTATCAAATGAAATGCATTGTATATGCTTTTCTGAGAACTGAAGACACACACACACACACACACACACAATTGAAGAACATGCACACACTCCCACATACATACACATAAACTGTCCCAACTCCACCCATTTCTGATTTGATATAACGAATGCCTCCATGAAAGTTTGGTGCATTATCATCAATTTTTTTTTTCCCCAAATGACCCAGTAAATCTGCGTCTTAACGTGATGTGCATGTGCATGCATGTGTGTGTGTGATCCTTGTATGCCTGTGTGTGTTTGTGTGTGTGTGTGTGTCAAAACATACTGGACTTCTTAAGAAAGAACCTTCTCTCCACCTTTCTCATCTACTCCTTTGCCAGATCTACCAACAGTTCTTTGGAGGACTTCCAGAAAAGACTACCTCCTTCATTTTCTCCTTCTCCTTCCTTCCAATATTTCTCCTCTCTTTCCATTTTTTTTTCATCTCCCACTTTTCTATTACCTTTCAAACCTTCTCATCCTTCTTTCTCTATCCAAACAGACCTTTTGAGGTTGTTGCTGACTCAGACGGAAAACTGTGAACTCTTTACCTAACATTCACTATGCCTCACATTGCCTGCTTCTTTGTAAAGAGGGATATGTAACATAAGCATTCATTCATTTGACTCATTATTTCACAATCACACTTTCACTTTGCCACTTGCCATCTGTAGGAACTGCTATTTGCAAATGAAATATTTTTACAGTTTGATTTAAAAGCATGCCATTTGTAGCTTGACATCCCCTGTTCATGCTTGTAAGATACTAGTGTGCCTTTTGCCTTTTGGAAGGGTGAATATTCTACAGAACAGACACTACAGCATATCAAAAGTGTATGTAGCAATTTCCATTTCAGAAAACTGCTTCAATGCGAATACAAGATGCACATGTCTGAAAAGACCTATATATTCGTTGTAAGCAATACACTGTTTATTTCAAATGCTCATAATTATTTTGGTGGTTCTTCACGTCTGAAAATTTATTAGATTTTTAAATGTGGGACATAACATATTGTTCGAGAGAAAAGGGGGGAAAATAAAAAGGGACTACTGAATAGTGGAAAGAATTAAATGCACCGGGCACCCCCCCCCCCCCCCAAAAAAAAAAAAAAAAAAAAACAATACAATACAATACATATTTTTTCCCCCTGAAGCTTTCATCATTTTTCTTATCCTGTGGTAGTACAAGTAGTAGCAGTAGCAATGTGATATGCTATGAAGAAAGGAATTGCATTTTCACTATTAAACTGACATGGCAACCTTGGGCTATAACTTTCTACACACACATGCACTGGGGCTACGTGTAGCTGAAATACTTCAATTTGAAAAAAAAAAAAAAAATGACATGTAGGAGCCGACATTTCAAGCACTTCCTGGCAAACATGCAACCAAGTGGTGAAGGAAGATTTTTCATTCACTTTAGTCTGGATTTCTCCACTATAAGCCCTCTGTGTGCATGGAGTGCTGATTGGCACAGATATCACCATAGCATTGTCTACAGTCCCTGGCACAAAACAGGTTGAAGAAAGTCTGATTGCAGAAAGATGGGCTCTTGCTCTCCCACCACAAAAGCAGTGTACCACAATCATAGAAGAATAGGTTATCCACTCATCCAAAAGTTGTTCATCCTCTATACTGATGCCGTCCACTCACAGCACTCCTTGCCCCATGGGTTTTAGACCTCCAAACCATGTGCAGCTGAACACTCCCAGAATTACAGAGAACAGGAAGCACAGGCTAACTCCCACTGAAGAAGAGCTATCCCTACCGGTATTCTCCAAACCACTTGTAGTCATAGGGCCCCAAGTACTTGGAGATGCCCATGTAGTTCCCCTTGGCAATGCGCTCAAACGTCCATGGATTTGCATTCTCCTCCTTTTTCACACCATATTGTTCTGCCATCTCCCCCATGATGTCCTGTGAGACCACTTTGCAGCGGAAGGGGAGCTTCTTGGAGATCTGGTAGAGGATGTTGTACACCTCCTCCAGCTCTATCCGCCCCCCTAGCTCCATGACGATGCGACCCGCTTTCACTGGAGTGACATAGTGATGCACGCTGCCTGAATGTGACAAATACAGAAATAACACAGGGATAGATGTTACAATTTCATATTCATGTACATATCAATTGAAAATGCGGAGGTCAGGTAAATCATTGCTACTATGTTTCATGAAAGAGTTTACTACCTGTGTGTTATAGGATACATATAAATTTGAGTGCACCACTCTCTTGACTAATCCTGAGCAGAGTTGTAAGGAGAGGAAACACAATACCTCTCATGAGAGTGTATGACTGCCAACATCTTATGCACAAATGATAAAGAATCCTTTGAGAGTAATGGCATTACAAGCAACATCAAAATCACGTGACCATGATGGCAACATGATTCTCTTTGGGGTAATCTCTCTTTTAATCTTGGTATACAGATGGAATTCCAGTGGTTACAGAGTGATAAGCTACACAAATTACTCTCAATCCACTGACCACTCACCCTTTCCACCACCCATCCGCTGACCCTGGCCCTTCTTGGTGATGGGCTTGAAGGGTGAATTGACCCTCCATCGGGCAAACATGTGGTCACTGTCTCCAATGAAACGGTTGATGGTCAGTCGGATCATCTCAAAGTGGCCATGTTTCATGTAGCCCCCTGTTGTTGCCTGTAGCATTTAATGCAGTACAAAGCACAAGATTAATCAAAATTGTATCCATGGGATCTAGCACTACCACGAAGTCTGAAATCCCTAATTGTTAATATGTGGAACATTTTCATATGAATTAATATAAAACTTTTAGCCAATAGTTTTCATTCAAAACTTTTAGCCAATAGTTTTCATTCAAAACTTATAGCCTATCTTTAAATTTCATATCTCAAAATTTCCATACAATAAAAAGCAAACCAAAATATATTTGAGATTTTGCTTTAATTAATTGGTAGACACACATGTGGAAATTATAAATTTTAATGCACATAACCCCCCCCCCCCCCACCTAAAAAAAGAAAAAAAAAATCCAGTTAAAGACATACTTTCCTGAAACTTTTCCATGAGTTACAAATTAGATAGAAGTGTAATTACTGCTGGGATACACCTGTATTGCAAAAGTGTGTGGTTATATGGTCAAATAGGAAATAAGGTTACAACTGCATTTTTCATCATGGTCAAAATTAATTTTGATCAGTGTTGACCAAATTCCTACAGCACATTTGTGTCATATCATGCATATCAAATGTTTGTTTGTTTGTTTTTGCCTTATTCAATAGTTGATTTGATACATGAATTGTGTTTAGGGATTTATATGTATCATAAGATGCCATTTAAATTTGTTATATATGCATTATGGGGAAACAATAGGGTACATGTAGTCTCTCTACCAGCATATGCATTTTTTTTTCTCTTTCTCTTTTCTTCTTTTTCTTGCTTTCTCTCTCTTTTTTTTTTCTTTCTCCTCTTCTTTTCTTTCCCCCTCATTCCCCTCTCACCCTTACTTCTCGCCTTGTATCACTTGATATAATGAAGACGTGTGGTCATATTTATTTATTTTTACCACTTGATTTGTTTTAACCTCACGTGCATTAAGCACACTTACACAAGACCATGGTAAATTGTTTCAGTAGATGCAGATTGTCTCGCCTGGAGTGTGCCGGGCGTTGATCGTGCTAACTACACGAATTTGCATGATTCGGTTGGCATGGTCACTACCTGGCTTGCACCTGGTGGGACATTCCGCATCTGAAGTTACATGAAGTTACATGAAGGTATGCTACTCCTGAACACTGCATTCCAGCTTGTGTCCTTAACTAGGGCACTATCGACAGGTTGTCTTTGTGTCTTTCCCAGTGCAGTCTTTGTATATGTATTTCTTTCTTGTAATTTAATTTAAACACAGTGCAGTGCATAAATGATGTCCTTTTTCTCTTCTCTATATCAGACTTTTCCTTTCTTTTTACTTCTAGTTGGGTGTCTCCCTTTTTTCTTTCTCCCTCACTCTCTTTCTTATTTCTTTCTCTCTCTGTCTTTTTATCTCTTATTAGTCTCTCTTCCTGGTTACTCTGTATTATGATTGTGAAAAATTTTTTTTAATTGTGTTTTAATTTATGTGGATTGTATATTATGTGCGACTGCGAAGTTATATTGTTGTAGTTATATTTTTATGTCTGAATTATGTATACAGTGTACTTTGTATAATTTGTATTTTTTCACCTGGAAAATGATTCTTTTTTGTTGGAAGAAAGACTAATAAAAATATCTGTATCTGTATCTGGTTTCTCATTTTGATGGCAAGATGTACATTGTAGCAGCCTTTCCCCAGGGGAAGGCTAAATCACATGACGATAGTAATATGAAAGCAGATGAATATTAAACTGGATAACATCTGAAGTTATCAGATCTCAAATATGAAATAGCTGTAATGTAAAACTGCACACATTTCTCACCATGAGGCCATACTGCTTGAAGACAAGTGTGTTGGACACTTCTGCTGGGCCTCTAATATCATGTAGACCCTTAAAGACCTTTTTATACCGCGTTCTCTTTGGCACTTTGTTCAGGAACTTCAGTTTGGGCTTGGCAGGAATTTTAACATCTAGACAAAATGAATATGTTTAAATTTAGTATGAGTACAATTCCAACACAACTGAGGCAATATCAGAATGCAACAAGGCAGAAAGGACATAAAAGCATTGAGTTTTTTTGCGGTTTTAGCATAGCTAAAAAAGCCCAGCCTGATTAGGGTTAAACGATGCAGAAAGCAAGGATAACACACCATGACTGGCTGTGCAAATGTACGTATGTGTATGACATACCTAGGTCATTTGGTACATGTATGTTGATCTACAGCAGGCCACATAAAAATGCATTACAGATTTGTGTGAAGAAAAAGATGTTTCATATTTTCTCTCCTTGATATGAATACATACCCAGACACCTACACACAACTGCACAGATACTGTACCCGTACAGATACACTCAACCTTGCCTAAGTCAAATCTATTTCAACTGAAGAAATAGCTATGACATTGAGAAAATTCGACTTACGAGGTATTAAAATCGATAGAATATGAAGAGAAGAGGACTTGGAAATTTTTCCACTTAGGCGAGGTCGACTTAAGCAAGGTTGACGCTACATACATCTACACAAACATAAACCATATGACATGGTTGTATGTTTTATATGATACTTACAATCAAATGTATCAAAGGGTTGGAAGTTTTTCATTGTAGCCACTTGTACAGCTGTTGGTAGTGCAAACCTCCCTACATTTCAGAGGGGGGGGGGGGGGGAGAGAATGAAAGAAACAAAATAAAGAAATATTATACACAGCAAATTACATTTTTAGAACATTACAGTGTATGCACAAGAACTGCATGACAAATACCACTGTAGATCTCTATACTCTAATACAGTGAAGGGGTGGGAACTTCATCCTTTCTAGAATGTTTGCTGAACGTGGGTATATAAGAGGCGTAACAGTTTCGCAACTAGGAGCTAGCAATGTAAGAATTACCTATGCAGTGTTCAGATAGGGAGCCCAAGCACTGCATGGTTTGATAGCTTGATGAACGTAAAATAAGCTGCAGTCAGAATGGCAAAAGATCCTGAAGTTTAAGATCGCGAAGTCTTCGTGATCTTTTGTCGCCCGTTCACACTGTCAGCCAAACTTTTCAATCTTTGGGTCGATAAGGTTGGGTCACTAGTGCACGTGCGCAAGAAAGAGTATACAGTCTGATGGCTAGTGACTGTGACGTAACAATGCACACCTATACATCACAATGACAGCACACTTTGGAGACACCGCCCGCAAACAGGTGATGGACTGGTCACATGACAAACTTCATGTAGTTTCAGTTTCGGGGGGGGGGGGGGGAAATAACCCCAGTTGAGTTGGTAGTTTGGCAAGAAGTTTGTGGTCACACTAGCAAAACTTGAGATCTTCAAGGACAAGTCCACCTTAATATACATGTGGATTGAGTGAATGCAACAATATTAATAGAACACATCAGTGAAAGTTTGGGGGAAATCCAACAATCCATTCCTAAGTTTTGAATTTTTAAAGTACATGTATCTGTGCAGTCACTGCTGGATGAGAAGACAACTACAGTGTATGATGTCACATGCGTCCAACGATAAGGAAAATAAAAAGAGAATGTCGCAAAACTTCACTCTTTTTAATAAAGTGCATATTTCTTCGACTTGTTACTGATGTATCTTAAGGGAAATATTATTCCCCCTGCCTTTTGAAAGAGAGAAGTCGAGTGTTCTTTCGTTATGCGAGAAAAGTGGAAATATGTTGAATTTTCTTTATTTTTTCTTTATATTGTTGTACACATGTGACATCACAAGCTATAGTAGTCTCCTCATCCAGCCGCGACTGAGCAGAAACTTCAAAAATTCATAACTTTTGAACGGATTGTCCGATTTTCCTCAAACTCTCGCTGATACGTGTATGTTCTAGTAATAGTGCTGCATTCACTCAATCCACATGTGGTGAACTTGTCCTTTAAAGATTGCGATCTTAAACTTCTCCATCTTTGCCAGTGTGACTGCAGCTAGATTGCATACCAGGTAATGGAAAATATGAATTCACCTTTGTGACACTATCTCTATCCAAGCAGAATTAAAGATATCTCAAGTCAGCTATTCACCTCCTGAAAAAAACGCTTATCCACAGCAAGAATTCTACATATTTCCAAACACTACTGGTAGTGGTATCATGCCACTGGGCACTTTTTCTGGAATCATCCCGCGACGCGACGTCACATCACATCACGCATCCAGCACATACAGACAGCGCGCAAACTGTGAGATTTTCAGAGCGAGCTTGTGCAAGCACTGGAGGATACAGTATCCTCCGGTGCATGCGGAATTGACGAAGAAAGTGAACCTGTCGTACCTACAAAGTGATTAGTTTGCTAACAAACTGGAGTACCCACCTACTCTATCAGTGTGGAATAGTAATTTGGAATATATGCACAAGATCAGGTTAGTACTGATTTTATTTTTCTCTACGAATTTTTGTAAAAAGATGTCAGACTTCAGCTTCACCAGGCTGATTCATGCGCGGAGAAGTGAGAGCCGCAGAAAAAAACACTGAAAATATTTAGTTGGATCATGATCAGGCCGCTAGGTGCGGCAGCCTTGCATTGAGCGAACCCCCTGGCGCCCATGTTTCGATGGGTCGCTGTGCATTGGCTGATTAAAACTCGATTGTTGTAAAAAAAAAAAAAAGACAGAATTTTTTCTTCTTTTCATCATGGGTAGTGGACATGTGTGTGTAACAAAAAAATCCCCGTGCAAAGTTGCCACAATTTATATGTCAGATGTGAGATGAATAAAAAGTGAACAGGGAGCTTCATGAGTCTCTCTCCCCGGGGGCGTCATGAGGCTCTCCGCAGGCCTCGTGAGGCAGAGTGCTCGTACGGGGGAGCAGGCCTCATGAGTGGGTTTCCCGGACTGATATCAGGCGGTTCTTCGATAGCCATAGGTATAGGGCTGCCATGCGACCCCTACTCGGTACGTACGGGTTGGGCCATGGGGTCGCTGGTGCGGTTATCAGGTGCCATACTCGAGAACTGAATCGCATCGCCATTCGTTCTTTCCAAGAACTGTAAGGAGCTGGAATTCCCTGTTGTCAGAAATTGTTTCAGCGCCACTGTCTGTGGGATCATTCTGTAACCGACTAATGTTTTATTTAACTTTTAAAAATGCACTTGTCAATGTAATGACTCACCCCACTACCCCCGGACATGGGTGCGTCATTTCCTCGTTTGGTCCGTCAAATTTGTGACCCAGGTGTTCATCATTTTACAAGCTTTGTCCATCAAATTTTTGACCGAGGGGTGCGTCAAAATCCCATCATTGTCAGTCAAATTTTTGACCGAGGGGTGCGTCATGGTACGTCACTTGGCTATGGAAAATAACACGCATTATTCTGAACCGAGGGGTGCGTCACTTGGCTATGGAAAGCTGCACGCATTTTTGCACGCTACCAGTACCCGTACCGCGAGTGAAATTACAGTGAGTGTTTTCCCGCGGCAAGTGAAAATCAAAGTCGGGAAACGTTTTTGGAATAAGAGGCAAAAATGCTTGCCAGAATCTGGCAAGCAAATAATTTAAAAGCCACCCTTTCTCCTCACATTTTCTATCCAACAAACCCATGAAATCACGCATGCTCAATCTCAAACCAGGGACTGTTTAGCGATGTAACAATTTCAACCTTACTGTCGAACACTTAGTTCCTATTGCATATTGCGATGCAACACCAACACACATTGCTATCGAAGAAAGTTCGTTTTAAATATTCCAATACAATGTGCGTCTAAATAATGTTCTGTGGTGACAAAGGCAAATTTTTGACAGTAAAAGAAGCAGCAGCAGAAGAAACTGCCTGCCGCATGCCATTTTCTGCTCGCGGGATTAGCCCGACGAGACGCGCGACGCTGTTAGTATGCTGTGTGAATCTCCACGTACAGCGACTGGGCTGTGTATACTCGCGGGAATGGCGTGGTGTGTACCTGCGCTGCAGCAGTATGCATCCACCGGACTAGCAATGGCCGCGCACACATAGCGCATCTGCACACGTGTGATTGTCATGTATGGATTGCATGCACAGAATACATACTATATCATGTACGGAATATTGTAGCATGCAGCAGCGTGATGTACGGTGAATGACGGTATGGTGCTTACAGGGTTAGGGTAAGGGAAACTTGCCGAAACTTTTACAAATTATGTTTACGAACCAAAAGAAAATGAAATTGCTTGAATAAAACGTATGCAAAAATCGTTTCAGTATTTTCGGGGGTGCGTCAAATGTACCGAGGATGTCCGTCAAAAAAGGTGTGCATCACTTTCAGCATGTTGTCCGTCAAAAAAGTGACAGTGGTGTTCGTCACTTGCAGCGTTTTGTCCGTCAAAAAAGTGACTGTGGTGTCCGTCAAAAACCCCTTGTGGTCAGTCAAAAAATGACCATGACGCACCCATGTCCGGGGGTAGTGGGGTGCGTCATTACATTGACAGGTGCATAAGGCACACGGCACGGTAGCCTGACCAGAGCGCTGTGCAAAGCACAGCAGTCTGACATGTACTAGTGTTTAAACGTTGTAAACGACCATCGCTTTTGACGGCAAGACCACAAAAAATGTCTTTTATTTTGTTTGATTTGAACAGTAATACCACCCACCTATATCGTATTTTGCTGATGGTTGAGATGAATTTGGTGTTTTGTTGGTATCCAAACCTTATTGTTGAATTTTTCGGAGTAGATTTTGCGATGATTCACAAAATCAACGAACTTGGTAGGGCCTACCACGAACGCTCAACCCGAGGTACCGTGGTAGCATTTTACGTACGCCCATGTGTTTCGTGTGTTACGTAAAGCTTGTCGTCTTCTACGTACATGTATTTCCGCGCATGCTGCTCTCATGATTTGACGTCACTCTCCGCTCCAACTAGCTCATCCACTTCCGCTCCGACTAGCTACAGTACATTGTAGTAAATTTATAGGAGAGTGATTGCCATTCAATAACACGCAGAAGATGAGGAGTGACGCAATACGGACGCTTACAGACCTGATTTTAAGGATGGATTTCGGTGGGTTTTTGACGTAATTAAAAAAAATGCGCACAGCCCAGGTACCGATTATTGAATGATTATCATAGATTACGAGGATTCCTTATATTTTAGTTTTCCACGATTAATAAAGATATTCATGGAGGAAACGTACACCCACCGCTGAAAGATAACATCTGCGAAGGAGTAGACGTGCAGCCGCTGCTGCGAAGCGACAGTGGCTGTGTGGATTGACGGCACGGTTGACCACCATGACCACACATGCCACAGACGCACAGTGCAGTGGCTAGTTATTTTCTTCAAATTTGTTATGTGCTTGTAAATATCTGTAAATAAACTGTATTATAATGTAAATAGCACAATCTGCAAGAATCTTCAGGGTATTGAAGGAAGCAGACTTAATCAGAAGAAGAAGTAGAAGAAGATTATCTAAACACGTGATGACTAACGTTAGACCTAGACTTAGCATAGTAACTGTTTGAGGCACACTACACAAAATAGAGTATGCGGGACTACATTATACAGGTCTACACCACAGCCATTTTTTAAAGTCATTGATGGGTAGTCCAGCAACGATAAAGATTTCTTTTTGCTCAATATCTACATTACCGTGGATATTATCTCACCATGATTTACGACGATATAGTTGACAGCAACTTGTAAGAGTGAACATTTTCGCATCAAATTGAACATACTGACACGCTTCGCTACGGCCACTAGCGCTGACACTGTCCTCGATGATCATGAATGCATGCAGCGTGCGCGCTTGAGAGCGCCGGCCGCACGCACGTAAACATTTTACAAGTTACCCTAACCCTAACCCTAACCCTGACCCCAACCCTAACCAATAACCCTAACCATAAACCCTAACCCTAACCATAAACCCTAACCCAACGTTTTTCCCTGAACACGCGCCATGCCCCAATCTGTGCCGTCTTAAAAAAAAACAAACAAACAAACAAACAAAAATACGAAAGACCATTAGTGCCACGGAGAAAAAAAAAAAACTACTATTTCTACTAATCTGTTTAAACAGATTATAATCTGTAATAACAGATTACGGTATTTCTACTAATCTGTTTAAACAGATTACGGTATTTCTTCTTATCTGTTTAAACAGATTATAATCTGTTATAACAGATTACGGTATTTCTACTAATCTGTTTAAACAGATTACGGTATTTCTTCTAATCTGTTTAAACAGATTATAATCTGTTATAACAGATTACGGTATTTCTACTAATCTGTTTAAACAGATTACGGTATTTCTTCTAATCTGTTTAAACAGATTATAATCTGTTATAACAGATTACGGTATTTCTACTTATCTGTTTAAACAGATTACGGTATTTCTTCTAATCTGTTTAAACAGATTATAATCTGTTATAACAGATTATAATCTGTTATAACAGATTATAATCTGTTATAACAGATTAGTAGAATTACCGTAATCTGTTATAACAGATTATAATCTGTTTAAACAGATTAGAAGAAATACCGTAATCTGTTTAAACAGATTAGTAGAAATACCATAATCTGTTATAACAGATTATAATCTGTTTAAACAGATTAGAAGAAATACCGTAATCTGTTTAAACAGATTAGTAGAAATACCGTAATCTGTTATAACAGATTATAATCTGTTTAAACAGATTAGAAGAAATACCGTAATCTGTTTAAACAGATTAGTAGAAATACCGTAATCTGTTATAACAGATTATAATCTGTTTAAACAGATTAGTTGAAGTAATGTAATCTGTTATTACAGATTATAATCTGTTATAACAGATTAGTAGAATTACCGTAATCTGTTATTACAGATTATAATCTGTTTAAACAGATTAGAAGAAATACCGTAATCTGTTTAAACAGATTAGTAGAAATACCGTAATCTGTTATAACAGATTATAATCTGTTTAAACAGATTAGAAGAAATACCGTAATCTGTTTAAACAGATTAGTAGAAATACCGTAATCTGTTATAACAGATTATAATCTGTTTAAACAGATTAGAAGAAATACCGTAATCTGTTTAAACAGATTAGTAGAAATACCGTAATCTGTTATAACAGATTATAATCTGTTTAAACAGATTAGTTGAATTACTGTAATCTGTTTAAACCGATTAGTGGAAATACCGTAATCTGTTATTACAGATTATAATCTGTTTAAACAGATTAGTAGAAATAGTAGTTTTTTTTTCTCCGTGGCACTAATGGTCTTTCGTACAAAAAAACAAAACAAAAAAACAAAAACAAAAACGCGACCGGTAACCCCGTCGCGGGGCGCAATTTGTGGCATCGGAAGGGAAACACCAGTACACAGACCGTCGGCTGCTGCAGCTGTATTAAATATGAATGTTGTTGCTGGCGATGAGTCGACGAGTCAATTCATTCCCATAGAATTCAATTCATTCATTTCACTTCAAATCAAATCAATTCAATTCAGTTCAATTCAATTCAATTTAATTCAATTCAATTCAATTCAATTCAATTCAATTCAATTCAATTCAATTCATTTCATTTCATTTCAATTCAATTCAGTTCAATTCAATTCAATTCAATCCAATTCAATTCAGATAGATGCCAATCAGATCAATCACGAAATAGGTCTATTACTAACAGGGCTACATTTCAGTAAATTTACATGGAACATGATGGCTATACAGTGATCGATCTGATTATCAGATCACTGTATCATATAAGGAGGGTATATATCCCGAGAAGTTACTAGTACACAAACAGGTAATTTTGTGTTGGGATTTTAACAGGGTGAATATTAAATTCATACTAGGCCCTGCATCATACACACCTTGAACCTTGAAGAAGTAATCCCTGTTGCAGCGTTTCATAGGAAGCTAAACTGGGATGGTACATGGTGACATCAAAGGCCAACAGACAAACAACAACAACAACAAAATAATTTCATTTCATTTATTTCCACATGAAAAGTCTGCAACAAAAGTGACATTTGAACAGTATAATTTTTCTACAAAGTGTGGGGGACCAACTCAACAGAAGCACACAAATCTTGTTTGTAAAAGGCCCCATGTGACATAACATGACAGTCACAGATGAAATACACAATAAACAACATAAAATAAATCAGGATAGAAAGAGACAAAAGGAGAATAAAAAGATGGAGAGTGGATAAAGTTAGAAATATATAACAGATCAAATGTCAATAATAATTTACTTTTGAACGTTTGACTAAATCGTTTCAACATTTTGGTAATTTTTAAGTCAACTGAAACACTATATTCCAAAGAAAAAAAAATATTCCAAATCAATTGAAAAGAACAGGAAGATAAGGAAGAAGAAGACGAAGGAGGAGGAGGAAAAGAAGAAGAAGAAGAAGAAGAAGAAGAAGAAGAAGAGGAGGAGCAAGATACATGTTCACGGACTTTCTCCCCAACTGACATACATGTATTAAATCTGTGTTCCTTTGGAAAGTAGACCACATTTCTAAATCCGGTGTTGCCGATCGAAAAAGGCCACAACAATACGCTAATCCGAAAATGAAAAGAACTGTGCGTACAATAACGAACCTTCAAATAAAGATTTTTAAAAAATCTTTTCGGATTAACGAACCGTCGGAACAACGAACCTTATTTCATTTTCGTATTAACGAACCTTCGGAACAACGAACCTGGGGGGGGGGGGGGCGACGAACGTTTTTGAGGATAGGGGCTGCGGAACCTGGGGGTTGGGTTCAAGACCACTACCCCCCCCCCCCCCCCCCCCTGCTCAGACGAGAATAAGGGCGGAACCTTTGGATATTTGTTGGTGTTATTTTGTTTCCGATTCTTTTTTTTTAAGAGCAAAACAAAAACAAACAAAAACAACAACCTGGGAGCCTGCAGCCTATATTACATTAATTATCAAAGTTTCTTGACTTAAAATGTAAAAGAAAAGGACTGATTTTATGACATCTTTCCACCGCTCCAATCGGAGAAGTGGTGAGTTTAAAATAATGACATCATTTCCTGTTCACTCTGAATACATTATATAGTTGACCATTATTTGTTAACTTTCATGTTACATAACATGTTAAATTTAGGGATTCTCTAAAACCTCGTCATACGCCTGATTTTGAAAAATTTCCGTCTTTTGACTTGTACAGTCAACTAGAACAAGGAGAGGAAGTTAAAAGAAAGAAAATAATTCTGACCAGGAAAGCGCCCAGTGACAAGCCGAAGTCCGGAGGGTATAATCACGTGTTACTTTGATGTGTGTGCCTCTTTTCTTATCTGTCTTTTGATAGCAAGGTGGTCTTACCACACACAGCAACAAGCGCTGGGGCTACATACGTTCGTATAACATTCAACCAGGGATGTGATAGAGTTGGGGAAGAAACAATAATCTCTCCTTCCTCATGCTCCGTGATCCAGAGAAGTTATGCGCTCTATCACAGGTGTTTATAAAGATTAATGAATCGCATTGACAAAAGGCAGCACTCCTCTATCACACTGACCTCAATGGAGGTCTGTGCTCTATCACAATAGACCCAGCGAGCAAGCTGTTCGCTGTCCCTTTCAGTATTTTGGCAGCAATATCAGTGTGCAGAGAACATGATATGGGAATGAAAACCACTAAAAAATGTACTTTAGTGAAAAATGCTACTAAACTCACAAAGATGCACGCATTAGCCTGTTAGGTCTACTTAATACAAAAGATTCATTCTTTATTGTTATCCCGTTATTATAGTTATATCCAGGTTTACAGCACATTCAGGTGCTATAAACCTGGCGAACAAAATGATACACAAATCAATGTACGTAAAATGGTGAAAACGTTAACAACGTTGACAAAATGAATGCCTTTTATGACATAATTTATAAACAAGCAAGTTGAAGAGTGAATGTGCTGTTATATGTCATTATTTTCTTGTTATTATACGCACATGTAGTAGTGACATAATTATAGGCCTACGTGGTTGTTTTGCGAAAACATGTTAGCATCATTTTGAAAACCATTATTTTATTGTCGTATGTCTGATTTTCATGACAATGCTAACCATTCTGCTTGTACGACTTTTCTTTTTATTGTCAAAGACCAGAACACCTAGTAAAATGTTCCAAGGGAGAATTATAGATACTGAGCGAGCGAAGGTTGTGCAATAATAATGATTGGTCCGCATTGTCTGTGATCCTTTTCTCCATGTTATTTTGTTAAAGCCCGCCTCACATAGCAACAAGCGTCGAGACTACATTTTGATTTCTATAAACTTCGGCAATTTCAATTAATGATGGGAAATGCAAATCGCTTCAGTATTCAGACATGTACGTCAGAGCAGGGAAGTGTTACGGACGGAGTGGCAACTCTTCGTAATCGATGCAAACACATGCTTTGGTTCTAAAAGAGCAGTACAATGGAATGTCTAGGTAGCTCCATGGTCTAGCATTCCTCCTCGCGTTGATATATTGCTCGGCGCCGCTCTAGCTCCAAGACGAAATATAGAGACGAAGAAAATGTTTCACATTTCATTGAATTACAAGCTATATTTCAACGCAATATTTCAATGAAATACTAGAATCTATTTAGAACAGTTTAGGAGAGAATTTAACATTATTAACATATATTTCTTTACTCTTCATAATACGTAAATCGAACTGAAATGGAAATTAGGTCCTCTTAAAAAATGAACAAAAATTATGCGCATGCTAGCTGTGTATCTTTTAATCTGGCATATCAAAATTGTGATCTTCCCAATATAGAGTTCCACTAAAGTGTGTTCCAGCGTAATTTTCTACTTTACAGTGCATTTTGGTTCGTTGCTCCAATTTAAATTAAAGCTCACACATTGATTGTTGCTAGCACACTGAAAGAGAGAGCGAACTGCAGCAGGGGGAAATCTTTTCTGTTGAAAGAGCGCTAGGCCTGATTACTGAATGCTGTCTTTTGTCAAAGCACCTGTGTACCACCTGTAAGATAAGAACGCTAGTCCTGATTACTGAATGTTCTCTTTTGTCAAAACACCTGGGTACCACCTGTCATTAAGCGCATAACTTCTCGGGTCACCCTGCATGGTCAGACGAGTCGTTTTGCAGACCTCTATGTCGAGGTTAAAGGTCCAGTTTACCTTTGGGAGCAGTGATTTCAAAAATTTTCAAGATATCATTTTGATGCATATGTGTAGGTCTGTTGTATCATAAAACATCCTACCATATGAAATATTTGCTATAAAACCTAAAATATAAGGAGATATCAGGGGTTTTCTCAATAAACCGTAACTGTATACGGTTTAGTCTGGAAACATTTTTATTATAACTATTGTTCACATTTTGTGTATTTAACAATACTTAACATCGACTATGCGGATTCAAATTTTGACAGTGGTTGTTTCTATCCGTAACTCACATTTTAGAACTATTTTATAGCACTAATGCTTTCATCTGCAAATGGTAAATTATGCCTTTAAGGTGATATTCACGCCTTATTGGAAAACCAAACCGAAGGAAATGCATAGGAAGGTGGGTGAATTACAGAGAAAGATTCAAATGAAAGCTTGATTTTTTTAAATCCTTAATTCCCTTATTGCTTTCAAGGGAAAATCACTCTTTGGTCAAGTTGATTTTAGAAATGAGAGAAAAATAAATCAAACAAAGACAACAAACATTGTTTCATTACAATAAGATAGGAAAATTACGGAATTCTAATTTTTCACAGAACTTTCCAGAAATATACAATTTAATTTCAACAAGATTCACATGGGCAAATTAAACTGGGAGTGATGTAATGATTTCGAAAATCTCTTGTTTTCTTGCGTGCACAAGTCTTCAATCAATATTCACATTTATCACACAAAACAAGAAGGAAATGTAAGCTGTTCAACTGTGATAATAGCTGAGAAGTTCATAGGTGCGCTATCGACAAAGGAATGGTCGTTGTTTCTTTTTTGGAGTGTACGAACATTCGAAGAATTGTTTTCTTTTTAAAGTGATGATATCATTTCTTTGTCACTCATACATTTGTAATTGGGACAATGTTAATCATTTGGAAAACATTCTAAACTCTCATATTCCACAACCTTATTTCACGTCCAATATTGATAAAAACGTCTACCATTTTACCTTCTTTTTTTTCAATTTGTCAAATAGAAAATGGAGAGGAATTTCCCCTTAAGTTGTGAATGGAAGATATAGATGAATACCCGACAGGGAGGGGGGGGGGGGGTACTGTGTGTGCGTGTCCTTTCAATCTCAGTCGACATACCTTGCCTCACATAGCAAGCAATAATCGCAGAGACTTTGTACGCATTTTCATGTAATTCGACTTTTGAAAGGACTCGGTTGACTTATAGGAACGTTTACTGCTCCCGCTTTGTTGTGAAGACGAGGGCAAAGATTGGCTAGTTTACTCCTCCTTCATTGACAAAGGGTGGCTTGAATGGTTTGTTATACATCACATGATGTCGTAGCAGACCCTCTGTCGTCTCAGTCGGAGGTACGAAGCGGGTGAATTGTCGAGGAAAATTTAAAGGGACATTCCAGACGATTTTCATAATTTCACATCATGTAGTACATAAATCAACAACTCCATGTACAGATTTGTGGAATTTATTGTGGTTCTGGAGCAGAGAAACAATACTTTGAAAAACCTTAAACAAATTACACTGAACAAGGATGATGACATAGAAGATTCACATATTTCAGAAATGTAGCAGTGTAATTTCATTACAATACCGCTTGCTTGCGAGTTCACCTGTGTATAATCTATGCATGCCTTCTTTTTTTTGTTCTGCTTCCATGAGCCCCAACTCTTGCATTCTTATGGTGACTCTGTCATGTCATCATCCTTGTTCATTGCAATTGTTCTAAATTTTGAAAATATTCTTATTCGTCATCAGAATTATCACAAATTCTGAAACTCTGTCCTCAGTATAAGTAATTTATAGTTGTTCAAATGTACAAATCTGAAAATCATCCGGAGGTCTCCTTTAAGAGAAAGCTTGACCTGTTTCTTTTTTCAAACCCTTAGTTCCCTCTTGCTTTAAAGGGAGATATGGAAAATCTAGTCAAGGTGACAATGGAAAAACATTTTCAACCAAACAATTACAACAAAGAATGTTTCATTACAATTGGGCAATAAAGTCTTAAGAAAGTTATTGAATTCCCAATTTTCACATGTTTTCCCAGAAATGTATTATCAATCCTATATAGTCACGTCGGCAAATTAAAAAAAGGGGTCGATGTCATATCACCTCGAAAATCTCTTGTTTGTTTGTGCAGAAGTCTTCCACATTAAATATAACTTTTCACATGAAAAAGAAGAAATGGGAGATATATTTACATCAAACAATTCCGCAGAAGTGAAGTTCTAGCAATATGATATCAGAAGAGAAGATCATACTAGGTGTGTTATAAAAAAAAAGAATGCTTTTATGATTTCATTCTTTTAACGAACCTCTCGATTGATGAGTTTTACGATGATGAAATTATTTCCTTGTCACTATGTCTTGTGCATCTAATATATAGGACAGGTATCATTGCTTGGGGGAAATTATGTTAAACTCTGATGAAATGTTAAAAAATCCAAAACCTCGTTCACATTTGATGTTGATAAAACGTCTGTTATTTCACCTTGATTATATAATTTTCTTCTTTCTTTTGTTAAGTAGATCATGGATTGGAGTTTACCTTTAAATCGTGGAAGGGAGCATTGACTGCGAAGCATGCAGGTCTAGACCTATTTGGTTTTATAATTCTGTAGCTAATCTTGGCCATAAATGGGGGACTGCCAAAATAAGTAGAAAAGATAATTCAATGGTTGTGCAATGAGTACGGTGAATAAATGCCTGTGCATGAATCAACTTTCGTTAAGCATACTGAAGCCCCCAGTTATGGTTGATTGAAAAAAAAAAAGCATCCAAACTGAACAGGTCTGTAGACGACTCCGGGTAGCCTATATTGTGTCCTTTATTGTGTGTGTTTTCCCCGCTCTTATGTCGGCACAGCTTTCCTCACATAGCAACAAACGTCCAGACTAAATATAACGTCTTACCATAGAAGCTTCGGCTATTGAATGAATCACTTAACCCTAAAAGGGCCGGGCTTTTTTGGCTATGCTCAGACCGGGGGGGGGGGGGGGGGTGGATTCCGCCCCCCCCCCCCGATCTCGGCCATCGGTGGTGCGATCGCGATGAAATTTTGCATGCGTGAGACCCGCGTCATAATCTACAAGATTGTGTCATAAGATTTTTTGAAACAATCAATTTCTAATTTTAATTAATTAATTATGCAAATTAAGCTCAAGATAATATTTTAGCCTAATTAAAAGCATTGAGAGTCTAATTTTTGATCTGTAAATCTGTTTTAGCATATTCAACAATTGTACATCACAAAAACTTCCAAAACTCATTTCAATTCTTATGTATTTTATTGTTTTAGAATTTCTTATGTATTTCTTTGTTTTTCAACTTTTGTTTTTTTCTTTGTTTTTTCATTGGAAATTGTCACTGACCACTTTTCTACCATAATTAGCACAAAATTAATCAATGAAAGTGATTAATTGTAAATAATCAGGTTTTTATGACTTTCATGACAGAGCACTGTTTTCCATAGGAAATGTACACAAACAGACAAAATCACAAAATTGTGCCCGTTTTGAGGCGACATTCCGTTACGAAAATGGGCGTGGCTTCGCAAAAGAATGGGCGGACGTTGAAAATTTGGTCTCAAAAGTTGCGCAAGACTTGAACGAAGAAAGTCAAGAACCCTCGCGATGAGGCCTTCTCGCGTTACAGAATTATAGCGCGAACGTCGAGGGGGGGGGGGGGTGGATTCCACCCCCCCCCCCCCCCCGGCCCTTTTAGGGTTAAAGGGATGGTACAGTATTGGTGGAGATGAGAATTGATCTTTTAACTTTTTGCGAGATACCAAGAAAACACCTATGATATAGTACAGAACATACCATTTTAAGAGGAATTCAAAGTTTATTTGATGAAAATCGGTGTTTGGAATGACTGAAACATCCAAAAACAAAGTAAAACAAAGCGATCGTAATAAAGTGTGGGTCCCACACTTTATTAGAATCGCTCTTTTTTTGATATTTTAGCCATTTCAAAACCAATTTTCATCAAATAAACATTGAATTCCTCATCGAATTACATGCTCTTTCATATTTTATAAGAAGTTTCTCATTACCTCCCCCCAAAAATGTTAGAAACCTGAAATCAGGTCTCAACCAAAACTGTACCATTCCTTTAACGTGATGAGGAATGCAAACCGATTCAGTAGCCGTGTATAATACGCCAGACGATGTAGTGTGGCAGACCATCTGTTGTCTCTGGCGGATCACGCCTTATTCGAAAACAAAACGCGAAAGGGTGGGAAGGCATGTGATAATTGGACAGAGAAAGATTGGTGTTTTTCCCATCCCTGTGTAGTCCCCTCTTGCTTTAAAGGGAAAACTCCCTGCTCAAGTCAATTTAAAGAGAGACAGAAAATTCTAAATTAATAAACAGACACAACAGAGACTGCTTTATTAGGATCAAATAAACACAGGAAAGTTTTCCAAAAATTGTGATGTTAATCATAGATACGTAAGAAAACTAGATGAAGAGATGTTATAATTTTGAAAGTCTCCTGCTGTCCCCACTTTCCTCAATTCTTCAAAAATAATCGTCTTTTCACTTTAAAAGGAGAAAAATGAGTTGTAAACCCCATGTCCAATGCTTCTAGAGAAGTGAAGTTCTGGCAATTATGATAGCTTGGGAAACAGTCATAGGAATATTATCGATAAGTTGATTGATACATGTATACATAACGAACCTTCCGAAGAGTGAGTTTACTGTGGTGACGAATTTGACATCATTAAAGTTACCTCTTCGCTTGTGCATTTGCACTTGGGACAGTTATTACTCTTTCTGGAGAAACATGTTGAACTGTCGTTTCCACAACATCACTTCTCTTTCAAAATCGCCAAAAAAAAATGTCTGCATGTCACGTGAATTTGCTACTTTTCTTTTATTTTGCTATTAACAAGGCTTGCAGTTTACCTTTAAGTTGTGGAGGGCAAAAATGAATGCTAAGTAGATGACCTCCCCTGGCAAGCCGAACCCGGAGGTGAGCATAATGTGTGCGCTCCTTTCCTTTTAATTAGTCGACATACCTTACCTTATACGTAGCAACAAGCCCCGATATGTTGTACGCATTTGCATGGAATTTGACTTTGGAAAGATCTCATTTGACTAGGAATGTTTAACGTAATCCGCTTTCATTGACCAAGGGGTATATTGAGAGAATACGGTAGTATGAAAAGGAAAGTGTGAAAGCTTTTAACAATAACAACAGCAACAACTTGGCGCGTCATCGAAGAGATCAAATATTATGTAATGCACTTCAACAAACTTCTGCTGTTGAAAGGATTCCGTTGAGAAATGCAAATCTCTTCAGTGCACTTGTCTGATCTGTCAAAGGTGACATTCACGACCTATAAGCCAGTTCGTAATTAGCTCACGTACACCTTGGTACAAATGACCTTTATTTTTTCTCAGTTGGTTAGGCACATCACTCGTTTTCAAAGCAGTATAATGCATAAGCTGCCCAACATAACAATTTATGGAATTCGTGTTCAAACAAAGTATGAACTTGTGTTTAGACCAGGTGACCAGAATAGTCCGTCAGTTGACACTTTAGCAGGCATCTAATTCATTGTTTCGTATTGAATGCAATAACAACCTTTTTCTTTTGATATTGCCAAATACCAGGCTTGCTGTCAGGTGGATGTGCTGGCAAGCACTGTTTAGATAAGGATCACATGAATAATCATCACATTACAGATGCTTATCTCGGTGAATTAATAAACCAAAATGCCCGTTGGTACAAATGACCTTTTTCTGCTCATGCGCAAAGTGGAATTACGAACTGGTCTATTCGAAAACAGAACCTGAGGGAATGAATAGGAATTGAAGGCAGGTGACTTGACGAGGAAGATTCAAAAGATTGGTTTTTCTTTTCATCCCTTATTCCACGCTTGCCTTTAAAGGGAAAGACACTTCGTGGTCAAGTTGATTTGAAGACAGAACATTTTTTTTTTCAAATCAAGCAAACACAACAAAGAATGTTTCAATATAATCAGGCAAATATGAGAAAGTATGGAGTTCTATAATCTCACACGACTTTCCAGAAATGTAATATCAATTAAAGTTACGTGGGTAAATAAGATGAGGGGAAGATATTATGACCTCGAAAATCTCTTATGTGTTTGTGCACAAGTCGGCAAGAAGCATTCTTTTTTTTTTACATGAAAAATATAGGACGTAAGCACTGTAGGGCTAAGCCGTTTGCATCAAATGATTCTAAAGAAGTGAATTTCTAGCAATTATGGTTGGAGATCAGAAATGTACTTTAGACAAAATGAAGATTTTCAATAGATTTTGAACGAACCCTTATCCGAAGAACTAGTTTTTGGCTGATTATACATCATTTCCTTCTCACTAAGCTTGTGCGTTTGCACTTGCGACAGATATTACTGTGTCGAAGAAGGATGTCACACCCTGATGTCCCTCAACCTCATTTCACGTCCGATATCGAGAAAGAAAGGTCTAGATCTATTTGGATGAGTTACTTTTTTTTTTTTTTTTTGGTAAGTAGAACATGGGGTCGAATTTTCCTTTAAGTTCTGGAAGGGAAACTTGAATGCTAAGCATGTTGACGTTCTCCGCCAAGCCGAGCCAGGGGGCAACATACCGTGTTTCATTGTGTGTGATCCTTTCTTTATTAGTCAGTAAAGCTTGCCTTACATAGCAACAAGCGCTGAGATTATGCATGCATTTGCATGTAATTCTATTTTGAAAGGACTATTTGGGTAGGAGTGTTAGCCACACCCACTTTGGATCAGGTGATGAGGGTCAGGTAATTTTACTTCCACCAATGAAGACCAGGGATGTTGTCCCGAGAGCAAGGTGTGGCTATATTTTGCTTCTTTGATTGGCTGTAATAGAGGTGCATGTAGTTTGATTTGAGAAAAAAATATAAAAGGGGGAGAATGACGCCTGGTGCATCAGCGAGGATATACCAGTCTGCCATCGTGTCGCCTGTGAAGGAGCGTGTGAAGAGGTTACGGTTGACCCTACTCTGCTACTCAACGTGAGTAAGTGTCCGTCCCTGCACCTGCATCATCATCGTAAACCGGGCGAAGAAGAACATCCGTGTGGGTGGACATCATCCTCCGGGAGTATAGGGCGGCGGTCTCGTGGGCTTGACCACAACCGCCGATAACTGTAAGTGATGCGTACACGCTGTTTTGGAAAGGACGAAACAATCATTGTTCGGAAGATTACGCTCGACATTTAATATTCTTTCGGCGCAAGCATTTGAACATTTCTTTTTCGTATAGCTAAAACGGGGAGGTTGGAGAGACAACCTCCCTGGCTAAAGGGAGGGCCATGCGTTATGGTAGAATACAATTATGACTGTACTTGGTTAATTAACAACCACTGCATGTCCGTGTAATACATTTTCTATTACAACCATTCAAAATGTAGACAGCTAATGTATTTCTTATTAGGATTGGCAAACCTTAACTATTTTGTATCAACGCCAGGTCAAATTTTGTGGGTTTTGTTTTGTTTTCTATTTCCTGTCGCTAGGTGTTTGGCCAGTGACGGACGGCACCATGCAGATTCCAGTGACTCTAATTCCTGACTCACTCGGCGTGCTGCGGGACTGAAGACGACTGGCGACCACGTTCATCGAATACACTGAGTACGGTATCGGCAACGGTCGTGTTTTTGGCTGTGGTGCGCCAAAGAGAATTGTCTGGTTCTTTAAAAAAAAAAAAAAGTCGCCCAAAATGTTAGATCTCAAGAGCAACAAAATCGCCCATCGCAGTAAAGATTGATTTTGTTTAAAATAAAATTATTAGCTTGGGAACTGATTGTAACTGAACCAGACATCGTTCTTTTTATCATACCACTTAAATCTACCATAGAAAAAAAAATGACCCGGACCGTTGCCGTTACCGCACTCGCTGTACTGCGTTTCCAATAGTGACCATGCAGGAAGATTCACTTAACGTATAACTATTGGATATCGTCTGCTAGAATCTGTTTTGGGCTCTTAATTGGTTTACATTTTTTTTTTTTTTAAGTGGAGAGTGGAATAGTAAACCTCACAAAAGAAAAAATATCAACAAACTGTTCTTTTTTTTGTGTCTTCATTTCCTAGTCATTTATTTAAAGAGTACATGTACCTTGATAAGAAGCTGGTTTTCGTGCAGAGCAAGCAAGAGATGGGGTGCTGTTTTGGGCTCTTGGTTCATTATTTGAGGAGAAGTGTGCTGTGTCAAAGAGGAAAATGTGTGTATATATATTATAAAGTATGTGTACACTCACATAACACATTACAGGGACGTAACAAACACATAACACATTACAGGGACATAACAACAACACATAACAAGTAACAGGGACATTAACATAATAGAACAATCCTTTATTTACACATATGATCGAAGAAAAAAAACTGTTAAAAAAGAGTGGTTGAATGAATGCATTTCTTTGTACTGTCAAATCATCACTACCTTCACTGGTGATAAAAAGACAGTACAAAGAAAAATGCATTCATTCAACCAGTCTTTCTAACAGTTTTTTTTTTTTACACAATTCAAGAATATGTAGAGCCGCAGCTGGCTGTGTGCAGGGGGTGTACGGAGTGCGTAGTGCTGCAGAGCCAGCGGCCAGCTGGCTGTGTGCAGGGGGTGTACGGAGTGCGTAGTGCTGCAGAGCCAGCGGCCAGCTGGCTGTGTGCAGGGGGTGTACGGAGTGCGTAGTGCTGCAGAGCCAGCGGCCAGCTGGCTGTGTGCAGGGGGTGTACGGAGTGCGTAGTGCTGCAGAGCCAGCGGCCAGCTGGCTGTGTGCAGGGGGTGTACGGAGTGCGTAGTGCTGCAGAGCCAGCGGCCAGCTGGCTGTGTGCAGGGGGTGTACGGAGTGCGTAGTGCTGCAGAGCCAGCGGCCAGCTGGCTGTGTGCAGGGGGTGTACGGAGTGCGTAGTGCTGCAGAGCCAGCGGCCAGCTGGCTGTGTGCAGGGGGTGTACGGAGTGCGTAGTGCTGCAGAGCCAGCGGCCAGCTGGCTGTGTGCAGGGGGTGTACGGAGTGCGTAGTGCTGCAGAGCCAGCGGCCAGCTGGCTGTGTGCAGGGGGTGTACGGAGTGCGTAGTGCTGCAGAGCCAGCGGCCAGCTGGCTGTGTGCAGGGGGTGTACGGAGTGCGTAGTGCTGCAGAGCCAGCGGCCAGCTGGCTGTGTGCAGGGGGTGTACGGAGTGCGTAGTGCTGCAGAGCCAGCGGCCAGCTGGCTGTGTGCAGGGGGTGTACGGAGTGCGTAGTGCTGCAGAGCCAGCGGCCAGCTGGCTGTGTGCAGGGGGTGTACGGAGTGCGTAGTGCTGCAGAGCCAGCGGCCAGCTGGCTGTGTGCAGGGGGTGTACGGAGTGCGTAGTGCTGCAGAGCCAGCGGCCAGCTGGCTGTGTGCAGGGGGTGTACGGAGTGCGTAGTGCTGCAGAGCCAGCGGCCAGCTGGCTGTGTGCAGGGGGTGTACGGAGTGCGTAGTGCTGCAGAGCCAGCGGCCAGCTGGCTGTGTGCAGGGGGTGTACGGAGTGCGTAGTGCTGCAGAGCCAGCGGCCAGCTGGCTGTGTGCAGGGGGTGTACGGAGTGCGTAGTGCTGCAGAGCCAGCGGCCAGCTGGCTGTGTGCAGGGGGTGTACGGAGTGCGTAGTGCTGCAGAGCCAGCGGCCAGCTGGCTGTGTGCAGGGGGTGTACGGAGTGCGTAGTGCTGCAGAGCCAGCGGCCAGCTGGCTGTGTGCAGGGGGTGTACGGAGTGCGTAGTGCTGCAGAGCCAGCGGCCAGCTGGCTGTGTGCAGGGGGTGTACGGAGTGCGTAGTGCTGCAGAGCCAGCGGCCAGCTGGCTGTGTGCAGGGGGTGTACGGAGTGCGTAGTGCTGCAGAGCCAGCGGCCAGCTGGCTGTGTGCAGGGGGTGTACGGAGTGCGTAGTGCTGCAGAGCCAGCGGCCAGCTGGCTGTGTGCAGGGGGTGTACGGAGTGCGTAGTGCTGCAGAGCCAGCGGCCAGCTGGCTGTGTGCAGGGGGTGTACGGAGTGCGTAGTGCTGCAGAGCCAGCGGCCAGCTGGCTGTGTGCAGGGGGTGTACGGAGTGCGTAGTGCTGCAGAGCCAGCGGCCAGCTGGCTGTGTGCAGGGGGTGTACGGAGTGCGTAGTGCTGCAGAGCCAGCGGCCAGCTGGCTGTGTGCAGGGGGTGTACGGAGTGCGTAGTGCTGCAGAGCCAGCGGCCAGCTGGCTGTGTGCAGGGGGTGTACGGAGTGCGTAGTGCTGCAGAGCCAGCGGCCAGCTGGCTGTGTGCAGGGGGTGTACGGAGTGCGTAGTGCTGCAGAGCCAGCGGCCAGCTGGCTGTGTGCAGGGGGTGTACGGAGTGCGTAGTGCTGCAGAGCCAGCGGCCAGCTGGCTGTGTGCAGGGGGTGTACGGAGTGCGTAGTGCTGCAGAGCCAGCGGCCAGCTGGCTGTGTGCAGGGGGTGTACGGAGTGCGTAGTGCTGCAGAGCCAGCGGCCAGCTGGCTGTGTGCAGGGGGTGTACGGAGTGCGTAGTGCTGCAGAGCCAGCGGCCAGCTGGCTGTGTGCAGGGGGTGTACGGAGTGCGTAGTGCTGCAGAGCCAGCGGCCAGCTGGCTGTGTGCAGGGGGTGTACGGAGTGCGTAGTGCTGCAGAGCCAGCGGCCAGCTGGCTGTGTGCAGGGGGTGTACGGAGTGCGTAGTGCTGCAGAGCCAGCGGCCAGCTGGCTGTGTGCAGGGGGTGTACGGAGTGCGTAGTGCTGCAGAGCCAGCGGCCAGCTGGCTGTGTGCAGGGGGTGTACGGAGTGCGTAGTGCTGCAGAGCCAGCGGCCAGCTGGCTGTGTGCAGGGGGTGTACGGAGTGCGTAGTGCTGCAGAGCCAGCGGCCAGCTGGCTGTGTGCAGGGGGTGTACGGAGTGCGTAGTGCTGCAGAGCCAGCGGCCAGCTGGCTGTGTGCAGGGGGTGTACGGAGTGCGTAGTGCTGCAGAGCCAGCGGCCAGCTGGCTGTGTGCAGGGGGTGTACGGAGTGCGTAGTGCTGCAGAGCCAGCGGCCAGCTGGCTGTGTGCAGGGGGTGTACGGAGTGCGTAGTGCTGCAGAGCCAGCGGCCAGCTGGCTGTGTGCAGGGGGTGTACGGAGTGCGTAGTGCTGCAGAGCCAGCGGCCAGCTGGCTGTGTGCAGGGGGTGTACGGAGTGCGTAGTGCTGCAGAGCCAGCGGCCAGCTGGCTGTGTGCAGGGGGTGTACGGAGTGCGTAGTGCTGCAGAGCCAGCGGCCAGCTGGCTGTGTGCAGGGGGTGTACGGAGTGCGTAGTGCTGCAGAGCCAGCGGCCAGCTGGCTGTGTGCAGGGGGTGTACGGAGTGCGTAGTGCTGCAGAGCCAGCGGCCAGCTGGCTGTGTGCAGGGGGTGTACGGAGTGCGTAGTGCTGCAGAGCCAGCGGCCAGCTGGCTGTGTGCAGGGGGTGTACGGAGTGCGTAGTGCTGCAGAGCCAGCGGCCAGCTGGCTGTGTGCAGGGGGTGTACGGAGTGCGTAGTGCTGCAGAGCCAGCGGCCAGCTGGCTGTGTGCAGGGGGTGTACGGAGTGCGTAGTGCTGCAGAGCCAGCGGCCAGCTGGCTGTGTGCAGGGGGTGTACGGAGTGCGTAGTGCTGCAGAGCCAGCGGCCAGCTGGCTGTGTGCAGGGGGTGTACGGAGTGCGTAGTGCTGCAGAGCCAGCGGCCAGCTGGCTGTGTGCAGGGGGTGTACGGAGTGCGTAGTGCTGCAGAGCCAGCGGCCAGCTGGCTGTGTGCAGGGGGTGTACGGAGTGCGTAGTGCTGCAGAGCCAGCGGCCAGCTGGCTGTGTGCAGGGGGTGTACGGAGTGCGTAGTGCTGCAGAGCCAGCGGCCAGCTGGCTGTGTGCAGGGGGTGTACGGAGTGCGTAGTGCTGCAGAGCCAGCGGCCAGCTGGCTGTGTGCAGGGGGTGTACGGAGTGCGTAGTGCTGCAGAGCCAGCGGCCAGCTGGCTGTGTGCAGGGGGTGTACGGAGTGCGTAGTGCTGCAGAGCCAGCGGCCAGCTGGCTGTGTGCAGGGGGTGTACGGAGTGCGTAGTGCTGCAGAGCCAGCGGCCAGCTGGCTGTGTGCAGGGGGTGTACGGAGTGCGTAGTGCTGCAGAGCCAGCGGCCAGCTGGCTGTGTGCAGGGGGTGTACGGAGTGCGTAGTGCTGCAGAGCCAGCGGCCAGCTGGCTGTGTGCAGGGGGTGTACGGAGTGCGTAGTGCTGCAGAGCCAGCGGCCAGCTGGCTGTGTGCAGGGGGTGTACGGAGTGCGTAGTGCTGCAGAGCCAGCGGCCAGCTGGCTGTGTGCAGGGGGTGTACGGAGTGCGTAGTGCTGCAGAGCCAGCGGCCAGCTGGCTGTGTGCAGGGGGTGTACGGAGTGCGTAGTGCTGCAGAGCCAGCGGCCAGCTGGCTGTGTGCAGGGGGTGTACGGAGTGCGTAGTGCTGCAGAGCCAGCGGCCAGCTGGCTGTGTGCAGGGGGTGTACGGAGTGCGTAGTGCTGCAGAGCCAGCGGCCAGCTGGCTGTGTGCAGGGGGTGTACGGAGTGCGTAGTGCTGCAGAGCCAGCGGCCAGCTGGCTGTGTGCAGGGGGTGTACGGAGTGCGTAGTGCTGCAGAGCCAGCGGCCAGCTGGCTGTGTGCAGGGGGTGTACGGAGTGCGTAGTGCTGCAGAGCCAGCGGCCAGCTGGCTGTGTGCAGGGGGTGTACGGAGTGCGTAGTGCTGCAGAGCCAGCGGCCAGCTGGCTGTGTGCAGGGGGTGTACGGAGTGCGTAGTGCTGCAGAGCCAGCGGCCAGCTGGCTGTGTGCAGGGGGTGTACGGAGTGCGTAGTGCTGCAGAGCCAGCGGCCAGCTGGCTGTGTGCAGGGGGTGTACGGAGTGCGTAGTGCTGCAGAGCCAGCGGCCAGCTGGCTGTGTGCAGGGGGTGTACGGAGTGCGTAGTGCTGCAGAGCCAGCGGCCAGCTGGCTGTGTGCAGGGGGTGTACGGAGTGCGTAGTGCTGCAGAGCCAGCGGCCAGCTGGCTGTGTGCAGGGGGTGTACGGAGTGCGTAGTGCTGCAGAGCCAGCGGCCAGCTGGCTGTGTGCAGGGGGTGTACGGAGTGCGTAGTGCTGCAGAGCCAGCGGCCAGCTGGCTGTGTGCAGGGGGTGTACGGAGTGCGTAGTGCTGCAGAGCCAGCGGCCAGCTGGCTGTGTGCAGGGGGTGTACGGAGTGCGTAGTGCTGCAGAGCCAGCGGCCAGCTGGCTGTGTGCAGGGGGTGTACGGAGTGCGTAGTGCTGCAGAGCCAGCGGCCAGCTGGCTGTGTGCAGGGGGTGTACGGAGTGCGTAGTGCTGCAGAGCCAGCGGCCAGCTGGCTGTGTGCAGGGGGTGTACGGAGTGCGTAGTGCTGCAGAGCCAGCGGCCAGCTGGCTGTGTGCAGGGGGTGTACGGAGTGCGTAGTGCTGCAGAGCCAGCGGCCAGCTGGCTGTGTGCAGGGGGTGTACGGAGTGCGTAGTGCTGCAGAGCCAGCGGCCAGCTGGCTGTGTGCAGGGGGTGTACGGAGTGCGTAGTGCTGCAGAGCCAGCGGCCAGCTGGCTGTGTGCAGGGGGTGTACGGAGTGCGTAGTGCTGCAGAGCCAGCGGCCAGCTGGCTGTGTGCAGGGGGTGTACGGAGTGCGTAGTGCTGCAGAGCCAGCGGCCAGCTGGCTGTGTTCTGTCCATAGAGAGCTTTAGCCAACAAAATGTGATTCTTTGTGGTACAAGTCAGAGTCTGAAGGGTAATTGTTAAGAGATTAGAAAGGAAGCAAGTTATGTTCATGAAATTTGAATACACGCATATATCCTTTAGAGATTTGGTGAAAGTTAATTATTTATTATCATTATTGGTTTTGCATTTGTTCACAATTCCCTATATAGTGTATCTATTTCTGTATATATTTTGATAATTAAAGAACTCGTATTAAGATTGAATAATTCTAAGTATTTGTATGTAGAAGTTTAAATAGATACATGTTTATGTCATTATTTGTCCTTATATCAACTGAAGTGCAATAATGTGCTCACATCTTTATTTTCATTATGTTTGAATTGTCTATTTTTACTCTTACCCAGATACATACAGTTTCTTTCTCTTTCTTTCCTTCCTTTTCCCCCCTTCTCACTCCTCTTCTTCTTCTCCGTTATACTTACATTTCTCCTGCTTTCCCTCTGTGCCTCCCTTTTCTCCTCCCCAAGCCTCTATTAGTATCTCCTCTCTCCACGTCACTCTGTTCCTGTCTCAGCCTCACACTTCATGTAGCATTCTGTATCTCTCTCTGTATCTCTGTATCTCTCTCCTCCTTCCACGCCTCCTCTCTCTTCTTAACCTTTTTATTACCTGAAATAGTTGTGATATGTCAATAATGGAGGATATAAGGTACATATATGTAAACCGGGTTTAATTTTCTTTTCACTCAACTCAACCTTTGTTGTAATGTGATTTATATACTTAATGTATTGCCACTATTGATGTACTGATGTTTGTTGTTGTTGTTGTTGTCGTCGTCTTAATGAATTATATTTCTTTGTGTCTTGTATGTAATTTATTTTGTCTCACTGTATTTTTATCGATGTAAATCAGACCAATTCAGCCATTCGGCTGTGAAGTTTGATGATCAATAAACAATCTCTTATTCATTCATTCATTCATTCAAAAATTCGTAAGTTAATATAATTCATTTTTCCCAACATTTGTTGATTTGTTCTGAATGTTTATTAGTTCTTAAATGAAATAACGCTCGTTATTCCGACGGTTCGTCAATCAGGAAATGGAAAATGAAATTGTTTACTAACGGACTTTTTTTTTTATATTTTCAACCTCTGTTTTATTTTGAACAAATTTCCATTAAAAAAAAAACGAGAAAATATTCATCTTCTCCGTTATTACATATGGACAGAATGATGTTTTGCTCCTGAGTGTCACCAAACCGTAGGCTGGTTCTACGGGGTTTACTTGTGCATTCACAATTATATTTATGCATTTCCCGCGACCCAACCATGCATGAGCTATTCTTTTCAAGATGTCGTGACCCCTGTAAACATGTATGTATAGGGCCATCTTAATGCAATGAATACTCTTAGTCGTACCAATGGGGTATCATGTTTTTAAAAAATGGTTTCATTCATACCCACGGTTAGATTAATAGAAGTCTGAAGTTACATCTAGAAGCCACTCTTTTTATTGGTTACGGCTATCAAATTTGAAATGTATAAAAGATTACTGGAATTACTTTATGTAGACCAGATGGCTACTAGCACATAAGAATGGAATAGAATAGGATAGAAAGTTAAAGAAAGCAGAAGCATTGCAGTTGTTTTCAAAGTCACCCTGTGACGTCAATATGAATCAGTCTTTTCCCCTTCTTGGAGTCGATGAAACCCTTTATTTTGCTTCCAGCTAGAGTTCTTTTTTGTCACTTTTCCTCTCCCAAGAAAAGTTATTGGTCTTAGGAATTTATGCGTTTGACATTGGCTACTTTCTCCAGCTAGTGGTCAGTCCCCTGCACTCTCCATCCCCAAAGCCCCAATCCAAATTACGCCGGGAATGACGTGTTTTTGCCCTCTGATCCCTAAACATTAATGACCCTCTGGGCTAGAAGGTCGTTCTCCAGCCAGAATTTCTCACTTTTATTTTAATGTACTTTAGTGGAGTGGGTCAGACAGGAAATCCAATGACAAATTCAGGGACAACGACTCAGAACAACGATGACGGTGACGTTGGACGTCATAAGGACTCTGGCATTCATTTGGTTTATCGTTTTGCTATCCAAGAAACAATAAAGTCTTGACCAGTGGTTACAGAGAAGAAGGAAATAAAGAAACTAAAAGACAGTGGGCGAGTTAATCGGAAATTGAGATGAATCAGAGAAAATGGAGTTTCATAGAAACAAATGGGAGGAGCTAATGAAACATTTGACCAATAAGAAATTAAATTCTAGTAAAGATCACACCCCAAAATAAGATTTAGCCAATGAAATATTTTAGGGAAAGGATTCCAATAGTAAATTTGTTATAAAAGACCATGTTTAAGCAAAGATTATTAGAGGGGAAACAGAACAGAGGAGCTATGTGATAAGAGAGACCGGAAGATAGAGAAGGTCAAGAATAGTTGGAGACCACATAGATAGAGTCAGGAGATCCCCTTCCTTGTACATCATGCTCCCCTCCATATTAATCAACTAAACTCTATCGACGCTGTGAATGTGACGAGGATCTTGGTTGAACTGCCCAAGAGTTAACGAGTTAACTGGTGAACAACATCACGACAAGTTGAGAAACTGTACACCACGACAAGACAAAATTTTGGTTTACACCAATCTGGGGTGTAACGAACTCCAAATAGTCGACTGGTGTCATCGGAAATGTTGAATCGCCCTGTCAGACTGATATAAGGTAGACGGTGATGGTGACGAAGTGTTTCATGAGGTCGTGACAGCAGACTGCTCAACGGACGCAGGCGAGAACCTCATCCCGCGTCCATGCCGACGTCGAGATAAGTGGCCACACCCATCAACATCATATATCCCTACTAACAAAACCCCTCCCCTTCCCTTAAGTAAAGGTCTCCAAAGGTGTAGAATTAAGTGTGAGTGATGTGTTCCGTTGTGTAGTAAGAAAAGAAATTTGCTTGTGTAATCTTGTCTCTGTTTCAGACCTACGAGAAGGCAGGTCGGTGAATAAATATGCTGTTAGCAGCATTGACATTATCCATGTAAATTTTAGTATTCTCCCGCATTTTATATTTGCTGTTGTGAATCAATATTTAGTCTCTTTCTAACTTTTGGAAATTTGATGATGATTGGTGTCTATGCGATTGCCTAATCCCCGACCAGTACAGAGAGAAGCTAACTGACCAGACCAACATTTATCCGCCTCTGTACAACATTGGTCGCCCCTTGAGAGATTTGGGGGTTAGATTTATATTTACAACTGTCAAGTACATTGCAGCCCTATGCCTAACAACTAACGGTCGATCCTACTGGGTTTGTGCACTGACATTGCACAACTGACTCATTGCATAACAAATTCAATCTCATTCTTTTTTCGTCTTGTTTTGGAAGCCTCCTGTTACGGATGACGTAATACACGTGTTTTAAAACTGAACAGATCTATACTTTCCAAAAGGTGTTTTAAATGTGTGTTCGTTTTTGCGTGTTTAGTATGTGATGTCAACGTGCACCATGTTCAGCTTATGACGCAGCACCAAATACAAGGAGGGGTCCAGGGAATATGACCTTTTTTTCCATTCGACCAATGTGTGAGGTAAGAAACGTATTCTCAAGGAGCTTGGAAGCTCCTTGGTATTCTCGAGCGTTCCTTGTAATGCAGTCTCTGAAGGCGGAAATGGGGATTTCATGATATGCCGCGGCATTTTTTTTTTTTTATTTCTAAGAGCGCCGTTATCTTTGGTCCAGCCGCGGGGGGGGCGGGGGGGGGGGCTGTTAATGGTTGGTTTTGTCAAGGATCAATGCCCCTCCCTAACCCCCTCCTTTCCCATTCAACGGTGAGAATCCCATAGCAGAACGCTAGAAAGCCCGGAGTCTTTAGAGTGTTTTTTTTTTCGATGTTTCTTTCCCCGTTTTCGTGCGTTTTTGTGTGTTAAAAAAATGTGTGTGTGTGTGTGTTTGTATGTTTGTGGGGATGCACCCCCCCCCCCCCATTCGACGACTCTTCTACAGTACAAGCTAGGTCCATTACGTAATCTTCGTGATACAGAAAGGAGGGCGTGCGGCCATTTTACTCATACAAGAGGCGCTATTCAAATTTCATGGAAATATTTATGATAAGGGTTGATCATGCTGGGGACATGACAGCATGCTCGAGGCTAGCCCGACTAGCAATGTATAGCTAATGCATGTAAACTGCATTGTAAGTATTGAAATATACCGGATTTGAACAGGTGGGTTAGAAAAAAACAAAAAAAAAATGTTTACTTCTCACAGGAGCAATATCCAAAAGTTTGCACACTATTGTACATTCGTGGGAACTGGTAACTGGCTTGGTTCAAACAATTTCATTTTCTGCAACAAGTAGTAAACAAAGAACAATCAGAGCGGCCCATTTTCCCCGATGGCATCCTCACATTTCCTTTTGTTATGCCTCCGCCACGGAGTGGTGCCGGAGGCATTATGTTTTCAGTTTGTCCGTCCGTCCGTCCGTCCGTCCGTCCTTCCGTCCGTCCGTAATGAATTTTGTGGACAAGGTAACTATCAAAACCTGTTGAGGTATCCGAATGAAACTTGGCATGTATGTATATTAGGGGGTGAAGTTGTGCCTATCAACTTTTGGGTGCACATGCTCAAGGTCAAAGGTCAAAAAGGTCAAGGTCAAATACATACAATTTCACTATTTCCACCATATCTATTGAATGCCTGAAGATATTTTCTTGAAACTTAGTGTATACATGTATTACCCAATTAAGATTCTCTGGTGAAAGTTTGGGTCATGAGGTCAAAGGTCAAAGGTCAAAAGGTCAGGGACAAATACATAAAATTTCACTATTTCCACCATATCTATTGAATGCCTGAAGATATTTCTTGAAACTTAGTGTATACATGTATTACCCAATTAAAATTCTCTGGTGAAAGTTTGGGTCATGAGGTCAAAGGTCAAAGGTCAAAAGATCAGGGTCAAATACATAAAATTTCACTATTTCCACCATATCTATTGAATGCCTGAAGATATTTTCTTGAAACTTTGTGTATACATGTATTACCCAAATAAGATTCTCTGGTGAAAGTTTGGGTCATGAGGTCAAAGGTCAAAAGGTCAAGTAAAAATATTAAAACTTTTTTTTTCTCCATACCTTTGAAAATTGTTCAAGGTATCTTCATGGAACATAGTATATACATATACTGACTGGACGTGATTATCTAGAGAATGTAAGGTTCATGGGGTCAAAGGTCAGGGGTCAAAGGTCAAGTGCAACACTTCAAAATGTTACTATTTCCCCCCTATCATGCAATGCCAGCAGGGTTATTTTTTTTTTTTACACTTGGTGTATGCATACATGTGTAACCTAATAGAAATTCTCTGGAAAGTTTTTTTTTTCTTCTTTTTTTGCCTCAAAGGTCAAAAGGTCAAAGATCAAGTGAAAGTGCTGAACTAACTTTTTCCTCCATATCTCGGAAGTGGCTCAAGTTATCTTGAAACGTAGTACATATTATGCATGTTCTACCTGAAAGTGATTATCTTATGAATTTTAGGGTCAAGGGCCTGATGAAAATGGTAACAATTTACTATTCAATTCAGAAATTGCACTTTTTCTCCACACCTGTACCTTGAAAATTACTCAATGCCTAAATGTATGAATGGGTCAAAGTCAAGTTAAAGTCCTTAAATCCCTAGATACATGCTCTCCTATTCATCCAATTAAACCTAGGTCAAGGAAGGTGAACATTCAACACATTTGTGACAAACTTGTCATTTCAATATTTTGCCAATTTTGTGACAATGTAATCACACATTGTCCACATGTACTATCTAGACCTATTGGGAAAATCATGAATTATCATGGCGGAGGCATACCAGTCGCCAAAGCGACATTTCTAGTTTCGTTTTGTTTTACAAGGTTAGGGGCGATGTAAGAGATATTAGCAGTCATTATTATTTTTTGTTCACACATTGCAGTTCATCGGTAACTTCAGCTTTCATTTAGTATTAAAGAATAATGATCAAACCAACATGTAAAAGCTTTCACTCATGGCATAAATAATGTGTATGTGTGTGTGTGTGTGTGTGTGTGTTTGTCACTGTCAAAGACTGTGTATTATATGCATATATGCAACACGGAGGAGCACGACAAGTGTTACAGGCCTAATATTAACATCATCATTACTACTATTATTGTCATCACTGTCATTACATATCCGTATGATGTATATAGGCTTATAAATGTGAATCGTTTAGTATCCAGAAACAGTAGAACACATAGGCCTATGATAAAGGGAAGTTTATGAAAATCGCTCAAAAATCTGTCAAAATTTATGAATTTGTAAATCCTTGTAAAAATGTGTGTGTATAGGGATTAGATGGGATGGAGGTAAAAGGATCTACCCAATCTCCACGGGATGTGCTCATTCAAAGAAAACAAGAATCTATTTTACACTAAACAAGTTATCAGCAGCTTTCAAACAGTTTCTTGGTAACGACAAAGTATCTAAAATAATAGCCTCACATCTCATATTAGGCTCCATGCATAATGAGGGTGTTTTTTGTCACTCTCATGGACCGAAATGAAATAGATGGGTTTTATACAAAAACCAAAAGTAAGAAGAGTTAAGGAGTAGATGTGTGCTCCCTTATATGCATTCCCGGGATGTGCCAATGCTAAGAATGCATTTATAATGTGCATACTCTGTCAAGCTGATGTACATCGTACGTTGGTCTGGAGTTTAATAATTAGGTTATGATGAAGCAATATCATCATTATTATTATAATTGTTATTGTTATTATTATCGATATCATTATCATTATTAGTGGTAGCAGGGAGGCGTTAGAGAAAGAGAAGAAGAAGAAATAAGAAACTCTTCTTCGTATATATACCCATGCTCCTAGCCCGACCAGACGCCGACGTGCGAAGCGACACTGTCTTCACGGTGTACAGCAACAGGGCTGTGTATAGTTACGTGCCGCCGAGAAGTTATGCGCTCTCGCGACAAAAGACGGCACTCCTGTTTAAAGGGACTGTACAGTACTGGTTGAGGTGAGGATTCAGGTTTATAACATTCCTAAGTGAGATAATGAGAAACCTCTTATGAAATGTGAAAGAGCATGTAACTTTATGAAGGATTCAACGTTTATTTGATGAAAATTGGTTTTCAAATAGCTGAGATAATAATATGAAAAAAGTGAAAATAATAAGAGGCGGCAGGCCACGTCTTTTATCAGGATCTCTTTGTTTCACCTTGTTTTTGGATATCTCAGGCATTTCAAAGCCGATTTTCATCAAATAAACTTTTGATACCCCCTAGAATATTGCATTCCCTTTGACATCACATTGAGTGGTTTCTGAAAATCTCGAAAAACGTTAAAAGCTAAATCCTCACCTCAACCGCAGAATTGTACAGTCCCTTTAAGTATGCATTATTCTTAGAATACAACATACCTCGCCGGCTGCACTTCGCTGTCCCCTTCACTATTTTCGGCAGGAATTTGTTTTCAGTATGCAAAGAATATAGGACACGCGAAGAAAATTGTTAAAAATTGTTTTTCTTTAATTTTAAAATGCTACTAAACAGCAGAAACACGCATTAGCCAATATAACACGATTTGTGCACGAAATGTTCGCAAGATGGTTACTTGTTAACTTTCTTTTATCAAAGATATCAATACTTCTTTTTCAGTTCAGGGTATTAATAACAAAGAAATTCTAAGAAAACTTTAAAGTAGCTGTTCCGTACAAGATTACCACTAAGCCCCATGCAGGATTTCAACACTCCCTCTGAAATACAGCCTTAAAGGGTGTGTACAGTTCTGGTCATGGTGAGGATTTAGATTTTAACGTTTTGCGAGATATTCAGAAACCACTCTATCAGATGTCAAAGAACATGCAGTTCTAAGGGGTATCAAAAGTTTATTCGATGAAAATCGGTTTTAAAATGGCCGAGATATCCAAAAATAAGGTGAAACAAAGAGATCCTAATAAAGTTGTGGCATGTCGCCTTTTATTATTAGCACTTTTTTGGATATCTCGGCCATTTGAAAACCAATTTTCATCAAATAAACGATGAATCCTTCTTAAATTTACATGCTCTTTCATATTTCATAAGAGGTTTTTCATTATCTCACTTAGGAATGTTCAAAAATATGAATCCCCACCTCAACCAGTACTCTACAGTCCCTTTAACATTGCAAAAATCACGAACGTTTTCTTTGGCCTCCATATCCAGGCTCTATGGAAGAGCAGCTTGGCGCATGGAACACCAAAGCCAGTGAAATGCTAGACATTCAGTTGGCATGCTTAGAACCTAAGCGTATATGGGTAAAGTTTAGATTCCACTCCTTCCCTAACACCTCGGTAGCCGGGAGGTGTTAAAGAAGAAGAAACAAGAATCTCTCCTTTGTACTCATGCTCCGTGCTGCCGAGAAGTTATGCGCTCTATCGCAGGTGTTAATAGATTGCTTTGATACAAAAGACAACACTTATGTTTAGGTATGAACATGCCTAAAATAACACATTCCTAGCCAGCAGCAATGCGCTGTCCCTTCATTTTTTTTTTCGACAGCAATTGCTTTGTGTGCAAAGAATATAGGACACGACAAGAAAATTAGTAAAAATTGCACTTCTTTAACTGTAAATTGCTAGTAAACACGCAGACAAACGCACTAGTCAATACTTGATTTGAAAGATTTAACATTCAAGTGCAAAACCTGGTAAAGAACACGCACATTGTGCGCAAGACGGTCAGGGACGGTTATCTGCCAGTCCGGGGTGTTAATTACAAGGAGATTTGAAGAAAATTTAAAGTAGTTGTTCCGTACAAGATTACCATCAAGTTCCAGACGGGAGTTCACCTCTTCCTCTACATACAGCTTAAAATTGTTTAAATCAAGGACCATTTTTTTTTTTGTCTCTATATCCAAACTCTGTGGAAGAGCGGTTTGGCGCATGGAATATCAAAGCCAGTGGAATGCTAAGCATCAAATTGTCATGCTATAGAACCTACGCAAAATCTGCACAAATTGCGAAGAGATTTCATCCTTTCTCTGACACCTCCCTGAGTATATAGTAGGTACTAGGTGTTACAAAAAAAAAAACATTTCCCACTTTTGATCCTTTTATTGTTCAAAAACTATATATCAGATAACAATAACATTAATATGAGCAATAGCTGAATAGCGTACAATTTTGTTGGAGGCAATTTTAAAATGACAGCATAATTCATTTTCATTTAATGAAGCATTAATTTTTCAGCTAGGTTTCAGATTTTGCTCTATTTTCAACCCTCTGTACAAAACTTTAACTTTACACAGATGTCAATTGGTGTGTATGGGAGTATGTAGTTGACACCCAGACAATGGTCCTGAGGCATACCCCTACCCTTTTTGATAGTGATCCCAGGTTGCGGATTTTGTGTCAGTACAGTGATCTCATGCCGGTTCTTAGTTGTTTTTGTTGTTGCTGTTATCATTACTATTATTGTTATTGTTGTTTTCAATCATCATCATCATTAATGTGAACAGCACAACAAAAAAGTACATTCTACAATATGTTGGCATCGTAGGAATCAGTCAAAAATTTTGCAAAACGACAACTGCCTGTAATATGCAACGCCTCCACAGTTTTGTGGGGTAAACGCGCTATACGGGGGCACGCAGAGCGAGTCGCCTTGTTTAAAGGCTAGCCCCATGCCCGCACGCACGATCATACGACCAATTCCCCTGTGTCTTGGCCATCCATTCCAACGACCCTCGGCCTCGTCGACTCTTCTTTTATTTGCGAGCGGTGAAAATACACCAGGGTCAGGATAGGGAGGTGGTGGAAGCATCTAGGCCTAGCAATAGCATATTCATAGCTCGGTCATTACCAAGCAAGTGGCACCGTTGTGGCTGTAATCATACGACGAAAATAGGTGTTTTTACTCGTCAGCATGCAGCATTGATTTGACAGTGGACTGAAGTTTCGTCATGGTCATTTAGAGAACAACGCCTCACTCATAATTAATATCCATCCATGGCATAACCTGTTTGTACCGTTCAGGAGATTGACGTCTCTACTTTGATCCTTGACGTGCCAATTCTACGTAATTTACATGTCGGATGCTATACGACTGACAACAGGATGAAAAACTTTAAATTGTGGGTTCATCAAAAGGCTTTTAGCGGTAAGTACGGCAGCCGTAGAATCTAATTACTTAAAAAGCAATGAAAAGGGTTTATTCCAGTCAATTTATGTATCACACGCGCACGTTCATAAGTTTCTGAAGTGTTTCTGTTTGCCACTCGGTTTAACGTTAGATCTCATTTCGGAAGACGTGGTTCTGGAGATGTGCACTTGCACTTTACAGTAAATTTATACAGTCACTAGGCCTAGATATCTACAGTGTCAGTGATACAGTCAGTAGGCCGTAGGGTAGCAGTCACGTGTGTTTAGTCCCTGGACCCTGGGATCTAGAATACCCAGGCCATCTAACAAAACATGTCTAACGTTACCGGTTATACTCTAACAAACTTTGTTAACTTAGCTAAGCTAGCTAGTCTAGATAGGGAGGTGTGGATCTGGATCTGGATGATTGATAGTTTTCTATTGTTTGTATCGAAATTTTGTTTATCGAACAACAGGTTCTAATTCCTATGACTAGGACCCTATATAAAAAAAAAAAAAAAACTTAGTGCTGATAATTTTGTGACCTGGATTTTTATTTCGTTGTAACGTTAATCGGAATTTCGATATAACCGTGTTCGTTATAACACTAAGACAGGAGTGCACTCACCTGTATCACTCAGCATTGACCGACAAGTAGATCTAACCTTAGACATAGAGTTCTACTTCTAACGTTATGTCTAATTCCGCGAAAAACTTCTCATTTATAATATAGGAATGACATTTGCTGGGTCAGTTTTTTGCTTCAAGAAGCGAAAAACTGACCCAGCACATGTCATTACTATAAAGGGAGATGTCATTACTACAAATGAGAAGTTTTTCGCGGAATTAGACATAGGCCTACTTGTCGGTCAACACTCAGCACTGTGACAGTGGCAGGTGTGATGAGATGTGCCACTAGGAATAAGATTTGGAATATAGAGTATCTACCAAGGAGGTATATACCTCCTTGGTATCTACTAAGTATCTAGATCTAGACTATATAGAACCTATATAGTCACAACGGAGGTAGGCCCTATATATCAAATTATGAATCTGTTTTACAATCTAGATCTTCCAAGGTTAGAGAACAGCTCCCAATGAGGTACCGGTAATGGAAAAAGTTCCTTTTGTACCCCCCCCCCCCCAACCCGTATTGGTAATGTCAATTTCCATGAAGTCACCATTAAAAATAGCAGGTAAAACTGATAATTCATCCTTTTATTCTTTCGTCATGTGACAATGACAGTTCTCACCTTTCTCTTCCATGCAGTTTGTGATGGAAGCAACTCATAATTTTTTTTGGAAGACCATGTTTTTGGTACCGGTACCTTCAATCTAGTGACCCTACGAGAGTATGTGCAGCGCTCTATCATCTTTGGTTCTGCCGTTTGAGTCGCCAGTGTACAAATTGCAGTTATACTGTAGATTGCAGTTAATGCATCTGCATCAGACCTGCAAGGCTATGCAACACAAAGAGAGCTCAGCGATCGCTTTGCGATCACTTTGAGTTTCGATGTTGACATCATTTTTTGTCACCTCAAACTCATTAAATGTAATCTTCATTAATGACACTACATAGCCCTATGTTATCGATATTGACATATATACATTTCACAACTTACCAAAAATAAAGATTATATGCAGCATGTGCGAACGGTACATCTGATAATCGGGATTTCACACAATCAGGAATGCATTTTCAAAGGTCAGTGACCTTTACTCACACCGTTGACCGTGCATAATGTGCATTTCCTGAGTGGTCAACGCGCCATTTTGAATTCTGCAACGATGAACCCAGACGGTCGGGGATTGTGCTAGAAAGTGCCATTTTTTTTTTTGTTCAATGGATTATCGTGAGGGCTCTCTATGGACGTATTTACCTTCTGTAATGTAATATAAGCATGCACTTTACGTGAGTAACGTACAAATGTCTATAAGTAATGTATAAATTGTTATAAGTTTTGTAGTTGTGTTGTGGTTTCCCACTTTGATGGCGAGGCCCGGGGCTACATTCACCAGTACTCTCATCGGGTGGCCATTGGACAGTCATGTTGCCACTGTTGAGCTGCCACCCTTTTTTCCCCCCATTTTTTAAAACACACCCATCATTAAACGGAAGGACTATACATTGTACTTTTTACTTTTCATTCAACATTTAAGAGTCATTCATAAAGGGTGAGACGGATAAACAGTGACGGGTGCATGAACAAGTAGCAACTTCATGGTATGGCGACTTTTATACTGTAGGTAACGTTAGCAACTCCACATGTATACTCCCTCATAGTCCTTTGTTAGATAACCCCAGGACAGGACCCTGGAGTCCAGCATTATGCTTAGACTCCTCCCCCCCCCCCCCCAACTTTCTTGCCCTTCACACTCATGTATCATGCCCAGTCATGGTTGGAGATACTGTATATCCAGCTGTGTGTATACAGGTCTGCAATTTTTTTTTTGGGGGGGGGGGAGGGATAAAAGAATTGTCATAAACAGAGTTACATGTATCATGGATTTTTACTATTTTTGAAAAAGTGAGCTTTTCAGTATTTTTACTTTAGTTTATTCTGGTGCCTGCTTTCCTTTAAAAAAGGCCAACTTAACAAGTTAGTGAATGAGTCAAGACCTTTTTGTGCACAGTGGTATAGTGATAGGAAATAAGATCAATGTCTCTTCCTTCTGAATTCTTTTGATTTCTCTAGCATACAGTACAAACTGTATCTTAATGTACACATATTGATACCTTTGGTTGATAATAAAGGCAGCCTTTTACTGTATACGCCAAATATTTCGCGAGGTTTTTATTTTCACAAATTTTGCGAGTCAGATGCTGTTCGCGAAATTAAAGACACACGAAATTATTTACTCTGATCCCGATGTGAATGTGACGTACGCGTGTACACTTCTCTGTTCAGTACAGGACTCAGCGATTGCGAATTTAACCACTCGCGAAATCGTCAGGAATTCCCGATTCGCAAAAAATTTAGACTTGCGAAATATATGGTGTATACAGTAATCCTCTGTATTCAGATCTAGATTCTGTAGACATTTTGAGAAAAGATGTCTACAGAAGAAAAGAAAAGATCAACACCATTAAAGATACAATTGTACAAAGTAGAAAAGCATTCAGAGAGTCCAGACCTCCTCCAAGTAACTCATTTCCACCCGTATACTCATGATGAAAATTGCCTAATTTCCCAATGATAAAGAAGCCTGTGTTCAATTGAGTTTGCCTCATCAGCTTCCTGCCGCGTGTTGCCTTAAGTAGATAATCTTAAATATGCGCAGCTTGAACTCCAAACTTTATTGACCCTACTTGCCAAAAGATAAAGATTCATACAAATTCCCAGATCACTACCAAAATGAATCATCAGTTCTTTGTGTCATTATCAACTTTTACTGCGAATTTCATTCAGATTTGTTCACGACTTTTGAGTTATTTTGCAATTAGACAAACAAGCAAACAAATGTTGGCAAAAACATAACTTCCTTGGTGGAGGTAATGATGTCTCCAAATGGCTTCATCATAGACTGGATGTGTGGTACACTGAAATTATGACATCATAATATTGACACATGAATGCCAATGGTGCACTTCTTACCATTTTCTTTCTGAGGGGAGCTCTAGGGAGATTAAAATTGTTTTTGCAAGTTTCATGAAAAAATTTAACAAAAAACATCAACAGCCTGAAATAAATTCTATGTGTATATTACTACACTTTAATGTCATATATGGAGCCATTTTGTTTACAAAATAAATGAGAATCAACTGTGCTACAGTGTAGAGATATAAGTCACATAAGGGGGAGGGGATGTTTTGAACAGCCCAAACGATGCTCATTCATAGCATTATGCAGGGGTCACACTTAACTTTTTTTTTTAACTAGCCAGGCGGACTACTTAGAATCAATTTTGACACTGAAGCAATATTTTGGCTAGCCAGACGGACTAGTAACTTCAGAATTTTATGATTTTTAGCTAGTCCGACGTGATTTCGGGTGGCCAATGGCCAGCGGACCATCGCTAATTTCGAACCCTGATGATGGTAGTGATATCATGGCGTGGTCACTGTGACACATTTTTTAGGTTTAATCTTGAAGTCAAATTTAACATGGCTGGATGGATGTACAAATGTACAAGGTACTGAAGTACTGTGCACTTTAGGATCAAAATTGCTACAAATCAGCCTGGATGTTTGACCCGCAGTATAAGCAATTTTATACATTTTGTAAGCACTAACTCACATTGTTATGCAGCGGTGTTCCTTTCATTGAGTACATTTAATTGGTCATTTTCTTGCAGAAGATGAACTTGTCATCAATCCAAAAGAGTTTCCTGATGTTCAGATTGGCGATATCTTGGAGATCTACCATCCCGATGAAGATAGCAGGTTAGATACTACTGTATGTGCATTTGAAGTAAAATGTCATTATACAATAATGATGGTTGTGGAATGGTCTGCATCCCATTTCTCTGCAGTCTGTTGAATCACTTCTTTTTTTTTTATCATAACCTACATGTGCATGTATTTGGCCAATCATTTGACTGACCTGCTACTTACATTAATGTGCATGGACTGTTTTTTGTTTGTATGTTTGTTTGGGTGGGTTTGTTTGTTTTTTTGGTACTATAAGAAAAAAAAAGTGATAGATGACTTGTAAATAAGACATCACAGAGTTATCTGTTTTGAAATGAGCTTGGCTTTAGATGCTAATGTATTCATTGCTTGCACATCGTGTGTAAATTATACAATAAGTCAGGAATGGGAAAAAATCAGTGACAACTAAACAAGAAAAAGAAAAAAACACATCCAGACTAATACATTTAGAAAATGAATTACATTGTATACTTGGAACCATGAGGAGATGTCATGATAAAGTGAAATTGTTGAAACTGTGCAGAGTTTATTCTTGGAATCTTGGATGCGAAACTGTCCTCAGTTGCACTCATACAAGTACAAAGTGTATTAGTATGTAACAGCCATACAATTTTTTTAGATTGCACAGGCCCTACAATACATGTATTAAACTAGTTAACCTTGGATTATTTGTTTTCAATCACAGTTAGGAAACTATGATACAGTATATTATCATATGACAATTCCTCTGTATTGCATGAACTTCCACTTTCCTTTCTTTCCTCATAACATGGAAAAAAGTGGCCAACATATTTGTACAAGGAGCAAGATGAATTGTCAGGCAGCCAAATCATACGTAGGTAATGGCTAAAGTAGTGTGTTCCTGCCTGCACTGTACAAACAATGCCAGGCATACTACGTAGTGGACAAAGTCAAGCTGCAGTTTGAAGCTGACCATGAGTCATTTCTTTCTTTCTTTTTTCTTTCTTTTTAAATATAGAGCAACAATAATCTGAATCCAGCTCACAATTGCTGACCACAAAGGCTTTATAACTTGTTAGGGCAAGCCTGTAGTAATAGTATGTTTCAACAATGTATGCCTCAGCACAGTCTATTTATTGTACCTAAATACACTGGCTGCATGTACAGTATGTATATTTTCTCATTGACTGTATGTCACATTTTGGCACAATATTATGATAGATACAACAGATATAAAGATAACAGAATATTTGAAAAAGTCTATGTACTGGTGCTATTTGACACAGGAAGATGTTCATTTTTGTATTGTTTGCATCTGGTACATTGTAGATTGGCCCAAGTGACATTTAATCTATCACAATCATTCATATGGACAGTTCTAGTGATTTTCGATCAATACATAGAGACACAGGAGGGCATATGAAATTATAATTTTATCATTACATTTTTTCTTTACACCTCTTTTTTTAATTTTTTAATTATGATATATCATTCTCAATCAACATAATCTTTTAAGGATAGCTTTAAGCTTGATGTGTTGGAGATCAAGCCCTGAGATGACCATTACATAGAACCCCAGAATCATTAAAAAACATGGTTCACTGTGTATTAAAAAAAAAAAAAAAAAAAAAAAAAAACACACACATACATACACACACACACAGTTGTGAAATATCATGTGGATTTTTATTTCAAAAAGATTTTATGTATACATTTAATGCAAAAAAAAAAAAAATCAAAAAAAAAAAAATCAAGGGTCCTGGTGCAAGGGTCCTGGTGCAGACCCACCATGTGGTATAACAAAAAACAAGTGCAAAGTCTAGCTTGAACTTCAAATACAAACTGATGCTTAGTGAGGGCAAGATAAGTGGTTGATGCTACATATTACTGCTTGCAGAGCTGTTAACTGTTATTTATTGCAGTGTTAAATGTATAGAGTATAATGTAAGATAGTGTAGAGTAATGTACAATTGTAGTGTATTATATGATGGAAATGAAAATGATATCTGACAGTTATCTTGATTTGTTTGCTTATCACTCTCCAGTAGTCACCTGCTGCTTCAAGTGAAATCCTTCAAAGATGATATGCAACAGAGCAGTAAAGGTATGATCATTTTCTCTGGTTGTACACTCATCTGTTATCATGTCTGAAAAAAAGGGGGGGGGGGAGAAAAGAAGTTTTATCTAGAGATTAGAATGTGGTTCAGTGGAATCCTATTCAGGAGTTTAACCCGTTGAGGATGGTTTGATTTTGCTACAACACACATTTCCCATAGACACCTGCCCGAGTATACTCGGGACTCGTCCTCAACGGGTTAATATTGTCTATAAAGTGGTGCTGTACACCAATGTAAGTGAGAGACAAAATTTGTGGGGAAAAAAAAGGCAATACACACAACAGCTGTATATTCCCGAATGTGCATGGACATGAGATTCGGAGAGCTGGAAGGCTCCCCTGTACTGCAAAAATAGTTTGACGTTTCCAGAACAAGAGCCAAAAAGAACCTCAATTGTCAGAGCAAGAGGTCATCCTCATGACCCTTCATAAAAGCACCTTCTCTCTTTAATAGTTTCCATGTATACTTGTATCTGACCTCGTTCTTGGCTTTGTTCCTGTGGACACTTCCTGACACTGTTTTAGCTCACAGTATCCTGACAGTGTTTCAGCTTACAGTATCCTGACAGTGTTTCAGCTCACAGTATTACATTCCAGTTGAAAAGTTTTGGTTTGGATTCAACCCACCTGTTTTTCCTTCTGGTTAGATACGTGTAGATTAGAAGGGTGTGAAGTTATCACTTCCCTGGATAGATGTTGATTATGAGTGTGATGGGCAGAACTGTGTTGGGAGCCTGTCAATCTGTGACATGAACATGTAATCAATCGTCAAAATCAATTGTTTAATAGACATCTGAAATGACTACAAATGTACATGTAGTTGTTTCAGTGAAGTTATTCTCCTTTAGCTGAAATGTGCTTGTTTCGTTTTTCAATTTTTAATAATATCTATAGATTATAATGAGGGATGTTATCATAAAAACAGTAACTTGTTTGCAAATGTATAACATATTGTTCAATAGATGTGGCATACATATAGAAGTTAGTAGGACTTGGTAGCTTTTCTTGATATCTCCACTAGCCTGGAAAGCATGTTGTGATAGTGTGTAGTGTCCTTTAGGACTGATTACATTGTAAGTCAGTTTGATAACAAATTTAAAGAATCTAAAAAAATTCTGCTGTAGACCTAATATTGAGATTCGTGAGATTCATTCTGGTTTTGCAGAAATTGTAAGTGTGGAGCAGGGCGTGGCTTCCCTTTTCCAGCTGCGTGCCTACAAAGCAGTCAAAGTCCAGAAGGTCCAGCCAGTGGATGTAGCCCTTGACCTGGTGGAGTTGGTCTTCAAGGACCAGTACATCAGCAGGAGTGACATGTGGAGACTAAAGAACAGCATGGTAAAGATGCACCTCGTCTTTTGTATAACCCTACTAAGTATATGTGAGAACTATATAAAGAGTACACAGTGATGCATCCTTTCCAGGTCATCACTTCAGGGGCCCGTTTCATTAAACTTGTTATCAGTGACAACTGCCACATTTCTATGACAAATTTGCTCTCAGCCAATCACATGCAAGGATTTCAGTAGCTTGTCACATCTATGACAACTTGTCACTGATGACAAGTTTTATGAAATGGGGCCCAGGTGAATCTACTAATGTACTGGGTTTTAGTTTGTAGTTAAAAACAGTGTGTCTTGATATACATTAAAATATATCTGAAACTGCCAATTTGCACTATAATTGAAGAAATGAAATGCCATCTGTACATTGTTCATACTGTAGATATTTTTCCTCCAAAGATTTGAATGACATCACATTTCATCTTTTATTAGTACATTGAACATTAAGTTACAGATGCCATACAGTGTAACTACAGCAGATCAACCCCCCCCCCAAAAAAAAAAAAAGTCATCTGGTCCAGCTAATGTACAAATCTGATGACGGGCAAATACAAGAAGTCAAAATCTGTCGCAGTCATTCCACATTTGATTTGGAGAATTGAAGAACCTGAAATTATGATGATGATGATTAACAATGCTTTTTAGATAACACATAAAAAGTAGTGCTTATGTCATGTAAACCTAATCAATGACTTGCACTGTGGTGCCTGCCCTCATCCCTGGCACAAAATATATTCTCCAGGTGAACACATGTATCCACATCCAGCAGAAGGTGGAACTGAGCGGGATCCGGGCACAGGTCCAGGAGCTGTGGTCCCGTGGGGAGCGCGTATCGTGTGGCGCCATCACAGAGGACACTCGGGTGGCGTTCCGCTCAGCCACGGCCATGGTGTATCTCTTCATCCAGATGAGCTCAGAAATGTGGGACTTTGACACCTGTGGTTAGCATGACTCATTTTGCCGTTTTGTATTTTGTTGTAAGGCTCGTGGAATTTGTTTGCATAGAACATTGCTTGTACCGTATGTCCTCCACAAGGATATCTTTAAAAATCATCAATCAATCTAAATACAAATTCAGGTATGAAAATATAACTCATTGTCCACATCGTACAGAAAACCCCATTCGATTTGCTTCAGTGGTCAGAGAAAAATGAGGAATTTTGTAGAGGATGTCGGGAATCTCTTCCCTCCAAGTTCTGTCTTTTGTATTCACACACAAGAACATCAAAGTGCTAAAATTGGAAGAATCAGACTCAAGACATGCTTTAGAACAATCTACATTTCTCTGTGACCGCTTAACCAAATTGAATGGGGTTTTCTGCAAAATAGAGCTAAGATGTTATGTTTTAGGACCCTGAAGTAGCATTTAGACAGGCCAATCACATTGGGTGTTATCAGTTCGAAAATCTGATTCAAAATTTTTTGGGACATACTGTACAGGAGGGAGAATGCAGGGTAATTAGATGATTTATTACCTATAGCCAGACTTTCCTCTTTCCTCTTGAATTTACATGTGTGGTCTACGGTTTGTATCATGGGGTATGCTATCTGTTTGTCAGCAACAATTTTAAGATTAGTGACCAACAATGTCCATATTAGATTAAGGGAATCTCTCTGCCATTTCTCTTATGCAAAAACACATTGAGTCTTCTACTTTCAGACATGTACAATTTCTATGCAAATTTGCACAAACATCACGACTACAGAGTTTAATCTAGTTTAGTCAATTACATCTATAACAAGACATCATCACTCTTCTGAGAATTAAAGAACAATAAAAAACTGCGTGGTCTAAGCCATGCTTTGATGTAACATCATGTAGATCACTCGCTAGCAGCACACACATCTGTGAGACATGTGAATAAGCCATCATATCAAAATCGTTGGAGTTTCTAAAGTTCTCTTGGCATAGCTTTGTGTTGTTGTTGGTGTGTGTGCATGTGTTTAAAGGTATACAATGTTCATACTAATGGTAGAGGAAGTTGAAAAGGTAGTAGCCCATTGTTCATGTAACCTTTCAGGTGACCTGTACTGGGAGAAGGCGGTCAGTGGGTTCCTGACTGACCTCTTCAACAAGTGGAGGGACAAGGGAGTCAACAATGAGGTCACTGTTGTTCTCTTCTCTCGGACATTCTTCAGAGCAAGCTGCCTTAGTAAGTTCTGTTCACCGTTATAAACCATTCATCTGTTTTCTCTATTTCTCACTTAATGGGTCTGTTAGGTCACTGGTATATGGAAAATGTCACATAGATAAAAAAAAAAAAAAAAGATGTGTGTATATATATATATATATATATATATATATATATATATATATATACAATGTATATGATATAAATATGTATATTCTTATTTCATAGTACTGTATGTGATGTGCAGATATTATAGGTACAACACTTTTAGAATGAATTCTATTCCTTTTCATAATTTTTCAGGATTTTTGAAGGATTGTGTATCTTCTGGCATATAAGGTCAACGAACTTTGGGTTCAAGCTGTGCATACTGGAGGTTTACATAAGCGCACTAAAGCGCATGCTCTGCTCGGGCAAGGCACTGTGCAATGACGTAAACAAAATGCTTCTATTTTGGGAAATTGCTTGTGTGTAAGGATGGAAATGAGTTGCTGGCTTGGCGGAGGCCTGTGCTCTCCGAGTGCTTTTCTAGTTTGATTGGCAGCAGATGTTTCCTTGGAAACAGTGATGGTGCTGAAGAGGACAGTAATGATTGTGATTATATGAATGATATTTTGTTTCCACTTGATGATGGTTATTAGATGAGGATAGAGATGGTGATAATGGTAGTGATACAATGCTTTCCCACTAAAACACTGTGTTTATATTTTGTCACATGCCAACATCAGCCGAGTTTCCAGAGTCCATCCGGGAGCACATCAAGGTTGACTATGCCGGCCGCTTCTTCCAGGACTTCTACCGTGTGACCGCCCACCATGAGAGGCGGGAGGAGTGGCATGGCCTGCTGCAGACCCTCAAAGCCAACTTTACCACCTACCTACAAGAGGTCATGTGCCAAGAACATCCAGGTCAGTCGAAGTCAACAGACACTTGTATGGTACAACAAAGTGGATTTTCATTGGAGCTGGTGACTTTTAATGTGATGATGATGATGATGACGATGATGATGACGATGATGACGATGATGATGATGATGATGATGATGATAAAGATGTTGATGGCAATGACGACAAGAATCATGGTAATAATGATGTTCATAATAATAATGAAAATACCAAATTTGGATAAAAGAGAGGTTGGGCAATGTGGGAATGTAGAGGCCATTTTGGGTGGATAGTAAAAGACAAAAAAAAAAACAACAACAAGATGTTTCAAAGCATTGCCAATAATTATGTCTACAAAAAGTTGTTTCATTAGGATCTTTTTTAAAGTGACTAGTACTTCATGACAAGGAATATTCATCTATCACCTTCTTTTGACATGAATGATCACATCAATGACAGGTTTATGGGCCTTGCCTCTACATTGATTTGTGGCACGACATACTTCTGCTCTTCATTTTTGTTGTTATCATAATGCCCTGTATTTGTTGCTTATTTTGTTTTGCTTATTTCCTAGATGGGCCTATGCCGCAAGGATACAATTCAACAGCAGCTGAAGGGAACTTCCTTGAAACACTCAACATGACACTCAATGGTGAGGGCTGGTGTTTATTAAACCCTTGATGTGCTCTCCTTGTCTATTGGCATTTATAGATATCTTGAGACTTGATGGCAATGAATAAAGATTACTTTAATCCCCCTAATCTGGATTGTGTATGCCCTTCTAGTTTTATGAGATGCATTGCTACACCTTACAACTGTAGGTCAAGTGTGGATAGATCAGTGATTGGCTGATGAAAAGCTTTAAAGAAAGTTAGACCACAATGCCTGGATAGATTAAAGGTGAAAGGTACTATTCTAACAATGTTTTCAGCTGAAAGAGAGAGTGAGAATAAAAATGTATGAGCTGTGGGGTCCTGCCATGCTACCAGAGTGTGAATATGTAGCTATGAAGAAAATGGGGTTGAATGCATGTCATTGTATAAAAGATAAAGGCTGAACCTTTCTCTTCATCAGTCCATGCAATTTTCACATGTGGAAAAGAAATTGTTTTTTTAATGGAATCAAATGAGGCAGGAAGAGAAAATATGCTACTTGTCACTCCATATTGTGAATAAGGCAGGGGAGAATTTATGGGAGGATTCATGAAAAAACTAGATATATCGCTACGGCGACTGATATGCCTCCGCCATCATGCATGGTTCTCCTAATAGGTCTATAGTACAATGTCTTGACAATGTGTGATGACAGATTCACACAATTGGCAAAATATTAAAATGACAGGTTTGCCACAAATGTGCTGAATGTTCACTTTCCTAGAACTAGGTTCAATTGGATGAATTATTCAAATGTCAGAGTGCAGGTATTTGGGGAACTAATGATTTCTACTTGACTTTTGACCCTTTTATAAGTTTATGCTTTGAGTAATTTTCAAGGTATTGAGAAAAAGTATAATTTCAGTATCAAATGGGAAAATAGCATTATCTAAACCTGGTCTTTGACCGTTGACCTCACAGTTCCACAGAGAATCACTGTTAGGTAGAACATGCATAAATATGTAAGTTTCATGATGATACCTTGAGTTACTTTCGAGATATGGAGGAAAAAGTGCAATTTAGCACTTTCACTTGACCTTTGACCTTTTGGCAAGAAACTTCCCAAAAAATATATATTGGGTAATACATGCCATACATCCAGTTAAAAAAAAAAAAAAAAAAAACTTCAGGCATATTGCATTTTAAGGAAAGTAGTGATATTTTGAGGAGTTGACCTTGACCTTTGACCCCCTGACCTTTGACCTATGACCCCCCAACTTCCCTAGATAATCACTGCCCATCGGTACAAGCATATATACTAAGTTCTATGAAGATACCTTGAACCATCTGCGAGATATGGAGAAATATGTGGAATTTCAATTTTTTTTCACAAAATAACCTGTGACCTTTGACCTTTGACCCTGTGACCCTAAAATCCACACAAAGTATTATCCCCCAAGGATATACCCTCATACCAAGTTTGATGTAAAACCACCACATGGTTCTTGAGATATCGACAAAAACAAAACGGGACGGACGGACGTACGGACGGACGGACGTACGGACGGACGGACGGACGGACGGACGGACGGACGGACGACCCGAAAACATAATGCCTCCGGCCACTTCGTTGCGGAGGCATAAAAAAGGTCACACAGAACACAAAGTATCTGCATATCATGGTCAAGAGAAATGGAACATAGTAAGGTTTTTTTTTTCTTACTGTCAGTATTCAATTTACAGGATTATATTTGCATGCAAGCGTATTTGATGTCATGTCAAATAGTGGTGTGTGGAACAAACACTGCATCTTGTCTTCACTTCATATCTGTTTTTCGAGAGAAGCTAAAAAAAATAGTAACTGTTCTGTTTCCACAGTCATTGCTGCACACTACTTCATTATGTATCTTTCATATCAATTTTGAAATTGGTAAAAGCTGTATTTGACCTTTATCTTATTTTGGCATTGGTTGTCTTTTCTTTGCCTTTTCTTCTTGTTTTACTTGTTAACTACAGTATTTGACAAGCATTTTGTGGACAGAAACTTTGAGCGGACTGGACAACTCGTGGTGCTATTGACCCCTGGAGCAGGAGTGTTTGAGGTTGATCGGGAAATGTGCAAGATAACTAGGCAGAGGATGATTGATTATGGTCAGTCAGCAAGTCAACTGTTCTGTGTGTATTTACCTTGTTTGTTCTGTGGTGGATCATTAAACAGTCACTAACTCACCTTTAGTATCTGTGATCCTTTCTTGTATATTGGTATTCCATACCAAGTATCATGTGGTATAAAGTGGCTTTGATGTTTAGAGACTCCTGAAGCATGCCATGGACTCCATTACAAAATAAAGCAAAGTATCTATGTTGAATATAATGACGCATCCTTTGAATAAACAGCAAAAAAAAAAAAAAAAAAAAAAAAAAAAAATAATGTTATTTCTCGCTTAAAGTACAAAAGGCCGCAGCAAGCTTTGAGTGAATGTGCACACATCAATGTGTTTAATATACATTGTATACCAGTACTTTCTGTCAAGTACATAGTTTATTGAATGCTTGTAGGACCATGTGGTTACTGTTCAGACTGAGGAATGTTAACTTTGTAATGTTCTTCCTTATACTGACAGGTATTGGCAGCGATCTAGTGTGCTTAGCTGAACAGCCCCTCCATGCTGTTCCCCTCTTCAAGGTATGTTTTACTCAATCAGTTTACCATTATGTCATTACTTCACCAATTAACCTTTGTTCAGCACCATATTATGATACTCGTCCAAACAATGCCAACTCCATATGAAGTGGGACGGAGAGAAACATGTTTGGATTTCCGTGTGTATACATGTGCCTATGGGCATTTTCACTTTGTATCTCTCAGACAGACTTTGCTAGAATACCTGCTCGATTATTCTTGGGACTCGTCCTCAGTGGGTTAATTGTTGAAATTGCCTTCATCATTATGCTCTAGACGATGAGTCAACTAACACTGATAACTTCATTTTTGTGAAAGAGGATTTACTGTTGGACCCTTTTGGAAGGCAGTCTTTGTAAAGTTATTTCCATGACGGTCAAAACCAATCATCCAAATCGCTCTCTCTCTGACAAACCACTGTTCATCATACATATACACTGTTGTAAGTGTAATATGCTCAGAACCTTGCAGAAGTGCACAGTATTCAGGCCTTCCATATAAATCCCAAACTTGGCTTATTTCATACAGAACTGACTTCATTTTGGGCTGCTTTAGCATGACTGTAAATACTTTGATTGTACCTACAGCCAAAATTTATTTTGCTTTATATTAAAAGATGCCTGCCTGGCATGAATGGCAATATTAACACAAAATGGTAGTTGCTGAAGTTTTAACAAACAGAAGATAATGCAACATTTCTGAGATCATAGTTGGTGATGTTTTTGTTTTTGTTTTTTCATGGCGGTTTTAGTCATCATCAGAAATTGTTCAGTTCCTTACATTGCATTAATTGTAAACACAAAGTATTGTGTGTCGATTAAGTTCAATGCATCATGCAACTCAGAAAATTGATAGCATGTTATTGAGACATGGAACATTTCAACTACTGTAGCACATCTAACTGATTTTGTCTATTTCTCCATTTTTTTTTCTGCTGTTGTCAATATTTTGTAGTTCCATAACAAAACCAAAGAATTCAACCCCGTTGGTGTGGACTACAACATTCCACACTGGCTCAACTACAGCTTCTACACCAAAGATGAAGGCCATGAGAAGAGTGGCAAGTTCAAGCCAAGGATCAAACTTGCAGAGAAAACGGTAAGAAAACAAAGTTAGGGACTTGAAAATTTCTCACCTCAGTACACAATAATAAGGACTTCATATTTTCTTCCAAAGAACATAATAGAAATGGTTTGCTAGTTCCTGCATTAATTCATTACTTATCCTTTTATGCTTAAAAGTACATTCGGTTTTTACCATGGCTCCTTGACAGCAGTGTGAACTTTTTATCTGGATTTGTTTATTCTAGATTAATTCTAGGTTATCATTTAAGCATAACAAGAATCTGAACAAACATGAACATTTGCAAAATAATGCAAGGAGTCATTGCATAAACGTTGTCTTAGTTTAGATTAGTTTTGATGAAAACTTTCCCATCTGGTGGCCTGAAGAGAGGATGCTGTTTCTGCTACTTTTCACAGCAAGTGTAGGGTTATTTCTTATTCACACATAGTACAGTGTAGTTATACACTCTCAGAGCATGCCAGAGCGGGTATGTGTTGTAGGCTTTCTACACCCAAATAAATGTACGAGATTTGTGAGAAAACTTTGAGCAAACATATTTGGCCCTCTTGTTCATTTCAACGCTACCTCCCCGTCATCCTCAGGTGAATCCAAGCAAAGCTAGTGAACCTCTTCCAAGTCTTGTGAATGGACATCTCCCAGTTTCTGCCAGACACGCCCTCCTTCGCAACATCTCGTCAGACCACTCACTTCTCAAATCAGACGACATTGACTACCAGTGCGAGGAGTACGATGAAAGAGTCTTCAAGATGCCTAGCTGCAAGTCACCAAGTCCAAGGTATTTGTAGTGCTCATCTTGCTTAGCAGTCCTCATTATGACCTCATCTACGCCTCACCCCCCCCCCCCCCCGCAAAAAAAAAGAAAAAAAAGAAAAAAAAAATCAATGAATTGAAATAGCAGGTGGTAAGGGCAGTAGATATAAGTCAGTGCTGAAGTCTAGAATTTCATATGCCAACAAATTTTGAGTGGTCATGCCTATGATGGTACAATGTTTTGTATGAGATGAAGGATGAGAGCCTTTGTTCAACAAGGCAGAGCAGAGTTGAATGGAGCATTTCAATCTTAACCAAATTCCAAATTCTTGTTCTGTTGCACAAAAAAAGCAGTTCGATTTTGTGTTATAATTTCGTTTTTTTTTTGTTTTGTTTTGTTTTTTTTGGGGGGGTTCAAATACTGTATACGCTATATATTTCGCGTGGGTTTTATTTTCGCGAATTTCGCGAGTCGGGAGCTATTCGCGAAATTAACAACACGCGAAAATATTACCTTCCAAAATGAATCCCTTGCCTTGACGATACGATCATAAAACGGCTTACCGAACAGACCATACTGGCTAAGCTTGTTTACGTACATGTAGCATGTCCACGTCTAACTACTAGAATCTCTAGTATACACAGCCCAGTCGCTGTGGTAGCATTCGTTGCTAGTAAGTTGAAAATTCACACTTTCTTTGCCACTTCATATTTTCTCTGGTCCCCCAATCGCGAATTTAACCACTCGCAAAAATGTGTGACATCGGCAATTCGCGAAAATTATTGCGTATACAGTACAAGGTCAACTGGGTTTGGTCCCACCAACCTAATATTTTCAACAGCGACAATGGTGTGAAAGTTTGAGTTTGATGAGGAGCCAAAAGAAGTGATGTGCATGGTTGGTTTAGGTCATCACAAGCTCTCCAAAACTGTGCGACAGAATTTGCATGCCATAGAATAGAAGATGTGCAGTGATCCTCTTTAGCAGGTGCCATGTGATGGGCGGTAATCCAGTCCAGTAGTAGGGATTTTTGTAGATTTTGTATAGTGCATGGTGATCAGAAAACACTCAAATTGACATTTTCATAATTTTGTTCAAATACCGACTTATCTTTAGTGTGAGCTTGGGGTAGAGATGATAAAGTTGTTGTCTGAAATATTTGTATTTTAAGTCAATTCTGTTAACTTACACCTGTACTTATCTAAATAACATTCTTCATTACAGTCACATGATGCTCTATTACTGCCAAAAAGATACCTGTGATGACTTTATCATATATGATACATACTGTATATAGGGACCAAAATGTAATGCATGTGACTCTCAGAACTCTATGTGCATGTTTAGTACACGTACATGAGATATTGAGTTCTATACACCTAAGGAAAAGTACAGCACCTTTCTTTTTTTTTTTTCCTAGTGGCAACAGTGAAGTTTATGTTTTAGTCCCTCTAAGCTGGTGTCGGGACATTTACAAGTCTCTGTGTATTGCCATTTTGAGAATGTGATTGTGTTCTCAGTGCAGAGTATTTCCTTTTCAACACAGAACTCCAGCTTCCATGCGCCCATCGTCAGCTGGGCGGGGTTCGAGATTGCCTGCGTCCTGTGGCCAGGCTGCCGGCAAGAAAACCGAGGAATCACAGGTATGAAGATAATGATGGTATCTCCCTGAAAATATTTCCTGTTGTATCACCAGCTTTTAGGAGAAAATTTAGTGTCAGAATCTGTAATTTTAGAAGTGCAGGGTCTTTCAAAAGATTGCAAGCATGACAAAATGGAATGCTCTTTACAACATCATCAGAGTAATGATGAAGATGTAATCATAAAAACTGGGAGAGAGCAATGTTTCCATTCATAAAACTCTTGAAAGCCTACTGCATTTCATCTTAGCACTTGTGTCATCAATGGTTTTAGATCTGGGCATCTATTAAAAGGGCATTGTACCGGTTTTTAATTTTTTTATATGTTGTTCTTTTAATTCTAAAAGACCCAGCGGTGCAAACAGAATCAAAATTTCATAACAATTAAGTCCGTAACTTAATGTTAAAAATGGAACTTTTTAGGTGAGAATTATGCTAATGAGCTGACGAGCCCGGATGTGATGATGTCACAGGTGCTCTCACTATTACTGATTACAAGTGCTCGCATACGCGTGCGTTAATTCGTATCGAGTAGCAGATGACGCTTAGGCCTAATTTAGCTAGCAGGCGGCGCTTGTGTACTGTTCTATCCATGTAGATATCTCAAATTTCACTAAACCAAATCGCACCAAAATTACAGGATATACTTCATGGCATATTTCAAAGTATTCTCTTATATTTGAGCGAAATCAGTATCGAGAAGTATCAATATTGACGTCGACTTTCAAGTCGTCACTCAAAAAAAAACTCACTCTTCGCGAGAGATCTTGGCGAACGCAAGATGCACAATCTAGAACTGAAGTTAGCCGACTAGTACTGTGCGAATGGGGAATTTACGCAAGAACTAAACTCAAAAGTGTAATGATTTTTACAACTTGTGTGATATAGGAACTACATTTTTCATTCAACTTACCACAAATAATTTGTAAATTTATTTATTGCCCCCGATTACTTGAAAGATTTGTCTCACGATATTAAATGGCTAACTTCAGTCTGTGCGTGCGCAGCAGGTAGGTAGGGCCTGGCCGCAATCACTCATGTTAGTCGTAACGTGTTAGAGCAGATTATTTTTAGCGACGCCGACAGGAAAGTCGACATCTACACTTACGCTTCCCGACATGTGATTTGTTTCCAATTAACATGAGCTGTTGGATATGAATCATAACATATTTCCTGTGAGTTTGGTGCCATTTGGCAAGGTGAATTTTGAGATATCTACATGGATACGGAAGTACGCTAGCACTATACCTACACCAGCGCTGGGATCGCGAAGCGGCGACACTGTGTTAGAATCTACGTGGTCAGGCCACTCTTCCGAGATATGGGTCCTAGTAGGCCTACTGAAACAAACTGTTAGATCTAACATTAGTCCTTGGTGTAAATAACACCACTATGAGATTTATCTCGACTACAAAACAAGGGAAATCCATAAAGTAGATACCTTACCTGAAAAATCCAACAACAGTGCCTGCAGGACAAGGGTCCAGATCTAGATCTGGAGTCTGGACTTTCGTCTGGACTTTCTTCAAGTTCTGGCAGCAGGGGTATGTAACTTTACGCTGTGCCTTAATAGCGTTGTGCACATTGGGCCTACAGCTGCAATGTCGACGGTGAGTGTAGGGCCTACTCATCAAAACTTGGACTGCCACGTAGAACCTACTCCTTGACTGCTCAGTAGTCCTAGTCCTAGTTCTAGTATTTCAGAGTCTATGTGTACTGGGTACCGTTTTCATCTTACTAAGCGTAAATCGTGCGTGCCGTTGAAGAGAGTCTATTTACATTTGGATTTAGATTCACTCAGCCCTCATCTACGTTAGATAGTTTGAACTGGCGAACCATCGCTCGATCATGATCATCAATGCGTAACGTTACTTACACACAGTCTTCTATGGGCAGCACGTTCAGATAACGATGCCAATTTCATTTTGCATATCTTGAATTTCCCCACAAGTTTTATCTAAATAAAAAGCTGTTGAAGAGATTGCTTTTAAAGATTAATAGATATTGTTTAACATGTTTATTATAGCTCCATATTGCAATTATACTAAATAACAGCTTTTGCAGTACTTCATGTGAGATTTCATCAGTAAATTGGCATTATGTTGTTCGTCTTGCTAATGTCGGAGTGGTGCACCAAGAGCACCTGTGACGTAGGCCAAATTGTGTGGATCGTTCCATGGCTTGCTCGTTTTCATTTTTTTTCAAAAAATCATTACAGGCTTATCCTGGGTTTTACAGTCCTCTCTTTCCAGTAGTAGGCATCAAAAAATGTAGATTAGAATTATCAGACAATTAGAACATGTCAGTACAGTTTTCTTTTAAGTGGAAATACAGTACTGTAGCTCTTTGGGTTACTCGTACAATGTATTCAAGCAGTGTCTGTAGACTGATTGTAATATTTGGGGCACATGTTACTCAGCCTATTTAACTGTTATTTTTACTGTTTTTACTTTTTATGCCTCCGCCAACGAAGTGGCCGGAGGCATTATGTTTTCGGGTCGTCCGTCCGTACGTACGTCCGTCCATCCCGTTTTGTTTTTGTCGATATCTCAAGAACCGTGTGGTGGTTTTGCATCAAACTTGGTATGAGGGTATATCCTTGGGGGATGATACTTAATGTGGATTTTAGGGTCACAGGGTCAAAGGTCACAGGTTATTTTGTGAAAAAAAAATTGAAATTTCATGTTTTTCTCCATATCTCGCAAATGGTTCAAGGTATCTTCATGGAACTTAGTATATATGCTTGTACCGATGGGCAGTGATTATCTAGGGAAGTTGGGGGTCATGGGTCAAAGGTCAGGGGTCAAAGGTCAAGGTCAACTCGTCAAAATATAACTACTTTCCTCATATTTATGCAATGCCTGAAGGATTTTTTTAAAACTTGATGTATGCATGTATAACCCAATATATATTCTGTGGGAAGTTTCTTGCCAAAAGGTCAAAGGTCAAAAGGTCAAAGGTCAAGTGAAAGTGCTAAATTGCACTTTTTCCTCCATATCTCAAAAATAACTCAAGGTATTGTCATGAAACTTACATATTTATGCATGTTCTACCTAACAGTGATTCTCTTTGGAACTGTGGGGTCAAAGGTCAAAGGCCAGGTTTCGATAATACTATTTTACCATTTGATACTGAAATTATACTTTTTCTCAATACCTTGAAAATTACTCAATGCATGAACTTGTAAAAGGGTCAAAAGTCAAGTGAAAATCATCAGTTCCCCCAAATACCTGCAGTCTGACGTTTTAATCATTCATCCAATTGAACCTAGTTCTAGGAAAGTGAACATTCAGCACATTTGTGGCAAACCTGTCATTTTAATATTTTGCCAATTGTGTGAAACTGTCATCACACATTGTCAAGACATTGTACTATAGACCTATTAGGAGAACCATGTATTATGCGCCAGTCGCCGTAGCGACATTTCTAGTTTTTAGTTGTGATCTTCAACATGAGAATGCATAGAAATGGTATTTAAAGTTCCCTTCATTTTTTTTAATGCTGTGTCCCAAAAGAACCAGAAGCTGAGAGGTGGCTTGAAGGAGTCAAGCAAAAGACAACATTCACCAGGAGCTCGACAGGGAAGCTTCCATTCTGATGATGGGGGTGCGGCCATAGCTATTCCTGGGAGGGGCTCGAAGGGTAGCCCATTCACCAGACTGCAAAGAGAAGGTAGGACAATCTGTTTCCTGACCAATGTTCTGTCAACTGTAACAGTAGTGTCCATAAGTTTGGCTTGAACATAGTGTATTGAGGTTAAGCTTTGATTGTCATGGAGAGTAGAGTAGGATTGTCTGTTTTGTGATTGATTTTCTTCAAACATTACCGTCATTTCTTTTTTGCTAACTTTTTTGTCTCTGTGTAGTTAATGAAGTGTGATATTTCTGTTATTTAGGCAGAGTTATTGTATAAAACTATAAGAAGTGAAATTTGAAACTTAACTTTAAAACTTTGCCAACAATCATTAACAGGAAAATTTTCACTTGTCATAAAGTTCTAACATTCTCTTCATGGAGATACATTGGATTTACAGAGTAAAGCTCACAATAAGAAGTATAACAAGTCCAGTCAGTAATGTGTAGGTGCATGTAGCCCTTGAGACAAGTTCATTGTTTGTCTTCCTGCAGCAAACCTCTACAGTCAAAGCTTTGAAGGGGCCAAAAGTAAGGACTCCCTCTACGAGAACCAGATCTCCATGTCGCCGCAGGGCATAGTGGTCGGCAGTACGGGTGCCATCCACAACGTTGGCAACCAGACTGGCCAGAACCCACCATCGAGGGCGCTGATCAATCCCTTTGGGACATCCAACATGATGGTCAAATTAACGTCCAACAGGAGGCGCTGGACCCACACTTTTCCACAAGGTCAGGCCATGGTTCTCTGGTGAAGTCTGAAATTCCATTCTTTGAATTAAAAAAAAATGGACACTTCTTTGTAGGACCATTTAATTGAATAATTAATTGAATAACACTTGTCAGCATGATCACTCTTGTAGTGATAGAACAGGTGTAGCAGACTATTGTTGTGATTAAGCATTGTTACTTTAAAGATTTTGCATGTTGTTAGATGAAGGGGTGGGGGAACAAGAGTCAGGGGAGGGAGAGAGATGAACTTATAAAACATTGTGCATCTGTATTTCTAATGTACACGTACTTCCTGCCATTTTATGGTCCAATTGAATTTTTTGAGGACAGCAGAGCTGTAATTGGTGTCAATTGTGTCTAGAAATGTTCTATGTTCACTTTTATTTGTGTCATTCCTCTTACTTTTTCCATATCATCCATTAAAAACGATAAGAAACAACTATTATATATGACTAACAATTTATTCCCACCTAACTCCATGCTAATTCAATGACTTCATGTAAAATAGATTTTTATTCATTATGTCATGTAGTTCTTCTCGAACACATGAAAGTACAAATATATCATGTATTTATTTTTGTTATATTCATATATATATAATGAAAAATTCACAATTATCGTTCCACTATATCCACCACACCCATCTCACAGGCCCTACAGGGGCTACCATACAGGTCCACCATAGACACCAAACACCCTATCATCAGTCAATTCCCTTCCACTTACCCCACCAAGCCCAGCACCATCAGTCAAACCACCGCACCCACCGAAACTCGGTCACCCAGGGTTCCTCCCCATCTAGCCCCTTTCATCCCAATGGGGGCATCATAGTGGTCGGCCCAGAATCAGCGGGTGGGACGGGGGCGCGGACACTCAGTGACTCTCTGGAGAGGGGTGCTGTGCCTCCTGGCCCCAGCGAGCAGCGACTCCGCCCATCTGCAAGCGGTAGTAGCCTGGTCAGTGCAGGGTCCTCCCCCAGCACAGACACTGTACTCCAGAGGCCGGGCAGTGCCAGCACGGGAGAACATGGTAAATGATCTAAGTGTTTGTGTGAGTTTTTGACATAATTTATATTATTTCAATCATGCTTCTTCATCTACATAGACCTACAGTTGTATCTCAATGAAGCAACAGGTGTCCAATTAAAAGTTTCATCTTTAGCTGGCACATTGATTCTCTGTCTTATTGTAAACATTCATTATGCGTAATTGCTTATTGGCACACTTTATTGATGTGTGATCGATACCATTGCATATATTTTCCATATTATAAAATATAAAAGTCTTAAAAATGAAGTGCATAAACTTCCTGCATTATATAACCCTTTTATTCTTTCTTTCTTCTTTTTTTTTTTGCATATAATGTATGAAGTTTGATTACCATATGCTAAACAGCTGCCCATGCAAAGATATGTGATGTGCCACAATACAAGCTTGTTATCATTAGTGTGTTTTTTCATGTTTTAAAAGCCCAAAAAACAAAAGGAAAGAAAATAAACTCGCAAAAATTATCATATGCTCTACCTCTGTTTCCTTGCTCAGAATGAAAGTATATAATGCTGGTCACTCACATGGATAAATATTTGATTTGCACTAAACTTATTCAGCAACATCCATCATTTCCTCCAGGCTTCTGCAAAAAAAAAAAATTCATTTGCTCCTTTAATTATCAAATTACAATGATTTGCAAAGTTTTCATATTTATACTTTTTAGAATACATGTACTCCATGTCCTGCATGAAAGCAGAGCTCCGGACATATTATGTGGTGCCAGGAAAACGAAAAATAGGCATTCATCATTTTTGAAATTCTATGCATTGCAGACAGTATAGTATGTACTCATTCAGGCAGCAGAAATGATTTATGTCTTTTCTCTTTCTTCACACATTTTATTTTTATGCCTCCGCCACGAAGTGGTGCCGGAGGCATTATGTTTTCGGGTTGTCCGTCCGTCCGTACGTACGTCCGTACGTCTGTACGTCCGTACGTCCGTACGTCCGTCCGCTTTCGTTTACGCGATAACTTGCGTAATATTTACTGGAATTTTACCAAACTTGGTCCAAGTATGAAGTATGATGGGGCAACGATTTGATAAGATTTTGGGTGAAATCGGCTAAAGGTCAAAGGTCAAAGGTCAAGGTCAAATCGTGAAATTGTATCCGTTTACGCGATAACTCAAGACTGTATGGAGCAAATTTCACCAAACTTTGTTGGAGGATGATGTATGATGGGACAATTACTTGATTAGTTTTTCAGTGAAATCGGACAGAGGTCAAAGGTCAAAGATCAAGGTCAAATCCTAAAATTTATCTGTTTATGTGATAACTCAAAACTGGATGAAGCAGCTTTCACCAAACTTGGTCCAAGGATGATGTATGATGGGACAATTAGTTGAGTAGATTCTAGTGACATTGACAAGAGGTCAAAGGTCAAAAGGTCAAGGTCAAATGCTAAAAATGTTGCTATTTCCCCCATATCTATGCAATGCCCGTAGTTACTTTCTTGAAAATTAGTGTAGACATGTACTACTGCGTAAGGATTCTCCAGAGAGAGTTTCATGTCATAAGGTCAAAGGTCAAAAGGTCAAAGGTTAGGTGAAAATGTTGCAATATCACTTTTCTCGCAAATGATTCAATGTATCTTCATGGAACATGGTACATATGCATGTACTGACTGGCAGGGATTATCTAGGGAATTTAGGGGTCATGGGTCAATAGTCAGGGGTTCAAAGGTCAAGGTCAACTCCTCAAAATGTTACTACTGTATTTCCCTCATACATGTATACTAGTATATGCAATGATTGCATTATTAGTTTTAAAAGTGTTTAATATATGTACATGTATTACTTGATTGAGATTCTCTTGGAAATTTCCAGCCAGAAGGTCAAAGGTTAAGGGTCAAAGGTCAGGTTTAAATGAAAAAAAAAATATTTTGTACTGTAATTACACTCTTTCTTCATACCTTGAAAATTATACTCAATGCATAAACTTATAATAAGGTCGGTCAGAAGTCAAGTAAAATTTTTCAATTCCCCAAATATGTGTACCTGCACTCTTTAATAGACAATTATAGCAAACCCAGTTCGTGGAAAGTGAACATTCAAGATATTTCTGACAAACCTGTTATTTCGATATTTTGCCAGTTATGTGAAACTGTCATCACACATTGTCAAGACATTGTACTATACACCTATTGGGAGAATCATGCATTATGGCGGAGGCATCAGTCGCCGTAGCGACATTTCTAGTTTCAGTAATACATACGTGTATGTTCAATACAATTTCATGAAATGGTAAGGCTTAGGGGTCTTTTTTCTGTGTGATGCTTTGGAATTTTGAATTTAATGAAATTACAATCATTGTTCTCAACAAATTGTCAGATACATTTTAGAGTGTACACAGTGTACATGCATTGTTCCATGCATCATTGTGAAACTTTGGGTTGGTAGCCCTTTTGTACAAGATGTCTTTTTTTTTTTCTTTCTTTCATTTTGTAAATCTGAAAGTAGCTTGACTCGTTACAGCAAAAAATGAGACTCTTGTGAGGTAAACAGATCACAATATTCAATTCAAGGTCTTTTGGTCACATTTGTGTGAAGAAGAAGCCCTCATGCTCAAAAGGCACAAGAAATGGTCCTCTTTCAGTCACGTGAAATGAAAGAAATTTGTCATGTAACCATTGCTTACTGCAGAACTAGCAGGTAGTAGAAACCAAAGTTTGCATCCTGTTTGCTGAAAGACAACTACAGTGATCAGATGAAATCAGTGGAAACAAGAAGAGTGTTATGGGGCAGATCCAGGTATTCCGTAAAGGGGAGGCGCCTGTACTAAAATTAAAGGGGGCACTCGTGCTCCCCCCCCCCCCCCCCCCCCACCACTGGTGTTAAAAGAAAAACAACTGTTAGCCGTAAACATTTGTGAGTTAGCAGCATTTAAAGGAAAGAGTCCTTCATGTTATTATGCTGCCTGCTTTGTTTGGAAACAGAAAAATCAGAGAAACTGATTTCTGAAAATTTGGGAAAGCAATCCGAAACGTGTATTAAAAAGTTATGAATTGTTTTAGTTTGGAGAGTGAGACAAACTTGCAACTGTATGTGAGATCTTGGCGTTGAGAAGCTTTCCATTAAGTTTGTGCACAAAAATTCACTAATATTTCATTTTCCCTGAGAAGATTTTCTACTGACCTGTTCTTGGTATATTGTGTGACATGTTTTTGTGTCTCATCCGTAGTGGATATCTGCCAGTGCCCAAATATTTGAGGAAAATAAACATTTGCAAAATTTTGTGTGCAGACCAAATGGAGAGCTGCTCAACATGTACAGAAGTGTGATTATACATGATGTACAGTTGCCAATTTGCCACATATTTTAAACTATTAAATTTTCTATAAATTTTGTGTTACGTGTTTGATTTTTCTCAATCATTCACTGATCCGCTTTTTAGATTTTTCTATCTTCTTTCTGCACAACACAATACAAGGTTGGACTTGACCTTTAAGTAGCAAAGTATCATGTTGAAAGTACCTCTTTAATGAGATGTAGATTATTTCAAACTGCTTTCCAGGACCCTTTTCTTCCCATCTGGAGATGACTCACATTTTCATCTCCAGTGTAACAGAACGGTGTATGCTGAAAACAATATTAGTCACTGCAGAGATAGTGCAATGACCTGATGACCCATACACTGTACATGTATACTCAGTATGGTGTAATTCATGAATATGCCATTAACTCAAATTTAAGTGTACACACTATGAGAGTGTCCACATTCATTAGGAAAGGAGACTTTTATCATATCAGCTTGCAGGAAGAGACAAGAAAAGAAAGAAAATTTGATCATTCTTCCCAATTTTGTCTAAAGTTTAGCTTGACCAATACCATTTCATGGAATTGTGCATATTAATGCCATTACTGGCTCAGTTAAAAAAAAAAAAAACATACATGTGAAGAAGAAGAAATCATATTCAATGTGCAGTGACCAAGAATAGATAACTAGTAGTTCCAGGAATGACTCTGCATATAGCATTTAGAGAATTCAGCTGATTATTTGTAGCTGTGATTGTAGAACTTGGATGGCATTTTATTCAGACTTCGAGGTACCAACCATTAGCGTGTTCATCTCTATGAGAGATGTAGTAAGTATTTTACCCAGAGAGCTATGCCTCTTACTCTGTGTGTATTATTGCCTTATTGATAAATATAGCATTATTCTACACAAGATTCTACCCAATTCAAAATTGGATGTCCGCTCTATTCATGGGCATGGCATCTCCGTTCGACAGTCACAAAATCTATGTTTACACTAAAAACAAGTCAGCAAGGAGTCATATGCACCAAGGTACGTAGCATTCACGTAACGTTTCTTTCCATCCATCCCTTGTGTGTTTCACCCGTCCATCCCAATGTCTGTCCAAACTTTGGCCGTGTCCAGGGACGCGGACCTTCTCGGATGGCGTCGGGTCATGGGATCTCCGCCAGCACCCGTGGCTCCGGCGGTCCAACAACTTCATCGGGGTAATGGGGAATTGGGAGTGGAATCCCCTTACCTTAACAGGTGCTAAGCTCATCATCTGTGTGTCTGTGTGCCTTCAACCTACACCCCCCCCCCCCCTTCTATCCTCTGGATTCTTTTCAGCATTTAACAATCAAGAGACACAAGGGCAGGAATTTTCCAAAACACGCTGAATATTTTTAGTGACTTCTCTTCCTATACATCCCATTGTTTGATCTTTTTTTTTATGTAACTTTGTTTTGTTTCCTTTGTTTGAAGTGAACCGTCCAGTTGTTTTGATAAACTGTGTTTAAGGTGATGCAGCTATGTTTATGTTCTAAAATGGGATTTGTTCTGCAATGGCTAGAAATCACCTGTTGCTTAAAGAAAAATACACCGCTTGCAACTACACTATTGAAATGAAACCTTGAAAAAAAAATCAACATTAAACAAATAAAACTAGGACTAATGGATGTAATTGGATATTTTTGCTGTGCCCTTCTGCTTCTTGATTGGAATTAACTTTATTGCTGTGTCTGTTTGCTGATAATAAGTGTTGCAAACCCCCTTCTAATCTACATCCCTGCTGTTTCATGTTGTGAGGTCAAACAGTAAGCATTGTACTCAAAATGAAAGACTCGGTATTAACTCCTCAAAGATCTCCTGTTTTCTTCTTTGATTTTTTTTTTTCCATTTTGGCTGTTGGTGTAAGTGAAAGTTAAATGTGAATACAGTATTATAATGGCATGATGTGATTGAGTTTGCCAGTGAATTGAACCAGAGGATTGTTATACTTACTATGCAGTGAATTCCAGGTATGCATGTGTGTCATGGTGGGTTAAAGGAGTTTATTCCTCTTTATTGCATTCAGAATTCTTTTCCCATTATTGATGACATCAAAGTGTCTTTTAGTGTCTCTGATAAAAGTGAAATGATTGTGGTTAATATGGAGTGTGTGCAATTTATTTCATCATTCTACAGCAGAACAGGTCAAATAAGAATATTGAATAAATATTTAAATGAGGGTTTTTGCATGGCATGTCAACCTTTTCCTCTCTGAAGGTGCAGAGAACCTTTCATGGTATTTGGAATTTATAGTGTGCCCATTCTCATTCAAATCTCACACACATGGCCATTGATTGTCCACTTCTTCCTTGAAGAAGTTGTTGCATGAAATGTGTCTGTAACAACTTGTCATTGTAGGTGTATACGTGTACTGTAATGAACTTTATTGCAGTAAGTTATAAGTCATAAATTTCAGAAACTGCAATGGTCTTCCCGTCTTTGTTTTGTTTTGTTTTGTTTTGTTGTTTGTTAAAATGCTACACAAACAAATTAAATGCATCTGTCACTGGACAAATTCAAATACTTTTTGATGCACTTAAAATGTATATGTAGCCATCTTCACGACATTCAAATGCATCTTCCTTGTATTACTCTATGTAAATTTCATGCCTTTCATATATCCAGTGCATGCAAACACATACTGCAATGTTGTCTGCTTACTATCCAAAGCATGCAAAATATACTCTGCAAAATGGCATTTGCATTCATTCACATTGTTTATGGCACATTTTTAGACATTTGGATGTGACTTTACATCATAATATCACGAAAAAGTTGCCAGACTTTATTATGTGTTGGGTCTCCAAAAAGAGATTTTGAGCTCTAAAATGATATTTAACCAATCAAAATCAGATGTTCTTGACGAAGTGATAAAAAAAATACACCATGTAATGTATTGTTGAGAAAGGGGGCCTTGGAATTAAAGACCTACTGATTTCCATTGACTCCAATATCTCTCTTAGAGAAAAAAATAGAGAATTCAATGTTTGCTGCAAACGTTGTGAATAATTTATCAGCTTATTCTGAAAATTGCACATACAAACACAGTTTAATCACAAATATACAAGGTACTTAAATGTATTTCAAAGTGTCCATGATGCCACTCACTGGGAACTTTTTCATGAGGTTTTGTATATATATACATGTATGGATATTTTTATGTGTCTCATGAGTACAGAACAGAAAAGGGAGATTGCAAAGATGGGTCTTCGAACTGAGAGAAAAACATTAATCTCTCCAAATTTCATGCTTCTAATTTTAAGTGCAGAGAGAAGGGTCAGAAAATGGCAACAATTGAAAATTAACATTGTTGTTATAGTTGAAAATCAGCAACTCGAGGTGGGTTTATGATGCAAGGTCGAAATATGGAAGTGAGAGCAAATTACCCTCCCCACTCCCCACCCATTTCATATGATGGTTTTTTAATGCTCTCTGTGCTACATTGTCTGGATTGTACTTAAAAAGCAACTTCATGTATCAGTCAACTTTAAGTGCACTGCAGAGTTTCTGCTCTATAAGTAGTGTTACACTGCAAAAATAATGCAGTACAGATGGTGCTAGAACTATTGTATATGCGTGATTGATAGAGGTGATGTCACACTAAAAAAATGAGTGTGATACTACTTCTCAAAGTAGCTTGTATTGCATTGATTTAGTACCAGTGTGCCTGGGTTGCTACTGTGTTGTTGCTATGTGTTTGTGTATGTGCACCAGCTAGGTGCATCAGTCTATGTACACACGTGATTGTGTGCATTTAATACCAGGCAGTTTCAAAGCTATAGTTACCTTGCTAGATTTCATAGCGAGAGCACCAGTAATTATCACATCGTTTCAGTTTTTAGTTTAAAAGTTTAGATAAAACTGCCTCACATTATCAGTTTTTGTTGTGTACATTCACTCAATCTGCATATAATGAATAAATGTTCTATAAAGCACTCAGCATCATAGGAAAGAGACTGATACTTCTCTTTCTAGAAAGAAATGTGGTCTTTGTACCTGTTTTACCCCTACATGCAAACTTCTTTTTTTTCTCCATAATTAAACTCTATACAAATTATCTCTGAAACATCTAAAATCGTTGTGCATTTTGATTCTCTGGGAGCATGTAACAAAAGTGCAGTAACAACTTTTAGGAGCAAAGGATAAATTTAGATAATAGCCGGGTTCACACGTACACCAATTAGCAGGATACAGATCTCGAGATTTGCATCGCGATCGTCATCCCGAGTTTTTTGCACGTGTGGACAGAAAAAAACCCGAAAATTAGCGGGATAAAGAAATCTTGCGCTGGTTCGTCAATTAGCGGGATAATTGGCCCCGCGCTGGTACGTGTGAACGGTCGGGATTAGAATCTCGAGTTTTTATATCCCATCATGCAATGCGCACATCACAACAGCGAGGCCTCTGCGAAGAGGTCCTTCGCCTCTTTGGAGCACAACAACAACAGCGCGCAAACCACACCACTGACGCGTAAAAGACAATGGACAAAGGTAAGTGCGCGCAGGCAGTGATAGAGAAGGGCGCTGCGTGACCCAGTTTGCAGGCTTTGCTGTTATCTCTATCGGCAATTAGCGGGATAATTCGGTACGTGTGGACGCTCGCCAAATTAGCGGGATACCGATCGCCATCGCTATCCCGCTAATTTGGTACGTGTGGACGCTCGCAAAAAAACTCGAGATGTGGATCGCGACCGTCATCCCGCTATTTTGTACGTGTGAACCCGGCTATTGAGAAGAGTTGTTTGTTAAAAATGCTGAAAACAAGTTGTTAATTTCTTCTCCACACCATAGCCGGGTTCACACGTACAAATTAGCGGGATGACGATCGCGATGCTCATCCCGAGTTTTTTGGCGAGCGTCCACACGTACCAAATTAGCGGGATGGCGATCGCGATCGGTATCCCGCTAATTTGGCGAGCGTCCACACGTACCGAATTATCCCGCTAATTGCCGATAGAGACAACAACCAAGCCTGCAAACTGGGTCACACAGCGCCCTTCTCTATCACTGCTTGCGCGCACTTACCTTTGTCTATTGTCTTTTACGCGTCAGTGGTGTGGTTCGCGCGCTGTTGTTGTTGTGCTCCAAAGAGGTGAAGGACCTCTTCGCAGAGGCCTCGCTGTTGTGATGTGCGCATTGCATGATGGGATGTAAAAACTCGAGATTGTAATCCCGACCGTTCACACGTACCAGCGCGCGGCCAATTATCCCGCTAATTGGCGAACCAGCGCAAGATTTCTTGGGATTAGCATCGCGATGCTTATCCCGCTAATTTTCGGGTTTTTTCTGTCCACACGTGCAAAAAACTCGGGATGACGATCGCGATGCAAATCTCGAGATTTGTATCCCGCTAATTGGTGTACGTGTGAACCCGGCTCATGATTGACAGTGGTAATCAATAATTTTGATGGAGGTGTTTGTTAAGAGATGAAATTTAACACTGTGTACTGTTTGGTTGGTATGCAATGTTATTGTGTCTGTAGTTAATAGCAGGTGCTGAAGACTGCACAATACAACAAGAATCGGCATGCAGATGCATACCTCTCTTTAGGAGATGTTTGTAAAAAGTAATTGCACCTGTCACATGGTTGTTTGATAGGTTATGCAGCAAGATTCTCAGGTCAATAGCAGGTGTATTACAGTGAAATGTATTGTCTACACCTGGGAATGGTACACGTATGCACGGCAGGGACAAATTACGGGCCGCGGCATTATTGATTGTGACGTAATCGACCTTGATAGCATAAACAATTTATCGTTTATGATCCCTGCATTTTTAATTACCCCTATATTGAATAAGCACTAAATAAAAGAAAAACAAAAAAGGGTGGAAAGTATAGGTATCTTTATTTCATACATATTCATGTATTTAAAACACTCCAGTCATAGTTGCAAAATCTCACTAAAAATTCCATATAAGTAGTTATTTTTGCACCCTTAATTTCATGCATTAAATATCACATTATGTCAATTATTTTTACGTCATCGTAATAGTATTAATAACATTTTTTGGGGATTTTTTTATATTTATTCCTCTTGGATTTGAATGAAAGAGGTCATGCCTGCCTGTTTCGTGCAATCGGTTTCCATCTTAGAATTTTTTGCTTATCTACCCATTCTCCTAAAGAAGGGGTACAATAGCGTCTCGTGAGCCCGATGGGCTACTAAAATCAGAGTTATTGTGTTGCTAGCGTTAATTTTGGGGGATAACGAGGTGACATGATTATGATCTCCGGTGAAGTTAGTTTTTTGTGTAATAACGATTAGATAGATTGCACTTGGTATTACATTTTTTTCCCTTTAGGGGAAAAATACAAGATACTTTCCCGATGTAAGAGCCGCAGAATTTTATTTTTATCGGAGTGGCGCTCGCGCTTCCGCCTTGTGCGTAGGCGCAGAGATTCAGTCCCACATCGTTCGTTGTTCGACGCTTGAACGTGCATTTTGGCGCATGCCTATGGCAACTGCGTTATGTCGTGCTATTTTGTAGGTTAGGCTGGTTTTTGTGCAGAATGCATCCTTTGCTGCATGGTTCCTTGGTTAATAAGGTTTTGTTAAAACGTGAAAGTTCTGTGTGAAGTCGGATACTGCTTTGGCTTGCTTACGAGAGGGTCTGAATCTAAGCTGCTTAAGTCTCACTTTATGTACAATTTTGCTTTGGGATAACTGTGTACTGTAGTGTATGTAGCCTGGATAACCAGTACTAGCTTCTAAATATGAATGTTTTTTTTGTGTGTTTTTTTTAAAGATTTATCAGTTTGGGCAATTTGTAATATCTGTCCAGGCGTCGATGTTCTATAACCTTACTAAATTACCTTCAAGTCTCCATACCATGGACCTGGTAACGGTGGTTCAGGCATGCTTTTGTGGATTTAGGCCTATACAAATGCCTTCAAGAAATTGGAAAAGGAGTACATAATAGGTAGATTTGATATAGATTCGTCTATATTATATACTGTATGTGATATTTGTGAGTAGGGCCTATTATCAGTATGGTTACACATTTGCCTTCAGCTTTTGCAATGTTTATATCCACTCATTCCAACACAATGATGATGGGCAAGGTGAAATTGTTTACCAATGATGATATAATGACAAAATATGACATTGATGCAGTCAATTGCTAATTGAACAAAAAAACAACAACAACAAAGAATGAAAATACAGTGCTTTATATTTTTAGGTGCTCTCCATCCACTGCTCATAAAAAAAAAAAAATTAGCTGCTGCACAGATGTAATTTCCTTCTTACTTGAATAAGGAAGTACATGTACAGATTTGTGCTAAAACATGTACTGGTACTAAATAATGCAGTTGGTGCAATGGATGTGGGTGAGGTCATTTGTTTTGTTGTTGTTTTCAGTGAGCAAAGCAACGAAACGTGCAGATGTAAATATATGTAGAGGTAGTAAAGTACTGCTGTGTGATGGCGTTAAACAATTAAGTCTTGAACTGTGGATACTATGCTTGCAGTGCACACATATTTAGAAGACTTCAACATGACTTGAATGAGCGCTTTATGAGTTGGGGGGGGGGCAATCAATTGAAACTTTTCAACAAAGCTAATAATTAAACAATAGCAATAAAAATGAAATAAAAACAAGGTGATCAACATGTTTCAATAGGGCGTGCTACAATTAACACTAATTACAATGTCGTGACAAAGACAACAGAGAAATTCTTGAGACTGCTGAATGCTAAAAATGTGTCAAGATTAATTTTGCCTCCACACTTTGAGAGATTTCAAGTCAGTGCTGGTCAGTCAGCCTGGACTTTACTGCTCTCTCAAATGAAATTGTTGGCAAACTAATGTGTTTTTTTTTTTTCTGTCAACTGATGGTGCAATGGTAATGAACATGGTTGAAATGATGAGCAGTCAATGGTGACTGATGGACAGACATCTGCCTGCCTTAGCAGTGCTTAGTGTTGTCCGCTTGGCTTTTGTGCACTGTCACTGATGTGCAAAGTGAACTGTGCAGTCTTTGTAAAAGTTATGTGTTCTCTCCTGTACAGTCAAGTCGTTTTTCATTTGTGGAAGTTTTGATTGTAACAGTAGTAGCACGATGTACCGGTACAGGAGTTCGTGGGATGAATTACTGGCACAATCCTTCCGTAACCTTGGCCACCACCCGCCCCTCTGGCCCCGGCCCGCCCGCGGCGCGGCGCTCGGCTCCGCGGTCGACTGTAAAGTAACCCGCGCCGCCCGTGTCGCGGCCCGTGTGGTGACCATATATTTGATTTGCCGTAAAGTGTAAATCGAACTGCCCTGAGCAGTGCACAAGGTCAAATTCAAGGGTAATAAATGATTCGCAAAAAAATTCTAAGATGAACAGGAACCACATGAACTTAACAGGAATGTCCTGAATAATGTCAAACAGGCCATCACATTTCACAGAAAAATCCCGTCGAAACACCGAAAAAGTGAAGAAAATAAGCTGAAAATTGATCGTAATTACGATCCTCTCTGTGTGTCCCATGGGACCAACTCGTCATGACAGCGACATGACTTCAAACGTCGACCCATTGCGAGTTGAATGTTTTGCTAGGAACGTTCTAATTTTTATCAGAGATTGGGTATATCTTGCTCTTCTGGATTTTCTCTGAAACATGTTTGGAAACCACTCTGAGTTTTTCTAATGACGTCAGATCTTGAGTCACCACCCTCGCTCATTTGATCGGTTTCGAACGGAACTCGAATCAAAGTATTTTTTATGAATGATAAAGTGAGCCCTCTCTCGGCGGATGTGCACAATATGGCTGCGCGCGTAAGCTGTCCATTGCTTCTGTGTTGACGTAACATACGTGGGTATACAGTGTCCCCAAAATAGCACTGGTAAGCTGAGCTGCAGTACACAAATCTTGCACCTGCTTGGGCATCTTTGGTCATTCACCCATTACTGTTTATTGATTGATGTCCTTATGCAGTATATCAAAACCACCTGTGTGAGAATTACAAGATGAAGAGTAGTACAGAACACAGCAATGCTCACTCTCAAAATTAGGCTATCAAAGGGTACGTTTTTCATTGCTCTCATCATGGACCTAATATACAAGGACATTCATTGTATCGTTAATTAATTCATGCACCTGTACATCTCAAAAGCGCCACAAAGACATTTTATTTTTTAACATGCTTTGCTGCTTTGATCCCATGATCGTCACCGCCAGCAAGCCGGGAGAAGAACAGGATGGAGATTCGAGAAATCTAAAGCTATATGCGCAGAAGAAAATAACTCACACAGATCAAGTAAAGTGAATGTGCAGTAGTGGTGTATGTTAGGAAATCATGCCTCAAACATTTCGTTCAGGAGAAGCAGGCAGTTTTTAAAAGAAAGCTAACATTTTGGCAGAATGATTGTCATTTGTGCTCTCAATATTTCACTTTTCTCCAGCTTATTCCAGAGCAAAAAGGTATGGTAACGGTACAGAACAGGTATATCTTGCCATTAGGCAAGGTCTTATGCGTGTGTGAAAATGTGCGAATCAGCAATTACCCATCTTTTGACACAAAATTTGTCATGTTCTCAGGTTTTGCTGCTCCTCATCATCTGTATTTATTCAAAGACATTTCCGTCTGAAAAAGACACATCAGCGACAAGACTGAAATGAGGGAAGCAATTTTTTTTTTTTTAGTGACGATACATGATTACACAATCGTTATTGTCCAGACACCTGAATGTACTCATTAAGATGCACATAATCAGGTGGCGGTGGTGATGATGGGATCAAAGAAAGACCTCTGTTCATAGTCCATGTGAAGTAGGTCCATGCTCTCATATTAGTCCATGGGCCAAGACCCGAAAAATGGGTTGTTGGTACCATCTGAGGTGGCACAACCTTTTTGGTGTCAGTTTGTTTGTCGGGCATAGATATGCTTATCGAGCTATGATAGCATTTCCAAATGAGTAGCTTAGTCATAATAAATGAATTTTTAACCAATTTGGTCTCATTTTTATATCCCTATACTTCTGAATCGAAACTAAACCGCTATACAAAGAAGAGCACTGCCTTCTGTATGTCCACAGGTGTTCTGTTGTAAACGCGGTGCGCTTAGTTTTTATTCAAGGCAGCGAAGGGAATATCCAAAAGGTTATGATGTCCACAGCTGTCACGCGGTGCGCTTAGTCTTTATCTAGGCCAAGGTACCGTAACCGTGATCATATCTAAAGTTCCTCATAAAAGGGATTATCTATACTGTTTTCATACTACCCTATCAACAAATACATCAGTTTTAAACAAAAATCACTCCGTTCATTTACAATATCATTCATTATAATGTATTGTAGTGTACCGGTACATTGTTTTTGCATATCTTATATTGTTGGAGGGAAATAAAGCGACATTGGCGTGGTATCAGCGTTTTCACCGTAGCGTTTTCGCCGGAAAATGATAAATAATTGAAAGATACGGTAAAATTCACGAGGAATTGCTTTTGTTGTTGTTGTTGTTTTTAGATAAAAGGATATACACTGTATCATACGCTTTGGATATTCCCTTCGCCATCTAGAATAAAGACTAAGCGCTGTGGACATCATAACCTTTGGATATTCCCTTCGCTGCCTTGAATAAAGACTAAGCGCACCGCGTTTACAATAGAACACCTGTGAACATTGTACCATAGAGCTGCATTTTACAGCTCTATGGAACATACAGAAGACAGTGCTCTTCTTTGTATAGCGGTTAGTTTCGATTCAGAAGTATAGGGATATAACAACGAGATCAAATTGGTTAAAAATTCATTTACTATGACTAAGCTACTCATTTGGAAATGCTATCATAGCTTAATAAGCATATCTATGCCCGACAAACAAAATGACACCAAAAAGGTTTTGCCACCTCAGATGGTACCAATATCTGGCCTGGCCCATGGACCATATAGTGTATCTTCTATACCAAACCTACACCAGAGGAGTGCTTGAACCCAACCGAAGTGTACTGCGCTGAACCATACTGAGCCAAAAGTAGTGGACCACTTTCCAATGTGCCCCAATAAGTGTACCACACCATACCATACCAAGCCAGGGAGTGCTCAAATGCAAATTGGTCCAAAAGCATTGTATTTCTGTACCAGAAGGTGGCATGAAAAGAATGCATGCAACATGACTACGTCTCAGTGCAAAGATTTAAGTTGATTCTCTTTGTTCAAAACACCTGTATGTAGTGTATGCACACCAGTTGCATGAATCTGTTCTATACAAAATGTGTGACCCCTTTGACTTATTTAATAGAATCATGGTGTTTTCCATATTACAATAATGTAGATGTAGATATGAATCAAACTGTTGACACGTGGTAGATGATACATGCACAAGTTTGTAGGATACAAGTACCAAATGGTGTGCCAGTGCATTTTGCTAGTAATATGTGGCTGTAGTACTCCTTGTGATGTAGGGATAATGTTTAATTTTCTTCTGTGTGTCTCTCTCTTCTTTTTCTGCCTGTCTTCCTTTATTATTCATATTATTTATCTGCTCTTCCACATTTTTGTCTTTTCAGTCAGGAGTACAAGTATATACAGTATACAGGTGGTATGCTCTGGTGAGAAAAAAAAAATGATCGATATGAACATCTGTACTTGAAACTACATGTAGCAAACTGATTATGAATGAAAATTTGTTTCTTGGTGCGAAACTAATGCTAAAATAGAGAATTTTCCAGGGCCTGTGTTGGACCTGTCATCCACTCATAGCAATAAGACTCTGGTGATAATGATGTAAACCTAATTTTGTTTCTGTTTCTTACTGGTCAGGGGTGGACTGGAAATCACTGACCGCCACGGCCTGTCTGCCAGTGACCACAGATTTTTACCCAGACCGTCTGTCCCTGGAACTGGACTTCGTGGAGTTTAACTATGAGCTGTTGGCTGAGGAAGACATCACAGGACCCTTCATGACGGTAGAGGCCATCTTCCAGGAACTCATATCTCAGCGACTGCTTCAGGTACGTGAAAGAATTCCGAATCTATTATTAGAACAATTTACCCCATTGGAGACTAGTCCAGAGGGACCTGTGTATACTCTTGCAGGTGTCTATGGGAAATGGATGTTATAGCAAAATAGCTAGTCCTCATTGGGTTAAGCTTAAATGACTATCTACAATGATGTTGAAGTACATGTATAGATTGAAGATGGAAGTGTTATGAAGAGTTATGACAGAGTTTGTGTCAAGAGGCTGTGATTTGTTTTGTTCCCAGGGACATGCCACTGAGTTTTCATTCCTTCGGTTTCCACTGATACTCAAACATATATTAAACAATGCTTGGTTGTCATCATGCATGTGCTAGTTTTTGTGTCAGGCAAACCCAACCCCAGGTAGATCCACTATTTGCACAGAATGAGCTTTGTGATAATCCAATGCACCCATGGCCAGCGCCGCGTTTTTTCAAAGGGGGCGGGGGGCCTACTTGCATGTTTCATGAGCTAACAAGCAAAAAAAAAAAGGCCTTCAGCCCATTTTCTGGTGCCATTTCCAGGTTTTTTCAGCTGACAAGTCAAAAAAAAAAGGGTCTTCAATGCAATGATAGTATTAATGATAGGTGAATGATAGAATGATAGTGTTGAATTGTTAGATCCCTTTGCCTTTATAGATTGAGATTGAAAGAAATAACAAAAGTAAATATATCTTAACATTAGCAGCTCACTGAAGTCGGTGACAATCCTTGGTCAGAAATCTTGCTTCCAAGTCAACTTTGAAGTTCGTGGCAGTTTCCTCCTGACAAAAGAGGACTCCATCCCGAAACATCTCCCTCTTCAAGGTTTGCTTGATGTTCTTTACTCTTCCTACGCAAGCTCCTTCTAACTCGTTCGTAGTGAAGTGGACTTCCTTCCCGGTTGACTTGGTGCAGTTTGGTGATGCCACTGGTTTGCAGGTTTTCGTCAGCTGAATGTTACATCACCATACGATACTTTTTTGTCCTTTCCTTCCTGGAAGATCTTTATGCCGTGTTCACTGTACCATGTAGCAGTAATGTGCTCACTAACTTTTACAGGTAGTCCTACTAGTGTATGGTGTACACCCAGGCTTCCGATTTCCTTTCCTAGCTGGACGCGTCTGATATCTGTTGGAAGCACATCGCCAGATCCATCGCCAGGGCCATCTGACTCAGTCACATCCTTGGATGTACTGTCCGCCGATCGACTTCTGCTTCCTGTAAGGCCCTCATCCCTCTTGCCTTGCATGACAATGGAGTTTTATTTCCTTCCTCGACACATTGACGTGTAACAGGTGATACACCAATTACTACAGTAGTTACTTCTGTAGCTCATTCACTCACTTTGCCTCCATCTCCGATTGGGGTGACATTCGAAGGATCCTCCCAAACTTCTGTCTCCTGCCGTTTTTCCTTTGGAGTAGTTACTGATCGACCCATTTTCACTGGTTCCCCTGTCTCGTGACTCTTTGGCAGTGGGCTTGTCCTCCACAACAGACTCCTGCTTCTGGGGGTCCTCCTATGAGGACTTCTCCTTTGGGGGCTCCTCGCTCTGCCCGTAGGACTCTTTCCCGTTTGCATGTCCCGGTGTTTCTTCTCGTGGACCCAAAGGTTGTCAATTCTGCCCTAACTGCGGTCACATTCACAGCACTCAAAATGCCGAGGATGTCTGTTCTGGCTGTCTATGTGCCTCTGCAGATTCCGGTGGTGGCTGAAATACCACTGACTCATATAGCACTTGAAGTTCCCATTTTGATATGAAATTGATGTTGTTGTTTTTTCTATTTTGTAAGGGTCTGCAAGTTATTATGCAGTTGTCTTTATATGAATGTATAAAAGAATCCCCCAAAAGATATGTTTCTTCGTCAAATGGAATAAATGAAATGTTGCATTTTGTCACTATTTCAGTTACTATAAAGTTCACAGTGAGCAAAAAAAAAAAGAAAATAAAAAAAAATCTTTTTATAGCTGGAAATGATGTCTCTAAACATGTGAGCCCTGATATTATTTGTTGGTTTTGATCCATCCCATGCTATTGGTAGGGTTTCCAGTTAGTGGTGCTTCCCAGTTCACTGCTAGCCATGATCAGCAGAAGTCAGCGCCATCCACCCTTGGTGACAAATGCTGAAAAGGTCAGTAAAGATACATCAGCCTCCATTTTGAACGGGCAGGTGCATTATATACTCCTCATGTACAGTACATGTACCCTTGTGGCCTTAGGAGGGCCCTTTTTCATTTGTTTTAAATGCACATTATACTCTGAAGAAACGTTTAACAATGCCTTTCTTCCCATTTATGCCTAGACTGAAACACTACGATATCCCCAATTGAAGTCATTTACAAGAACACACACACATACACAGAGCAAAGCAAAGACACTCCCCTATTCTGCTCAGTGTCTTGGAAATTCAAATTGCATTAATATTGATGTCAAACAACTCTACACTCTACAGGGCTTTGTATTTCTTTTGTGCATGCGTATGTGACATGATTTTTTGCCAAAAGTATCAGAGGCTTTCTTAAATTTTACTGCACACTGTCACAACTTATTTTGTTTTAATTTGATCAGCTGCTTTAAATTGTAATTCTTTTCTCGATATTAAAATATTTCCTTTTGTGTTAGTCTGAAAATCTCTCTTAAAAGGTTCCATTTACACAGGAATACCAGTTTTCAGGCAAAAGCCTTAAAGGGAAGATAAACCCCAAGAACAATGTGGATTGAGTGAAAGCAGCAACATTAGTAGAACACATCAGTGAAAGTTTGAAGAAAATCGGACAATCGATGCAAAAGTTATGAATTTTTAAAGTTTTGGCGTTGGAACCGCTGGATGAGGAGACTACTAGAGGTTATGACGTATGAGTGGACTACAATATCAAGAAAACATAAAGAAAATACTACAAAAATCCATTTTTCATGAAAATTACAAATTCCATCAACTTGATATTGACATATGTTAAGAGTAGCAATTATTCCCCCTGCTTTCTGAAAGCGGTTGGTCCACTGCTCTTTCATAATTCTAGAAAAGTGAATTTTTGTTGAATATCCTTTATATTTTCTTTGTATTGTTGTCCACTCATACGTCATATCCTCTAGTAGTCTCCTCATTAGTCTGGGTGCCAAAGGCTGAACCTTGTTTTACCGTCCACCCAATGTTTTTTGGTGGTTTTACCCTATTTCGAGGGTGCTGAATCCGAATCTGCATGATGCAACTCTTGCATCCTTGAGGGTTTTGAGATATTCAAGATGGCCGCCAAAATGGCCGCCCAAACCGGAAATTCCAATGTATTTCCTTCTAAATGGTGAGAAATTGAAAACAATTCACGGTTTTACCCTATTTCGAGGGTGCTGAATCCAAATCTGGATGATGCAACTCTTGCATCCTTGAGGATTTTGAGATATTCAAGATGGCCGCCAAAATGGCCGCCAAAATCGGAAATTCCTATGTATTTCCTTCTAAATGGTGAGAAATTGAAAACAGTTGATGGTTCTAAGCTATTTCGATGGTGCTGAATCCGAATCTGGCTGATGCGACTCTTGTATCCTTGAGGATATTGAGATATTCAAGATGGCCGCCAAAATGGCAGCCAAATTACCCGGAAATTCCTATGTATTTCCTTCTAAATGGTGAGAAGTTCAAAACAATTTATGGTTCTAAGCTATTTCGAGGATGCTGAATCCGAATCTTGCTGATGCGACTCTTGCATCATTGAGGATTTTGAGATATTCAAGATGGCCGCCAAATTGGCCGCCAAAATGGCCGCCCAAACCGGAAATTCCTCTGTATTTCCTTCTTAGTGGTGAGTAATTGAAAACAATTAATAGTTCGAAGCTGTTTCGACGTTGCTGAATCCGAATCAGGATGATGCGACTCTTGCATCCTGGAGGATATTGAGATATTCAAGATGGCCGCCAAAATGGCAGCCAAATTACCCGGAAATTCCTATGTATTTCCTTCTAAATGGATTCAGCACCCTCGAAATAGGGTAAAACCACCAAAAAAAAAAAAATTGGGTGGACGGTAAAACAAGGTTCAGCCTTTGGCACCCAGACTAATACGGTTTTAAGCGGTCATAATTTATTGGGACAGAAAATATAGAAAATTGCTCTGCTACTACATGCCATGTGCCACTGTCATGTCCTCGACTTCCGTTTGGTTTTCTTTTTATTATTTTATTTATTAAAAACAATACTAAGAAAACAAGTGAAAAGTAATTTGACGGCCATTTGGGGGCCATTTGGCGGCCATCTTTCTAATCTCAAAACCATTAAGAATGCAAGAGCTGGATACTGCAGCTTCAAATTCAGCAAACTCAAAATAGGATAAAACCATCAATTTGTTTTCAATTTTCTCCAATTAGAAGGAAAAAGGGTCACTCTACATGTGAGTTTCCATTTTTGGCAGTCATTTTGGTAACCATCTTTATTATCTCAAAGCCCTTAAGGATACAAGAGTTTTATCAAGATTCTGATTCAGCACCCTCGAACTAGGGTAAAACCATCAATAGTTTTTCAATTTCTCACCATTTAGAAGGAAATACACGGGAATTTCCGGTTTGGCGGCCATTTGGAAAAACTATTGATGGTTTTACCCCAGTTTGAGGGTGCTGAATCAGAATCTTGATAAAACTCTTGTATCCTTAAGGGTTTTGAGATAATAAAGATGGTCACCAAAATGACTGCCAAAAATGGAAACTCACATGTAGAGTAACCCTTTTTCCTTCTAAATGGTGTAAAATTGAAAACAAACTGGTTTTATCCTATTTTGAGTTTGCTGAATTTGAAGCTGCAGGATCCAGCTCTTGCATCCTTAATGGTTTTGAGATTAGAAAGATGGCCGCCAAAATGGCCCCCACAATGGCCGTCAAAAACGGAAATTTCCACGTAGGCCCCCTAAATCGCTCTAAATGGTGTAAAATTGAAAACAGTTGGTGGTTTTACCCTATTTTGAAGGTGCTGAATCCGAACCTGGTTGCTGCAACTCTTGTGTTTTGGGGGGGTTTTGAGAATTCCAAGATGACCGCCAAAATAACTGTCAATATTGAAATTTTTGAGACCCTATTCAGCACCCTCGACGTTTTGTTGTTGCCATTTTTGCGTTCCTTAGGGTTTTGAGATATCCAAGATGACCGCCAAAATAATTGGCAGAAATTGAAATTCCAATGTTAATATTTTTTCTAAATGGTGAAAATTTGAAAATAAATTGATGGTCTCACCCCATTTCGAGGGTGCTGAAGGTTTTGAGATATTTACAAATGCCCTGTATAAACGAAAATTCCTTGATATTTTCTTATAAATCGTGAAATATTGTGCTATAAAGTGAAGCGAGTGATTAAAAGCAATAATCCGTATTCTTGAATTCAACTCGGTTGAGCAAATTTGTCAAATCAGCCAACAATAATGGCATCCAGAATGACTGTCACAATGGTATTGTAATATACTGAGATATTCCACTATGTCTCAAACGGAACTTTAACACGTAATGGAAAGAAAAATGATATTGACATCATACTGAAACGTACAAACACAAAGATAAGACTGAAAATTTCTTTATGCACAATTGTTATAGAGTACTGCCTGTGGTACCAATAAGGGCTCCGCAGACTGATGTGAAGTTAATCCTTTTTGGTTATAAGAGTAATATTAGATAATGTCCTGCTGGTATTTGGTGTTCAAATTTGTCTTGTATTCTTATGAGTCTCGCCGCGTACTCTTATGAAACTTGTGGCATATTCTGATTACGTCACTAGAAATGGTTGTATCCATGACCACTATCAATTATAGTAGATATCAATATGAAGGTACAATTGTAATTTCAAAAGCACTCTGCGTGATTATGATATTCGTAAGTATTGGACTATTAACTATCACCTTACATGTTGTTGTTTGTTTGTTTGTTTGTTTGTTTTACTGCGCGTTACCTGAGATTTTTCCATCCCCTCGTGTGTATATATGATATCGTCGCTTGGGCGACAAGACCCTGTGTATCTGAAATTTTAGTGAAAATGACATTTTTGAATAAACAGATAATCAGTTAATAATGTCCTGTCCAAACCCTTGCTGTCTTCACCCAAAAAAAAAAAAAAAAAATGAAGCTACCATGGCATGTCAAAGGAAAGGTTCTCTTATTTGTTATAGTGCTTTGGCTGCCACGTTTGTTTGCTTTTTGTTTTTGTTTTTGTTTTTCTCTCCTGAACATGTGACATTTTGTAGATGCGAGGTTTGTCGCCCCATATATATATATATAAAACTGTTCATGGATTAAAACAGATATTATTGGGAATCTCAGTAAACTTCTCTACATCACTATCACAATATTATCGAGATGGGTATGTCTTGTCCACTGATTGTTAGTGTTCAAAACATATCCATGATATGTAGATGAAACAGTGTAATCTTTCAAATATTCAACCGCATTTGTAGTCTTGCAGGATTCATTCCTGGCACAGCTGTATCTTACAAACACTAAGATATCCGGTAAAGCTGGTTTCACTATACAGCAAGTTCAAACTGGGATGTACAATTATGCATTCGTTTATCAGCAGAGTATGGTTGGATTTAGATTTTGCCATTGACGAAACCTGAAATAGGGTAAAACCATCAATTGTTATCAATTTCTCACCATTCTGGCGAGCATTTTGAATTTCCCCAAACTCTCAATGATGCAAGGGTGGTTTCGTCCAGATTCGCATTCAGCACAGTGATCAAAATAGGGTAGAATAATCAATAAAATTACTCTCAATTGCGAAATATTAATATTGAAAGACGTGGAAATTTCCCATTTTGGCGGCGATTTTGAAATCCGAATAGAATAGAACCATCAATTGTTCTCAATTTGAACCATTGAGAATGAAATACGTGAGAATTTCCGGTTTTGGCGGCCATTTTGGCGGCCATCTTGAATATCTCAAAATCCTCAAGGATACACGAGTTGTGTCATCCAGATTTGGATTCAGCACCCTCCAAACAGAGTAAAACCATCAATTGTTTTCAATTTCTCACCATCTAAAAGGAAATACATGGGAATTTCCGGTTTGGGCGGCCATTTTGGCGGCCATCTTGAATATCTCAATATCCTCGAGGATGCAGGAGTTGCATCATCCAGATGAGTCGGATTCAGCACCCTCCAAACAGGGTAAAACCATCAATAACATATTGTTTTCAATTTCTCACATCCGGATTTCTGGTTTTAATTGGCGGTTATTTCGGCGGCCACTTTGGCGGCCATCTTGAATAGCTCAAAACCCTCAAGGATGCAAGAGTTGCATTATCCACACTCGGATTCAGCACCATCGAAATAGGGTAAAACCTTCATTGTTTTCAATTTCTCACCATTTAAGAGGAAATACATGGGAATTTCCGGTTTTGGTGGCCATTTTGGCGGCCATCTTGAATATCTCAAAATCCTCAAGGATGCAAGAGTTGCATCATCCAGATTTGGATTCAGCACCCTCGAAATAGGGTAAAACCATCAAGTGTTTTCAATTTTTCACCATTGAGAATGAAATACGTGAGAATTTCCGGTTTGGGCGGCCATTTTGGCGGCCATCTTGAATATCTCAAAACCCTCAAGGATGCAAGAGTTGCATCATCCAGATTCGGATTCAGCACCCTCGAAATAGGGTAAAACCATCAAAAAACATTGGGTGGACGGTAAAACAAGGTTAGGCCCAAAAAGTGGTTTTGGCACCCAGACTACATCCAGCGGTTCCAACACCAAAACTTTAAAAATTCATAACTTTTGCATCGATTGTCCGATTTTTCTCAAACTTTCACTGATGTGTTCTACTAATGTTGCTGCTTTCACTCAATCCACATTGCTCTTTGGGTTTACCTTCCCTTTAATTTAGGCCCTGGAAGCATCACATTACGAGTCCTCTTGAATAAAGTAGCCTCACGTACAGTCGACCTTCTCTTTCATTTTAACTAGCATCCTTGCCTTATGCTAGTTTGCATGCTTACAGCGTTGCTTGATTTTTATACAATAGTTATTGTGTAAGTTCAGTATTTTAGACACATAATTGTGATCATTACCACAGAGGTGGCAGCTACGTAAATGTGTGTAGTCATGTTTTAAAGGGACTGTACAGTACTGGTTGAGGTATGGATTCATGTTTTGAACATTCCTAAATGAGATAATGAAAAGCCTCTTATGAAATATGAAAGAGCATGTAATTTTAAGAAGGGTTCAATGTTTATTTGATGAAAATTGGTTTTCAAATGGCTGAGATATCCAAAAAAGTGCTAATAATAAAAGGTGACATGCCCCAACTTTATTAGGATCTCTTTGTTTCACCTTGTTTTTAATTTTGGATATCTCAGCCATTTCAAAACCGATTTTCATCGAATAAACTTTTGATACCCCTTAGAACTGCATGCTCTTTGACATCTCATAGAGTGGTTTCTGAATATCTCGCAAAATGTTAAAAGCTAAATCTACACCTCGACCAGAACTGTACACACCCTTTAACATACGTAGTTAAACATTCCTCATCATGTGTTGGCTTTCCAGCTTCCCACCCCTATCGTTTCTCTGCATGAATTCTCTTTTAATGCAGAAAGGAATTACGGCTATGTTCTAATTTTAGTTTACGGTACAGACAGATAGTAGCTTTACCAATTTCACTTATTGCATTCATGTATTCGACTAACAAGTGTTTGTGGTGTCATAGTTTAACCTTCCATTTGTTTATCTGTGTGTTTAATACAGGTATGTGAGAATCTTTCTGATGTGTATTTTCCTCAACAGCATAATTACATGCTGTACATCTCATGGGAAAGGGTGTTGACATTCTACCACACATTAAAAGAAAACTTAAGTGTGCAAATGAATGACTGTATCTTTTATGTGATGCCTAACAGCAGTAAGATTGAATAGGGTGAATTAAATTTCCTCGTACGAATATGATAAATGGCAACATTGGTATCATAACTAGTTTATGTGTGTTTCTTAAGTTTTGTTGTATCATGTAATTATATCTATTGCAACTCTCACATGTGCTAAAAATCTTCTGGGAGTCTCATCATGATGTATTCCAAGTAGTTGTGTATTGCTGTGGCTTTAGATAGACATATTGCAAGTGTGCATGGGTGACTAACATTCCATACTAGAGGTGATGGTGCCCTTTTTTCATCGCTGTGTAGGGAGAGTATGTGCTGAGCATTGGCAGAATCTTCCACAAACTTCGGCTGCACAGTGAGAAGAAGACAATCTCGGTGACCAGGTACCGACCGAGGTCAGTGTCAAAGGTCATGGGGATCAAGTTTTAACTTTCACTAACCCTAAAGGGGCCGGTGGTGTGATCGCGATGAAATTTTGCATGCGTGACACCCGTGTCATAATCTACAAGATTGTGTCATAAGATTTTTTGAAACAATCAATTTCTAATTTTAATTAATTAATTTGGCAAATTAAGCTCAAGATCATATTTTAGCCTAATTAAAAGCATTGAGAGTCTAATTTTTGATCTGTGAATCTGTTTTAGCATATTTCAATTCTTATGTATTTTGTTTTCAGAATTTCTTGTGTATTTCTTTGTTTTTCAACTTTTGTTTTTTCTTTGTTTTTTCATTGGAAATTGTCACTGACCACTTTTCTACCATAATTAGCACAAAACTAATTAATGAAAGTGATTAATTGTAAAAATAATCAGGTTTTTATGACTTTCATGACAGAGCACTGTTTTCCATAGGAAATGTACACAAATTGTGCCCGTTTTGGGGCGACATTCCGTTACAAAAACGGGCGTGGTTCTCAAAAGTATGCGCGGACGTCGCAAATTTGGTCTCAAAAGTTGCGCGAGACTTTAACAAACAAAGTCAAGAAACCTCGCGACGAGGCCTTCTCACGTTACAGAATTATAGTGCGAAATGTCGAGGGGGGCGGATTCCGCCCCCCCCCCCCCATGTGTCATACGGGCGAATTGTTTTCAACTAGATAGATAAAACTATGTTGGTTGTGAGCATTATTTTCTCTTCTCAACTATAAGTAGGTAAAATTATATCTGTTGTAAGCATTTGGTCTCTATCAAAATGAAAAGAAGAAGAGAGCATACACATGCAGTAGATCGATATGTTAAACTGTTTAACTTTGTTGCTGTTTGCTAATATCATCAGTTGAGAACCAAAACCAAAGCATCATTAATGCTTTTCATAGCGTGTCACTTGAACATCTTTTTTGCTTGTTGCTGATATTTTGCTGATACTAATCAGGTTTGAATACCAAGGTAGTCATTATGTTTCTGACGCAGATGGTGTTGGTGAACATAACTTCATTCTCTTTTTGCAGTTCATGAAATTGAGTGAATGTATCATGGACTCTGGTTTACTTTATACACTGATTTGATGGCTGCACTCAAACAGAAAAACTCTCATTTTCTTCTTCAAATTGCTCTTCATACTCAACTTCCTCTTTTCTTCTTCAATAATTTTTTTCTCCATCTTTTCCATTCTTCCCTCTCACTTCAGATTTTTCAAAATCTGATCAGACTTGTGAAACTATTCTGCAGATTTCCCTTTCTTATTGTTGATTCTGCTGTATTTACAACTTGTCTATTACTAATGAAGTGATTTCATCATGGTGAAGGGAAATTGTCACTGCTTGTGATTGAAATGAAAAATTATTTTATGTTTGCCAGCATTTTTTTTTTTTTTGAAGTATTAGTAGAACCCAGTAATATGTTTGATCCAGTACCCTCTTTGATAAGACACTCTTTAAATTTGTTTTGCAGACACCCCTCTCTGTGTGACCCAATCCAGTATACCTACCAGCTGTGGTCAGCCCAAAATGAGGGCTACACCCCGATTGTGACCACCTTCAGACATGAGGTCATTGAAGGATACAACTGGAACTATCTAGATAACTACATCTCCTCGCACGACAGTGATTTCACCCTGGTTGATGTGAGTATCCTGTAGAAACTATAACTGTAAAATTTGTCATACACAAGTAACCAATTCGAAACAAGACTAGATAGACAATATAACTTGGTTTTGTGTGAGCATTTCTGATATTCTGTTCTTTCTCATGTATACAAAATCATGGTCACTACTGGCAGAGATCATTTACGTACACATTTGTTTATGCCTGTTTGTATTTTCTCTCTGAGAAGAAATAATGCATGTATTTTAACAGTGTTGCTTGATGGCAATCAAAATCTTTTTTTTTTTTTTTTTTTGACTGTCATTTCTTTTTCTTTTCCCCACGGTCTGATGCAGTCCCTTAAGTTTTGGCGGAGTCGGTTCCTTTTGATCCCGAACACACCCGTGCTCATGAAACGCTTTGCTGAGGAGAGGGGAAACGTGACCCTCGACCCGTCATCTTGCGAAGAGGACCCAGCCTTCCGGCATTTCCAGATCGAGGCCTTCCTGCGGTTCATTGAGATCCTGAATGGCATTCGTAGACAGACCAGCACATCAAGAGGACCCAAGGTAGAGCCATGGGATAGACATGTGGCATGTGTGCTTTAGACATGTGATGTGCATGTGACAGACAGGCTTTTACACATTTTATGCAAATAAGTTGATCACTAGTAGCTCCATGATAATAATAATTCACAATATTTATGTAGCGCTTATCACAATAAATGTCTTAAGCGCAAGAAAAAAAAAAGAGAAAGGGAGAAAGTGCAGTTTCAGAATTGTCAGACATGAGACATGAGACTATTTAATGGACAAATAAGTTTTTAACATGGATTTGAATTTTTCTGTCGAGTCGATTTGTTTTATACATTCAGGTAGATTGTTCCAAAGCTGAGGGGATGCTGACTGAAAAGATTGTGAACCACAGCATTCAGGCCTTCTAGTTATAGTGTATGTCCAGTTAGTACACCTCATGACCTCTTTTTAAAGGGGAAACACTGAGTCTTTTTATCATTATCAAAATGACTTGTATTTTATCATTGCCACTCTCAGGTAGGTACACCATCTGGCCGTCAGACCCCCAGCTCAGGGGACCTGGCCCACCCAGCTAACCGGTCTTCTCCTTGTCAGGGGAGTGACACAAGGCAGAGACACCACAGTGGGGCAAGGAGTAACCAGGGTAGTCCAGCGCCCCACCCTGCCAGCCACACCCACTCTGAGCCCATGACGCTATCCCTGTCCACACCACTACAGGTCATTGCAACAGCCATGGCAGACCCAGAGTAAGTACCACATATTCTTAACCCTATTCTAACTGAGCTATTTGAGACCAAGTTTTTACTTGGGGGAGGGGGGGGGGGGAATCCCCCCCCCCCCACATTTCAGATCTTGGCCGCCGATCACGCGATCACCGCAAAATTTTGCCTAAACATAGAGCCGGATGTCAACTACAAGATTACATGGTCATACAAAAGAAAAATTTGGATTTTCTATTTTTAGTAAATTAATTATGCAAATTTATGCACGAAATAATATTTTCACCTATAACTCCATTAAAACGACTGAGTGATTGCTAAATTTTTGTAAAAGAGTTCCTCAAGACACATTGAACAATTTTCTTGTAAAAAAATAGCACAATCAAAATCAGTTTCTTTTGTTTTTTATTGTTTTGTTAATTAAGTATTTCATTGTTTTTTGACATTTTGTTTTCTATTGTTTTTTTGGCCAAAATTTGTTGCAGGCACTTTTTCAGGCTTATCTACATTAAAATTGATTAATTTCAATGGTTAAAAGTTCAAATAATCTAATTTATATCAATTTAACCAAAAAACACAATTTGCATTGGATTTGCACACAATATCATGAATTTGAGCCATTTTTGGGTTGACATGCATACACAAAACATTACGTAACTTCAGAACGGTGTACCTGGACATCGCAAATTTGGTCTCAAAATATGCGGGAGACTTCAGAGAAAAAAGTCATGAAATGACGCGGCAAAATCTTTGCGCGTTGCGGAATCGCGGCGCAAAATGTCGAGGGGGGGGGGGGTCAAATTGACCCACCCTTAGAATAGGGTTAAAAGAGCTGGTTGTATATGTTCGAATTTTCAGTAGTAATTGCTGTATGTGACATATGTCACATACATGGGCGGTGAGTTAACTCAGTCGGTAGCGTGTCTGCCTCACGATCTAAAGGACCCCGGTTCAATCTTTGGGTTCAACTGAGCAGTGTTGTGTGTAATCATATCGTCCCCTCTAGTAAGAGACAAAATACTCTGTCCTTGGATAGGACATAAATTGGAGGTCACGTGTGTGGGAGAGTACACAACTCATTCATGTAAAAGATCCCGCTTCATCTATTCACCGCAAAGAGCAGGGTGTTTAACCCGGTGAAGTGGTCCTGCCTAACATCCAACTGGACCCTCTGGAAGACTAACTATTGCAGCTGAATATGGGCTATCCCGCCATCTTCTCAGATATTTCGGGATCTAACAGACAATTATGTGCATTGAGTGTTTGAATATGTGATAGAGAATTACAGTGATGGAATGAGAAGGATAAAATGAAGTGTGCAATTCACCATACCACACCTCAGGAGCCCTGCCTACATCCAGGCTGGACAATCCCCTGTCCCTCCTTCACTGTGTCTTGCCTTGTGCAGGGCTGCCAACTGCTGTATTTTATTTTGTATGTTTTGTTTTGTTTTGTTTTGTTTTGTTTTGTTTTGTTTTTCCTTTTTAAAGAATTCAAAACTATTTTAGGCAAAGTGTGTGTGGTGGTTTGTTTTTTTTTTCTTAGCCTGTGCAGTTTTGCTGTCTTTAAACCATAATGTGATTCTCGCCTTCAAAGTATTTTTTTTTTTCATTGAATTACTACATGTTGGTTGATTGGTTGTCATTGTTTTTTTGTTGTTGTTGTTTTTTTAATACAAAGATTGGCATCCCTGCTGTTGTTTCATGCAAGCACATGGTTCCATTCCTTCTTTTTTTGTGTGTTTGTGTAAAGTAGTAATTCTTTTCATGAGGTGTGTAATGTCACTTTTTTGATAGGCATGGTGTGAGATTCCTCCCGCCTGGACAGAAGGGACTTCCCCCAAATTGCTTCATGGCGGCAGAGGCAGTGACCTGGATGCAGAGGTCACTCAGTGGGGAAGTGTCCATGTCAGAAGCACTGGAGGTTTTGAAGGTAGGCAGGTGTATGGAGAAATAACCTAATCAGATGATGTAGATGTATTAAAGGGGACCTCCGATTGATTTTCAGACTTTTACATTTGAACAACTATAAATTAGTCAAACTGAGTACAGAGTTTCAGAATTCATAGTGATTGGGATAAGGAATGAGAATGTTTTCAAAATTAACAACAAATTGCAATGAACAAGGATGATGACATGACAGCCTCACCATAAGAATGCATGAGTTCGGGCTCGAGCATGCAGAACAAAAGAAGAAGGCATGCATAGATTTTTCACAGGGGAACTTGTTGAGCAAGCGGTATTGTAATGGAATTACACTGCTACATTTCTGAAATATATGAGGCTCTGATGTCATCAACACTGTTCAGTGTAATTTGTTTAAGATTTTCAATTTACTGGTTTCTCTGCTCAAGGACCACAATAAATTCCACGAATCTATACATGGAGCTGTTGATTTATGTACTACATGATGTCAAATTATGAAAATCGTCCGGAATGCCCCTTTAACCTTCTGTGTGCCACATTATATTACCTGCCCGTAGGTTTATGTGTGAAATTTGTGCATATCTGACTCATTGCCACAGAAAAGGTTAAATAGAATATAGTGTTTATCATATTTTTTTTTTATTCAAATTACTGATGGATATTTCTCAAAAGAAATGTTGTTATTTTTTTTTATTGCAACTGATTGGCAAATTGCCCTACATCAACATAAATTAAAAGAAACAACTCAAAAGAATTTCATCAGTTTGTATAATGTGTTATGCTGATGCTTCAAGGTACAGTTTACCTTTGGAAGCAGTGATTTAAAAAATGTTCGAGATATCACATTTGATGCATATTTGTAGTTCGATTGTATCGCAATACATCCTACCATGTAAACATTTTGCAATAAAGCCTAAAGTATAAGGAGATATCACTATTTTTTTCAGTCAATCATAACTGTAGACGGTTTAGTCTAGAAACGTGTTTATTATATTAAACTATTGTTCACATTTTGTATATCTAACAATACTTATATGAATATACTGATTCAAATTTTTACATTGGTGTTTCTATCCCTAACTCACATTTTAGAACTATTTTGAAACACTAAAACTAAGTTTTTGTTTCATCTGCAAATGGTAAATTATGCCTTTCAAAACAATTATGGTGAATGTGCGTTTGCACCTGCATAACCAAACTAAAGTATGTGGTGTTTTGTTAGCTCAAATTCCAAAGTCAGTCTAAGTCCCCAGTAAGTACTTTAACATGCCCACCCAATTTTCCTGTTTTGCAGAACATGAATGAGAGTAGACTCATTCAGTATGCATCGGGAGAACCCCACATTCCTTTCGTCAATGGATTCTATGTGTATTGCCTGATGCTGCCAGAGAACGTACCAGCCATGACTGACCCCACCAAACCCTCACATTCGTGGCGGGACCACGTACCCCAGATGGCAGCCAACTCAGAGTTCACCAGCCGCTGGTTTGAGGTGAGAGGCCTTCTAGTGTCCAATTGCCCATTTCACATAAATATTTCCAGTTGTTGAAAGTTACTGTATAATGAACACAGCTTAAATGCACCATGAATGCTCAGTATGTATTTGTTTTTTTAGTGTACTTCTGCCATGGCGACTGCAATAGATTCTACTTTAGTGTTTGCAGACAAAAGTTTCATTTCTTTATGAAATGGACTCCAGGGCTTTTATTACCTTGGGCATGGAAACTCAATTTTACAGAAGCTGTGATGTATATTTACCTGTTAATGCATTATTATGATCACGTTATGTGAACTGCAAACCTCTGTCATATCAGCAGGTCTGTTAGTGACGTACCCTTATACATATGTAGTATGCAAAGGATCACTTTTGTGATACAGTCGATACCAAGCTCATTATGCTGTGATGGAGTTCATGATGTATACATTTTAGTTTACATTAGGCTTTATCTCTAGCAATGCTTTTATTAGTAGGCAAAATACAAACCCCTATGTATTGTTTACAGATGTTGTCAAATATTGTTCATTTGGTATATCAGTCCTTTCATCATTTGATCTTACTGTATTACTGATTCTCAAATCTTCAATCGTCTGAGCCATAAATAGGCAGTGATAAAGGTGTGTGGTGATACCATACAGGGTAATTTATGTGCCAGTCGTGAGCTGGCTCTCCTAATCATTGCTACATGGTTTCAGTAGGAACAGTCCTTTCTGACTTCTCACAAAGGTTGCCGTCATGGAGGAGTCGCTATGGAAACAAAGAGGATCGGAGGCAGGGCCCAGCAGCGGTGTGGGCCTCATGACACCAGAGGGCTTCCACCGCCAGTCTCCCTGGAGTGCCCGAGAACGGGATGGACGCTGGCAGGGCTTTGGGTTGGGAGCTGGATTCTCCACAACTCCAAACAGAGGTGATTTGTTCATGTTGCACTTTTTTTTTTTTCTTTTGGGGGGGGGGGGGGTGTATTTTTGTCCATCACATTTCATTTATGTGATTCTAACTGTGCACCCTACTGCTTGACATGCAATGTGGTGGTTGTGTGGAGCTTTCTTTTGTCATTTGCCATCATAGTCTCCTTAGCTATATCACTGTTTAAGGAGTTCATTGTAGTCATGTTTATTCCATCAAGTTTTGTTTATTTTTGCGATACCTGTTGCCTGCTTTAAGTTTCAGTTTAGGGCTAGTTTGTTCAGAATTTTCAGGAAGTAGATCCTTCATTTGAGACAAATTACTGAGGAAACTCCACAGGGATAAAATTGGCTATTTTTATGACATGAAGCGTGACACAATTGTCAAAGAGATTACTGAAAATTGAATAATTTACCATGTACACTTTGTAAGTAAAAAAATAAAAATAAAGAAATAAAAAAAGAATACAAAAGTGACCAAAGTGATACCAAAATGTGATCAGAAGCACATTTGTGTAGATTACATGTCCTTGAGAAAATGATTTTGTGATGAGTACAAGTACTGAATATATCTACATACTATGTTTATTTCTCTTTCAACAACACCCACTGTCTTTGCCTGTATTTTATGTTTGATCATAGATGATAGTGGAATGGTGTTTTTTTTTGTGATTTAAGATACTCTTTTTTGCACAATGGGCCAGTGATGTTTTCAACATGACTTACTTTCAGCATGTCTCCTTACCTTGAGACCTGCAGGGTTGTAATTCAAAATGAACATCTGACTAGTTGTTTTTTGAGAGATTTTTAGATTTACAAGTGTGTATATGCCTCAGCCCCCAAAGGATGTCAGTGGCATTATGTTTTCAGTTGTCTATCACTCTGGGACAGACCTCGTTAAAGCAATTTAAGTATCTAGTGGATTTTGGGGGCACTTGGCTCTGGTGGTGACACAACATTTGCTCTTGTGACAGTTGCTCCGGTCTTCATTCCTCCAACCAAGGACTTAGTTTTAGTGTGAGAGGGTTTGAGGTTTAGTTTGATGTGAGTATTAAAGGTCCAGTTTACCTTTGGGAGCAGTGATTTCAAAAATGTTCAAGATATCACATTTGATGCATATGTGTAGGTCTGTTGTATCATAAAACATCCTACCATATGAAATATTTGCAAAAAAACCTAAAATATAAGGAGATATCAGGGTTTTTCTCAGTAAACCGTAACTGTATACGGTTTAGTCTGGAAACATTTTTATTATAACTATTGTTCACATTTTGTGTATTTAACAACACTTAACATCGGTTATACGGATTCAAATTTTGACAGTGGTTGTTTCTATCCCTAACTCACATTTTAGAACTATTTTAAAGCACTAATGCTTTCATCTGCAAATGGTAAATTATGCCTTTAAAATTAGAGTTGGGGTTATGTTTTATGGATAGAATATATGTTTGGCTTAATAGTGTGAAGATATTTCATGGGAGCAGTTGTCACAGAAGCATATCATGGGACTGGCTCAGGTATGCAACATGAGGTGTAAATGTACAGAGAAGAATTTTGGCAAAATCCCTCAGGGTTAAAGGTGACTGAACTTTGGCAAATATGGGACTTTCAGCTGCAACTTCATCTAAGAATGTCCAGTGGTGATAATTGATAAGAGAATTGGAAATGAATGAACTTTTATTTCGAAAGCTCAAAGTCAGCTGACACAGAAAATACTAAGAATTTAATCACAAAATAAGTGAACTCCATTTGTGTCAGTTTGAGGTATTTGCTATCAGTCCTCCTATAAAGCTTAGAAAATGTAAGATAGTGTATTCATAACAGTGAGGGATATTCTTTGTTATGCAACAAGTTAGGTACATGTATCACTGGAAAGTTTTCATTTTGCTCTATCTGATGTAGGGACTTACTTTAAAATGTTTGAAAATGGCACTTAACACATTTTACAATCAAACTTGGCACATACACTCAATCTAGCCTTCAGGCCTCCGGAAACCAGGAATGTGATGCTAGAAATTGACTGCAACAAGACAGACCGTGTGGAGTGGTGCCATGTGAGCTACGATGGCACCTACAGGCCGGATCGGGTGTTTGACTTCCAGGTGGAATGGCTAGTCTGCACTCCCAGTCTCCTGAATGATATGGTAGGCAGAGATGGCTAGTCTCCACAATTCTGCAGGAGATTCCTTGAAAACTTTAGTGTCTGATCATGTCTTAACCAAAGAAAAGAGTTGCAAAGTCTCACTGTAATTCTGCTTGAGGCTTCCTGAAAAATTCAGTATCCCTTCTTTAGTGGGTAAGAGAATGTAAAAATCTCCCTGATGTAAAAAGTATATTTATCCCTGAGGTGCATTAACATGCAAGTATTGCCCTGATGGCTGGCTAAATTCTCTTTAATTTTGATTGGTAGATATTGGCAGCTCTAAGTGAATACAGTGTATATCGATGTAGATTTTGATTCATCCAGGTAGTATGCTAAAAGCGTGTAAATTAAATCTGTTCGACTGGACTTACTTGTGAAAATCACGGAGAAAACAGTTTCGTGACTCGTCCGAGTCACTTCTTCAGCTCTGTCTGGCTGACGAGCATTCACCCGTGGAGGGTGAATGGGCGATGTTACTGCCTTTATTGTCTGTACGTCGAGGAATTTTCTCCGTGATTTTCACAAGTAAGTCCAGTCGAACAGATTTAATTTACACGCTCTAAGTGAATAAAAAAAATCCTTCATTTAGAAATAATTTCTGCCTCTCTCCCTGATTTCTGTTTGGAACCTGCACAATTTTGATTTTTGCATGTTGGCAGCTTTAAGCATAATTTCTTTTCCATCTAGATTTTACTCAGTCTCTGCATACATGTTGTACCTCGTGTTAAGCTTGCGTTGACCATATAAGAAAAGGTTTCCATCGTAGCCACGGCCGCTGCAAATTTGGATTACTTGAGACACTGCCACAATTAGTCCCATTCTGGTGGAATACTAGAACCATCTTCTGCCATGCAAAAACTTTGAAGTGTCAGTTAGCACAGAGAAGAGTCATATCTACATGTATGATTATTTAGCACATAAAGATGAACAAAGCATTAATCGATGTCTCTTGATATGTCATTGTCACTCCAGTTGCAAGGTTGGTCAAGGAAAGCCAACACCTTTGGATTCCACCTGGTACCTGCCCCCACCGACCCCTTCCACCAGCATCCAGACTTTGCCAACCCCCTGCGCTGCCCCCTCTTCATCCCCTTGGCCATTCAGTCCCTCACTCCCTGCCATCAGGAGGGGGGAACCAAGAACCTGCAGCCTGGTGATAAGTGCATTGACCTCTTCCAGGATCTGATCCTCAGAAAGTAAGCACCCCTTAGAGTTTTGAGTGCAAAATTTTACCTTTACAGCAACACCAATAAAATCTATGAATCTGTAAGTAGAAGTAATGTAGCGCCATTGATATGAGGACATTTTTTGTCTTGTTTGGCTTGTCTGAATGAGACAAAACAAATAATTGCTAACTTCATTATGTTTCCCAAAGTAAAACTCAACCATTGCTTTTGGGAAGCATATCTCCTATTGATAGTCTTTGAAGAAGCACAGTTTTCTGTAATGGTTTACATGTGTGGGGTACTCTGCAAAGAAAATGGTATTGTAAAGTAGAAATTATCCTGCCAAATGTGCCAATCAAAGATTTCTATCAGTAGTGGCAGTGCATGTCAGTGATAGTGCAGAATTCTTGTTTGCAGTGATTTAGACCAATGTTGGTTTTACTTGATTTTAAGCAAATGAATGAACAAGAATGCAATGAAGATTATCTATGGATTGAATTACAACGGTATCACTGCATCGCGTATTTCAAAAATCAAATGGTAACAATTCACACTGTCATCTGGCATGAATTATAGCACAAGATAATATTGGTGCACATTTATGTCATTCAGCATTTTGTGAGATTTCAATAATAAGCCTTTGCATCATTCTGTTCTTGTCCAGACATGGCTTCATTCTAGTTGGTGAAAGGCGCAAGAGCTCTTTCATTGGCTATGGCTTTCATTCTGGTGGCAAGTATAACCAGGCCGAGTACATCCACAAGTCTGGTGTCTGCTTTGTCACGCTTCTTAACAACGCTGAGGACCCAGCCCTGGCCCCTGGTACCCCATCCAGTGCTACTGGTCCTAGTGTGCCATGTGGGGTTGTGAAAGTGCCCCGCTCCTCAGAGGGCGGAGGCGGGATGCCTGTCATGGTGGGGCGAGATGGTAACTTTGACATCGTCGACACCGCTGCCGATGAGCAGGGCATGGAGGTGAGGGAGGAGCAGAGACGAATGAGGAGCGGAAGTATCCGAGAGGTCCGGAAGAAAAACCTTGAGGATGGCAATCCTACCCCAGTCAGCGTCGGTTTCCTCTGGTCCATGAACCACATGCTGACCAAGCGTTGGCGCTGCAGCGCCTGTGGAGACGAAAAGTTCTACGACAGTCTCATGCGTGACCTCATTGCAATCAGCCGAAACGTAGATGGAAGATTGACAGAGCTTTGGCAGCAGCATAAAGACTCTCTTCATCCTTAGAATGCAATAAGGAAATATTTGACCATTCATATGTATTGCACGACAGAAATTATAAATGCAGCTGATATTTTAGAATTTGGTCCAAACATGAATCAGCTTTTTTTTACATTCTTTCTTCTTCTCTTTTTTTTTTTTTTCAGGTGATACAATCATTGTGATGCAAAGAGAGCAAAATATTCCTCAATTGCATTTAGTAAATATGTACATTGTTATATATACAGAGAATATATATGAAAGACAAAGTAATGTGCAAACGTGGATGAAGAAATGATTTCCCACAAATGAGAGTTGAGTCTTATCTGTTTTTGCTTGATAAAGAGAAATGAAGCAGAAACCAGAGAACATCTTTTTAAAAAAGAGAGAATTAGATGGGATGCCTGAAAATTTTGGCACGATCTTAAACAGCATAATGTGAATGTTGCTTTGAGCAAATACAGCAGTGATAGGGTAACAAGCACAGAATTATCGATTACCGATTTATTACATTTATAGATTACAATCTAGTAGCTTGTTTTTAGGTTTTCAACATCTTTTCTTTCTTGAGACTGCTGGAAGTGGAGATTGAGTATTCATTTACATAAATTATGAAAGCCTGCATTTTCTCATCAGTTCAGTATTTTGACTCATCGTCCCTCTGATGAAAGGAGCCAGCAAACAGGAGGAGTCTCTGCCTCATACTGTCTCTTCTAGGACATGACAAGTGAAACCAAAGTACTGCAGGCCTGTTTGTAGGGTCTGTGATTTAACCTCTGTGTGCTGCAAAAGATCAAGTCCCTATTTTTCTTCGTTTATATTTTCATTTTTGTGTAGAGTATCATACATCAAAACACAATCAAAAGACAGTTGTCTGCAAGTGTGTTTAGAGAAGCCATTGTTGGCACAGTAAATTCTTTGTGTGCAATATGAGAATCTGACGCTTTTTCAGTATTTGTCATAAAATCTGTAGATGTTGGCACAAATTTTAGTTGCTTATTTTAGAAATGAAATTTCAGGGAAAAAAATATTCCCTGGCAATCCACCCAAATGCGACAGAGGAGCATGCTGCTAAATAGTCTGGTCAATTCCTGCGGAGAATGCAATCAACTTTGATTTACAATTACACTGGACAATGGTCACATGACTGTGATTATACATGATAGGTGTTTTGGCTTATAGGCTTGTCTGCACTGATGGCACATTTCATTTAAGTCATGTATACTTACATACATTATATTTGGTTTGTTTATTTTTTAGTTTGAAAATGTCAAAAGGGAGAGCATCTTTTCATTTTAATTTTACCAGTAACTCGTAAATATAAGAAATCAATGTGTAAATATTCGTCCCTGAGCATTGTGACATTTGCATTGTGATTAGCCTTGTGGTTTGTACCAGTGCCCAGCCTTCAGTAGGTGACAGGTAATGAAGTATATGCATGTCTCAAATTTTGACAAATAAAAAAGGTAGATTGAGCCTCTTATCTTTAGGATGTGAAGAGCCCATCAAATGAATGCATATCTGTCCCAACCAACATTTTTTATGCCTCCGCCAACGAAGTGGCCGGAGGCATTATGTTTTCGGGTCGTCCGTCCGTCCGTACGTCCGTACGTCCGTCCGTACGTACGTCCCGTTTTGTTTTTGTCGATATCTCAAGAACCGTGTGGTGGTTTTGCATCAAACTTGGTATGAGGGTATATCCTTGGGGGATGATACTTTGTGTGGATTTTAGGGTCACAGGGTCAAAGGTCAAAGGTCACAGGTTATTTTGTGAAAAAAAAAATTGAAATTTCATGTTTTTCTCCATATCTCGCAAATGGTTCAAGGTATCTTCATGGAACTTAGTATATATGCTTGTACCGATGGGCAGTGATTATCTAGGGAAGTTGGGGGTCATGGGTCAAAGGTCAAGGTCAACTCCTCAAAATATAACTACTTTCCTTATATTTATGCAATGCCTGAAGGATTTTTTTAAAACTTGATGTATGCATGTATAACCCAATATATATTCTGTGGGAAGTTTCTTGCCAAAAGGTCAAAGGTCAAGTGAAAGTGCTAAATTGCACTTTTTCCTCCATATCTCAAAAATAACTCAAGGTATTGTCATGAAACTTACATATTTATGCATGTTCTACCTAACAGTGATTCTCTTTGGAACTGTGGGGTCAAAGGTCAAAGGCCAGGTTTCGATAATACTATTTTACCATTTGATGCTGAAATTATACTTTTTCTCAATACCTTGAAAATTACTCAATGCATAAACTTGTAAAAGGGTCAAAAGTCAAGTGAAAATCATCAGTTCCCCCCAAATACCTGCACTCTGACGTTTTAATCATTCATCCACTTGAACCTAGTTCTAGGAAAGTGAACATTCAGCACATTTGTGGCAAACCGGTCATTTTAATATTTTGCCAATTGTGTGAAACTGTCATCACACATTGTCAAGACATTGTACTATAGACCTATTAGGAGAACCATGTATTATGGCGGAGGCATACACCAGTCGCCGTAGCGACATTTCTAGTTTTTTCGTAAAAATAGAGGTTGTTTTGGAAATGCCTGCTTCTGCCCACTGGTGCATGTATGACATCCATGGCAGTGTGTGCCAAGTGGCAAGAAATTTGGACGTGAAACTTGAAGGGAGAATACTTCCATCCAAAATAATTTTACTTGAACATTGTAATGGCAGTTTTTAAAGAAAATGTACAGGACTTTATTTATTCATGGTGTTAGAAGTGTATGTGAAAAGGTGTGCATCAAAAATGGAAGAAGGTACCTATGTGAATATGAGATATTGGTATCTACATCTCCAAATTCCCAGTGATAGCAAATAATGTTGTCACTTTGTGAAGCTTTGTCAGCGAGCCATACAGGGTTTTCGATGTTTTTGGGGGGCTTGATTAAAACACACACACACACACACATCTGACTTGGTCAATGAAAGCATGATTTACTCCTACTGTTCTCAAGAGCATGGAAAGAACAAACACAAACAAACAAATATTGTTACTAACTCAGTCAACTCAGTGATGGCCTACAGGGTATCTGCCAAATGATCAGATCTCTCTTTCTCTTTCTTTTTCCCTTACTTTTCTCTCTGGCCATATCTCTTTACAAATATCTCGCCTAGTTATGTAAAGACACAAAGATATGTGACAGTGTAGAACACTATGTGTGCATTTACCCTATTTTTCAGCCTTGGTTTGCTGTGGACTTCAGCCCAACTCCAGTATAAAAATTTCCGTTGATGATATTGCAATAGGAAAATTTCTGATGTTGAGTAAAGAACTAATGCGATGCACACTGTTTGTATGTGTTTGCTGTGATCTCATGCCTCCAGTAAGTGCATTTCTGCAGGGAGACAGATCATTGAAATATTTTTTATTCTTTCTTGCATATATTCTAGAATCAGATTAAATTCATATTGATATCTCACTCTCAACAGTAGACTGATGCTAGCATGAAATTTCAGTCTTCTGTCAATGTTGACAAGTTCTTTTTTTCTTTTGATTTTTTTGCATGTCGTTTTTTTTTTTTTTTTTTTTTTTTACTCTATTGTAAGGAACTAATGCACCATGCAAGTCATCTCTTTTGTTTGTTGTTTTTTTTTTTTTTGCTTCTGAACGAGTGATGCTAATTCGAGTGTTAGAATTCAAAACTCTTGTCTCTGCTCCTACAAGGAAATATGCTGTGTTAAAGGTGCTTACTATCCTTCCCTTTTTTATATGAATGAATTGAGATAAATTGCCTTATAAGTCAGAATGCATAGAGCTTTGTGCCCAAATTACCTTAGCAGTGATGTAAGAAAAAATGATATGTGCAGTGTCATTATCTGGATAGAATTTATTTTTCATTGCCATGGTTTAATTACTCTTAGTCCCTTATTTTTTTGCATGTTTTTTTTTTGTGTGTTATACATGATTAGTCTCTGTAGCCAAGAACATGCTAAGAACACACTGAGCTGAATAGTCCAAAATGTGAGATACGATACGTATTTAAGTTCTACTGGTCTGTTTTCGCAAGTACATATGTATTATTTAGGTATTGTGGAGAGTGCCTTTAAATCTAGGTGCACACAAGGGGCAGTATATGATGCAGCGTCCTGCGATGAGCCGAGTAAAAAGAAGTTGACAGATTTTCATTTTTGCCAATCTTGCCCAAATCTCAGAGTTGCTAAGTAGCTGTACATTTCCAAGAAATCATCGCTAAATATGTATGTAGTCCAACACATGTATGTGATTGTACTAAAATGTTTGATATTATGTTTATTAGTGGTAGCTAGAGCAAGTACTTTGTATTAATTGATATTCCCTCTCAGATTGCTATGAAACAAAGTCATTGGTGCATTTGTTTTATTGTTGTCGTCACGGATTGCATGAGAATTTGGACCATATCATTGTATCTATTATACAGTACATTGTATATGAATGTCTGTTGTATTGTGGAGAACTGATTTGTGCCAAAATTTAACAATTACAACTTATTTTTTGTATGATGATTATTTTATGTCTGTCATGAATTAAGACTTGGCAAAGCCTAGAGTTATCTGGATTATGTATTTTTTTCTCTTTTATAATTTCCAAAGACATCTTGATCTTTCCTTGGTGCTGTGAAATTGACATTTCTTTCTGTTCTTGATTTATCTGGATGTTTTTCTTCTTTTTTTTTCTTCTTTCTTGTTTGCTTGAATTCTGGCAGCTTAACTTTTATACAATCAGTATATTTCAGTATGTTCTACTCAGCCAAAGAATTATAACTGCAACCAGTGACTTGTATTAACTGATGCCATCAGCAACTCTCTGACTTGCTCCCTGAGCCATATGTCTCTTGAACACTGCACATTTATCACTCTTCTGGGCACACAAGCATGCACAAGCACATCTACACTTTCTCCTTCAGTATTTGTAATGCCAGTCCTTGAAAGAAAAGGTAGAACGTAGGTGAGTTAAACACAATCATGTAGGGAGCTCATTTTCATTGTTCATGAAGAATCATGGCTGTTACTTTTTGTACTAGACAACTACAAGTAGACATCTTGCTTCCCAAACAAAACTTTATTGATTTTAGCTACTTATGTCATCTCAGACTTCTCAGCGTATTGATGCTAAACAGACATAGGATGTGTACCTGTGACATTACACTATTAAACTCAATTGCGCTTCACAAGAATAAGTGTATTTCCTTTGAGTGTTCGAAATGACAATAATTTTATGAATACTGCCTAGTTTCCAGTGCTTTAATTGGACTACTGTGACTAAAAGTGTAGGACATATCCCAGCTTTTGGTAGATCTGCTCATAAGGCATTATTTAGATTAATTTATCTTGAAATTACAGTTGGTGTAATTTGGGTTGAGTAGCCCTCTTCACAACTGAAAAAACAAATAATTTTTAAAGTGAATTTGTGCTACAAAACTTCTTCCATGCAGCTCTAGGGCACTGTGTTCAATTTGACAGCCATGTCAATTATTACTAGAGTGTAGTGTTTCTTGAAAGAGTCTAAGATGCAGCTTAAATTGCGTGTCAACAGTCAGCATGATGAAATAAAAAGTTGAAAAGGAAATCTGATGTTTGGAGTCGATCTCATTGTTACCATGATTGTGTTTACCCAGCCAAAGTGTTGACTGTAAAACCAGAAATATTTGTGGTATGAAATTTTCACGACCTGGAGCCAGCAGCCTCTTTCACTGTGTGAAATTTTCTTCAATTGCCACTGGCATCAATGTATAGTGTGGACAAGAACTTTGGCGTGCATTTTAATTTTGCAAAACTTGGGTCCTCGTGAAATTTGTAAAAATTTCATGCATGCAATTCTGGCAAATTTTTTTTTCTCTCTTTAATGTCACAGTCCGAAGAATGCCAGTGTAACCTTATTTGCTCCCCCCCCCCCCATACACACATGCACAATTATATTTGAAGAGTTTGTTTGCAAAAACCGATAAGTCCATATTTGTCAAATGGAGATATTAGCGATTAAAGGTCAAGAAAAATAAAGAGAATAATAAGAAAATTTTTGCTTCTTTCGACCATAACTTCAAAAATATACCTTTATACATTATATAGTAACCAATATGTCATTTAAAAGGTATAATTTTGTATTTTATGGCAGAGAACGTACTTCAAAATCTTCAAAAATGGACTCGTCAGTTTTTGCAAACAAACTCTTCATTTGTAAGTCTTAAAACAAAATCCCACTGTATCCTATGTAAGTGATTCTGCCCCTGGACCCCACCGGAGCATTACGTAGGGCACATGGACACCCCATCCCTCATACAAACAAGCACACTGTTTTTCAATGGTATTTCTTCATTACCATTCAAATGATACAGAGCTGGTATAAACTGGTATTGCCGTACAGAGTAACATACAATGTAATTATACCCTGCCACACATAGTGTGAAGGGGGTATATAGGAATCACCATGATGTTGGTCGGGCGGGCGGGCTGGCGGACGGTCGGTCGGTCGGGCGGTCAGTCGGTCTGTTGCAAAATCTTGCGTCGCGAACTCCTCCTACTGTTTTGAAGCAATATAAATGAAACTTAGGGTAAATGATGATACACACATTGAGGTATAGATGTGCAAGACATGTTTTTTGTGTTTGTCGGACAATGCGTTGCCATGGTAACCATAATTTTACCAAAACCTTGTGGATTGAATAACTTCCATAGTATTTAAGCAATCAATTTCAAAATTGGTATCTGTGATGATCTATAGGTGTAGTTATGCAAGACACTCTGTGTTTGTACTTGACAAAGTGTTGCCATGGTAACCGCATGTTTTCTTCGAAATCTTGTGGAGGAGAACAACTTCCACAGTTTGAAGCAATTGAAATAAAATTTGGTAGGCATTATGGCCTTGAGGCATAGATGTGGAACACGTAATTTTTGTGTTTGTCGGACAAAGCATTGCCATGGTAACCATAATTTTACCAAAACCTTGTGGATTGAATAATTATGTGTTAGTTTAAGGAAAATGTGTTGCCATGGTAACCACTCATTTTTGTATCCAATTGAACCATTTAATCTATGAAGGTGAAATTTGGTGTGTATGATGCTCTTTAAGTGTAGTTTTGCAAAATGTCCTTTGTATTTGTATCGGACAATGCGTTACCATGGTAACCACATTTTTTTTTAATCCTGTGTTGAAGTGAACTTCTTCCACAGTTTTCAAGCAATTGAAACCAAATATGGTAGGCATTATGGCCCTGAGGTATAGATGTGGAACACATAATTTTTGTGTTTGTCACACAAAACCGTTGCCATGGTAACCACAATTTTACCAAAACCTTGCAGATCGAATAACTTTTCCATCATTCAAGCAATTAAAGTCAAATTTAGTATGTTTCATGATCTAGAAGTGTTGTTTTGCAAGACACCAATGTGTTAGTTTAAGGAAAATGTGTTGCCATGGTAACCACTCATTTTTGTATCAATATAAACCATTCAAGCTATGAAGGTCAAATTTGGTGTGTATGATGGTCTTTAAGTGTATATAGTGATGCTGGGGGAAAGCATGTTTGCATTTGCTGTAAGTTGTATACTCAGTGTCAACTCTGTAATTGTACGGTAAACTAAAATTATTCTGTTTCCAATTCGACAAATGCACAAACTTGATGTTATAACGTCATTGCCCTCATGACAGCACATACTATAAAGCAACACTAGGGGCGGGGGTATTAATCACCTTCAGTGATAATTCTAGTTTGGACAAAAGTAACCAAAGTATTTATATCCTTCATTTGTAAGACTTTTTTTTTTCTGCAGAAGTAGTATAATATAACTTCATATTATAAACACCTAGCATATTTTTGTCAGACTGATAAAATTGAAATGAAAGAAAAAATATACAGCAAAACAGAATGAAATCATACCAAAGATCATACCCTCCCTCCCCCCCCCCCCCCCCCCCCCCCGGCCAGCAGCTCTCCCCAGCTGTCCCTCCTATTCTACCCTGTTCTCTATATTACGTCTGTCCAACCCCCTTTACCTTCACACACACACACTCGAGCACGCACACACATAATACAGAGCTGCCAACTAGTACTGATTTTCAGTAATTTCTACTGAAATTGGACAAGAATACTGCAGGTTACAAGCAAATTACTGATTTTAGAAATCATTGTCTGTGATAAATTCTATAACACTGTTAAGGATTACTGATTTTCACTCAAAAAAGGTGCATATTACTGATTTTCAGCCATCATAGTACTGAAAGGCTTTTACAAAAGTTGGCAGCTCTGATAATAATACACACAACACACACACACACACACACACACACACACACAGAGAGAGAGAGAGAACTCCCAAATTATATACTTGTATGAATAAGATAAAATGGAAGAAATGAGTATTAGTAGTTGAATAGGTTAATCGCAACAACCAGAAAGTTTTACAGCCTCTCCAAAGTTCACATCAGTTACCGATAGTTATCACCGTAAATACCGTTCACATCATATCCAGATAAAATACATACAGTATAAGAACTAGAAAACGCCATTATTCTTACTATTAAATCAAGTCACGCAGAAATGTATGAGCCAAAACTCTTCTAAGCGTGGTTCGAGTACAGGTACATGTATCGTGTACAAGAGGCGGTGCGTTGTTGTTTTTTTTTTTTCACACCGCAGTGCAAGCCGTAGTCTACACACCAAACATCCGACCACTCACAACTCTACTGTCTTTGACTCTGTATTATACGTAATAAAGAACTTATCTCGATCTGACAGAGCATGCGCATACACTGGGAATGGCAGGAGCAGCAAATTATGATCAGTCTCTTTGCGCACGCAGTATACCTGAACTCCCAGATGTGTTGGGAGGAGTTTCCTTAGCTCCGACATACCTTTTGTTATCCGTGAACTGCATCGGGTAATACCATGGCTCTCTCTTCATCGGTGTCCAGTTCGATACCCCCTCCTCCACCTCCTTTTCCCACCGTTCTAAATTCCGGCGCATCCGTAAGCGATGGACTTAGTATGCGACGACGCAAGTTCTCAATTTTCGCGACGTAAGTAGACACTTCACCAGGATATTAATACCTCTATGGTCATATCGAACACTGAAGGCGAAAATAGTTTGAAAAGAAGAACTAGATGGCATGTTTGCATAATTATAGACTTAAAATATTGACGATGCGGTCAACCATTCTTCGCGGGAAATTGATGGGCCGTGTATGACTTCCAGGAGAAATACACTCGGGTGGAAATTTACAGAAGTATATAAATGGGCGTTAAAGAAGACGCGTAGGCTAGGCTTGGTGTCGGTGTCGGGAATCATTAAAATAGGCCAAATACATGTACTTGTAGCAGACGTATTTATGTAGAAGAGGTAGCAGTAGCAGCATTTGGGGTGTGTGTGTGTGTGTGTGTGTGTGTGTGTGTGTGTGTGTGTGCGTGTGTGTGCGTGTGTTTGGCAAACAAGACGTAACAACAGTTATCAAAATGTCAATCATTACTATGGTCATTTTCATGTTCCGCGGAAGATCCTAAAAGAATGCTCGAGCGATCGAAATAGCTACTGAGGAAATTATTAAATGACAAATAATTGTACGAAATTGTTTCTGTGTTGTTTTTTCTCACGGTAAGCAAGCTTCATTTCGTCGATTTCAATTTCAAATAATTATTCTCTGACAGCATATATCTATCCATCCATCCATATTTACCGTCGAGCAAGTTTTTCCTGTAGCAGTAAAACAAAACAAAAACAAATTCAACTGAAACTAATCATATAAAAACGCCAGAATAGTTAAAAGCTTTCTATAGTTGCCGTTGTGTTTGTTTGTTTGGGTTTTTTTTTTTTTCTTGTTCTCGTGCAAAGGCGTGATAAATCCTCGTTAGGCACAATAATTAAAACCAAAAAACAATGCAGAACAAAACACACACTTCACAAGCTTTTAATGCTTGGTTTTGATGTGCGTGCTAACCCTATATGCGTGCAGAGTATAAAATAAAATGCTATTATCCCGCATATGATACAGCGTGATCAATTAATGATTCGCTGGCTGGTTTATAATCACCCGTTAAACTTCTCAATAGCCCACGTACGTGTACGTCTACACACAGTTCAGAGAGGCATGTGAAATCTGACGAAAATTGAAAATTCAGACTCTTTTGAGAAAGGCATGGATTTTATGCTTTACTCTCTTTCTTTTATATAATGACGATTCGGTGGGTGGCCTGAGTGGAATTGAAAAGACAGCAGGGACATATATGAATTCCTATTTGCTCTGCATGCGAAATGCAACGAACCGTATGCACAGTATGCATGTATGTATGAGGCAAGGTGAAAAAGGTGCTGAAGGGTGAAAAGTTTTAGACAACAGAGAATGATGAAGGAGGTGCTTAAAGTCGTTTAATTGATTGACAAGCTTGATGCTGAAAACCTATCACGGCGTGCTTGGAGTGCCGAATAGCACAGAAAGCACAGAGCGTTCGATCTCCATACTGTCCAAAGTCCATGACAAAGAAAGGGTTGGAAAGACAGTCAGAAGTTCGAGTACATCAGAGAGTTTTGATATCAATGGACATTGGTAGATGAGGGGGGGGGGGGAGAACAGTGGCGTATCTAGGGGGGGGGGGGCAAGGGGGGCACGTGCCCCGGGCGCCACTCCTTGGGGGCGCAAAAAAAAAAAAAAAAAAAAAAAAACGAGAAAAAAAAAAACGAAGAAGAAGAAGAAGGAAAAAAAAAAAAAAAAACTCGCCCGGAAGGCCGGGGGGAGGGAGAATGGTGGTGGTGGTGGTGGTGGTGGGGGGGGGGGGGGGGTGGGGGGGGGGCAGAAAACCAAATCAAACAGGATAAAAACAAACATTATGATGACGCGGACAAAATGGCAATGTTTATTGTGTTCACACAAAAATTCCATGTTCTGTGAGCTGAAATACAAAAATTTTTGGCTCGCTCGCTGCGCTCGCTCGCCAAAATTTGTATAGAAAAGAAGGTAAGAACAAAACGTAATGATGACAAAATGACAGTGTCTATTGTGTTCACACATGTCATTTTATATCTAGCAGGCAAAATGTTTCACGGAGCAGCGGCTGCAATTTCTTTCGTACTGAAGCGATCGCCAATTGGATCAAAAGAAGGCGCCAACAGGGTGGGGGGGGGCGCAAAAAAACCCAAATCAAACAAGATAATAACAAAACGTAATGATGACGCGGAAATATACAAATTTCGGCTCACTCGCTCGAACTAATTTAGAGTATTTTTTTCAAGTCCTCAGTTTGTTGGTATAAATCGTTATCTATAAGGCCGTCACTATATCTTGATTAGAATTGTAAGATTTAATAAGTAAAAAATGACAAGAGTTTCATGATTTGTAAGCTGAAATACAAAAATTTTCGGCTCGCTCGCTACGCTCGCTCGCCAAAATTTGTATAAAAAGAAGAGAAGAAGATAAGAACAAAACGTGACGATGACGCGGACAAAATGATAATGTCTATTGTTTTCACTCATGTCATTTTATATTTAGCAGGAAAAATGTTACACGGAGCAGCGACTGCAATTTCATTCGTTCTGAAGCTTTCGCCGATTGGATCAAAAGAGGACGCCAACGGTTTCGAACATACGGGGGAGGGGGGCGCAAAAAAAAATAAAAAAAGATAAGAAAAAAAAAACGTAATGATGACGCAGAAATATACAAATTTCGGCTCACTCGCTCGTACTAATTTAGAGTATTTTTCAAGTCCTCAGTTTGTTGGTATAAATCGTTATCTATAAGGTCGTCACTACAATTGTGAGATTTGATAAGCAAAAAATTACAAGAATTCTATGTTTTGTAAGCTGAAATACAAAAATTTTCGGCTCGCTCGCTGCGCTCGCTCGCCAAAATTTATATAAAAAAAAGATAAGAACAATACGTGATGATGACGAGGACATATACAAATTTCAGCTCACTCGCGCGCACTAATTTAGAGTATTTTTTAAAGTCCTCATTTTTTGGTATAAGTCGTTATCTATAAGGCCGTCACTATAGCTTGATTAGAATTGTAAGATTTGGTAAGCAAAAAATGACAAGAATTCCATATTTGTAAGCTGAAATACAAAAATTTTCGGCTCGCTCGCTGCGCTCGCTCGCCAAAATCTATCAAAATTCATTACATTTAAATCACCCTCAAAAAGATCCCTTTTGTGCTTGAAAAAGCATCATGTGGACTTAAAGTCCCTACCGGCATGGGGATGGGGTTGAACACTTTTTTCAGAAATTAGGGGCGCAATTTTCATGCTTGCCCCGGGCGCCGTTTTCCCCAGATACGCCACTGAGTCCTATTGTTACATGAATGGTGCGAGCAAAGCATATGACGAAACCTTATTCGGGAAAAATCTATACTCTATATACTCTATATATCTATGCGTGCAAACTTTCACGGGTTTGCACGCACATAAAAATCAAGCACCAAAGCGTGTGAAGTGCATGTTTTGGTTTTTGGTTTTCATAATGATTATGCCTGTAATGAGCTAGGATTCATCACATAACTCTAAGAAAGGAGTTTAAAAAAGTACTGGAGAGAATGCTTTTGTGTAACCTGGTTTTTGTGACTTCTTTCAGTTTAGTTTGTTTTTGTTTCGCTTGTTTTACTTAAACTTCCAAGAAAAGCTTGCTAGTTTGTAGAAAGTTGACAATTGCTTATGGAAAAAAAGCAAGAACCAAGCTGTCAACGGATCTAAGCTTAAAATCAACGAAACAGAGCTTGCAAACATCAATGAACGATTTCGTGCGAGTATTTGTCATATAATATTGCAAGAGCACGCTGGTCTGGTATCACCTTCTGTTCAGGTTCCGAAAGTCAGAGATAGTTGTCCCGGAAAAACGCATTATGATAATTTAAAAAATGCATGTACCATGTTAAGAAAAACACGCACACAAACACACTGAATGCGTTCACAAACGTAAGTATCAGCACCGTATCCAAGGTATCAGGGCAATATTACCACCGAGGACGATCATTGCCCCCGGTTATATATACTCTGGTTAGTGATAGTGTTAGAGTAAAGATTTAATTCAGGGTTAGGGTTAGTACATTTTCAGAGTTTGTGTTAGGGTTAGGATGAAGTCGAGGATTAGGATTAGGGTTAGGGCCAGGGGCGGAAGGGTTTGGGGTAATTGTCCATTGGGTAACTGTCCTAGAACAGTTCACAACACATTAGTACATTAATATGCAAGGAATTTAAATTGACTGTACGCTACGTAATGACTACAATGTGCTTTTTAAACACTACATGACATTCATAAAACAATTCGCACTTGTCCACAAGAGTCATGACGATATGAAAATTTATTGCTGCTGCAAACAATTCACATAGACTTAAATCAAATCATGTTTGTAACATTTTCCCTCCATTTATTTTTCGTTGGAACCGCATAACATCCGCGGTTGAGGATTTGTAGGCCTGTTATGGAGGATAAAGAAATTACATGTGGCAGATGATCATTATTTTCATATATATTCATTGTACAAAGACTGGCGAAATCTTACTGGAACTATCCCGTCTTCATCTGTCTGCTGGAATTCGTCATCGTGATGTCACTTGGAGCCGTCGTCGTCGTAGAGCACGGCTTCCCCAAATTTGACGATGCTTCCGAGGTAAGTCAGTCAATAGAAAATCTCTTGGCTATAGTAAATAATGTTGTTGTTGTTGTTCTTTTGGATTGTGGAGCTCTCTGCCGGATGGGCAATTTGCTCCAAAAAATATAATTTATTCAGATATGCCTTAAATTAATTATAAAAACCTAAAATACTTTAGATTAATTACAAAAAAACCTAATTACATTTATTTTTATATTTACAATGATATATATTGTAAATATATATATATTGTAAATAATATTGTAAATAATGCAAAGTCAAATCTTTGTTTAAGCTTGTAGGTTGTTTGGTTTCTGTTGGTTATCTATTTGTGTTTCTCTACAGAGTTATGTCTATGTGAATGTCTGTGTGTAAAGATGTGTGCGGTATTTAGCCTGTTTGGAATGGGTAGTACCCTTCAGTAAACAGATTTCATAAACAGTTCTTGTCCTGTATCTTCAACGTGATTGAGCAAAATCACCGTATACACAGGTCCACCCCTATTTTGTTTCCTTGAAGATACAAAAGTGTGTTAAATGAATGTCAATTACTCCAAAATGCAAATCTATTTGCCTTAAAATACACCATTAAATGCCCATGTTGCTTTCACCACATTTGCTCTTGCAGTGATATATAAGTTGTATGTTACAAAGCATATTTTGGAAATGCGCTTGCAAGGACACACACTCCATGATGCACAGCAGCACACGGTGGCACAAATTTCTTTCCTGTATTCTGGCCTTGCACTGTGTGTTCACTTGCCTTGTACACAGGAGGGTTTCATTTATTTTCTTTGTTTTTCTTTTTTTTTTTATTAGTTAAGGTTCGTAATTCACAGCACTTTTTATAAGTGACTTCTTCGGGGCAATAACGGATTGAATCTATTTCTATTTATTTTTCACCTTGTGATACTTTGTCATGGTTCATTTCATTTTCATTTAATTTTATTTAGATTCAAATAATATACGAAATTGACGCACACGTCATAATAACACAATATATTTATATTTATACTTATACATTTTTATTATTTTTTATGTGATTGGAAATACAGTATGCAAATATATATATATATATATATATATATTATATATATGTATATATGTATATATATATATATATATATATATATATTATATATATATATATATATATATATATATATATATATATATATATTTCATGTAAAGTCCTATAATGGCTGGATATTTTATCTTCAAACCTGTGCCTTAACGACATCATTCTTCCGCAGACAAATTAATAGACAACCAACACAGTAGGCCTAATGGAGGAGACACTGGACAAAACATGGTATGGTATATATATATATATATATATATATATATATAGGGAGCAAATAGAAAAGAATTGTGAATCAAGATAAGATGGGAGTAGGCCCTTACTAGATATAGGCTTACGTACAGGTACACGAAATTGTGCATTATGATGATCCGATTCTGAAAATTCCGCCATGTTATTGATTTTGTAGTCACTTGACAATATTGTAACAGTATGATAATGAAAGTTTTAAAATGAAAAGCATGTAATTCAAATCATGAGCTCTGATGCTGTACAGTATGATTACAAAATACAGAACAAGCAAATACCAAGAGTGTCTTCAACCCAACACTTAGCAAGGAACACAATTCTGTGCTTTGTCCGCGACTCCACTGGTATAAACGTAAAAGGCAGCCGATACTGTGTAGTGTGGCTTTCTATACGATTTGTCTGCCTAGGCGTGTGTAATCATTTGTAGATCATGTTGTGTGTGCTAAAATGTTCGCTTTAAGGTGTGTAGGTCGCTACTGGCCTTTCTTTATACCAAGTACAGGTGTGTTTTACTTCATACAAGATTAACATCATCGTCGATTGTTGAAAACACATTTACAATTTTGATCGAGTGTATTTGGTACATAAAGTAAGTGCGCGGTATTCGTTGTGTCGAGTATTAAAGATTGACGGTCATGTTCTTCTGTACACTGGTCCTGTCAACCTTCAGTGCATGTTTGCTTTGTACTTCTCGCAAGAGGTATTCGAGAAGAGTGGATATAATGTTTGCACATTTCAGATGTACACATACTCTGAAGGACTTTTCAGCAATAAGATGGCAAGTTACAAAGTTCGAATACTGCAAACAGAAAATGTCGATTTGCGAGAGTTTCTTGCGATTGAAATTCAATGGACTAGGCAGTCTATCGTTCATTGATAAGAGATCTTTCTCTCATTTGAAATGTCATGTTTTTGACCTCAAAAGCCTATCCATCGTCAAGGACAGTTTGCTAAGTTACAAGGTAAATACGCTTCATTGCTGCTGGACACGACGTAGCACCGAAGGTCTCGGTTTTACCTCATACAAACATTTCTTTCATCCCTAAAGTTTGTGGCCACATGCAAGGTATGCAATTCTCTCTAATACCCTATACCAGCCTGAATTCTAATATTGGAGTTCAACCCAAAGATTTTCGATATTATGATTGACAAAATTCTGAGTTATAACCCGAACTAATCAACTTCCTCCCTTTCACAGACATCCAATGTATATGCAGCATATAGGTGCAGATATTTTCTTTTCAAAGAAGAAAAATAAAACGATAGAATGTAACCACATACTTTTGAATATGACCTAGGTTTACATTCCACGCCACTCGACTTATTCAACATTATATTTTAGTTTTAGAAAATATCTAATTATTGGTTGAAAGAGCTTCACGTGATTATAGATATTTTCGACTATGTCAGAATGTCGGCATGTTTGACACTCCATGGTGTAGATAATTTTATGATTTTGCGAAATGACGTCACTTTAAGTGTTACCGAAGAGAACGATTAAGGCAATAGATGAGCTAGTGACCCAAATGGCGCCCTAATCACAAGGGTTTGTCAATTGCGCAAATGTGCCCAGGAACTGTACTACAGTGCACTCCCGTTATAACGAAGTCTTCGGGACCGGCAGCTTTCTCTCGTTATTTTTTACATCGAAATTTAGTTATATGAATTTCGTTACAAAATACAGTATAATGATGGAAACACGAAAACTTATGCTATATTGCATATTGTTTATTGAATGCTAATAATACGCTACAAAGCAATGTTAAATGCGGTGCTATCTCATTAATTTCGTTTAAAATTTACATTTTCGAGAGAGCATCAAATAATTTTGGTTGCACTGTCATATTTAGTTTGAAAACACATGTATGAAAGTGATCGTTTGGGGATTACAGATAGGTAACAGTTTGTTATTCCAAAGGTCCGTTATTCAAAAGGATCGTACCCCGAAAGCTCCTAAAACCGATGTTTTTCTTTTCTCAAAATTTGGTATTCCGAAGATTTGTTAATCCCGAAATGAAATAAGGTTCGTTGTTCCGAATGTTCTTTCTTCCAGAGGTTTGGTATCCTAAAAAGTCCGTAAGTGTAGCATGGCTCGTTATTTCCAAGGTTTGTTAGTATATATTAATTTCACCATTTTTTTTTTTTTACTTTCTGCGTAACGATCCTTATTTCATTTTCAGATTATACAAACCTTCGGAATAGTAGACTGCCATCATGTTTGGGGCCCCTGAAATGCAAATGCATGTTCATTTGTGTTGATTTATGATGCCCTCAACATCACTTTTGCGGTGAAACAAATATCTAGAAACATTCCATATATTTTTAACGATTCTTCTTCTATTTTTCTTCAGATTACTTGAGAACGCCCAAAAAAAGTCTTTCCAAACTAATATTCATGTTGTGACCTCATCTGTAAATCATTGCTAAAATACTGATATGTTTAACAAAATACATTGAAATGCACCTTCCCCTCGACTCAGCATAAGTTGCATGTTCCCTTGCCATGTCTTTTGTTTGTCACATTAATATCACAAAAAGATGCAAGTTATGCTGAGTCATGGGGAAGGTGCAATTATATTGCACCCCGTATCTATATGAGATACAATGTACCGTATTATACACAAAGAAAAGTAAACAATAATGATACAAACTTAAGCTTGCTTCCCTGACAGATCGCTGTGCCAGTTTCAGTGGACAATGATGTTTCATTTCAGTTAAAACAGTAATTTCCCTTCATCTGCGAATTTACCGCGTGGTTGAATATGTGATGTTCTGTGATGTGTGTCAGGTCTTTGTCGCGCAGTTGTGACCCACATGCAGTGAGTTGTAATTCATTCATTTTTAAAAATGCGTGTTTCTATGCACTGATTCTTTATCGTTCGCACAGGGAATCGAGTCCCGAGGAACAGAGATCCACAATCGTCTCATTCCCCTCGAGAACCTCCTGAGGAAAGATGACGTACTAACTACCTCGCCGAGGAGTTCAAACGGTGTCACCCAGTCTCTCTCGAGCGACAGCGTTGCGTCGTTTACTCAACCATCGTCTGTCATGTCAACGAGCCGACGACCCTCTGCAAGTGGCGATCTCGTCAACGTTTGTGGAAATCCAGGTATTCATTGTATAACGCTATATGTGAAAGTGATTATAACTATTTGTATTTCTGAATGTTTTGGTTTTAGTCTGCACCTAAATGAGAATGGACAGCATAGGTGATCATGCGCATTTACGATCTATGACGTGATAGAGAACGGGATAATATTATGCATTGCATGCATGGTGGAGATCGGAATCTACTATAGTTCATCGTTAGTGAAAATACTTTCGGCTTGACCAGACGGTCACTCTCATTTCATTCTGTCATGTGTACATGTTGCTGAACGAAGTACAAACAATCGATGTAATACTTTCCAAAATATTTCTATGTCATAAGACATTTTGAAAACGTTATCAATATTAGTTTGGAATGGTCCGTGGGTTATTTCCGTATGGAATTCATTGAAACTGAATCATGGTTCGAATTCATATCATTTCAGATGGTAACGGATTTCGAATGGTCTTCCAGCCATCGTCTCAGGATTCCCAAATACTCACACCTGAAAGTCTCATCTCTACGTGCCGCCATGATGACGTCATTGTCCGCAACACGACACATTTTCAGGCGGCGTGCGCACGAGACGGGCAAGGATCTTGCTGCGCCACTTGGTCCGTGGCCAACTATGTAGCGCTGCTTGCAAACAAGAGCTCGTGCTATGACATCACACAGGGAGACGTTAATCGCGTCAACCAGCTTTTGTTACGTTGTGCTCCTTTCTATTCTTCAGGAGAGCTACGGGCGGGTTGCAGTACTTCTAGAAATTGTGTCGGCGTACCTCTGGAATGCACTGAATGGGACGCAATCTACTCTATCTTCTTCTATCTCACGCCAAGTGAGTTTGACTCGGATGCATTAAATGACGGTGCTATCAATTTGCAAATGACACTTCATGTGTATCCTCTTAGCGAAGGGGCCGAAGAGGTTGGATCCATTTTCCTCGACAACATCCACAGCAGAACGCTGGACGACGGTACAACAAAAGTGTTGGGCATTGGAGTGGACACTCGGGGCATTAAGCTTTCGACCTACTCAGACATCCTTCGCAGGGACTTCGTCTATATTGGCATTGGGGGCGCTGTGGTCACGTCCATAATTTGGTTGTACATGGAGTCTATCTTCGTGACAGTAATGGTTCTGCTACAGATGGCACTCTCTGTCATCCTCGGTTATTTCTTTTACTACACAGTATTTGATTTTACATTCTTTCCCGTCATGACCCTTTTAGCGATAATTTTGGTTATCGCGATCGGGGCAGACGACGCCTTTATTTTTCACGACATCTTAAGAGAGAACCAAAGAGTATCGCCGGTAGGGTTCACGTGGCCCGTAGTACAGAAGACACTCGGGGAAGCGTCCGCCACCATGTTTGTTACAAGTTTTACTAGTGCTTCTGCACTATTCGTTACTGCCACAAGTGCCGTGACCACAGTTCGAGTCTTCGCAATATATGCGGGAATAGTGATCCTGCTAAACTTTATTTTGACAGTGCTCTGGCTCCCGCCTGCCATTATGATCAGTGAAAGATATCTGAAGCGGATTAGAATACCCCCGTCCAAATACAATACCAATAAAAAGCAAACAATTCGAATTTGGGTGACTACCCGGTCACGTCACGTAGTTGGACTATTCAAAAGAATATTCAAAATACATCTTCGTAAACTTGTGTCGAAATTCAGATTTCTATGGCTTTTCTTGTTTTCATCGCTCATAGTTGTTTCGTTCGTCGTTATATTTGTTTTCCCAGGGCTGACTCTCCCGACACGAGGAGGGCTCCAACTATACAAACTCAGCCATCCTTTAGAGATTTATGATCACGTTTTGAAAGATGAATTTGATTTTGAGAGGGCAAAATTATCCCATCTCCCCATCATTGTTATTTGGGGAGTGGTTCCCATTGACAACGGTAATCACTGGGACCCATACGATCGCGGCTATTTGGTGATGGATAAGTCGTTCAATCTCCTCCAGCCAGACTCGCAGATGTGGCTCCTCGACTTCTGCTCGTCGGTACGAAACCAGAGTTTCTATCAAAACTCGACATTGGTGTACGAGGACTGCTTCGTGGAGTCCCTCAAAGAATTCCTGGAAGAACCCTGTGCGAACGGCAGCGCAGAGGCCTGGCGGTTTCCCTGTTGTGGTAAGACGCATGATGATTTCCCGTATGCACCAGACTTGTTTCACCAGTGCACCGAGAAGTTAATGACCCTCCGTTGTACTCCAGGGTTCTGCTCACCGGCGATGCCTGGTCCACGATTCGACGCAAATAATTCAATTGTGAGTTTTATAGTGCAGTTCGGAAGCTCTGTACTGGAGCGGTTTGAGTACGAAGAGACGAAGATATTCTGGGATGATGCCTCGTCTTGGGTGTCCTCACAAGTTGCGTCAGCTCCTCCTGGGCTCCAGAGCGGCTGGTTTGCGACGATCAGTGACAGTCAACCATATTTTTTGGATAACACTTTGAGCTTTGCAAACGGTGCAATAAACTCCTCGGGCTACTCCATTCTTATCGCAGCTGTAGTGGTGCTGTTTACCACCCGGAACCTCGTCATAGTAGCGCTTGTCGTTCTGTCGATAGGCGGCGCTGTCGCTACGACTGTGGCCAGCTTGGTCTTTGCCGGCTGGGAGCTCAACGTCTTTGAGGCATCGATGTTGGCTCTCATTGTCGGCCTGTCCGTCGATTTCACACTTCACTATGGGGTAGCCTACCTGCGCGCCTCAGGTGTTGGCAGATCGGCAAGAAGTGAACATGCGATATCAACACTCTCTTCGGCCAACACCATGGCGGCGCTCTCCAGTTTAATGGCCGGAGCTCTAATGCTTCCTGCAACAGTTTTGACCTTCAGGCAGCTAGGCATTGCTCTGCAGGTCACCATGGTTTCTAGCTGGTCCTTCGGCACTTTCTTCTTCATATCACTCTGCAGGGTACTCGGACCGCAAGCAGACTGTGGCCAACTGGGACCCTTGTTTATGGGTCTGTGCTGTGGATGTCGACAACGTGGTGTTGACATATCATACGTGACATAACTCCCTTGGAATAAAACTCAAATTATTTTCACTATCATAATATATAATTGATATATATATATATATATATATATATATATATATATATTCATATATACAGAGTAACAGAAAAATGTCCCTTCATTTTAAAATCGTCTTGTTTAGAGTGTGAACATTTCATCATGGGTTTCATATTTCTTGATAGAGTTATCCTCCCAGCATTTTTTGGTACCCTTTCTATTTGGATCCTAGTCCCGATTCGGGACTCTTTTCTTTTTCTTTTTTTAATTCATTTCCACCGATTTGTGCCCTCACAGGCCGGTAGCATGACGCCATTCAGTCCAGGTAGTGGTCTACTTGGATCCTTGCATGCATAAAAGAATAACAGACAATCTTTGATAGAGGACTGCAAAATCATACATGCGCCAAGTGGCTGACTGAAAAAAGCACAGATATCCATTGTTAATTGCCGTTGTTATCCAACAGAAGACATAACCACAAGATACATTCTAGATATCGCATTGAATTTATGTGCACTGTATAAAAATGATGATGATGATGATTACGATGAGAATGATACTGAAATCATTGCTGAATGTTTAAATGGTAATTCTCTAAAAATGTCCTCCCTAACGAATTCACCACCACCATCACCACCATCGTAAAGAAGTCAATGCTTAAACAGGAAAGGGGAAATGTTAACGATACAATATTAAATGCTCACTCTCTGTGTGTTTGTGTGTGTGTGTGTGTGTGTGTGTGTATGTATGTGTATTTCTGTGTGCCAAAAGTTATAAATTCTTTCAAAATTTGTATCAGTCTTAGCACAGCTACTTGGCGCAAGTGAAATTTTGCAGTCTTCTGTTACTCTGTCATGCATGCAAAGATTCAGATGAAAAAGGGACCCAAAGAAAAAAAAAAAAAACTGAGAGGAGAAATCGATCTACTAAGACATCATGAAACCCATGAGTAAATGTTCATATTTCAAATACTACAACTTCAAAATAATGGCACATTTTTCCTGTCTCCTCTGTATATTATGTGTGTGAGTCTATATTGCAGACTGTGTATACAATGACAGAAATGACAGATTTTGGGAATAGCCTACTATATTTTCGTGGGACCCAGACAACAGTAACGGAAAAGTGGCCTATAGGTCAGCTGTCTCGAGTTTGGCTGAAGCAAGGATGATTTGCGACATTTTCTGCGTAACCATGGGGGTTAATATCAAGGCCAGGGATTTAATCGGTCATCGTGGGCGCCAGGCAGGATGACATTAAATCTATTTTGATCAAATTTCCATTCCGTTAATAATGAAGCGAATAAGGAAATGAAGAAGGTAAAAGGAATAAGAAAGCAAATTCACACTCCTAAGTCAAGTATGGTTCATTTTGTTTTGTTTTGTATTTGATGGAAAATTACGTCAGCTTTATACTGATGTCCTATCTAGAAACCTATAGGCCTAAGAATGATTCATCTATAATGCGTTATTTCTGAATTTTGCACGTGCTGCTGCACCTGTCCATGCCTACAGCGCTTCCCTTATAGTCTTAGAGTAACTCCAATGTAAATAGCAACATTGTACATCTTACAACATACGGGAATGAATATTACTGTAATATATACGTCTATATGTTATGTATGTATATACTGTACGTATGTATGGATGTTTAATGTGTGCATGTATGTGTGGCGAGTTGATCTGGTTGATCAGTAAGCCTAGAGATTATTATGTACTATAAGAACACCGGAGGGCTCACTCCCCATAACGCTGTGCCGAGATTTAAGAGGTTTTATGCTCACTACCTGCAGATTGAAGAGGGCGAACTAGATAACATGTTTGTGATCACAAGCAGACGCATGTTAGTGTCATCGTGTTATTTGTGTTTGCGAAATGTTTGTCTTCAAGAATAAACAGGGCTACGATGTTTGTCTTAACTGACTGTGTTTCTTTATGTCTTCACTCTAAAATTTAATGCTAATGTACCTATAGCGTGACTCCCACATGCAGATAGTTCATGGCGTAACAAGAGGTGGCTCGTTTTGACATTGCTATGTGTACAAAAGCCGCACAGAACAAACATCCGGCAACTTATAATTATTTTTTGCCACTGTATCTACCTTGGAGGCGTATAAAGGAGATTAAGGAAAAGCATGCGCACTGTCAAGGAAGACAGATACAGCGAATAACGCGCGGGCCTTTGCAACCTGAACCCGCTGTGTTTTTTATGAGTCTTCGTATATTTACGATAATATCCGTGACCTGCATCAGATGATACTATGGCTCTCCCTTCATCGATGTCCAGTTCGATACCCCTTCCTCCACCTCCTTCTCCCACGGTCCTAAATGCCGGCGCACCCGAAATCGATGGACCTGGTATACAACGACGCAAGTTCTCCATTTTAGCTACGTAAGTAGTCACTTCACCAGGCTATTATTCTTTACTTGATCCATAAATGCAATGCACTTCCTTTCATTGCCTTTTATCGTCATATCGAAAACCGGCTGACATTGGCTTTACAGAAAAACTATGATCTTGATCAGCATATTATGTAGACTTTTACAGCACAGAAGGACCTGCCAACACCTTTTTCACGGTAATTGGGTTGGCTGTATATTACATATCACTTCCAGAGGAAAGTTCATACACGTACATGTATGTAATCGGTAAGGGTCTACCTAGGTGGCAAAAAGGGGCTTCAAGCTTCAAGTGGACAAACCGTATGTGTTTCTAAATTTCGCGTAGAGGGTTTCGAGTTTCAATTTCAAATTTTACGTTTCTAGTAGCTAACAATTATTAGTAATTGTAAAGCCCTTCATAACTCGGGAGTCTGCGCTATTTTCTTTGCCGTTGACACGAAGTTTACGGTGACAGCTTGGGAGTCTGCGTTGTTTACTTTATTATCAAAATCGACACTTTACGACAATAGCAGGACAACATTCTGTGATTAAGGTGAAGAGTGTACAGTTCTCCTACTACCTGGCCAAAAAAAAAAAAAAAAAAATAGATATCGGGGCAAGAATAGCAAAACTTCGAAATTCAACTTTGTCAGTGAATTGAAACTTTACTACAATAGCAGCTTTAAATTTAGCAATTGTAAATGCTAAGTGGAAGTGTTATGTATTTGGACCTTTTTAAGCTTTTCTTTTCGAGTAATCATGCCCGATTTCAAACATTCTTTTTATGCCAATATTAATTGGGAACAAAAACCCAAATACATATTTGGATTGCGTAAATGCAACGATATTCTTAGAAAACATCAGTAAAAGTTTGAGGAAAATCGGACAATGATTCATGGCACGATCTGGCACTCTGGTATCACTTTCTGCCAAGGTTTTAAAGTCGGAGACCATTGTCAAGGCTCACTGACTAAACACCTTAGAAGATACCAACAGAACACACAAACACACACACACACACACACACCTACAAACATACACGTACATGACACAGTGTGCATGCGTACATGCATACATGATAGAAAATATGTCGTGACCATTTGCGTTCAGGTTACACACACGTACGAGGACGTTTTCTAAAGTGCGGTCGTTGTTTTTTTTTTTTAATGCTACAATTTTGTATTTAGTATTTTCATAGATTTTTACGTTTTGCGCTTTCCTGCTAACCATCTAAAGATTCATTTTTACGGAAGTCACATATGGACTTATCAAAACTTCTTTGTAACATTCTTCCTCCTTTTATTGTTTGTTACCGCATAACATCAGCAGTTGAGGATGTGCCATGTAACTGAAAGATAAAAGAAATTTCATGTGGCTAATATCCATTTCATGCATCTATTATATGCAAAGACTGGCGAAATCCTACTGGAACTATCCCGTCTTCATCTGTCTACTGGAATTCGTCATCGTGATGTCACTTGGTGCTTTCGTCGTCATAGAGCACGGCTTCCCCAAATTTGATGATGCTTCAGTGGTAAGTCAGTGCTTATGATTAAAAAAAAAAGAAACGCTTACATCGTTTTGTACATAGGTCCTACGTGATTTCTTTATTAACTTGTCAGTTATCTATTGCTACTATCATTCAAAGTTATATTATGCACGTGTGTTCGCTTGTGTGTGCGTGTGTGTGTTTGTGCGTGTTTACAGTATGCATGTGTGCGTTTTAGTATGTACCCTTTATCTCTTGTTGCTATTAATATTAATCACAAGTTGTAGGTACGCTTGAGAGCGTGTAGCTTTACCTGTGAGAACCGTGTCCATGAAACAGTAAAGTCACAATGGTTGTATTTCCTTACACAATATTCTCCCTCACTATATAATCATGCAATGAGCTGCACTGATTTAGTATATGTAAAATGTATTTTTGTTGGAAATGAAATGACCAAAAAAGGATTAGAAGAATATTGTTCTCTGACGGCAGCGAGCTTTAGGTCTGCGACGCGAACGCTAAGATGACGCAGCCTCCCTGGCTGTCTTGCGCAGGTGTAGAAAACACCACCGTTTACATGATTAGCGTCGTCATAGCGTTCACGTCGAAGATCTAAAGCTCACTATCAATACCGTCACTTGGGGACGCGCAATCAGTGTAGCCGGCTATATGCATTCTAAATCGTGTATGTGTGTGTGTGTGTGTGTGTGTGTGTGTGTGTGTGTGTGTGTTGTTGTTGTTGTTGTTGTTGTTGTTGTTGTTGTTTCGGTATTGTCGTAACGTCACAGCATAAGGCTTAATCGCATCTACACTTGCAGTACTTTCCTATCATATCGTACATTTTGCATTACAGTGTATATTATCGTAATGTCTGTGTAAATGTTTTACTGAAAAAGTAATGAAATAAAATGATTAATGTATTTTATGAAAGATTTATTGAAAAATAGTTACTAGAATTTGATAGCTTACTGTGCTCGTCTTCTTGCCTCAGCATGGTAATATAGATTTTTGGCAGAATCTGTAGACTTATCCTATTTTCCTAATCGGTTAAAAAAAAAAAAATTGAGTGTGACGCATGTGAAGGCAGGCAGGACCAAACCTGTTACGAGCTCTGGTACTACTTGCAGAAAGCAGTAAAACTTCTGATGTATATCAGCAGGCATGCAGAAGTTGAACTCTGTATGTAACATACGTCACATTGTCAAGTTTGGTGAAATATATACACGCGATAAGGTGTTATAAAATATGCGCGTGATGGTTATGTCGACGTGTAATGCTGGGAATTTACAAAACGTTATAACAAATTTATCATGCCCAATATACTAGATTGAGTCACTTAAATAGTCTAGACACCAACTCGTGACCAGGCACATAATAAATAGGGTTCTTTATTCTCTCTTTCATTATCAGATATGTTTTGAGTGCCGTAATAAAATGTATTAACCTTCCTGTCATGTTAGACTAGCGAACACAATGCTGTCTTAACACGTGTTCTTTGTGATCTTCAATATCCTAAATTTAGGGATGGTATAGTATTAGTGGAGATGAGGACTGAACTACCTACGAAATAGTACAGAGCATACCACTCTAAAGAAGAATTCAAAGTTTATTTCATGAATATCGGTTTTTGGAATGGTCGAAACATCCAAAATCAAAGTGAAACAAAGCGATCGTAATAAAATGTGGGTCCCACCTTTTATTAGCTCAGGATTGCTTTGATTTGGATATCTCAGCCATCTCAAAACTAATTTTCATCACATAAACGTTGAATTCCTCTTGGGATTACATGCTCTTTCACATATTTCTTAAGAGGTTTCTCATTACCTTATCAAAATGTTAGAACCCAAAGTTTAGTCTCAACCAAAACTATACGATCCCTTTAATGGTTTGAAAGGGACAATCAAAACGATCACGTACAACACGTCCATAGTGAATGCTGTTAGGCCCTACCCCAGCTATCATAAACTATCACGTCACAGCAAATATCATAATGATCAGCATCGATAAAAGAAACCCTTTATCATTATATTTGTCGCGCAAAACAAAACAAAAAAAAAAAACTTGTAAAAGGAAGTACTTCAAACTCCTAACACAAACAAAATGATGTCACACATATGCTAACCATTTATCCAATAAAAGACATAATTCACAATAATTATCGAAACAGTACTACAAAGTAAGTTCTTTAAACATCAAGTTTACTAAACTAAATTTTCCGGAAGGAAGTCATTGTGCTACGCAGGATGGCTTGTTCGTGTTGTTTCCGTGCAAGGTGTCATGTGAAATTACAAACAAATCCTAGCGATTCCTTCACTTTCACTGACAATGACTGATATAAAAGTTTTTGGCGAAACATCAACCCTTTGGGGGCATTTACACTGTAGTTTGTTTTGTTTTGTTTTTTTTTTTTTTTGTTGTTGTTGTTTTTGTTCTTTGGGGGGAGGGGCACATTCCTGTTTTTAGTCTGAAGTGTCTGGAAAGTACCGGAATACCGGTACAGTAAGCGAAAAGCGGAATCGCAAAAACTATCCGCAGAAGTGAAATTCTATTGAAATTGCCCAGCTTTATTCCGATTTTTATTCGTGACATTCGTCTTTGGCCAGGGGAATCCCCTCCTCGCCTGCCTTCACCCAGTGACATCACTAATCTCAGTGGTATGAGCACTACTAACCAAATAACCTTACAGTATTATATACACGTAGAAATATTCTTCCGGATTTTTTGCGCATGCGCATTTCCTAAACACACACACACACACACACACACACACACACACACACACACACACACACACAAAACCCAGGTTTATGCATAGACAGATAAATGTCATTACTAATTTTCATCGACACATGCCACCATTTATAGCTACTTGAATTTGTTTATCTCAGATTTAAAGGTCTGTTTGAATAGCAATAGTATAGGTACCAAATCAACAATACCTATTACCTGTCGGCCATGTTTGTACATTTTACCATGCTGACTGCAAAAAGAAACCTCATTAAAGTAAGGTTTCTGTCATTGTTCCTTACTATCTAATTCTATCTCGGCTGTGTATAGGCTTGTACACGTCGGGTCCATGGTATTTCTGTCCGTCCCCCCCCCCCCCCCTCTCTCTCTCTCTCCCTCTCTCCCTCTCTCTCTCTCGTGTCAGGTAGTAATAACTATTCACACACCCGTCCGCACATTTGCTTTCTGATATTATCTAAAAAAGCAAACCCCTGTTTGCTATATGTTTGTGTTGCTTTAAATCAGGAAGGTGTTTTTTTTTTTTATTGAAGTCAAGACGTGCACAATACAACGTTGTATGCGATCTATATCAGTAACGCCCGCGCAAGGACCACTCCAGAACTGTTGTGTGCACCCGTTTTGTGTACCCGGTGTGCAGCTAATGTGCTTTGAGCGGTTGCTCCGACAGAACCAAGCCATTGTGCACATTTCGAAAAATGACCTTTATTTCTTTTTTCTCAGTTGGTTAGACATTTCACTTGTTTCTAAGAGAAATACTGCATAATACGCTTGCCATGCATATAACAATATTTATGGAATTTATGTTCACACAAAGAATGAACTTGCGCAGAGCAGGAGGCAAGAACGGTCTGTCAATAACGGTTATACATGCAGGGAAACATACTTATTTCATCGTTTTGCGTTGAACGTATAAAGAAACTTTATCGGTTAATATTGCCAAATAACACGCTTACTGTCAGGTGGATGTGTAACTACACGCAGCCGCTGTCGCACAGCGGTCTGGTCAGGCTAGTGGATGTACAAATAATCATTACACTATAAAATCATACAGATGATTACCACATCAATGGCTGTTGGTATAAATAACCCTTGTGGAACCATGAAACCGTCTGTTTGTGCACGCGTGCAATGGGGTTAGGAAATGGGAAAGAACACATTCTGATCTATCTCTCTGTCTGTGTAACAAGTTACTCCCCGTACAGAATACAAGAGACATACAATGTACATGTATTACTTCTTGGTTGTTCTTTCGACGAGTTGGTTGACTGATAAATTATATAAATAAATAAATTATACATAGTACATGTATTTCTTCCCACTGATTCTTTGATCGTTCGCACAGGGAATCGAGTCCCGAGGAACAGAGATTAAAAACCGCCTCATTCCCCTTGAGAATCTCCTGAGGACAGATGATGACATGCTGACCATCTCGCCGAGGAATCTCAGCCAGTCTGTCTCCAGCAACAGCGTTGAGTCGTTCACACAGCCATCATTGCCCGTCTCGTCAAAGGGCAAACCACCTCCCGAACAACCAAAACCATCCTCCGAACAACCTTCCGAACAACCCTCCGAACAACCCTCCGAACAACCCTCCGAACAACCTTCCGAACAACCCTCCACAGGGATCGACCTTGTCAACATTTGTGGAAATCCAGGTATTCATTGCAAAGTGTATTACGGGTAGGATGAGGATGTTGGTTGATAAGCATGTACGCGTCTAAATTCGCAACTGACTGGAATGTTCCCCGGGGAGTGGAGAGTGAACACTGTCAGTTATGGTTGAAAATAATGTAGGTCTATGGCCAAAGTATTCACTATTGAAGGAAAGCATAACAGAGAAGAGTGACTTTAGAGTGAAATTGGAGTGAATTTTGAGTGAAATTAATGTTTACTTTTACTAATTTTGGAGTGACCTCAGGGATCACTCAAAGATTTTCCAAAGGATACGCCTTTAGCACTCTGCAGAGTGGATTTGACGCAATATAGGCATTATGTTATTATTATTATTTTATTTACATGCGTGCGATTATAATTATTTTTGAATGTTTCGTTGCTTTCACCTTACAAAACGACTGTACAGTGTAGCATAGGAGAGAGAGAGAGAGAGAGAGAGAGAGAGAGTAGAGAATCATACGTATTTGTGACTTCGTGAACAGGAAAGAGCATGCGCTGCATGGTGGCGCGGACTCTATAATATAATGTTCATCATTAGCAGGAAAATGCTTTCTGTTTGGCAAGATGGTCACTCTTTCATTCATTCATGTATACATGTGTCTCAAAGTAAAAGAGTAAACAAGTAATGCTACCTTGCAATATTTTTTTTTTCCTCTTTGCTACAATGTACCCAGTTGTTTAGTAGATTGTAGAGCAGGCTTCAGAGAGGTGTGTCAGGCCCTTTGTGGGAACATTTTTTTTTTTTTTTTTTAAGGCTACCATCCATCCCCAGTTATATTTTTTTACTGTTTTAAGCCTCTCCTGGAATATATATTTTTTTTTCAATGTAAACATGGTTATGATCTCAACGGACAAAAAATCATTAATACCCTTTATGCAGATGAATAAACTTTATTATCAAAGTAAACAAAAAGTATATATAGATACACATTTTATCAGAATTCAACTCTCACTCTCAGTTCATGGGTTTATCTCTATAGTATGCAAAATGTTGAAGTCTGTTGATTAGTATAGTATATGTGTAATATTTTATATTTGTATATGTAATATTGAATTAGATACACCGAAAGAAGGTCTATTACAGTTTTTAGGACCACGGATATTTTTTTTTTCAATGGGAAAGTAAATGGAGTTTTTGATTATGTACAAAACGAAATCAGAAAACAAAAAAGCAGAACATCGACTGATTATTGGTCCGCCCGGAGTGTGAAGTTTCTATAAATGTCCGATATATATATATATGAAAGAATTGATGTAAATGTTATAATGATTGTTAGTTTTAAATATCATTGTTGATACTGGCACATTAATTTCATGGATGTTATTTGTGTTGTATGTTCAATGTGTACCTGCAATTATCTAAAGAGATAATTGACCTGGTTATGTATAAACATTTTCTTGAATAAAGAAATGATTCAATCAAAATCAGCGTCATATAGGCCAAAACTGTTTTTTATACATTTGCACTACTGAGTATATCGATAATTCGAATGCGTCAATGCTTTACTAGAATTGAATTATGATTCAAATTGACATCATTTCAGATGGTAACGGATTTCGAATGGTTTTCCAGTCATCGTCTCAGAATTCCCAACTATTCACACCTGAAAGTCTCATTTCTATGTGCCGCCATGATGACGTCATTGTCCGCAACACGACACATTTTCAGGCGGCGTGCGCACGAGACGGGCAAGGATCTTGCTGCGCCACTTGGTCCGTGGCCAACTATGTAGCGCTGCTTGCAAACAAGAGCTCGTGTTACGACATCACGCACGGAGACGTTAATCGCGTCAACCAGCTTTTGTTACGTTGTGCTCCTTTCTATTCTTCAGGAGAGCTACGGGCTGGTTGCAGTCCCTCCAGAAATTGCGTCGATATACCTCTGGAATGCACTGAATGGGACGCAATCTACTCTATCTTCTTCTACCTCACGCCTAGTGAGTTTGACTCGGATGTAGTAAATAAAGGTGCAACCAATTTACAAATGTCACTTCATGTGTATCCCCTCAGCGAAGGGGCCGAAGAGGTTCGATCAATTTTCCTCGAAAATATCCACGGCAGAACGTTGGACGACGGCACAACCAAAGTGCTTGGCATCGGAGTGGACATTTTAAGGGTCAAGCTTACCACCTACTCCGACATCCTTCATACGGACTTCGTCTACATTGGCATTGGGGGCGCTGTGGTCACGGCCATAATTTGGCTGTACATGGAGTCTATCTTCGTGACAGTAATGGTTCTGCTACAGATGGCACTCTCTGTCATCCTAGGCTATTTCTTTCACTACGCAGTATTTGACTTTACATTCTTTCCCTACATGATGCTTTTAGCGATAATTTTGGTGATCGCGATCGGGGCAGACGACGCCTTTATTTTTCACGACATCTTAAGAGAAAACCAAAGAGTATCACCAGTAGGGTTCACGTGGCCCGTAGTACAGAGGACACTCGAGGAAGCGTCCGCCACCATGTTTGTTACAAGTTTTACTAGTGCTTCTGCACTATTCGTTACTGCCACAAGCTCCGTGACAACTGTCAGAGTCTTCGGGATTTACGCGGGAATGGTGATTTTATTTAATTATATCCTGACTGTGATCTGGCTCCCGCCTGCCGTTATGATCGGTGAAAGATATTTCAAGCGGATCTGTATTACCTCGTCCAGACTCGATACAAACAAGAACCTCAGAATTCAGACTTTCGTGGCTGAATGGTCACGTCGCGTAAAGGGATTATTCAAAAGAGTATTCAGAGTGCATCTCCCTAAAGGTGTGTTCAAATTGCGATTTCTATGGCTTCCCTTGTTTTCCTCTCTCACTGTCATTTCATTCGTCATCATATTTGTCTTCCCACGGCTGACTCTCCCGACAAGAGGAGGACTCCAACTATACCAACTCAGCCATCCTCTCGAGACGTATGAGTACGTTTTGATGCATGCATTTGACTTCGAGAGGGCAAAATCCTCCAATCTCCCCATCATAGTTGTTTGGGGAGTGGTTCCCATTGATAACGGTAATCACTGGGACCCGTACGATCGTGGATATTTGGTGATGGATAAGTCATTCAACCTCCTCCAGCCAGACTCTCAGGAGTGGCTCCTTGCCTTTTGCTCGTCGGTACGCAACCAGAGTTTCTACCAAGACTCGGCGTACGAGGACTGCTTCGTGGAGTCCCTTAAAGAATTCCTGGAAGAACCCTGTGCGAACAGCCGCGCAGAGGCCTGGCGGTTTCCCTGCTGTGGCAAGACGCATGATGATTTCCCGTATCCATCAGACTTGTTCCAGGAGTGCACCGAAAAGTTAATGACCCTCCGTTGTGCTCCAGGGTTCTGCTCATCTGTGATGCCCGGTCCACGATTCGACGCAAATAATTCAATTGTGACTCTTATAGTGCAGTTCAAAAGCTCTGTGCTGGAGCAGTTTGAGTACGGAGAGACGAAGATATTCTGGGATGATGCCTCGTCTTGGGTGTCCTCACAAGTTGCGTCAGCTCCTCCTGGGCTCCAGAGCGGCTGGTTTGTGACGATAGGTGAAGAACAACCGTACTTTTTGGATAATACTCTGAGCTTTGCAAACGGTGCAGTCAGTTCCCTAGGGTACTCTATTCTCATTGCAGCTGTGGTGGTTCTGGTTACTGCCCGGAACCTAGTCATATTAGTGCTCGTCGTCCTGTCGATTGGTGGCGCCGTCGCTACCACATTGGCCTGCCTGGTCTGTGCCGGGTGGGAGCTCAACGTTTTTGAAGCATCAATATTAGCGCTAATTGTCGGACTGTCCGTTGATTTCACGCTTCACTATGGTGTGGCCTACCTGCGCGCCTCAGGTGTTGACAGATCGGCAAGAAGTGAACATGCGATATCAACACTCTCTTCGGCCAACACCATGGCTGCGCTCTCCAGTTTTATGGCCGGAGCTCTGATGCTTCCTGCAACAGTTTTGGCCTTCAGGCAGCTAGGCATCGCTCTGCAGGTCACTATGGTTTCTAGCTGGTCCTTCGGTACTTTCTTCTTCATATCTATGTGCAGGATAATGGGACCGCAAGCAGACTGTGGCCAACTGGAGCCTTTGCTTATGGGCCTGTGCAGATGTCGACAACGTGGTGTTGACATATCAAACTTGACATAACTTCATCGGAATAAAAACTGAAATTAGGAGACCTATCATATATACAATATATATTGCGTAAATTTGGCAATATTAGTAAAACACAGCAGTGAAGTTTGAGGCAAATTGGGCAATCCTTTGGACAGTCATGAATCTGTAATTCGTGCCACCATCGCTGGACGAGAAGACTACTGTAGTTGCTGATGCCATGCATGGACTACCACGTAAAGAAAATATAAACTTTGTATTTTCTTTCTTGTTTTCATTTCAATACTTCAGTGATTTGATGACAAGTACACATTCCTTCCTCGTGGTACTGATCTAGTTAAATGATGATATAATTCTCCCTGTTTTCTAAAAAGAGGTATACCTTAGATGATTTTCACCATGCAGGATATCTAGCTGGAATTTCATATATCATTATCATAAACATGTGTGTATATCAAAATGAATACTCAGTATATTTGTATGGTCGTATAATGTATGTGAGTGTACAATTTGTATACAATGTCTATTTAATATTATAATCACTTTCATTATCATGATGATCATCATGATGATTATCGTAATTGCTTATTCCGTGGTGAAAGTACAGATGTACAATTAGTTTAGATGAAATATAACGTATGTCTTCCAACTCTACTCTGTTTGTCTTCGTAAATATGATGAATAGACATTACACGTGTACAACGCAAATACTCAGGCGATTTTCCTCCTACATAAACCAAATTTTATACAGAAACAAATTTCTTCTCACAGGTATAACATTACATCGGTATTATCACTATAAATCATAAGGTAGTTTAGGAGAGAACCATTATGATAACATCTATTTGAAATAATAGTGTGTTAACTCGTCAAAGTATTCAAATTCAAATGATTATGACTCGAGACAATTTGATCCGACACTATCACGCGACTGAATGATGCGGGTTTATTTAACATTTATTAGTTCTAGTAATTCAGTGCGTTCAAAAAAAAAAAACGCAACAAGATTTGATTTCAAATTTGTGAAGATTGTGTTAACTTTACACCAAAGTGAGTAGCAACATCTTAAAGCCACATATCTCCTCTTTCCAATGATATCTTATTTATTCTTACACGGTCATGGATGGCTGAGTAATCATTCTTTTTGGACAATGGGTCAAATTGGACTTGGGACCAAGTTTAGGTACTGCAAGAATCAATGCACCTTATTAGAAATTAACTAAACAAATTGAATAATCAAATTAATTTTATTGAAATTAGTAAAATTGATGAAGTTAATGATCGCAACTTACCATTGTCTTCTATCGGATACTAGTATTTCTTTTTAACATTACATTCCATGCCCCTCAACATGGCCACCATTCCTTTCCACACAGAGATTAGCTCTTTTCTCCATCTCACGCACAGCCCTGCGAATCATTGGGGCTTGGTGGCGTAGAGCTTCAAACTCATCCGTGATTCTTTGTCTCAAAGTTGCAATGTCAGGTGGAGGGGTAATGAACACTTTGCTCTTGAGATAACCCCAAAGAAAAAAGTTACAAGTCAGATCCGGAGATCGTGGTGGCCACTCCACATCATGATGCAAGGCAATCACCCAATTTCCAAATACCTCAGCCAATCTGTTTCTTACTGCAATTAGTCGATGGCCTAGTGCGCCATCCTGTGCCCACCATAGGTATCTGAACACACCGCTTTGTTGCACAGAAAATTTTTCCATTAAGTCAGGTATCACATTTTCATTTAAATTCTAAGTATCCATTTCCGTTCATGTTTTCAAAGAAGACGAGGGCCCTAGGAGCAAATCGTTTCCACAAAGTCCCGCCCAGACATTCAGCTTTTCTCTACGAAAATCGACGTCATAATTAAATGCAGAAACTGAAACTTGGCCCGAAGTCCAATTTGACCCATTGTCCAAAAAGAATGATTACTCAGCCATCCATGACCGTGTTAGAATAAATAAGATCATTGGAAAGAAGAGACATGTAGCTTTAAGATGTTACTACTTACTTTGGTGTAAAATTAACACAATCTTCACAAATTTGAAATTAAATCTTGTTGCGGTTTTTTTGATACGCACTGTGAAATAGAAAATTAAAGGAGAACTTACATTTTGAAGTTTGTAAGTTCTCGTTCATTCTTTTTTTTTATATTTAATCACGCAGTTCTCGGTCGAGAATACATTAGACTTCAAAGCGCAGTGGTCATGAATTCTCGGTCGAGAATACATGAGACTTCAAAGCGCAGTGGTCATGGCAATTTAGCACCATCAATAAAGTGACCTGACTGCCCTCAAGTGGCCTGTTCGGTGTTCCAAATGGTGCAGGTGAAACCAGTGCCTGTATCAATAGGCTTAAGGTAGAACTTCTGGAAAGTCTGTTCAATTGCTCTAATTGAATGCAACTTGTACTGACTGGTATTGACACCAGATTTTTGCAAAATTGTTCAGATCCACCTAGAGGTTTTTGATCTTGTTGCCCTCCTGTGCGGTATCTGATAAGTAATGATCGAGGAGGTGCCTCTCAGTTTCATGAATAGACTGGTGAGAGGGGTACATGTATATCGCTTCAGATATCTAACAACGAGTAAATGTTGGTCTCCAGAGATGCCTTAAGGCGCACAATCCTTCCACCATTCCCTGGTCTACTCTATTTGAGTAGTTCGTCAACATGAAATTCCACAGTATCTTCCGTTCATCTTGTCAAGGTAAAACCATGAATAGAGTTAGCACGCTGTATGCTGCAGTGAAGCTAACGTAACATAATATGGTCCTGTAAGTGTTAGCATCTGTAAGGCAGCTTGCTGGCTGCTGACACACCACGGAAGTACATGTAGTTATGTATATCACGTGCGCATCATAGGCCTATATGTGACTGTACCTATAGGCGTAGGTGTCCTGGGTTTTAAGACACCCTTAAAATATCGGCCTATAACCTGGGTGTGTTCCAACTGATTAATGAGAATCAGTGAGAATCGGGAAAGAGTCCATTGCACTTTTTGCTGCAATAATTGTACTGTAACTTGCTCTTTCTCTATAGAATAATTCGTTGAAGATTTCCAGCAATTTCCCGACATTGGTATGGGTTCATGAAACTTGTGGATCTCAGCAAATCTTTTCATTTTCTAGAGATATGCATGTACACGATGTGTATATTGTATTGTCCCTTTGTGGAGTCTCTCAATGATGCATCCCAAAATGTTCACAGTTTCCGGATTTAGTCTTGTTGCTATAGCATTTCGAGGTAGTTTATCTCATTTTTTTTTTTGCCAGCAACAGTTCATAGATGTTCCATGTGGATCTAATGCTGTGCGTGGATTCATATCAGTAGCAGGAACCCGCCGAGATGCAACTTTCTCCGCTGGCATCTGTGCGGATATCTACTGTGGGCTTATCTCGAAGTATAGGCTTGAAAGAAGAGGAGGCATTTTGTAACCTACCATATAGTACTAGGTCATTTCCTGCCTTGTCTGAGAGTACGAGCATGGGCCTATCAAAGTGCCCTCTGTTTAGCTACATGTACTGCATAAGGATACGCTTTTGTCAGATTCCAGTGTGGCTCATTGCCTGCCTAAAATGGGCAAGTTCTGGATTCAGACATTAGAAAGATCAACTGAAGCCATGTAAACTCCTTCATTAAGAAGAGTAATTGCTGTGAAGATCCTTCCATTTTGAAGTGGTAGGAGGTTATGCTCTTATGCTCCGTTCTCTGTAGAATACAGTTCGGCTGTATGAAGATTTCACCGTTATTTACGAGTTCGGCTTTGCCTTACTCGCGGTTTTCTTGGCCGGTGATATTAACGTGGCGGTACATGTGGCATTTTTACGTGCCAAGGACGGTGAATCGTGATTTTTCGAATCTTCATTCATGACGGCAGGTCATAGAACTCAATTGCCGAATAGTAACATCTGTTCGCAATATTTTCAAAGTGAAAGTCAGGCAAAAAGCGTGAGGATAAACGATGCACATAATACTGCATGTTGTCGAAACACAAAATGGCTACGAAAGAATTGACTGCGCATGCGGGAACGGGATCTCTTACTCGACCGAGAATTGCGTGATTAAATATGCTAAAGAATAATTGTCACAGATCCATTTACAGAAATATACGATTGATGGCTTACTTGTTTATAGTTATTTTATTACGTGAAGTAGGCCTAATAATCTACTTGTCATTTATAGGCCTATTCATCTGCCATAAAATTTCTTATATACAACGCAACCGCACACGACGCATCATATTTGATTATGAATTACACTTTAATATTTACCAACTCCCGGTCTCTTCATATTCTTTGGAAAAAAAAAAACAATCAACAAAACTTTTCATTAGTAGAGTTTTGTTTTTCTCTCTGGTTTCAATAGAACTGGAGTATTGAAAATCTGTTCCACTGTAATTTTCCTTCCTTCTAATAAAACAATAATACACTGATAGTATGCATGACCATGCAGCTCATATTATCATAAACTGCATGGAAAGAGTGTCGTCTTTTAGAAAAGTCAGAATACTGATTATTGCTCTACAAATCATAGCTCTACAAATTTATTTGAACAAGAGCTGCAAGACATTCGCTGGGGAGTTGGGGAAAAACCCTGAATAATCGATAGTGCAAATGATATTTGCCGTGGGCGCCAGGCAGGATGACATTAAAAACCATATTTTTGATTGAATTTCCATCCCGAAATAGCAAAAAAAAAAATATAATAAATAAATAAATAAATAACGAAATTAATAAGGTAACAGAAATAAATCAATTTCACACTATAGGCCAAAAAGGTTGATTTCGTTTTGTTTTCTATATTTGATGAAAAATAACATCTGTCTCGTGATGTCCTATAGAAACCTATAATGATTCATCTTTAATGCGTATTTAGCTGAGTTTTTGTACGTGCTGATGCACACATGGGCGTAAATCCCGGGGGGATGGGGGGGGGGGATATATCCCCCCCTGAAATGGAGGAGGGGGGGATGGCCTGTACAATCATCCCCCCTGAATTTTGAGGGGAAAAAATGGAGGAAGCAGAAATGTGATTGTATCAATTTTGGCATATTGCATGACGTTTGTACGCCGGCCTTCAGACAGGTAACAGAGCTGAACAGTGTTCTATCTTGTAGGAAAATGTATAATTTTCTCACGCGCTCGCTCGCTTCGCTCGCTCGCGAAGAAAGTAACATCGACATACACTGTAAGGTATGGCTCAGGCGTTGACAACGTCAAATAGTATAGGTCTACATAAAAACATGCTATGACGCGAGTAACTGGGGACCATCTGCAAAAATATGTATGAAAACATACAAACAAACAATAACAACAACTTTATCGCCATAATTGAACCCCCTCCATTTCCTGAATCATTCCTGAGAAACGACAGTGACTGATGACTCAGTCAGGACACATCTATGGGCATACCAAGGGAAGATCAGGGACGTCGAATCTATGGGGGGCAAAGGGGCATTTGCCCCGCCCCAAAGGAAGTGTTTAGACAGACAAATCATTTATCCCCCAAGCAATTCCCGAGATGAGGACAAATCTCGAACTTTCTTAATGGAAAATTGTCCAAATATCGCCAGAACTATGCACCAGATCGTTGTATTGCAATCATGAACATGCAAAAGGTCCGCTAAACAGGATAAGGGATAAACTTTGTACATGCACTTTTGACATAGACGTATATTCATTAATTTATCAAAGAGTGTGCAGCAGATCTTTCACTTAACAAAAGCAACCTAATATGTATAGAGGCGTCGATGGGGGGGGGGGGATGGTTCTCAAATAAAAGTGGGACAAACAAAAGCGAAAAATATAGCTACAAACGGCATTTAACCGCTATGCCATTCTCCTGATGTTGCTGCCAGTGATTGACAGCAGGTGCACCCGGTGCGCCCCCTTAAATTTCCAAAGCGAAAATATAGCTACAAACGACAGTTTTTAGGACTGGAAATGTCAAAATTTTCAAGCTCACTCGCTTCGCTCGCTAGCATTTAATCAGTATGCCATTCTCCTGATGTTGCTGCCAGTAATTGCCGGCAGTTGCGCCCGGTGTGCCCCCTTAATTTCCAAAGCGAAAAAATACAGCCACAAACGGCAGTCTTTGGACTGTAAAATGTCAAAATTTTCAAGCTCGCTCGCTCCGCTCGCTCGCATTTAACCGCTATGCCATTCTCCTGATGTTGCTGCCAGTAATTGCCGGCAGTTGCACTCGGTGTGCCCCCTAAATTTCCAAAGCGAAAAAGTATAGCTACAAACGGCAGTTTTTAGACTGTAAAATGTCAAAATTTTCAAGCTCGCTCGCTCCGCTCGCTCGCATTTAATCGCTATGCCATTCTCCTGATGTTGCTGCCAGTGATTGTGGGCAGGTGCGCCCCCCTTAATTTCCAAAGCGAAAAATATAGCGACAAACGGCAGTTTGGGGACTGTAAAATGTCAAATTTTTGAAGCTCGCTCGCTTCGCTCGCTGTGCGCCCCCTTAATTTAAAAAGCGAAAAATATAGCAACAAACGGCAGTTTTGGGACTGTCAAATGTCAAAATTTTGAAGCTCGCTCGCTTCGCTCGCTCGCATTTACTCATTATGCCATTCTCCTGATGTTGCTGCCAGTAATTGCCAACAGTTTTTGCCCGGTGCGCCCCCTTAATTTCCAAAGCGAAAAAATACAGCCACAAACGGCAGTTTTTAGGACTGGAAAATGTCAAAATTTTTCAAGCTCATTCTCTTTGCTCGCTCGCATTTAATCATTATGCGACAAACGGCAGTTTTTGGACTGTCAAATGTCAAAATTTTGAAGCTCGCTCGCTTCGCTCGCTCGCATTTAATCCTTATGCCATTCTCCTGATGTTGCTGCCAGTAATTGCCAGCAGCTTTCGCCCGGTGTGCCCCCCCCCCCTTAATTTCCAAAGCGAAAAATTACTAGTACAGCCACAAAGGACATGTGGGACTGTAAAATATCAAAATTTTCAAGCTCACTCGCTTCGCTCGCTCGCATTTAATCGTTATGCCATTCTGATGTTGCTGCCCGATTGCCGGCAGTTGCGCCCGGTGTGCCCCCATAATTTCCAAAAGCGAAAAAATACAGCCACAAACGGCAGTCTTTGGACTGTAAAATGTCAAAATTTTCAAGCTCGCTCACCCCGCTCGCTCGCATTATAACTGCTAAGCCATTCTCCTGATGTTGCTGCCAGTAATTGCCAGCAGTTGTGCCTGATGCGGCCCCCCTTAATTTCCAAAGCGAAAAAGTATAGCTACAAACGGCAGTTTTTAGACTGTAAAATGTTAAAATTTTCATGCTCGCTCGCTCTGCTCGCTCGCATTTAATCGCTATGCCATTCTCCTGATGTTGCTGCCAGTGATTGACAGCAGTTGCGCCTGGTGTGCCCCCCTTAATTTCCAAAGCGAAGAATATAGCTACAAACGGCAGTTTTTGGACTGAAAAATGTCAAAATTTTGAACGCAAAGTGATTTCACCGTAGGAGGGGGAAACCCCCCTACCATACCCTCCCCCCTTGCTTGATTCGTTCCCTCACATAACCGCTCCTCCTAAGATCAAATCCTGCCTACGCCGATGATAGGCCCCATTATTTAGTAGGCCTTCACAGTGATGTCGCACAGCAAGAGCTGAAATACCACGATTTTGTCATTCAATAATATATTGTGAATATTTCATTTTCTTAGTGTTTTTTTAAAGAAAAGAAAACAAAATTTTCACCACAAGTGAGCACCAGATCGCTGAATTTCAGGTCTGAAAATGCAAAATCTTCCTCGTGTAGGAGAAGGATACCCCCCCCCCCCCCATACACACCCTTCCCCCGTTCGGTCGTTCCGCTCCCTCTCACAGATATTTCAAAAAAAAAATGTTTTCATACTTTTAAGGTCTGATTTTCCGCCGAAAGTCGTCTGACAAGCAAAAAAAAAAAAGCAACAAGAACAAAAAGTCTTTATGTTGTTGCTGCCACTTTTCTCCCACTTTATATTTCATGCAAAAGAGTGGGGCATCCGATCCCTGTAAAGTGTGTGTGTGTGGGGGGGGGGGGAAGGGGGGCACAAAGCTTCTCCCCACCCCCCCCCCCCCCAAAAAAAAAGGCTGCGCCGGTCCGGTTATGGGCTTGTAATCGTATGGTGACCATCCCCCCCCCCCCCCCACTCCTCAGTATGGATTTACGCCGTTGGTAAAATGTCAAAATTTTCAAGCTCACTCGCTTCGCTCGCTCGCATTTAATCATTATGCCATTCTCGTGATGTTGCTGCCAGTAATCTGCCGGCAATTTTCGCCCGGTGCGTCCCCCCCCCCCCCTCCCTTAATTTCCAAAGCGAAAAAATACAGCCACAAAGGACAGTTTTTGGGACTGTAAAATATCACAATTTTCAAGCTCACTCGCTTCGCTCGCTCGCAATTAATCGTTATGCCATTATCCTGATGTTACTGCCAGTAATTGCCGACAGCTGCGCCCGGTGTGTCCCCCCCCCCCCTTGATTTCCAAAGCGAAAAAATACAGCCATGCACAAACGACAGTATGGGGACTGTAAAACGTCAAAATTTTCAAACTCGCTCGCTTTCATTTAATCGTTATGCCATTCGCCTGATGTTGCATGCTGCCAGTAATTGCCAGCAGTTGTGCCCGGTGCGCCCCCCCCCCCCCCCTTAATTTCCAAAGCGAAAAATATAGCTACAAACGACAGTTTTGGGACTGTAAAAAGTCAAAATTTTCAAGCTCACTCGCTTCGCTCGCTCGTATTCAATCGTTATGCCATTCCCCTGATGTTGCTGCCAGTAACTGCCAGTAGTTGCGCCCGGTGCGCCCCCCTTAATTTCCAAAGCGAAGAAATACCGCCAAACGCAGCAGTTTTGGGACTGTAAAATGTCAAAATTTTCAAGCTCGCTCGCTTCACTCGCTCGCATTACGCCATTCTCCTGATGTTGCTGCCAGTAATTGCCAGCATTTGCACCCGGTGCGCCCCCCTTAATTTCCAAAGCAAAAAAAAAAAAAAAACAGCCACAAACGGCAGTTTTTGGACTGTAAAATGTCAAAATTTTCAAGCTCACTCGCTTCGCTCGCTCGCATTTATTCGCTATACCATTCTCCTGATGTTGCTGCCAGTGATTGACAACAGTTGCGTCCGGTGCGGCCCCCCTTGATTTCCAATTAAGCGAAGAAGTATAACTACAAACGGCAGTTTTTAGCATGTAAAAGCATTAGGGCCTATGTCAAAATTTTCAAGCTCGCTCGCTCCGCTCGCTCGCATTTAATCGCTATGCCATTCTCCTGATGTTGCTGCCAGTGATTGACAGCAGTTGCGCACGGTGTGCCTCCCCCCCCCCCCTAATTTCCAAAGCGAAGAATATAGCTACAAACGGCAGTTTTTGGACTGTAAAATGTCAAAATTTCAATGTAAAAAGATTTCACCGTGGGAGGGAGAAACCCCCCACCATACCCTCCCCCCCCCCCCCCTCGCTTGCTTCGCTCCCTCACGATCTCATAACCGCTCCCCTAATCCTGTCTTCGCCGGTGATAGGCCCCACTATTTAGTAGGCCTTCGAAGTGATGTCGCACAGGCGGAGCAAGAGCTGAAATACCACGATTTAGTCATTCAATAATATATTGTGAATATTTCATTTTCTATTGGTTTTTTAAAGAAAAAACAAACAAAAATTTCACCAAAAGTGGATCGCTGAATTTCAGGTCTGAAAATGCAAAATCTTCCTCGTGTGGGAGAGGGACACCCCCCCCCCCCCCATACACACCCTCCCCCCGTTAACCCGGTCGCTCCGCTCTCTCTCACAGATATTTCAAAAACAAAAATGTCTTCATACTTTTAAGGTCTGATTTTCCGCCGCAAGTCATCTGACAAGCAAAAAAAAAAGCAACAAGAAGAACAAAAAGTCTTCATATTTCTTTCTGCCACTTTCCTCTCACTTTATATTTCATGCAAAAGAGTGGGACATCCGATCCCTGTATATAAAGTGTGCGTGTGTGGGGGGGGGGGGGGGGTGGGCACCAAGCTTCTCCCCCCCCCCCCCCCCCCCCCACCCAAGGCTGCGCCGGTCCGGTTATGGGCTTGTAATAGTGGTGATGGTGACCATCCCCCCCACTCCTCAGTACGGATTTACGCCGTTGGATGCACATGCCCGTGCTTCTGCACTTCCTTAATACTGGTTACTCCGATGTAAATTTTACTTGATAATAGCAACACTGTATGTCATACTATACGGGGAAGAATATTACTGTAAATCTTTGTCTGTGTAGTGTATCTACGTAGGTACTAGGTGTTACAAAAATTTTGACCCTGGATTAATAGTTCAAAAACTATATATCAGATAACACTGCCATTGATATGAGCAATAGCTAAATAATGTACATTCAGTCATGTACAATTTTGTGGAGGTAGTTGAAATAGGGGGCCCAATAGTGAAAATCAGTTTCATTAATTTCAAGATTTGTTTTTAAGAAAGGTTTCAGATTTTGCTCTGTTTTCAACCTTCTGTACAAAATCTTAATTTTGCACAGGGGCAAGTGGTGTGTATAGGAGTGTGTGGTAAATACTCTGACCGAATGGTCCGGAACAATGGCCACGATTGGAATGCGCTATCTATATTCATGAGAAATTCCACTATCACTGCTAGTCTTCATTCATTCTGAACGGGTTAGTGTAGTGTATGCACATGTGCTTTTTTTTCCCATGTGTATGCATTTTACCCTTTGTCATGAATTCAGAATAGCAGTGGCCAGGGCAATCCATACTAAAGCATTCATGTGCCTTGAAGCAACAGTCCAGATGCCTAGTCAGCAGTACAGAGCTAGCTCTGAAAAAGGTGATATGATCGTGGTATTCATGTCTATTGTTCAGGGTCATTGTAAGTACACACTTACATACACATCACTTGGTTCTTGTTTAAAGTTCAATGTTGTACAGAGGGTTCAAATATGACCAACATCTGAAACTTAACTTTCAAATCAATCATGGATTTAACGAAACTGATTCATGCTCTCATATTCAAATCACCTCCAACTAAATTGTACACTACTCAGCTGTTACTCATATTAACGACTGCAATGTGTTATCTGATGAATAGTTGTTGAGGTATTAAGATCAAAAGTGGAATTTTTTTTTTTTGCAACACCAAGTATGCATGCGTTTGTGTGTGTGTGTGTGTGTGTGTGTGTGTGTGTGTGTATGTGTATGTGTGTGTGTGTGTGTGTGTGTGTGTTTATGTATGTCTGGCGAGTTGATACGGTTGATCGGCAGAGATATGTACTAATTAAGACTACCAGAGGGCTCGACCACTACCTGCAGAGGGCGAACTAGATGTTTGTTTGCCCACTCTTTAGTCCATAAACTGCAATATGATATGGAGGTCAATCCTCTATTGTGTTCATGGATATATGATTTTATGACAAACAGAACACAAAGGGTACGTTTTGGTGACTGTTTATCACATCCCAGAACTTTAAATACAGGAGCGCCACAGGGATGCGTGTTATCACCTATATTGTTCACGTTGTTAACTAGTGATTTTGTTTGCCCATCTACCTCAAACTGTCATGTAATTAAATATGCAGATGATACTTGTATTATTGGTCTCATCACAAATAATGATGAAACTGTTTACAGAGATACGGTGAATAAGTTTGTCACATGGAGTTCAAACACATCTCTGGTATTAAATACTAAGAAGACCCAAGAAATGATTTTTGATTTCCGGAAAAGTTCTAGAACACAACATGCACCCCTGTGCATAGACGGTGAACTTATTGAACAAGTTGTAGAGTATAAATATCTCGGTACTGTTATTGATAATATTAATCTCTTTCTAGTTGTAATGGGCTTGTATGTATGTAAGTAAACATTATAGTATGCCTTTCTTGGTCCCATATGGGGCCAATGTAGACCCATGTAGGACCCAGTAGAGCCCAAGGTTTTCAAAGTAGCTCATCTGGGGAACAGTATGGGTTGAATTGGGCATACTACTCATACGTGAGTGTGTGTACAAGCACACTCTGGGATTATGCCCCAATCCTAATCCTATCCTAACCTAATCCTATAAGTCTTACCCCTATCGTCCTATCTCCTACTTTCCAATTCTTACTGATGTTTCTGTGTTACCGTTTTTATATACCTGCAAAAAAAGTGTAATGCGTGAAGACATGGTTACAGATCACCTAAATCCTTAATCATGGTATTGAAATATGACAATACATCTTCATAATCTTCATAACACACTTTCAAGTTATGAATAACCGAACAATAATGTAAGTACAATTTTAAACACATGAAAGTTTAAACCCAGGATATAATTACTTTTAAGACTTTAACGTCCTTTTTCATTAAATATTCTCATTTGAATATTCATAGATATACATGGATATTCATGATATTTGCCCTTTAGGTCCTATGTGGGGCCCCTGTGGAAACCGAGGGGGCACGTAGAAACCAAGTTCCAACAGGGATTAACTGGTATCAAATTTTCATGTTTGATTACTGATATAAGGGTTTAAGTAGCAACCAACTGATAGGCCCTAAACACACACACAAACACTCAAGTACACACTCACAATCGCACACTCACATAAAAGAGGCAGGGCTAGCCCTACAAAAGCCCATCATGCTCCCTGCTGGCCCTGTCTGTGCCCATATGAAACCTAAGAGGCAAGCCCATGTGAAACCCATATCAGCTTTTCCCATCTCTGCCCTTGGCTGGCCCACAAGGGCAGACTCCAACCCGCATGCTTACCCACATTTTACCCATGTTTGCCCACGACGTGGGCCCCACATGGGGTTGTTAGCTGGGAGGTGATGCGTTTTGACAACGCAATTTGTACAAAAGAGGCACAGAATAAACATCCGGCAACTTATCATGTATTATACTTCTGAGGCATAAAGAGATTTTTGTTATCAATTTTTTATTTGTTTTTGTTTTTTATTTTATTTTTATTTTTTTTTTTTGCCTGACAGAGCATGCGCTCTCTCAAGAAGTCAAGGGTGACAGGTACGGCGAATAATGCGCAGGCCTTTGCAACCTGAACACACTGTCTTCTTGATAAGTCCTCGTTTATTTACGATAATATCCGTGAACTGCATCAGGTGATACCATGGCTCTCTCTTCATCGATGTCCACTTCGACACCCCCTCCTCCCCCTCCTTCTCCCACGGTCCGAAATGCCTGCGCACCAGAAACCGATGGACCTGGTATACAACGACGCAAGTTCTCGATTTCAGCTACGTAAGTATTACAGACACTTCACCAGGATACTATTCTTTACTTGATCCACAAACACAATGTACCTTCGTCATATCGAACACCGGCTGACATTGGCTTTATAGAAAAGACTATGATCTACAATCCATGATCTAGGCGTGTATAGAGTGTCAGCCCCTTGTTCACGGTAATTGGGTTGGCAATATAGTATACTAGGTGTTACAAAAACTTTTCCCACTTTTGATCCTTAATAGTTCGAAAACTCTACAACAGATAACACTGTCATTGCTATGAGTAATAGCTGAATAGTGTAAGATTTAGTTGGAGGTGATTTGAATACGAGAGCATGAATCAGTTTCATTAAATCCATGATTAATTTGACATATTTGTTCCAGATCTTGGTCAAATTTGAACCATCTGTACAAAATTAAAGTTTGCAAAAGAACCAATTAAGTATGTGAGTGTGTGCTTACAATGACCCTGAACAATAGACATGAATAACACAAATACAGTTATTTCCACGGTTTCAGAGCTCTGCTGACTAAGTTTACGGACTCTCGCTTAAATGCAAATAAATACTTTATAAACAGTTCATGATGGATGGCCCTGTATATGGGCACTGCGAATCTGAATTCATGGTAAAGGGTAAAATGCGTGTACATGAATAAAATAAGCACTTGTTTTCTTGTGCTTGCATGCACTATATTTCAGGATGATAAAGACTAGCAGCACTGATAGTGGAATTTCTCGTGACTATGGAATGGAGCATTCCAATTATGGCCATTCTTCAGAACCTGTCAGGGTGTTAACGACACTCTGCCACACAGACCAATTGACCCCTGTGCACAATTACATTTTTGTACAGAGGGTTGAAAACAGAGCAAAATCTGAAACCCAACGTAAAAATCTTGAATTTAATGAAACTGATTTATGCTGTCGTTTTTAAATTACCTCAAACAAAATTGTACACTATTAAGCTATTCCTCATATCAATGTCAGTATGTGATATATATATAGTTTTTGAGTTATTTAAGGATGAAAAGTGGGATTTTTTTTTTTTGTAACACCAGGTATATCACTTCCAGAGGAAAGATTAATAATGTACTCTCTAAAAAAAATCGAGTGAAAATATTCACTCTGAAGGAGTGAATACAAAAAAAGAGTGAATTTAAAGTGAAATTGGAGTGAATTTCGAGTGAAAATGTTCATATTCACTCATTTTGGAGTGACCTCGGGATCACTCGAAGAGTTTGGAGTGATCCCTGACGTCACTCTAAAACGAGTGAAAATGTTCATATTCACTCATTTTGGAGTGACCTCGGGATCACTCGAAGAGTTTGGAGTGATCCCTGACGTCACTCTAAAACGAGTGAAAATGAACATTTTCACTCTACATTCACTCCAATTTCACTCTAAATTCACTTTTTTTTTTGTATTCACTCCTTTAAGAGTGAAAAATTTTCACTCGATTTTTTTTAGAGAGTAATCGGTAAGGGTCTACCTGGGCGGCAAAAGGGGTTCAAGCCGATGAGTGGACAAGCTGTGTGTGTTTCTAAATTTGGAGTTAAGTGTTTCGAGTTACGAATTTCAATTTCAAATTTTACGTTTCTAGTAGCAGGTCTATTGTAATTGCAAAGCCCTTCATAACTCGGGAGTCTAGCTAATTTCATTGCCGTTGATTCGAAGTTTATGGCGACAGCTTAGGAGTGTGCGTTATCTACTATACAACAACGCTTTACTGCAATAGCAGGACAAAAATTTATGATTAATTATATAGTGAAAAGAGTGTACAGCTCTCCACTAGAAAAATAGAACTCGGCAAGGACTGAACTCGCAAATGGCAAAAATTCGAATATCAACTTTGTCACTGAATTGAAACTTTACCGCAAAAACAGCATAAAATTTAGCTAATTGTAAGTGTTAAGTGGAATTGTTCAGTATTTGGACCTTTTTAAGTTTTTCTTTTTGAATAGTTTTCGAGCCCGATTCAAACATTCTATTCATGCCAATAATTATAAGATGGGAATAAACCCAAATACACATTTGGATTGAGTGGATGCTGCGATATCAGTAGAAAACATCGGTAAGAGTTTGAGGAAAATCGGACGTTTCGTGCATGGCACAACTTGGCACTCTGACATCACTTTTGAAAGTCAGAGACCATTGTCATTATACATAGGCTCACTGACTGGACACATCAGAAAATACCACATAAACACAGACACACACACACACACACACACACACATACGTTCACCTACAATTAAACACATACATACATTCAGTGTGCATAAATATCATGACCATCTGCGTTCAAGTTACAATTAAGGCACGAGAAGGACGTTTCCGATTGCATTACCCTAAAATGCTGCGGTTCTTTTTTTTTTTAATTAACGCTAATTAGTATATTCACAAATATTATGCTTTGCACTCATTCCTACTAACAGTCCAAAGATTTTTTTTTTTTTTAACGGAAATCACATGGACTTACCAAAACTCCTTGTAACATTCTTCCTCCTTGCATCGTTTGTTACCACAAAATATCCCCTGTTGAGGATTTTCTTTTGAAATATCTAAAATACCCGGTATCCATATCACATATCCATTATGCAAAGACTGGCGAAATCTTATTGGAACTATCCCGTCTTCATCTGTTTGCTGGAATTCGCCATTGTGATGTCACTTGGTGTCTTCGTCGTCCTAGAGCACGGCTTCCCCAAATTTGATGATGCTTCAGTGGTAAGTCAGTGATTATAAAAAAGAAAGAAAGAAATATTTGTGTCGTTTTATACCAAGTTTAATCACTGGTTCGCACGTGGTTTGTTTATTAATTTGTCAGTTTTCTATATTATTTTGGTATCACTATATAGTTCTGTGTATGTGTGTTCGCTTGTGTGTGTGTGTGTAGGTGTGCGCCTACTGTATAAATGTGTGTTTTATCGAGTATGTACCATTCGTCTCTTGTTGCAATAGCAGGGAATATGTGACCTTGAGAGCGTCGAAGATGTTAAGCTCACTCCCGTCATCTGCATAGGGACACGCAATCAGTATCACCGGCTGTATGCAGTCTGGAGTGTGCGTGTGTGTGTGTGTGTGTGTGTGTGTTTCAGTATTGTCATAACAATTCAGAGAAAACAGTGAGAGTACAGGGAGAAGAAAGGGAAAAAGTATGAGAATCGATGTAGGGCGTATCGTTGAAATTTGGCGGGTTTGTGTGTGTGTTTGTGTGTGTGTGACCCACTGGATCTTGTTTAAAAAGGGGCAGATAGATATGTACAGTGTACCTTTCAAGGTGTTAATCTCTCATGCAGATATGCAGAGAATAATATCCCATAGAAAATACAACTATGAAGAATTCATTGTTTTATGGTGGAAAAAAAAGAGAGAGATTTGAAAAAGGGGTCAAACAGTTTTGGATTTTGCTCCAATTGAAGTGAATATCAATTTTCAAAGATATTTCAGTAAGGCTCTGCTGGTTCCCAACATTACTTTGTAAAGGGATTGCAAAGAGAAAAGAGTGAGTGGAGAAGGAAGGTGAAGAAAAAAAAAACCAGGCATGGGAATTGTGTACTCAAGAGACAAATTATGTATGTGCATCGTCGAAGTTGGTGCTTTTGAGTGTGTGTGTGTGTGTGTGTGTGTGTGTGTTTGTGAGTGTACATTGTATGTTATCGGGTGTTAATCTCTCATGCACATTATGCAGAGAATAATATCCTATGGAAAATTATATATACACATCAGGCAACATATTTCCAGAGAGGGAGTTGAATTAGGTTGATGAGCGAGTTCGGTTTGTCATTATTTTGCTTCATGCGTTGTTGGGGGCCATTAGGGGTAAATTAACTTTTTTTTAGTTTTTGAGGTCGCGCGGGAAGAATATTGCGCTGAATGTGTTGTTTATTTCAGTGTTATCCCGAGCGATCTCTTGAATATTTCACGGGTTTTACATTGCCGTTGTCATAAAAGCATATCCGTTCCGGTCAATGTATTCGTTCCGCCGCAACGAATCGCGGAATTTGGCCGGGATATCGGATCCCCCGGATCCAATCGGCGTGGTTTTTGCCTCGCAGCCGATACGACCCCCCTTCGCCGATTCGTTCCAGTTGATACCGTACGTCCATTACGCGTGGTAGTTGGGAAAACACCCCTACACCAAAATGTAGTCCTTCCAGTCTCCCTCCAAAGCCAATGAGCTTCTCCAAATCTCTCACGCCAGCCAATGGAACAAAGTTTCCAATTCGAAGCATTTGATTTTAAAGGGACTACTTATCTCTTTCGTCACTTCAGCGAGGTCATGGGTGGTCATGAGGCATGCATCTCTGACGTTGTTGTCATGTCAACCACTCTGCTTGGAATCGCCTGGAACGAATTGACCCTTTCCATGCTGAATTCTGAAATCCCCGCTGACATAATACACACACCACCAGGTTCCCGTATGGAATGGGTTAATCATTACTGTAGACGGGATGTTCGTCATGAAGCAGCTCCGTGTATATGAGCTCACATCGTCCACCTTCATAATGGTTATTTTTTCAGCACTCAAAATCACAATCAGAACGACCAATAAAATGGCCAACATCCATAGATACAATTTGTACATATTTTTTAAAAATTTATTGTATACAACCTCAAGCGACGGTTTTTGTTTTTTGTTTGTTTTTTACTTTGTTTTGTTTTGTTTTGTTTTGTTTGTTTTTTTTTTGGGGGGGGGGTGTCTATCGATCTTCTGGGATATTGTCTTTTACAGAGATTTAGGCCTATTTCATACAGGCAAGGTATTCTATAAATGGATAATATATAGTTTTGTTCAAGATGGGAGATACAGATTTTAACTTTTTGCAAGATAATTAGAAATCACCTTGGAAATGTTAAATAGCATACAATTCTAAGAGAAATTCAAAGTGTATTGTATCAAAATCGGTTTTGAAATGGCCGAGGTATTCATAAACAAAGTGCAATATATAGGTCTAAGGCCAAATAAATAGTGGGTCCCCCCTTTAATCACGGTCTCTTTGTTTTTGGATATCTCAGCCATTTCAAAGTAAATTTTTTTTCTCATAATTTTGTGTGCTCTTTCATATTGCATGAGGTTTCTAATTAAAAAATCGAAGCCTATTTCAGCCAGAGTTATATAGGCCTACCATTCCTTCAAATTTGAATGCCTAGCTTTTTAGGACCGTGACAGGGCAAAAACAACAACAAAATCAAAACACTGATCTTCTGTTTAAAGAAAGTAGAGTGCATGGAAACTATTGACAACTGGTATTTTGTTTTTACTTCAAGCCATAACCTATATAATCATGTAACTTGAAAATCCAAACAGTAAGCTTGTGTCTAAAATCTAGTTTTACACATAAAAGTTTCCGTTCCTTGTCGTACATAGGGATTTATACACACGTGCGTTTTTGTTTTTGTTTTTGTTTTTTGTTTCTTGATAGAAAATTCATGAGTGGGATGAACTGGGACGCGGGAGAAGTGGAACATCTCTCATATCCCGAAAAGTTTTGAACTAATCAACTTTCAAGTCTTATCGCACTCTTTATGTAGGACTTATGAGTTGATTTTACATTAATAGATTTTGCAAAAATTAGCTCAATAGTGATGTTAGCCGCCATTATGATATTTGGGAGTGCTGGGGTAAACTGGTACATCATCACTGTCCCACTTCACCCTCTATTCAAAGTTTTCAAAAAATCATAGAATTTCTTTGTATTTTAGTTAAAATACAGATGGTTTGTTTAAATGCAAATTTATCTCCATCCCAATTTCTTCTGAAACTACTCAAAAGTGTATAACATGTATTAAGAAACCGCCAACAATGAATTACTGTACGTCCAGGCTCTTGCCCGTGTGCTGTATTAGTTGCCTATAATTCGTTCTTATTATTTGATACTGAACACGAGTTGTAATGTCTATCAATAAATCATTGTAAAGAAGAAAACAAATAAGGTTGTGCTGGTCCCAACATAACTGTATAAAGGGATCGCAAAGACAAAAGAGTGAGGGGAGAAGGAAGATGAAGAAAAGAAAACACAAACAAGGGAATTGTGTATTCAAGAGACAAATTGTGTATCGTCAAAGTTGGTGCTTTAGTGTGTGTGTGTGTGTGTGTGTGTGTGTGTGTGTGTACATTGTATGTTATCGAGTGTTAACCTCTCATGCACATTATGCAGAGAATAATATCCTATGGAAAATAATATATTTATGTTGTCGGGCAACATACTTCCAGAGAGGCAGTTGGATTACTCCCGATTAGGTTAATGTGCGAGTTCGGTTTGTCATTTGCTTTATGCGTTATTGGGAGGTTTTTCGGGTTAAATTAACCTTTTTAGTTTTTGAGGTCGCGCGGCCGGGAAGAATATTGCGTTGAAGGTGTTGTTTATTTAAGTTTTATCCCCAGCGATCTCTTGTACAGCGTATATTTCACGGGTTTTAGATGCCGGTGTCATATAGCATATCCGTTCCGGGCAGTGTAATTTCGTTCCGTGGGAACGAATCGGCGGAATTTGGCACTTCGCTTGTTTCTCATGTTTAGACGTATTTAGTCGGAGTAAAAAATTATAGCACGGCAATTAAAATTCAAATTAATGCACATCTTACCACGACCCTAGTGGCCACACGACGGTCGTGGGAAGAAACTCCGACCAATTTATGTGCGAGGGTCGGTGTAACTTCCGGAAGTGGTAGCGCCGCATTCGTCGACCATGGGATTGTGTTTTTTACCAGTGACATTGTCTTCTCCATTCTTGTTGACTGAAATTTCTGCATGAGCGCTCGCTTCTTCGTCATAATCGACTAGGTTAGATTGCACTACATGCGCACTTGAAGTCGCAAAATGTCAACATTGCGATTTGACCTGGGAAGTTTTACCTATATAGGTCGTAAGGCATGTAAGTTCATAGATACTCCGAGGGCTTGTCCGCACGGGCAATTTATTCCGACCGGCTAGTCGTGGTAGCTAGATACTCCTGAGAAAACTCGGGAGTATCTCGTTCGGAGGAAGAGGTCGTGGTAAGTTCCTCCGATCGGAGGAAGTTACCAGGACCTTGTTCAGACGGGCACTACTCCGACCTATCCTCCGAAGTTACTCCGACCGTGCTTCCTCCGACCCTTCCTCCGAAGTTACTCCGACCAAAACTGCCTCCGTCTGAACACAGCTATGAGACACACTGCATAATACGCTTTCCATACATGATATAATAATGAACTTGCGCATAGCAGCAGGTGGCAAGAATGGTCTGTCAATACCGGTTATAAAGGGAAGCATGCGTATTTCGCTGTTTTGCACTGAGCGTATGAAAAAAAAAAAAAAACTTTTAAGCTGTGTTCAGACGGAGGCAGATTTTGTCGGAGCAACTTCGGAGGAAGGGTCGGAGGAAGCTTGGTCGGGGTAACTTCGGAGGATAGGTCGGAGTAGTGCCCGTCTGAACAAGGTCGTGGTAACTTCCTCCGATCGGAGGAACTAACCACGACCTCTTCCTCCGAACGAGATACTCCTGAGTTTGGAAAACTCAGGAGTATCTCGTTACCACGACTAGCCGGTCGGAGTAAATTGCCCGTGCGGACATGCCCTCGGAGTATCTATGAACTTACATGCCTTACGACCTAGGTAAAACTTCCTGGGTCAAATCGCAATGTTGACATTTTGCGACTACACGTGCGCGTGTAGTGCAATTCTAACCTAGTCGATCGCGACGAAGAAGCTAGCGCTCATGCAGAAATTTCCATCAACAAGAATGGAGAAGACAAGTTATGCCACTGGTAAACTGCAACAATCGCATGGTCCACGAGCGAGACGCTACCACTTCCGGAAGTTACACCGACCCTCGCACATAAATTGGTCGGAGTTTCTTCCCATGACCGTCGTGTGGACACAAGGGTCGTGGTAAGATATGCATTAATTTGAATTTTAATTGCCGTGCCATAGATTTTTACTCCGACTAGAAATACGTCTGAACATGGCTTATAGATTATGCTAAAAAGCAGGTTTGCCGTCAAGTGGAGGTGCTGGCAAGCAACATTTATAAATATTATGTAAATAATCATTACACTACAGATGATTACCAAACCAATATGGCTGTTGGTACAAATAACCCCTTTCTCATGCTCAAATGGACTATACGAAATTGTCTATTAGTGAACGTGTGGAGTTAAGAAGGGGGGGGGGGGCACTCTGATCTATCTCTCTGTCTGTGTAACAAGTTACGCCCCGTACAAAATACAGGAGACATTACTTATTGGTCATAACGCATTGGTTGACTCATAACTTGGGTTAGCTGATTTTCTTGTCAGTAGGAACTACTTTTTATTTCTCTTCGAAAGCACAATTCCTTATAAATTATACATGTAAATGTATTTCTTCCCACTGATTCTTTATCGTTCGCAAAGGGAATCGAGTCCCGAGGGACAGAGATTAAAAACCGTCTCATTCCCCTTGAGATACTCCTGAGGAAAGATGATGACATCCTGACCATCTCGCCGAGGAATCTCAGCCAGTCTATCTCCAGCGACAGCGTTGAGTCGTTCACACAGCCATCATTGCCCGTCTCGTCAAAGGGGAAACCACCTCCAGAACAACCTAAACCACCTCCCGAACCAAAACCACCCTCCGAACAACCCTCCACAAGTGTCGACCTCGTCAACATTTGTGGAAATCCAGGTATTAATTGCAACAGTGTATTACGGGTACCCGGTAGAATGAGAATATGGGTTGATCAGCATGTGAACGCCTAAGATGGCGACTGGCTGGAATGCTCCGTTGGGAGTGGAGAGTGAGCACTGTCAGTTCTGGTTGAAAATAATGTAGGCCTATCCACGAGTTAAAATGTTCACTCTTGAAGGAGTGAATACCAGAAAAAAGAGTGAGTGTAGAGTGAAATTGGAGTGAATTTGAGTGAAATTAATGTTTATTTTTACTAATTTTGGAGTGACCTCAGGGATCACTCAGAGATTTTAGAAAGTATATGCTGTGAGCTCTCCGAAGAGTGGATTCGGCGCAATATAGGTCAAAATGAAATTATTATCATTATTATTATTACATGTTGTTATCATCATTGTCATTATTATCATTACATGCATATGATTATAATTACTTCTGAATATTTCGTTGTTTTCACTGCAAAAAACTACTGTAGTGTAGCATAGGAGACAGGGGGAGAGAAGCATAGGAGATGATGCGCATTTGCGACTTCGTGAACAGGAAAAGATCATGCGCTGCATGCATGGTGGCGCGGACTCTATTCAGTGCGTATAAAAATAAAAGTAATCCAACTTTGGAGAGCTACCATTTCTTACTTGTCTGCTATGGAGAGCACAGTATTGGTTGTGACGAAAGAGGAACTCTTCCTCTTTCCATTGGTACCTAACTATGTTGACAGATATCATGCATGACTGAGCACATGAACTTTAAAGACAACAATGACAAATTTATTGCCCTTTTTCCAAGTTTGAGTGTCACATGAAGGAACACTCTCACTGAATGGATGAGATCTGTCAGTGAAAGTGTCCAAATAAACAGGCCTGCTTGCATGGCTTGTACGAAAGCATGTGTGTGTTTAGGTTTGTGCTCAGGGTTTCTTCTACCATTTTATGGTCCATATTAAACCTGCAACATGGCCATCTGTCCGATAATTTGGTCACTCACACAAGGCAAAACCTACACAGTCCATTTTCTCTGTTCATATTCAACGCATAGCTCGTAGCGACAAACCATGTTTTGAAAATGAGGGGAGAAAATGGATAACGGGTTAACCTTTGAGGGAGTGACCAAGTTATCAACAAAATGGCCATGTTGAAGGGTCTGGACAATAAAAGGTTGGCCAGTTAATTTGACCACTTTCATTGACAGATCTCATTCATGCAGTGAGACATTCATTGTTCCTTCATGTGACACCAAACTTGGAAAAAGGGCAGTTTGTCATTGACTTTGCAGTTCGTGTGCTCAGTCATGCATGACATTTAACATAATTAGGTACCAATGGAAAGGGGAAGAGTTCTTCTTTCCCCACAACCAAAATTGAGCTCTCCATAGCTGACAATAGCTCTCCAAAATTGAGTTACTTTTTTTTTTTGATACGCACTGTACAGTGCTTCTTCACTATTAGCAGGAAAATGCTTTCTGTTTGGGAAGATGGTCTCTCATTTTATTTATTCATTTATACATGTGTCTCATAGAGGTGAAAACAAGTAATGCTACTTTGCAATATTTCAGCGTATATTCTTATACATCTGCACCTATATCGATAACTGGAATGCGTCCACGCTTTACTGAAATTGAATTATGATTCAAATTTATATTTTTCCAGCTGCCAACGGATTTCGAATAGTATTTCAACAATCATCTCCGCAATCCCAATTGCTCACACCTGAAAGTCTCGTCTCTTTGTGCCGCCATGATGATGTCATTGTCCGCAACACGACACAATTGCAGGCGGCGTGTGCACTAGACGGGCAAGGATCTTGCTGCGCCACTTGGTCCGTCGCCAACTATGTAGCACTGCTTGCGAACAAGAGCTCGTGCTATCACATCACGCAGGGAGACGTTGATCGCATCAATCACCTTCTGTTGCGTTGTGCTCCTTTCTATTCTTCAGGAGAGCTACGGGCTGGTTGCAGTACTTCCAGAAATTGCGTCGGCGTACCTCTGGAATGCACTGAATGGGACGCAATCTACTCTATCTTCTTCTATCTCACGCCAAGTGAGTTTGACTCGGATGCACTAAATGACGGTGCAATCAATTTACAAATGACACTTCATGTGTATCCCCTCAGTGACAGGGCCGCAGAGGTTCGATCAATTTTCCTCGAAAACATCCACGGGAGAACGTTGGACGACGGCACAACCAAAGTGCTCGGCATCGGAGTGGACATTTTAAGGGTCAAGCTTAGAACCTACTCCGATATCCTTCGCACGGACTTCCTCTACATTGGCCTTGGGGGTGCTGTGGTCACGTCCATAATTTGGCTCTACATGGAGTCTATCTTCGTGACAGTAATGGTTCTGCTACAGATGGCACTCTCTGTCATCCTAGGTTATTTCTGTCACTACGTAGTATTTGACTTTACATTCTTTCCCTTATACATGATGCTTTTAGCGATAATTTTGGTGATCGCGATCGGGGCAGACGACGCCTTTATTTTTCACGACATCCTAAGAGAAAACCAAAGAGTATCTCCACGAAGGTTCACATGGCCCGTATTACAGAAGACACTCGGGGAAGCGTCCGCGACCATGTTTGTTACAAGTTTTACTAGTGCTTCTGCACTATTCGTTACTGCCACAAGCTCCGTGGCGACTGTCCGAGTCTTCGGGATTTACGCGGGAATGGTGATCTTGTTTAACTATATATTGACTGTGATCTGGCTCCCACCTGCCGTTGTTATCGGTGAAAGATATTTCAAGCGGATCTGTATTGTCTCGTCTAGATTCGATACAATCAAAAACCTGAAAATTCAAATTTGGGCGGCTGAGTGGTCACGTCGTGTAAAGGGATTATTCAAAAGAGTATTCAGAGTGCATCTCCCTAAAGGTGTGTTCAAATTGCGATTTCTATGGCTTCCCTTGTTTTCCTCTCTCATTGTCATTTCATTCGTCGTTATATTTGTCTTCCCACGGCTGACTCTTCCGACAAGAGGAGGGCTCCAACTATACCAACTCAGCCATCCTCTCGAGACGTATGAGTACGTTTTAATGGATGAATTTGACTTCGAGAGGGCAAAATCCTCCAATCTCCCGATCATCGTTGTTTGGGGAGTGGTTCCCATTGATAACGGTAATCACTGGGACCCATCCGATCGCGGATATCTGGTGATGGATAAGTCATTCAACCTCCTCCAGCCAGACTCTCAGAAGTGGCTCCTTGCCTTCTGCTCGTCGGTACGCAACCAGAGCTTCTACCAAGGCTCGATAAACGAGGACTGCTTCGTGGAGTCCCTTAAAGAATTCCTGGAAGAACCATGTGCGAACAGCCGCGCAGAGGCCTGGCGGTTTCCCTGCTGTGGTAAGACGCATGATGATTTCCCTTATCCACCTGACTTGTTCCAGGAGTGCACCGAGAAGTTAATGACCCTCCGTTGTGCCCCAGGATTCTGCTCATCGGTGATGCCTGGTCCACGATTTGACGCAAATAATTCAATTACGGCTCTTATAGTGCAGTTTAAAAGCTCTGTGCTGGAGCGGTTTGAATACAAAGAGACAAAGATATTCTGGGATGATGCATCGTCCTGGGTGTCCTCACAAGTTGCGTCAGCTCCTGCTGGGCTCCAGAGCGGCTGGTTTGTGACGATAGGTGGAGAACAACCGTACTTTCTGGATAATACTCTCAGCTTTGCAAACGGTGCAGTCAGTTCCCTAGGCTACTCTATTCTCATTGCAGCTGTGGTGGTTCTGCTTACTACCCGGAACTTCGTCATATTAGTGCTCGTCGTTCTGTCGATAGGCGGCGCTGTCGCTACCACTGTGGCCTGCCTGGTCTGTGCCGGGTGGGAGCTCAACGTTTTTGAAGCATCAATATTAGCTCTCATTGTCGGCCTGTCCGTCGATTTTACACTTCACTATGGCGTAGCCTACCTGCGCGCCTCGGGTGTTGGCAGATCGGCAAGAAGTGAACATGCGATATCAACACTCTCTTCGGCCAACACCATGGCTGCGCTCTCCAGTTTTATGGCCGGGACTATGATGCTTCCTGCAACAGCTTTGGCCTTCAGGCAGCTAGGCATCGCTCTGCAGGTCACCATGGTTTCTAGCTGGTCCTTCGGTATTTTCTTCTTCATACCACTCTGCAGGGTACTCGGACCGGAAGCCGATCGTGGCCAGCTTGGGCCCTTACTTGTGGGCCTGTGTCGTAGATGCCGACAAAGTGCCCATGATATATCAAACATGATATAACTCTCTATACACTTCACGCGCAAAAATTTTCATGACTGAACATTCACTCATATCAAAGGGTCGACACATCACTGTTCAGCACAAAATTCGTTTGGCTTTTCATCCCTAAAACGGATGACTGAGTCACTGAAAAGATGCAACGTCAGTCGTAGCTTCAATTACTTGTGTGATAGACTGCTTGGGTAAGGAGTGCTCACAAAGAAGCAGAGACATAACATTATATAAGTGCGGTAAGGGAATTGACCAGCGTCGGGATAAAAAGGTCTCAGAACCTTTTTGCAAGGATTTTTAGGATTGTAAATTGAGAACTGCCTGAGGCGTTACTGATAAGGGCTAATGAATTTCTGGGGGAATACAGAATTTCGGGGGGGGGGGGGGAATACACATTAGTTTATGACATGTATTTGGTGAACCTTATAATATTTCACAAGATGAGACACAAGAAACTTTCGCTGACACAATGACCACCTGTTTCCGTCCATTTATTGGCAATAAAAAGTCACATATTTTGATAACTACTCTTCTGTTGAGGTACAGTATAAACATACAAAAATATGTGCCCTACTCTAAAATTTCACTTCCATTCTGGATTGCAACGTGACACTTCAGAACTGATCATTCACGCGTATGACTTTATGCTGTGTAGTATGACACTAGACAACCATATGACCATTTTACCTGGTAAATACAAAATGAAACATGAGCACATGGTCAGATGGCTGGAAATGGACATCCCATACATATACAATCAAACTATTGAAAAACAAACGCCAGTACAGCATGAATCAACAATTCGATGTCGTATGCAGAAGTATTACAGGAAACCCAAACCCAAAGGGAAATGTGGATAGAGTGAAAGCAGCAACATTAGTACAGAACACAACAGTGAAAGTTTGAGGAAAATCGGACAATTCATTCCAAAGTTATGAATCTTTATAAGTTTTGGTGTTGGAACCACTGGATGAGGAGACTACTAGAGGTTATGATGTCTAAATGTGCGAAGAAAATTCCACAAAAATTCACTTTTCTTGCATAATGAAAGAGCACTGACTAACCGCTTTCGGAAAGCAGGGGAATATTTGCTACCTTTAAAATATGTCAGTTTCCAGTTGATAGAATGTGTAATTTTCATGAAAAATTAATTTTGTGCAATTCCCTTTACATTTTCTTTATCTTGTTGTCCACACATGACACCATAAACCTTTAGTAGTAGTATTCTCCTCATCCAGCGGTTACATCACCAAAACTTAAAAATTCATATCTTTTGCATCGATTGTCCGATTTTCCTCGAACTTTCACCGATGTGTTCTACTAATGTTGCTGCTTTCACTCAATTCACATTGATTTTTGGGTTTGGAATTCTTTTAAAGCACTCATTGACATGTCTGCAGTGTTTGATAGGCCACATAATACCAACTCCTAGTAAACGTTTCCTTACAGAAGGAGAAAAGCCCCTTTTCATGCAAATTTCACGCAAATTCAAGTAACAAGGAATATATATAAGAATTTCGAAATATCCTGTTTTCCCTGGTACATTGTAGGCCTACAGTTTAACATTTGCCCGCTGCAGATCATGACATAAAATTATAGTCCTTATCAGCCATAATGAAAGGGCAATAGTATGATTCAAATTGTGACAAGCTTTATTTGTAACAAACAAGCAAACACAATTTAATGCTCATCAAAATCACTTTCAGAGAAGAGGTGTGCTCAAGAGTCATGCACAACTATGTTATTTAAGTACAAGAAAAACAAACTGAAGTTTGTTACTTTTCATACACTCCTCTAAGAACTCCAGCGAGGATAAGAGAAGCCTTTGAACTTGAACTTAGCAGTCTGCTTCTTTCTTCAGGACACTCATTTTCATACAAAGCCACCGATATGTTTAATAATAATAAATTCATCTCACTGCTAAGAATCAATCACTTGGGTAAATGCACTTCAATAGACTGACTAAAAATCGAGTCTGCGTCGTCATTCCATGTTCCCAATAAAGGCTGCTTTGCAGTGTACAGTGGATTCCCGTTATAATGGAATCTTGGAACCGTGGCAGGTCTGTCGTTATATCGAAATTTCATTCTAACCGAACAAAATAAATGATAAAAAACACAGAGCGGCTAATGTTATGGCCTGAATTCTTACTTCGTTGTAACCGGAATTTCGTTATACGCATGTTCATTATGACGGGAGTGCACTGTATAAAGAACCCTATGTGTATTCTGGCTGCTTTTAATCTTCACGTCAGTGTAATCTCATGCCATTATGCGTCAAAATTATCATCATTATTATCATCATCAGTATAGTAATAGTAGCAGTATCGTATTCACTGTTATCATCATCAATAGTATCAGTAGTAATAACATCAATAGGCCCTCTTAGAAGTAGTAGTAGTAGCACTTCCATTAGTAGTAGATCTTTTACCATTGTCACAGTAAGGCTGTGGGGTAGTGGGGAAGAGAACCATTTATGAAAACATCTACTTGTATTTGAAATTACTGCAAAATGTATCAAGGTATTCCAATTTAAATGATTATGAATACAAATAACAGACGGAGTACTTATTGACACATCAGACATCATCCTTTGACTGAATGATGCAGATTTGTTCAACATTTACTAGTTAAATGTGACATATAAAGAATAAATATCATCAATTTATTCACAGAAATATCCAAGTGCAAGTGATGTCTTTCTTGTGCGTCTTGGTTCTCTTATGTGAAAAAGATTGATTTCTGGGGACCGTTTCATGAAACTTTTTGTCAGTGATTTACACTGACAAATTTTAAAAGCTACTGAAATCCTTGCGTCTGATTGGCTGATAGCAAATTTGTCGGTAAAAACCTCCGACGAACTCGTTGATGAAATGCCCCCCTGATCACTTATATCTGTCTGCTATGAAATTTCCCTGGGGATATTTCTTATATAAAATGTAACACATGCATGGTTTATTATGAATTACAGGTCAATTCAGCGTATCCCACTCTTTTTATACTGTACATGTACTGGTATTCTCTAAAAAAAAAAAAAAAAATTTAACAAAACTTTTTATCAATAAACAACATACAACTATCCTTCTCTTGTTTCCATTTGAACCGGAATGTAGTAAATCTGCTTACAGATATATACTTTTAAATGCATTTTATTTTAGTGTTTATTTTCAACAGTAAAGTTTTCATAGCTCCACACTGACACAATATCAGAGACACTGACAGCAAGTATGACCATGCATTAACTAAAACTGGCATGACTGCCGACGAAATAATGGCAGTGTATTTTATGCACCGGTCCAACTGGTGACAGTCAGCCATACTGTGGATGCTAAATTTAACACTTGTTTATTAAAAGCTCTATGCATTATTTGTGAATTTCAATCCCTGAATTTTTTTTTCCCCTGTATTAAAAGCTTTGCATGTGCATGGGCAGCATTATTCATCATTTCACTGGTCTGGAATAAAAATTTACATCTTAAATGGCAAGGACAGCCTCATCATCAGTCTTAGCACTACTATGCCAAATGGCAGTGTCATTGTCAATATTATTGCCCCGTCATTTCCATCTTTTCACGTTACGGAATCATGGCGCGAAATGTCGAGGGGGGTCAATTTGACCCCCCCCCCCCCCCCCCAGTTGAAATAGGGTTAAAACAATATGTAAAAAAAAAAAAAAACATATCAACAGAGTGGATAATGTCCGGGCCTGCATTTTACTTCGTTGTGTCAGATGGTAGGGGAGGAGAATCATTGTCTGCTGCCCCCACTGCACAATGTTCTTTTCATGATATGATAACCGAATGGTGGCAAAGAAACCACACATGAGCTTGGGCTCACGTGTAGGTTCATACAAAATAATATGACTAACCACGATTGAGATGCCCTCTGCTGTGCAGCATAGGTTTTCCACACAACACACACATTTACATAGGCACATACCTACAGCCATACATAGATACACAAACACTATATTTTGATATCATATGACAATGCCTCGTAATTCATATAAGCTCCAAAAAAAGAAAAGAAAATGAAAATGCGATAAACAACAGGTCTCCATTGACAAGGAGAAAGCACTGATGACAGTCTGAGTTCACAAGAAGATTGTAGGTTTCAATATTGCAACAACTGTCAACAATGGATTGCTTATAATAACACTTATCAAAAGACATACATAGTCATATATGGTTATACATCTGCCATCTTTTTCCTCAAATGACACAATGCGCCTTGTTGATCCAACAATATCCTTTTAATTACTAATGCAAGTAACCTAGGCAAACCATGACAAAGTCAGCACCATTTGCCCTAGCTCTTTCAGGTATGTGTGTGTTGGTGGAGCTGAAAGGCAGCGAAGTGGAACCTTACACACAGGAGAGTTTTGACTCTCCAACACATGGGACGTCCTTTCCATGTTAGATCCAAGGGACAAAGTGTGTTGCCCCTTTTTAATGGAGGAGATAGCAAGTTCACACACAATGCTACTCAGTTAGACTCTATAGGACTTGGACCAAAGCCATTTACTTGCAAGGCAGACACATCACTAATCAATCCACCCTGCTACCCAAACTATGATAGCAAAGCAAACGAACCATGAGCAGACATTCTTTGAAACAGGCAAAGACCAACATAGAAAGAGCAAATATATAAGAAAAATATATACTTCTTTGAGCATGATGTTTACATGATAGCCCACCAGATTGGAAAAAAGCAATACATTTATACTGATTCTACAAAAAATGTTTAAAATACTTTACAAGTACTTTGAGAATATACCCTGTTTGCCAAGTAGAAAGGCATTCATCACACATAAATGTCCTGTTTAAAATGGCATGGTCGCAACAGCTATTTGTGATGCAACATTCTCTTGCTTTCAGTAATAATGGAAGATACTAAAATCACAACAGAACTTACAACAAAGTATTCAGCATGAAATGCAAAAACACATTTCATTTAGACAAAGTCATTTTGTGCCGTGCATCACTGTTAAAAAAAGAAAATGGACAAATGTTGATCTACCTACTTATTACATTCTTAAGTCTCCTACATTGTATGTACCACTTAACAAGCCAAGCTTTGTAGAGTATACTTTACCATCACATATAGAGCATGGGATAGATAACCAACAAGAAGGTACAGAATGAACATGTTTAAACCTGAGAATAGTATGGAACATATGGTACAAATTGGAAAAATCAACTCCAGGTTTCTCCCTCTATAACCAATATTATAGCATGTAATATAACATAATGAAGTAGTGGGCAAAGTTCAACAAAAATTGTCTGTCATCAAGTTACCGTACACAACTAGCATTTTTCTGTTGTTCCCATAGTCTATAAAGCAAAACATACTGTCTCACAAAAACATCTAAATTAATATCATTTGAGGAAAACTGTGTGCCAAAATGCTTTCATACTTTCAATGATTTATGTATGTGAACCAAACAGCACACTTATCAAAGATTAAACTTCTAAAGTCACTTCACATCAACTTCAACAACTTGTATCAGAAGTATATTGAGGCTCTAAGCACAATGGTAGAAATGGTGATAACAACAATAACAGCAACTATATTCCTTTTAAAGCATACTTCCTGACCAGAGAAAATATGATTAAATGCAATGCATAACAATTACGAAATTAACTGAGTAATCAAGTACATGTATCAACAAAGTTAAGCATTGCAAGTTTGCAACAGTGTACTGCAAAGTGTGAGAGTGAGCTGCCTACCTTCATGAATGAGTTCAACAGATGACATTTAACACTGAGCTCAATGCCACAAGTGTGAGGTTGATTGACCAATTTCAAGTTTGGGATCATTGCTGGTGCTAAGTGTTGAGATAGCACTAACACTAGCACCAATACTAACATTAGTGCTAATACTTACACCAACACTGCACTAGCACCACACTTGAAATCACCCTGTGTACCTTGTGCTACAGTGTTCTAATTCCCAACTGGCTCCATACTGATATTGGTGGATCAGCAGATTGGCATTATGCTATCAGAAAGCCACCGGGAGTTTAAATCATGCTGTACATTGAGGGAACAAGTTTGTTAATCCAAACCCACCAGCCCTATTACAACAGTCAAACTGGTGGACCTTTACATATAAATTGAATAACTGGGAGTTAATGACTACGCACTATAAGCTATATTCTATTTATGGTTTGTCCTTGTAGAATTAGATGTAAAGTTTTAATTTTCCTCTGAGCAAATTAAATTGCACATAAAGACATTCATGTAATGCTTAGAATTAAGGAACAATGCACCGTGACATAAAATATACGTACCACTAAAGAAACAAAACTTCTGCTTCATATCAACAGCCATGTGTCATACGCACACTGACATCTCACCGCAATTACTTAAATTCATGCTGTTATACTAAACAAAAACAAAAAAAGAAGACGAAGAAAGATTGATATTTCATACAGTACTTTTCTCAACTTCATTGTTTTCAGATGAATAATCACGTGATCTGCCTGTCACCACCAGGAAGATAATTGACCCTTCAGCATTGTGTTCATGAGTCCACAGGGATATATATTCATCGTTTGTTTCACTTCTCCATCTGAGAAGATGGCTGGATAGTCCATATTCAGCTGCATTAGCTGGTTTTCAATGGGGTCTAGTTCGATGTGAGGAGAGATCAGTTCAATGGGTCATGCGCACTGCTCTTTTTGATGAATGAAACAGGACCTTTTATGTGCATGAATTCTGATTCTCTCACACATGGGACCTCCATCTAATGTCCTATCCGAGGGACAGAGTGTTTTGCCTCTTACTAGAGGGGATAGTATGATTACACACAACATTGCTCAGTTAGACTCGGGAATCAAACCAGGGTCCTTTGGATCTGGAGGCAGACGTGCTACCGACTGAGCCAAATCCATGAAGTTAGTACAACACATAAGTACTAGCAGTGCATGTTCTATCTTTATACTGCAGGCAGCTTGGCTAGTGAAGTAATATGCAGTTACACAGCAACTGGTTTTATCTATATGTCATGGATATGATAAACTTACATAAAGTCATATCATTATTATCACACACTTCTTCTATTAAAAAAACAACAATTGTTATTACACTTAAGGACATTGAAATAGAACAGGAACAGTTTCATACACAGCTACTGGTTTTATCTACATGTCAAGGATATGATAAAGCTACATAAAGTCATATCATTATTATCACACACTTCTTCTATTAAAACACCAACTGTAACTACATTTAAGGACACTGAAATAGAACAGAAATAGAAAAGACAAGAAACAATAAGGCATATAATATCTACGACACTTTCAAAAAATGAAATGTGTAAATATGGAGAAAAGGGGTTGGGTGAGACAATCCATTATTACATTTTACACAAATGATTCAAGTGAAAGAAAATGTTAGAATTCTAACTTTCCCTCGCTTTGTACAAGGTTTGAATATTACTCAAGGTACAGCCACTCAACTCTGAGAGGGAAACTCTCTGCCCTCACAAGCTTTTTAAAGTTGGCACAATCTTCTTGAAATCACTTGAAAGCTACAGCCTGTTCTTCATTCATATCCCTTTACTTTGCATTTCTACCAACTTGTCCACTTCCAGCATATAGCTTGATGATAGCAGGAGTCAATTTTCAGCCTAAACTATAGATACATTCCCTCATCACAGACAAAGGACTTGTTCATTCATTGTTTCAATATCATTCAGTCGTATAAATTTTTTTAGTGCTATCAGGTACAGTCATGTTACCCGAAGGAGAAAACAAACACAAACAAACAACTGCAATTGCTCTGTCTGGTACTAGCAAATTATTTCTTTATCATAAAACAACTGTTGTATGAAGAGGAAGACACATTCTGAGCTATTCTTTGGCTTCAATATGAACCCATAAATATTTATATGCCATTGGTTAAAAACACTGTTTGATACTTGTGAAGTGAAGTCAGCCTGTGTAACTACAAGCACAAAACACAGACACTTGAACAATTTTTCTTTCAAGTACCGCTCTCAGGTTTCATGCATTGCTTAAATTTTGTGCAAATGGACAGTGTAGGTATCACAGTACTGAGTCAAGCATAACTAGTATCAATTGTACCAAAATATAAAAATGGAAACAAGGATCAAAGAAATAAAACAAATCTTACACACAATAGTAAAGATAACTTATGATTCGCCTATGGGGCATTTGAGGTATTCACTAATATTAAGGAACTTTCAGAGGAAACTCTAAGGCACACAATCATGAGAGACCAAATTATCACATAGCAGCCTCTGTAAACTACTCACAATTGGCAACAACCTGCCAGACTACCAGTGCTTTCAAGCAGCTCTTTAATGCAAGTCTTGCTTGCGTCTTGACACTCCAAAAGATGGGGAGATATTGAGCAGTTCCCATAGTAACAAGTCTTACCAAAAACAAAGACAACAACAAAAACAAAATCGGTCACACACAGTGGAGAACAGCATAATTTCTATACTGTTACAGGAGAACCAGGTGCCAAGTTCCATATCAAGTTTTTGTCTTTTCATTGCATTTTGAGACTCGGTGAGCCGATGTGTATGACTTACATTGTACATGTACATGGTTGCCCTATCGTTAGTGCAATGCATACATTAATCATGCCATCTTATAAGAAAAGCTGACTGGGGAGTTAGTGCAACACATGCAGTCTATTCAAATCATGCTCAAAAAACAAGAAATCTCACATGAACTGTCATCTAACCTGACAATCTTTAAGCCCCTCCTCTACATGTGTGTGTCTTTTTTCTCAATGTCAGGCCAGGAAAACTGTTAGCATAGTTGAAGTAAGGGTTGAAATGCACCTGCTTATGAGAGTCTTTGAAACTGGCACAAACCTTCTCTGTCAAAAACTTCACCCTTCCATCACGGAGGCAATTAATTTCTCCAGGCGACCATCCTCGTTGCCGCAGAGCCGGCTGAAGTCTACGAAGAGGGCATCGCGGAAGGCGTCATCCCCGCACGCCCCCGAGCGCCACTTCTTGGTGAGGAGGGTGTTGGTGATCCAGAGGAAGCCAGGCTCCTGTGGAGTCCGTCGCCTCTGGAAGCGCTGGTTGGTGTGTAGGAGGCTGGAACTCCTCGAGGAACCTGGTTTCTGGTCCTGGTCTGTCTGGGCTGGGGGAGGCAGAAAGAGCAATGGCTATGGTAATAGTGGTAGTAGTAGTAGTAGTAGTAGGAGGAGGAGGAGGAGGAGGAGTAATAGAAGTAGAAGTAGTAGTAGTATAGTAGTAGTAGTAGTAGTAGTAGTAGTAGTAGTAGTAGTAGTAGTAGTAGTAGTAATAGTAATGAGATAGTAGTAGTACTCGAAGTAACGATAATAGTAGTAGTAATAGTAATAAAGTAGTAGTAGTAGTCGTAGCAGTCATAGTAGTAGCAATAATGATGACAGTTATGATAGTATTGATAATTCTAATAATGATGATGGCAGAATTACAGTATGTATGGTTGGACCTACTACTAATCGACCGCCTAATGTTTACTTGCTTGATAAGAATATTTAACACTGAAATTCACATAAAAAACTTGACCTACGTGATTGAGAAAATCCAGCTCTATCAAATGCCGTTGTTCGCTTTTCGATTCGAAGTTTCAGTGCAAAATTACCGCCGACGAACTTGTGTGGCCTCGTTTCAGCTCCACGCGGTAAATCGCGTTATTAGGATCGACCGCTGTTTTTGCATTGACAATGCACGCAAACCAAGTTGTATTGAACACCGTGTTGTACGAAGCTTTTTAGAAGCCTTTTAGAAACTTCCATAGACATTACATTGTGCTGTCATTACGATTCGGTGAAAATATTCATTCGAAATTTTGTCCTTGATTAAAACCATTAATGAACAGTGAATTATCGTGTTTTCCCACACCATCCTCATCTACATTCAAAGCCAATCCATTTTTATGTGCTTTGTGCGCAGAGAAGTGCGTATTAAGTGTTCAGTGCGCAAATTGTACGCGGTCGGTTTCAATAAGGGTGGTCGATATGTAGTAGGGCTACCATACATGCATGATCATGATAGTAATCATGATAACAATCATTATCATTCTGAATATCAACATCATCTTTAAAATGACATGCACAATACACTGCGCCCATTGCTCCATAGTGGAAAGAACTTCTTACTTTTCCAGGTTGAACACACACATGGAAGCTTCTCAATCCGTGGTGATACCGACTCTGCCTGGGTCGGTGTCGGTAGGGCAAAGATCGTGCCGGTCACATGGACATACTGCACATGAATACCAGCCTGTGGCGAATCACTGGATGACTGGCCCAGCAGTGGGCTGACACAGGATGTGTGATTGGCTAGGAACCCGAATCTGTGGGGTCAAAGGTCATGAAATCAACAGGGTTACTGAAGGGGAGTTCTTGTACACAAAAGAGCAGGTGGGTTTCTTGATTGGATGAGTTATATCTGCAACAGGCACACAAAAACAAACACAAAACACACAAAATGTATAGCCTAACTTCATCTAGCACTGAACTTTCAAAATGAATGAAAGGGGAATAATAATGATAAATATGAAAAGAGAGTAACAAGAGATAGAATACAAAGTCAAGAAAGTGGGATAAAAAAGAAAGCAATCTCATTACAATACCAAAATCTCGATTTTCTAGCAACAGTCTTGTTCGCTATGACACCATTTCTCATACAGACAGAGTAATGAAAGATGTTTTCTTTTTGAAAGAAAAGAAACACTCGAAAATTTCCCTCAATCAGAGCATAGCAAGTATTGAGTGAATATCCATCTTCAGCCCGTAACATAAAAACTTGGCCTCACTTGTAAACCCATTCATGTGTCATATGCCTATCTCTTGGCTGCTCAGTGACATTTCAGGTATTTTTTTTCATTGGAATTCTACTCGTACATTTGCATGCTTTTTTTTAATGAAATTGGTTTATTTGCATAAAAAGACTACCAAACTGGAAAAAAACAACAACAACAACAAAAGCCTTCACTACACTGCACATATTGGCAAAACAGGACATTTGTATTCTCAAAATGCAATGAATCATCATGTTTGGTCATTAGTATACTATACGTTAAAGGTTGCAGGTTTACAGTCAGCATAAAAAGCTGTCCTGGTACCTGCTCAGAATGAGTTCCTGGACCTGAGCGAGGAGTTCTTGCTCCCGGTCAAGGGGAAGGTCCAGGTCCGGCAGGGCCAGGGGGATGAAGAGGGGGCTGCAGAGGGGGTCTGAGATGTCCTCCCAGAAACAGAACGGGTCCACGGGTGAAGGCACCAGATGGAACCCAGCACTCTGCGCTCGCCGGAACCAATTCATCAACTGAATGTTTAGAAAAGGATAACATGTTGAAATGTAGACAGAGAGATGAATGAATAGACACATATACACAGAAATATACTACATACAAACATACACACACAAACATACAGAGAAATAAAAAGAGATTAAAAAAAGAGAGCAAATAGCATTCACATAAAGTAGCATCCCCAAATTAAGGGGAATTAAGGGCTAAAACCACTCTCTCCTCAAGCTTTAATATTGGGCAGACAGTAAACCAATGAAACTCAAGCCCAAAACAAACCAATAAACAAACAACAAAACATATCACAGTGAACCTTGTAGAAATTATAATTCATTATCAAATCCCTCTTATGAGATCAAGAGACATTATTCAAAAACAACCCTACAATTAATTCAGCAGAGGCCATAAAGTATAACATGTTAACCAACTAAACCCCAAATTCCCCAATAAACGAATGAATAAGCAAACAACATCGAAAAAACAAAACATGGACAATATGGAGGTGATAAGACGAATACAAGGTCCATGACGAGGAGAATCATATCCCATACCAAGTCATGCAGCAGACCCGGTGTGGAAGTTAGCCACTGGAGCTCCATGTCAAAGGCGTGGTCTGGCTGGTAGTTACCATGGAAACTGGCATGACAATACTCCATTTGATTGACATCCCGGTTCCAAATCTCTAGCACAATGGACTTGTAGATGGGCAGTATGCAGACACCTGTGGGTGGTAAAAAGCATGATATAAATGTATAGGAGCAAGGTCAGATAAAATTCATTATTATAAAAGTTCTTCAAAGCTTCAGAGCATCACATCATTTTACAATCAAAATACTCCATTATTCATGAAATACTGACATTGTTTCTACTTTGGAGTCAGCAGATAATATAAATGAGTTCTCTGTATAAACTGAAAAAGCTTTTCGGGTTTTTTTTTTTAAACCTGCTGAACTACTTAAATCATTGCCACATGGTTGCACAAAGACATATGAGGAGGTGTAAAAAAAAAAATATGGAATATATTCTGTCATTTGCTGTAGTGAATACAGTGGTTAGACGTGTACTGTTCCTTTATAGGGAAAGCTAGTCACACTGAATTTGAGCACACCACTGAACAAAATATAGGCAGTGTGGATACATATACCTCAATCAATGAGAAATCCCTTACCAGGCACCTCCATACTCTTCCCTTCTCTCTCCTCCCCCTCTCCCTCCTCCCCGTCCTCCTCCGCCTCTGCCTCCTTCTTTGTCTCGCGCTCTTTGTCCTGAGGGACAGTACAGGCCACCTCAAACCACTCCTGCTGAGGGGCCACTTCAAAGACCGGACGTCCCAAGCTGTACCTCCTCTGGAACCTCCCTGGTTCTACAGGAGAGATGGAGCGAGACAGAGAGCAATAGCAGAAAGACAGACAGACAAACAGACAAACAGACAGACAGGCAGATGTGCAGGTCATGAAATATGAATAGCAAGCATGGTAAACAGAGGACATGTTGTCATTCATTGGTTATCATGTATGTTTACTAGAGACAGGAATAAAAGAAAAATTTTAAAAGAAATATTCAGGTGTCTGCTCATGGGTGCATATGCTCAGGTGTGAATATAAAACTCTGTCAACAAAACCACTGACAATCACCAACGTCTGCCAGAGTTTTTCTTCTTTTGTCAGTTTGAGCAGTAATGTGATTGCAGAGATTCTTTACAGGGTCAGTTTCTTTTGATTCTTATCACTCCATCATTAAATCTCACCTTCAGCAAATCACTTAGTACCCAACCCCTATGTACACTGTACTACAGTCAAAATATGAAAATGCATATTTTTACTTTACTAGTGTATAGAAACATCTTTCATATTTCAATTTTGAACTATCTCCTTTAAACAAGGGAAGTGCACAGAGTAAGTATCAACTGAGTCAGCCCTGTTTTCCTCCATAAGGGCGTTTTTGCACTCTTTGGTTTCTTATATAAAGAATGGCAAATATTTATGCATGTTTACACCATCAGACTTCTCTAAACAGAAACCAAAGGCATATACATAGTGTACAGAACCTCACGATGATGAGTGATGTTTTAAATGATAAGGGTGTGAGACTATTTTGCTTTCTTTTGTTTTGTTTTGATGTCAAGCCATATTCCACTCCTTTTGTTGTCATTTCCTTACCTGGTGTAGAGTCAGGGATACAGTAGAGGTAGTAACCATAGATGAACTGCTTGGCTGCCTTGGGACTGAAGACAGCATGGATGTGCTTGCGTTCCAGCAGGGCCTGTTCATTGCACAATGAACATTTAGTTTTGAGATAACTGGACAGTAAATTCAGATCAGACCAGAAGTACCTTGGGTATGTAATGCACGCCTTATCTTTTTCTTTGTTTGTGTCTGCACACACACACACACATACACACACACAAATAATTATTTCATTCAGGCTTTTAAAAAAAATCGAATGCATTATATACTTTGAGATTTTTTTTCTTTTTTTCAAAACTGATACATCTGCTTTTTGTACCCTTTGGAAGTTCACTCAGTTTTTAAATAGGGAATTCAACTCCTGAGAATTCAATTCTGGGGAAAATGAGACACACTCAAACAGTAGTCCTTCTTTGAACTAGAACGGACTATCACAGAGTACGGTTTTATAATGAAACTGATATTCCTAAGGAAATTTGTAAATTTGAGTAGAAGTCAATTTACATAATAAATCTCTTGGCTAATTGCTGTGCCAATAACAATACAGCAATATAATAAATATATCAAAAGTTCATATCTATCTTAAAAGTTCATATCTTCTCCATTAAATGCTATCGTCTACTTAGGGCAATCTTCTTATACATGATTGGCCTCAGGGTTTTTTTGTTTTTTGCTTTTTTTTTGCTATTTTTTTTTTGCTTTTTGTTTTTGTTTTTGTTTGTTTTTGGGTTTTTTTTTTTTTACTTATATCCATAAAATGAAAGTATATTGCATGGTATCAATTAAGCCACTCCCATGCCAAACTGCGGGAAAGAATCTATCATACAAATGAAAGTGACTTGTAAACAAAATTTGAGCTTGTTTGATAGCCAAAGTACCTGGTAACTTCTTCACATTTGAGGGGAGCAGGTGAGATATGCATTTATGAATTCTATGAATGACAGTGGCTTGGTTTCATGACATGCTTTTACTGCACAATACGCAGAAAGCTGTGAATAATTATCTCACAGAAAGATTCTTGCTATAGAAACAAGGCAATCGCCAAATTGTGTCTCGCCCATTCGCGTACAAGGAATTAATATTTTTTATAACTCCCAGAAGTTAATTGACCTGCTTATGACCTTTGACCTTGTGGTGACCTTCAATACCCTAAGGGACATTTACCATCCAAGTTTGGTCACAAACGGACAAAGGGATCAAAAGTAATGAGCCATAATCGAAACGCGCCATAAAAACTTAACATTGGGCCCTAAAAATTTGTTGACCCCTTTCTGTGACCTTTGACTTTGTGATGACCTTTAACTCCCCAAGGGACATCTACCATCCAAGTTTGGTCACAAACAGACATAGGGATCAAAAGTTATGAGCCACAATCAAAACGCGCCCTAAAAACATAACATTGGGCCCTAAAAGTTTGTTGACCCCTGTCTGTGACCTTTGACCTTGTGACGACCTTCACCTCCCCAAGGGACATGTTCCATCCAAGTTTGGTCACAAACGGACAAAGGGATCAAAAGTTATGAGCCATAAACGAAATGCGCCCTAAAAACTTAACATTGGGCCCTAAAAGTTCGTTGACCCCTGTCTGTAACCTTTGACCTTGTGGTAACCTTCAACTTCCCAAGAAACATCTACCATCACCCAAGTTTGCTTGTCATTGTAGCAACATGTGCTGAGTTACGTGTGATAAGAGAGTCTTGCAAGTAAACTTTAACGTATGACCTCAAATGACCTTTGACCTTATCATGTGACCTCTTATGGCACCATAACATGAAGGTACCCCCAGTGCATCCATCACCCAAGTTTGATTGCCATTGTAGCAACATGTGTCGAGTTACATGTGATAAGAGGGTCTTGCAAGTAAACTTTAACGTATGACCTCAAAATGACCTTTGACCTTTTCCTGTGACCTCCAACGGCACCATAACATGAAGGTACCCCCAGTGCATCTATGACCCAAGTTAGGTTGTAATCCAAGCAACTTATGTGAAGTTATTTGTCAAAAGAGAGTCTTGCAGGTAAACTTTAACATAGAAAAGAGGGTCTTGCACATACCCTTTAATATATGACCTCAAATGACCTTTGACCTCATCACATGACCTCTGACAACACCATAACATGAAGATATCCCTAGTGCTTCTATCACCCAAGTGTGGCTGCCATTGCTATAACAGTTGCCAAGTTATGCATCATAAGAGAGTCTTGCAGGTAAACTTTAACATTTGTGACGGACGACGGACGACGGACGGACGATGGACGGACGACGGACGGACGACGGACGGACGACGGACGGACGACGGACGGACGCCATTTGGATCCCTTAGTCTCGCCTTCACCTCCGGTGGGCGAGACAATAAACCAATGAAACATACATAGAATAAAAAGTGCTGTTATTACTTTAAGATCATGAAACTGCATGGAGGTAAAATGTATATACATATACAAATCTTCAATAACTTGAACCAAAAGATTCTGAAATGGTCTGAAATCAAAATATACATTGTACGGTGATAGCTGGGTAATTGATTGCAGCCCTCAAAACAGACTATATATTATACAAATATACCAGGCCTGAGAGGCTCTGGTTGAAACTATGCGCATGAGGTGACTTCAGTAGCACTATTTTCTGAGGGGCGCAGCCCCGAAGAAAATAGTGCTACTGAAGTCACCGAAGGCACATAGTTTCAACCGGTGCCTCGAAAAATTGGCCTGGTAAATTTGTTTTATATCCCTCCCAATGAATTTAAGAGTATTCGACTGCTGGTATTATGTAATTTACCTCATTTTTAAAGGCATCTTGCTTTACTTTTCAAGAAGATTGACTAGTCATTCACGCTCGGGAAAGCAGCTCAGCAGGAGGGCAGCGCGTACGCGTACTATGAAGAGACAACTGCGCGCACAGCCGCTGAAAAAGTGTACTCGGTGCATTGCTGTACAACGTACTGGTAAACATGCACAAACTGCAAACTCACTACGCGCTTCATACATGCAATACGTCATACGCCTATCCGATCTGTCAACAAGTACGTTCGCTTGCCAGTGCGGTGATGATGTGCGTGCTCGAGCTGATCAACGTGTGACTGTGAGCTGCAGTTGATTCGTGTTTTCTGTCGTCTTTCTACCTAGCTGTCATGTCTGTACATGAATATGGACTATCATTTCCTGTTAAAATGCAAGTATACATTGTAAATTTGGGTAGCATTCAGTAACAGCGTATAAGGTTAGATTAGGCACTGGAAAAATTCTAGCAATTAAAGTATCGAGTGCCACTGTAAATTTGTGTGATTCGTACGGTGTTCTAACGTAAACAGTGAACAAGTTAGACTCTAACTTACTCGTTAGACACTCTAAAAAATAATTATTAGGAATGAGATTACGGGAAATAGGGCCTACTGTTTAGACAGGTAGAACTAACGTTAGGCTTAACTAGCGCTATATAACGTTAGAGCAGGCCTACTATCTACTGCAGTTTCGTTTGTCAACATCTTTTGGGTGGGTCGCTCGAGTTTAAATAGTGAACTGCGAGACCAACTTTCAAACGGCGAAGCATGAACTCCCCAAAGGCCTACGGTACGTCGAAGAACCCTAGCTTGCTTATTGTTGTCTAATTATAGATCTACGATATCGCCTACTCTGTTGTAACGTGGAATGAGGGCTTTATAAGAGTTCTCTAACGTAACCCGTGTCGCATTGAGTGTATGCGTGCCTTGTGGTTCTCGCGAAGTGCAGTGATCTAAGGCGCCGCGATACCCATTCATTTGTACATGAAATCTCTCGCGAAGCGAAGGTGCTGCGATACCCATTCATTTACACGTGAAATATTTCGCGTCGCGACACGAAGCAAAAAAGGCGCGAAAATCACCAGCGTGGTATAGTTTTTACCATTTCCCTAGGGAGTATAGTCTTTTTCGCGCACTTGTAAGGTAGAATTATGTTTTGTTGTTTACAGTGCTCTCGACCAATCAGAGGACGAGATGCATTTTGTGAGGGATATAATACTCGATATACCTGTAGGAGTGACATAGCTTCGGCGTGACTAGGGTGGTCACTGAAACTCCTCCTAATCCAAGACACCGCCTCGGCAGAGCTAAAGCTGTCTGAAGGGAGCCCTCTTTGGTCACCACCGATGAAGTTTACTCCACAGCTTTATAGTCATTGCGAGAAAGGAAGGAGGCAAGACAAACTGATTGACAAATTCCTACCAGTTGTACACTAATATTACAGAACATTTGATGAATATCAATATCGAATACTGTTGATTCTAATTTGTAGAACTTGCTCAATCATGACAAAATCTGTCATTAATACCATACACAAATACTATCAATTGAGCAATGAAGAAAAGCAATAATTTTTATTACTTTGAAGTGTAAAGCATATAAATGGACATCATACATCAAGGGTTGTGATCACAAATGAAACATTTTCTTTTGCACTGACAATTTATTAAACTGCAAAATCACAAATTCTCATGTGCATGAAACTTTCGCAAATTACACACCAAGCCAAGATTCGCGAAAGTAAAATGCATGTGGAAGTGGTTGTCTACACATTGCATTAAATGCCAGTGGCAATTCATGAAAGGTTCCTGCTGCCAAAATGCTCGTAGGCTCCAATTTGAGAATGTTTCTGGCTTTACAATACTCATTTACACCAACTGAAAGAGTAAAATTTCAACTTGCGAAGAGTTCATTATGAAGGCAGATTGCATTACCATAATTTCATCACTAACACAACCATAACATGTGTTTCCTGTATTTTGAGTCCACCAAGACATGTCCTGACAAGAGGGAGCACCATATATATTTTGATGTTGATTCATATTCATAAATTTCCTGATTATTACTCCTAATATGATGAATGCAGTTTAACATGTTGCCATTGCTGACAGAACTCAGCACTAAACTCCAATTCTAAATAATGTATGTAGCAACTAAAAAATAGTCTTAATCCCTCTAAAATCATGCATGTGGAAAAACAAGGAAAAGTAGAAATTACGTGGTGCGTAATATATGTCCCCGCCGGAAGTAGCATTTAGTAGCAAAATGTAAAATATAGGTAAAAACTCAAGGTCAAAGGTCAAAGAAGTCAAAGGTCAAAATTCTGTGTAGAAGTTTTGAAGCCCTCACCTAGTGCCATCACATAAAGCAAACGGAAGTGAAATCGGGTTAGAAATGGCGAAGGAGCAGCATTTTGTAGCCAATGTACAATATAGGTCAAAAATCAAGGTCAAAGGTCAAAGAAGTCAAAGGTCAAAATTCTGTGTAGAAGTTTTGAAGCCCTCACCTAGTGCCATCACATAAAGCAAACGGAATCAAAATCGGGTTAGAAATGGCGAAGGAGTAGCATTTTGTAGCCAATGTACAATATAGGTCAAATATCAAGGTCAAAGGTCAAAGAAGTCAAAGGTCAAAATTCTGTGTAGAAGTTTTGAAGCCCTCACCTAGTGCCATCACATAATAGAAATGGCGAAGGAGTAGCATTTTGTAGCCAATGTACAATATAGGTCAAAAATCAAGGTCAAAGGTCAAAGAAGTCAAAGGTCAAAATTCTGTGTAGAAGTTTTGAAGCCCTCACCTAGTGCCATCATTTAAAGCAAACAGAATCGAAATCGGGTTAGAAATGGCAAAGGAGTAGCATTTTGAAGCAAAATGTACAATATAGGTCAAAGGTCAAGGTCACAACTGAAATTCTGTGATGAAGTTTCAAAGCTCCCATGTAGTGCTATCATGTAAAGCAAACAGAATCAAAATCGGCTCATAAATGACAGAGAAGTAGCAAATTGAACATTTTGATCACACACGGACGCACACACAGACGGACAGACAGAGAGACGGACGGACGGACGGACACACACACAGACGGAGCCCGTTTCATAGTCCCCTGCTCGAACTCGTTCGGCGGGGACAAAAAAATGGTATAGGCCCTATGCAATATGTTTAACAATAAGTAATGACACAGTGGTCACTCTTGCTGGCATTGAGAGAAAAAGGCCTTTGTCGTGGCCACCCACCTCGGACTTTGCATGGCCTTCACGATGGTTGGCAGGTCACTGGTCAGGTTCAGCTCTACGTCTTTGCTGAAGGCAGACAGAGTGCTGCTCCCCGCATCGCCTGGAGAGAGCGGCTGCTGGCTCTCCCTGCGACTGGCAGCCACACCCGACAACAGGCTGCTCACGGAGGACTGCGTCAGGGCGGTGGAAGAGGAGGACTGGAAGGTGGTTGGAGTGGAGGTGCCACTCAGGGAGGTGCGGTGAATCCCTGGGCTGGTAGAGGGCATGTCTGGCTGGGAGATGCGCTGGGAGGAGAGAAGGGAGAAACAAGAGTATGCGGAATAATTGTAAAGCTGCCATTTTTTCATGTTGCGTCACAACCAGATTCTTTAACAGTAGAAGCACCATGACTGGGAAGCCAGGCTCTTAAAGAAGACATCCAGGGGTCAAATCTCACCCAGTATGTACACCCTCAAAAAAGATGGTTTTCCTACAGTGCACCTCTGGACCCAGGTATACACTGTACAAGTAGTTATTACAAATGATGGGGTGATCGATCATTTGTCGTGACTACACCGCATTAAAATGAGGCCATATCACTGACATCATTACTAGGCTATGGGGCAAGCCGATTTTTATGCTTGTCTTGTTCTCCGCATCTTGTGACTACCTGAAACTTATTTAGGAATTAAGATTTACATTTGTTATAGATAATTTTGATAGTTCCCAGACTGGGAAGTGGAGCATTACTTAATATTTTGATTAAAAAGGTCAATATTTTTTTTCACAAAATCGTCTGCTTCTCATTTCGCCTGAACTATCGGTACATCCGATTGGCCCATCCGATCATCGAATCGCCGATTGTCGCGAATCAGCAGCCAATCAGAAAAATTGTATCAAGCGGCTTTGGTACACTACTGTATTGCCTTCATCATCCCATACCGATCATGTCTGTCCCTGGAAGCTCACCTGATACTGATGGTAGGTGTTTTGTCCATTGTTCTGACGTTTGCGAAGATCTGAAACCTTTTACGGAGAAACGATGGAACACATTTTTAAGCAGTGTTAAGATTTGGAAAGATTTAGTGGGATGTCAGGCCGATATCGCGAGAGATTTTGTGCAAGAATTTGGGTCTGATGCCCTTGCTTCCGATGCAGATGGCGATGGCTTACCAATTCCGGAACGTGGTGGATTTCACCCGACTTGCTATCGATATTTTACGGATTTATCAAAGCAAAAGCGGGGAAAACTCAACAAAGAGAAGCAACAACGAAACATTGGATCATGTCAGACAGGTAAGCCGTGCATTCGTTTACAAATAGACCAAATAAATCTGCGAACTGCAGATACTGCTTAACAACTACTTCAGTCCCACACGTAGCAAATCGTGTAATCTACTGCGTATACATTCGCTGCGATACATTCTTTTCTAACTCTGTGAGAATGGTAAAAACCCGATGCAGTGGTTCCCCATATAAAGTAAAGAAAGAATACCCCTCCCCCCTCAGTTGACACTAAATGAAATAACTTAGATGGGAGCCGTGTGGGAATAAACGACTTAGTCACGTCACCCCCTCAATGAGTAGGGCCTACTACAGTAACCCCGGGACGCTCCGTGCTTGTAGGCCTACACAGTATGCTGCGCGTTGGGGCTGGTCGCAGTTAGGCCTACGGTAGATAATTAACTTCATTAAGAAATGTAAAAAAAAATTATTAGGATGAATGCCGTGGGGATATGAACGGCACATATGAACAAAATCAATACAATAAAGATGGATACAATGCCGTGTGGATATAAACCAAAAACAAATGTACACCAGCAGACTTTTACTCTGTGACCATATTGTCCATAGAGATGTTAGTGTTATACTGTGTCACACAAGTGTGCACCCCATCATAATCCCCATTTATTTTGCATTCATGTGTGTGAAAGTTCCCATTACTTGTAATTGGATCTTTTATTTGCAGAAGTGGTTTTCACTACGTGCTAGTGCACTTTGGTATCCAGGTAGATAAGATTTACACGCTCAGCCAATATCATTAAAATTCAATAGAACTTTCAGAGAATATTATCAAAGCGTTTTTCAAATCGCTCATAAATTTACCAGATTGAATCACGGGACGGGTCGATATTGGATTCAAGAATTCCTACTGCGTAATAGACATGGACACCGTTAATTTGCCAGTCAGTAAATATGGACAGCAAAAATGATATTATTTTTACTGTTAGTTCACAAACTTCTTAAATATTCACATCATTTTCATGTATATTTCTAAAATCTTTGAGGTAATGTTTGACTTCTTTTTGCTTTATTTATGGTGTCCATCTTTACTGATTCGCACCTTATAAATATGCAGTGCCCATTTTTATTCTGTAATTTGAATCTTTGCCTGTCTTTTTAGTGATAGCCTCAGTTTAAGATAGTATCTTGTGATGTACACAACATTCAGACAGTGCATCATCCCATGGAGGATGGAGTGATGATGTCGAAGTTTGAACCCAATATCACTTCTGCCGTGATCTGATCTGTTTAAAATTTATATGAGTGATTTGAACAGTGTTTGAGGATAGTACATGAAAGTTTGGTAGAATTTTTTAGCAGCACAGCATATTTTATCCATATGAATACCAAAATGCACTAGCACCCCTTGATATATCTCACGACGAACTTGAAATTGCAAAAAGTAATCTAACAAAGTATTATTTGTAACAAATATCCACGAACATGGAGTCAGAATAAGTTACTGCTACTCAAATGGTAAGCCAACAAAAAGTGGCTTGTGCCCCACCTTTATGTACATTGTAAGACTAATTCAACTGCCGTACAGGCCCCGTACTATGAACAAAAAGTAATGGGCTCTAAGACCATCGAATTTGCAGCTAAATTCCACTTTTCTGAAATAAGGTTTACTGTATGACATTATGCTCCCAGTGTTAAATTCTTTCTCAATAATAATTTATGCAAATGTAATAAGTACAATGTAGCTGATTCTTAATCACTCATTTGTCTCAATTTTCATTTATTTCTACAGAGTCAGAGCCCTCTACATCAAGTCCTGGTGGTCAAGCTGCAGGTCTGTGTGCCTCCGCAAAGAGACACTTGCGTTCCTCAGATACAAGTTTTGCTGGAGTTCCAAAGCAACCCTCTGTCTCTGCCCACATTCTCCCCAAGATATGCATCATCTGCAGACAAAATAAAACATTTAAGGACTCTGACGGGAGGAAAAGGAAGGAACCCTTAATGCTGTGCGAGCAGCCAGATGGTGGAAAACTAGCCACAGCCGCAAAGGACAAAAAGGACGAATATATTCTCCTTCAGATCCAGGATCGAGACTGCGTAGCCATTGAGGTACGATATCATCGCAGTTGTCTGAGGAACTATACAGTATACCAGTCAAGGAAGAGTGTTCTTTCTCAACCCATCAAAGAGAAATATGGGAAGGCATTTGCTACATTTTGTAGCAATGTTATTGACGAGAGAATAATCAAGCACAAAGAAATATATCGAATGTCGTCATTGAGACGATTGTTTGTGAAAGCTGTGAAAGACATTGAGTGTCAGGATGCTACAGGCTACAAGACGTTCAGTCTTAAGCAACGCATTAAACGCAGGTATCCTCAACTCTGCTTTCTTCAGCCGCATAGGAGGTACACAAGTGAAATTGTCTATGTCGAGTCACTGTCAACTGAAGACCTTGTGCCCGGAGCAGTTGGCTCTGAAACAGATACAACCACCACCACCACTGATACAGACACCTTCTCTAGTACAGACACAGACACCACAGACGATGAAAGAGTTGAACTTCTGAAGAAGCCAACGAAGGGTAGATCCAAATCTCTGATACCTATAGCTTCACTACGAGATCGTTATGCCACTGCACAAGACTTAAAGGATGACATCATGCAGACAAGGACTAATCTACCATGGCCTCCAACATCATCAGATTTAACATTGGAATCCGCACGCGCTAATGTATCCTCCAAGCTGTACAACTTTTTAGCATGGGTTGTAGGTGCTTCTGATGATCCAGAGAACAAAGAAAAAGTGAAGATAGGAGAGGCAGAGGATCGCCGCATCCTTACAATATGTCAAGATATTATCTACTTGGCTACAAAGGGGAGACAGATGATGCCCAAGCACGCATCTCTTTCAATGGCAATGCGTCATTTGACTGGATCGTCAGAGCTGGTTGGACTACTTAATGGTTTTGGATATTGTGCGTCACAAACCACTGTTTTGGAGCATGATACGGCTCTAGCACTGCAGGAGATAGAGAAAGGTCCGAGTAACCTGCCTTCAAATCTGGAAAAGTCCTCTTATACTACTCTAGTTTGGGATAACAACGATTTCGGGGAAAGAACACTATCAGGAAAAGGGACAACGCACAACACGAATGGGATAGCTGTTCAACACGACAATGTTGCTGGCGTAGTCCCTCAAGCTCTACCAGCTCAGAATAGGAAGAAGACAAGACAGCGATCACTGCCTGCACCTGCCACAGCACTGGTTAGATTCACCGGCCAGAAAAAATCATCACCAGAGGCATTTGATGATTCTGTGCCGCTTAAGATGAGTCAGTACAATGATGTTCTCTGTCCTTACAAAGAAAAGGATGCAGCCTTCTATGTTGCAAAATCCTCACAGGAACGATTACTCCCATCGTGGACTGGATTTAATCAACTGCTTTCATCCAATATCCTTCCTAAGGCAACCATAGCATACTTGCCAGTGATAGATGCCAGCCCTACAGATTTCAACACAGTCCACACAGTACTACACCGAAGTTTGGAGATAGCACATCAGTTGGAACTTCCAGCCATTGTGATAGTGGTTGACCAGGCCATTTATTGCAAAGCGCAGACGATCCGCTGGCAGGAACCAACATTCCTTCAGAAGATAGTCATTCGTCTTGGGGCTTTCCACACAACAATGGCAGCTCTTGCTTGTATTGGAAAGCGATTTCAAGAGGCAGGATTGCAAGACATTCTTATCGAAGCAGGTGTCGTAGCTACAGGTTCAGTCGCTGGTGTGATGAATGGCCACAACTACAATAGAAGTATCAGATGTCACAAAATCATGGCCGAAGCACTTCATCGCTTGCGCTGGCAGAGCTTCATGTGTACCTTGGAAGAGGAGAGGCAACATCGGTACAGAGAAGAAGTGTCATCTCTACAAGGGTCATTTCCAAGTGAGTTCACCAAACACATTCAAGGAGAGGTGTACCAAGCAATGGTCAAGGAGTATGACAGTTTCATTGAAGAAGGGAAGAAGGATGCTACATTCAACTTTTGGTCTTCCTATCTTGAAATGGTAGAAAATGTCCTTCTATTCATACGAGCAACACGAGAAGGGGATTGGCAACTCCATCTTGCTTCAGTGAGAGCCCTGATCCCTTGGATGTTTGCATATGACAGAACAAACTATGCACGTTACCTTCCAGTGTATTGGATGGAGATGAGCCAACTTCCTACCACCCATCCTTACATTTACGAGGAGCTGATGAAGGGTCACTTTGGAGTCCAACGCCAAGACAGTCATGGATTTGCACAGGTGGCATGCGATATGAGCATTGAGCAGACTGTGAATAGAGACACAAAGACCAGAGGAGGAGTAAAGGGGTTCTCTAACAACCAAGGAGCTACAAACCGTTGGGTCAGAGGCCACCATGAAAGAGCACTCATCACAAGACAATGTGAAGAAATGGCTGGAAAAGGCCAGAAGTCTTCAAAAAGAGAAGACCTAACAAAAAGCAGAATGGCAAGAGACCAGCAGGATGTAGCCAACATCATGAGTACTGTCAACAACATGACAAATCCCTTTGTAGTAGATCGGGAGACAGATGCTGATGATCTTGTCCACCTCTCTTCAGGCATTGTTGCACCAGTCAATGTTTGCTCAGATCTCCTGAAAGCAGGGGAGAAGGGGGATGAAGCATTCATCAACTTTGCCAAAATCAGACTACAAGGAGATACGGATCTGAACAAGACAATCACCAAAATGAAGCTTAAGACCTTTGCCAATCCCGACAAGCCAAAAGTCAACATCAAAGGGAAAGAAGTTGTACTGAAGAGTGCTCGTGAGTTACTGGCAAGGCTCATCATCATTGGCCGTGTGCGTAAAGTTGATCAACGAAAGATGCTAAGTCACTGCTTAAGCCCATACCCACCAGCCATTTGTAAACAAGATGGATGCTTAGTCAAAAGCAACAAGGCTGCCCTTCTTCACCAACTGGAAAATTTACCAGAGTCATCCCCAACCTTGGATCCACCACAAGAGTCAGTGTGGATTATTGATGGTATGGCATTGCTTCAATGCCTCATTCCAAGTAAAATGCCTGCTACCATGGGACAGTTGGCCAAAAAAATCCTGAAGGATGCAGTTTACCTAGCCAGAAGCACTAAGTCTGATGTTGTCCACTTTGTCACTGACACATACCCATCTGTCAGCATCAAAAGTGCAGAAAGACAAAGGCGTGCTGCAAGTGGATCCCAGCGGATGAAGATTGCAAACCAGGATCAACCAGTTCCAAACCAATGGAAGAAATTCTTGGCAAATAGCTTCAACAAGCAACACTTTACCAAGTTTTTATATGAGACTTGGTGTGCTTGTGGTGCAGATGAATTCAATGGAGTTGATGTATACCTAGCTCATTGTGAAGAATGCCACAAGTTATCTTGTCGTAGAGGTACCACTGTGAGTGAAGCAATTCCAGAGCTATATACTACTCAAGAGGAGGCTGACACAAGGATGATGCTACATGCAAAGTACATCAGCAACATGGGTACGAAGAATATCATCATAAAGAGCCCAGATACGGATGTATTTATCATTGGCATTGCTGTGTCTGCCAAACTTGATAGTTCCAAGTTGTATTTTCACACTGGAAAGCAAGATAAGGAGCGTACACTTGACTTGAATGCGATACAAAGTCATCTCGGAGATAACATCAGCGATGCAACCATAGGCCTCCACTCATTCACAGGTTGTGATGCCGTGAGTGCTTTGTATGGACGGGGAAAGACCAAGCCCTTCTCGCTAATGTCCAAGTCTTCAAAGTTTACCAAGGCTTTTCAGGAGCTTGGAAAATCCTTCACACTTACAAATGACTTGGTTTCTACTCTGGAGGAATTCATTTGCAAGTTGTATGGGATGAACAAAATCAGTACAGTGAACGAAGCAAGATATGCTATGTTTTCCTTGGCTACTAGACAAGAAGACATTATGCCCCCTAACAAAGATGCCCTCGTGAAACATATCCAGAGGGCCAATTACCAAGCGGCTATTTGGAGACGCTGCTTAGAGAGCCAGCCAGATGTTCCGTCACCAGTTGGTCAAGGCTGGAAGCTAGTTGATGGAGGACTTGGAATAGACTGGATGGATATGCTACCAGCTCAACAGAGCATTCTTGAACTGACTTCATGCAAGTGTAAGAAGTCCAAGTGTACAGCCCCAGGTGCAGGTGATCAGTGTTGTGCGTCTATGGACCTTCCCTGTACAGAACTGTGTGAGTGTAAGAACTGTGAGAACATGGTTACGCCAGATGAGGAGCCAATCGTTGATGAAGTAACAGATGATGATGAAGGGGATAACAGTGATGATGAGGAGAATCTTGAAGAGGAAGAGTTATTCTAACATGTACAGGTAGATAGCAGAAACCTTTGTACATATCCCTTAAATAAGTTTTCTTTTTCACACTTTAATATTTCATTAAAAAATATGAAATTAGACCACATCCTTATCATATTCACTTATTAAGCCAACATATGACTTCAATTATTATATACAATATATTCAAATTTATGGATGGATGTATTCTGGGGATTCAGCAATGTATTCCATTAAACTTTTATTGAAGAAGGACCTACAATACTTGGGATCCAGTTTGCTTGTAGTGTTCAAATTGTCAACAATTTTTTTTTTATTGGAAAGGAAACTGTCATTTTATTTAATTTGTTGCATACAATTCTGTCACCATGTGTGTAAGTGAAAATTACTTGCCTTCATTTTAATGCCTGTTTTTAGATCTTTTCCTTTGCACATTATTTCTTCGATGGTGCTCCACTTCTTGAGCTGGAAACTACCTGAATTGAAGGCATAATTTTGGTCAGTTTAGGTCAAAGTCATTTTGGGAGCTATTTATACCGTATACTCTAAATGACCTCTGTGACCTCTGACCTCCTGACCCCCAAATCGTATCAGATTATTGCCACTCCCACAATGCATACTTGAGCCGAGTTTGAAGTAGATCCCTCAAGCGGTTCTTTAGTTATTGTGAAAACAAGGTATTTTATGTTCATAATGACCTTTGACCGTTGACCTTGTGACCCCAAAGTCATTTCAGATTATCGTCGCACCCGTATGCATACATGAATCAAGTTTAAAGTTGATCCCTTCAGTGGTTCTTGAGTTATAGTGAGAAGAAGCTATTTTCATGTATATAATGACCTGTGACCTATGACCTTTGACCTTTGCGGAAGTGCTCCACTTCCACAGCTGGGAACTATGAGAATTTTGATCAGGGATTCAATACCTACATTTTGAGCCATAATTTAGGTAGTCACAAGACGGAGACAACAAAAGTCATTTTTTAGAGCTATTTTCACCCCATGCCCCATAGCCTATACAGTATATCTAATAGATTTCTTGATTACATACAATTAGTTGATTACATACTTTATAATTCATTATTTGCTCCATGCAATACAAGACAGAAATTAGATATTACAACAGGATATTTCAGCAAAAGTGTTGCTAATGCTGGTTCAGATTTGTGTGGACACAATTTAGCGGGGAGCAATTAATTAATTTATTTATTTTTTAAAATGTTAACTCATTGATCTACAAATTCTGCACATACGGTACATCACTATTCATTCGTTTATTTTCTTGCCGAGGATACTCTTCCCTGAAAAAAAAAATAATAAAAACAAATCATACACCAAAATGAGAAGAAAAGCTGTTTTCTTCATCATGAGTGGCAACAAGTAATACTAATGTTGAAGTACATCATTTACATATCTTCAGCTATGTATATCCATAGTGGATACTGCAAATTTTTCCATTAAGAAAATGAATATATGCACTGATTTTTTTTTTCCATTAGACATAACAAGATATGCAAATTATCAACTTTAGAGGCAGCTAATTTGTAACCAGGTCTACATGAATGTTTATGCACTATAACTAAATCAAATAGAAAGACAGAGTTTCAAAGTGTAAATGTTCACCAATGTATGAAACTTCTGCCATGAAGAACAGAGATTAAGGAGCATGCTAAATGGTCATCAACTATTTCCATCACAACACTAAATTTTACCTGACTGCGTGCACTACCGCTGGTGGCTGTAACACTCAGACGGGAGCGCCTCCGATTCAAGCCCTCAACGAACTTCAAGAAACCCTGAGAGAGCTGGTGCTTCACGGAGGACCCGCAGACATTGAACACATCCAGGTTGCCTTGGTAACCATTCTCGGCCAGCTGACGAATGGTGGCTGTGCTGGCTGGCAGGAGCACAAACCTTGAGCGCCAAAATTTGATGCACTGCGACCGAAGCCAACAAAATATTTTGAGATGGATGAAAAAGAATATTTCTCCAATCTTTGTCATTTCATGCAGCCCTCAAGCTTGCACTCTTGCCATGTGTACACAATATAGATGGAGTGATTTTGGATAGCTTGAAATGAATACAAGTGGGAATCCACTAACAGCTGTGTATCTTTTAGCGTGTTGTCAAAATAATGCTTTATTTCATATCTACAAAGCAGTATGTACTTTACATTGAATGAGATTTTACTAAAAAAAAAAAAAAATGCAAAGATGGTCAAATGGACTAATCAGCAGCATCTCAATTTCATCAAATGTGATTAGGCAGTTGTTTGTGTTCATGATAAGGCAATGCATAGAAGCTGATATGCACTGTATATGCAGTGTATCTTCATTACAATGAATTAATTCCCTGGCATATTTGGTACTCACTACAGTGTTTGTTTTGGTGTTCACCTTTGGCATTCATTACCATAGCTATGTGAAGCAATATTCCTTTCACCAACAATTAAACTTTCATAGAATATTCTGTGACTATAGTAGTCAAATTTGTGCATGTTACAAGTACATGTATAGCAGATCTCCTTTACAATGTTGGGCATCCTGTGAGCTTTCTTCGGCACCAATTATGAAACACAACCTAAAACATTTCTGAAGGCTAGCATTATCCAACATTGATTAATCCATCATAAAAAGAAAGAATTATGACAAGCTTGCAGGTGAATGAATTGGTGGTTGTGTAGTTTTTAGTGCAATAAGGACAGATCAACAATAAACATTAACCTTGTTGCCCACAAGAACAAATTGTGACAATCACATGTACAAAGCTCAGAATTGCTATATCCTGGTATCAAAGGAATAGTCCTTTATGACACTTTCTTTCCTTTTAGTCTTCGTATGGTGCAATGTCACACCTTTCTGCCTTCTATCTCCAGAAGATGGAATATGGATTACACAAAAGTTCAGAGGTCACATACTTCCTGGAGTTCAAAGCCCTCCCTCAGGGCCATACCGCCCAGAGAGATGTAGTTATCTCGGTAGTTCCACTTGTGCTCCACTGGTTTGTGGTACATCCTTGTGTGAGCCAGCTGGTAAGCCTGCTTGTTCTGTGGCCATAGGGAGTAGGTGTAGGCAAGCTTTGGTAAGTAGTTGGCTTTTCTGCATGGAAATTACACCAAAAGAAGAAACAGGGCTTGTGAAACGATGCCAAAACCCCACACACACACACACACACATACACATATCTCTCAAACCAAGGACTATCGCTGAAATAGGCAGGAACAGGTTCCCCCCCCCCCCAGCCTTTAAACAAGGCGACTCGCTATACGTGCCCCCGTATAGCGCGTTTACCCCACCAACCTGTTGGCCGGCGAGTGGAGCGAGCCGCCTTTATCCACTCGTTCAGGGATGTGTACTTTTGTCGTTGTTGTTGCTTTATATTCTTTGACAAATTTGCGTACAAATTTGACGCAGAAAATACACACGGCACCAAGGCAAGCCGCGCGCGCTTGCTAACAAATTTGTACGCAAATTTGTCAAAGGATATAAATTTGTTAGCAAGCGCGCGCGGCTTGCCTTGGTGCCGTGTGTATTTTCTGCGTCAAATTTGTACGCAAATTTATCAAAGAATATAAAGCAACAACAACGACAAAAGTACACATCCCTGAACGAGTGGATAAAGGTGGCTCGCTCCACTCGCCGGCCAACAGGTTTGTGGGGTAAACGCGCTATACGGGGGCACGCAGAGCGAGTCGCCTTGTTTAAAGGCTACCCCCCCCCCCCCCCCCAGCTTCTCCTTTGAAATGAAAAATGCATGTCCCACTTCTGTTACTGATTTTGAACAATTCATATACATGCAAAAGTAACAATTTCCTTCCACTGACTACCTGAAGACAGGAAGGTGAAATTGTACCATCACTTTAATATTTTAAAGAATCTGCTCTGTGGACATTGAAACAGGATATCACTCTGTGTGGTAGTCATACATATACAAGTTTTGTTTTTTGTCCCAAATCTTAAAGCTGCACACCAAAACTCACCTATATGAATAGAGCACAACCTCAATACCAGTCCGATCCGGCTTCAAAGACAGCTTGTGGAAAGTTTTACCATAGCTCAGCACGTACACGTTCTACAAAAGTTAGAAAAAATAGGCAAAGAATGACACTGAATCAGTTGGAAGCCTCTCTTTCAAAACAAATAAATTGAATGCCTGCTGAAACAAGAACTTTCACAAGTTGAGGACGAGTCCCACGTATACTCAGGCAGATGTCTACGCGAAATGCTTGTTGTAGCAAATTCAGTCCGTCCTCAACGGGATAAGTGTCTGTTGAGTTCTGCAAAAGCAATCTGCAGTTATTTTATGATCTTTGATTTGTTATATCATTCATGTGAGAAAAGTATGGCTCACATTCATCGGAGCTAGTATATCTAATGTAATCCACATGAATTATTAATAAAGCATCCATGTGCCTTGTAGCCAGATTCCAGAAGCCTAGTCAGTAGAGCTCTGAAAAGGTGGTATTTGTGGTATTCATGTCTATTGTCCAGGGTCATTGTAAGCAAACACACATCATGGGTTCTTGTGTAAAGTTCAATTTTGTACAAAGGCTTCAAATTTGACCAAAATCTGGAACTTATCTTTAAAATTAATCATGAATTTAACAAAACTAATTCATGCCCTCATATTCAAATCACCTCCCACTAAATTGTACACTATTCAGGTATTACTCATATCAATGACAGTGTTATGTGATGTACAGTTTGCGAACTATTTAAGGATAAAAAGTGGGAAATGTTTTTTGGAACACCTAGTACCGATATGCTACCACCATGTCTACCATAGGTAGTGATCTTATTATTTTTTTCTATAATTGCAGAATACAAAAATCATCTTATCAGACAATCCTGAAGTTTCTCTAAACACATATAAGGTGAATGCATCAAAAAAGCCAGTTACAGTGATCACTGGGTTAACTCTTTGAGCTAACCTTCTTTGGATTGCAGACAAGAGGCTGATCCATGTTGCTTTTCTGTGAAAATCCTGCCAGTTCCTGTCGTGTCAGGATCACCAGTTGGAAGTCCTGGAGGATAACATGTACAAAACGGAGATTTTCTCTCTCAGACTGCATGCATCTTCAAATATTACCCAACAAGTGGATAGCCATGTGAATCATTGGTGACATCATTCTCCACCATTCAACTTTTGATTTGATTTATTTCCGCATTCAATCAAATACAAATTCCACTCAACTGAAATACCGTTCAACTTGATGCAAGATAAACTGAAGTGTGCCAGGGCAGGAAAGACCATCCACATTGCAAATAGAAAACCTTAGAATACACCATGTGATCTTATAGCCCCACATACAGTACAAAAGATATAGGCTACACTTCCTGACACTGTAAATTTCAGAACAGGCTGATTTGATCTCTGTGTGAAATCTCTGCCCCATTCTAGGGGTAAAGGATTGGAGAGGGGATGAGTGTGGATGCTCAACTATCAACATGACATATTGTCTCCACACTGTTTTTGAGTCTTGGAGACTAGTGTGCATAGCTAGCTACATGTAGCTATCGTGTTTCCAGGTGTTTGGACATGTGCGTTCACTTCATTTTTATATTTGACTGTATTACGTGTCCCGTGCTGATCTGCCACAATTATCTATTTTCAAACAAATTGTTTTCTTATTGTTGGTGTTGTTACCGTTGTGGATGTTGTTGTTCATGTTTCATGGATTTTTACGAAAACAGAGCCCTGAGGAAGACCGGCAGTTAGTCTATTTTAAATCTGTATGATTGTATGATATTATTTTATTTATATACTTGATGTGTGTGATTACTTTATACTGTTTTGAAATGTAATAGTTTATCCTGTTTATATATCTCATGCTGATCAGGCTACTCTGGATAAAGAATTGCAATAAATAAATAAATTTAAAAAAAGGGTATGCACTTTACATCAAATCTACACGTATGGAATCCATGTTCCAGCTTTGAATGACCTTCGACCCTTTGTGCTTTGAGTGCCAATTGGTCCAGAAAACCCCCACGGCATTGTACACACAGTCCAAAATCCCTAGCATAGAAGGAGGTTAATGGTCAAGTGATGGACAAAACTGACCTGTATCAGCCTCTGAGAGATGAGTTCTTGGAGGAGGGCAGAGTAGGTCAGATTCCTCTCATCCTCCAGGTCAATGGTGTACGGAGCCTCCTGGTAGTCATTCTCCAGGCTCTGCCTCAGAGGATAGAAGTCTGTCGACGTTGGAAAGCACGCAGTCACGGTCATCGACTTCCAGTCCATGCCTGTGTGTTACGCAATTTTGAGACTTAATGATGGATTCTCTAAAGAGCTTTTACAGCAACTGCGTGTGGCATTGCCATCACAAAAAGATATCAGCCCTTTTCAACCCTTTACGTGAAACATTATTTAGCTGTAACCTTGCCATGCTTTATCATCAGCACTCTGTAACATGTAATTCCTCCAAACTTGACCTGATTATAAGTTAACCAGCCCTCTCAGGCATAAGAGTGTGCCTCCATCCCACCAGGAAGGTAAGTAAATGCTCAGAGGGCATTTTCAGGTTTGTCACAGTTCCAAGTAAGCAAATTCAGAATAAGAAAGAAAACAAACAAATCTTGATGATGACATATATGCTCAAAATAACTTTGACAGATATGAAATATCAAGCAAGATTATCACTAAATACACAGAATGGAACAAGAGTAATTTAACTACAAAAAAAAGTTGCTTTTACATACAAAAGAAAAATTACAACCTTCCTTACTCAAAAGGAAAGTTTTCTCTTGATCTTGTGAAAAAGATGAAGTTTTACAGCAATATTTCTCGTGGTTTTTACCCACATCACTCAGGGCATATTTCAAGATGCAGACAAAGAAGGAGTAAAAAAAAAAAAAATACTGAACCAAATTCTTAAAAGGGGCAATCCAGACAATTTTCATAATTTCACATCGTGTAATACATAAATCGACAGATCCATGTATAGATTTGTGGAATTTATTGTGGTCTTTGAACAGAGAAACCAATACTCTGAAAAATCCTAAACAAATTACACTGAACAGTCTTGATGACATAGGAGTCTCATGTATGTCAGAAAATGATGTAGCAGTGTAATTCCATTACAATACCGCTTGATTGACAAGTTCACCTGTGTAGAATGTATGCATACCTTCTTCTTTTGTTCTGTTTCCTTGAGCCCCAACTCATGCATTCTTATGGTGAGGCTGCTATGTCATCATCCTTGTTCATTGCAATTTGTTATAAATTTTGAAAACACTCTTATTCCTCATCCCAATCACGATAAATTCTGAAACTCTGTACTCAGTATATGTAATTTAGCGTTGTTTAAATGTAATAATCTGAAAATCGTCCGGATGTTTCCTTTAAAACCAAGTGACATATTGGACTGGCATTGGTTTGGTCGAAGCTCATGAACATCTAATGATGCAAGAATGTCACTTGTTGACATCTACATGCTTGATGAGTAACACATAAAAAATATATATATACACAAAACAATAAAAATGGATGAATAAAACACTATCATCACGCCTGCACAGAAATCAGCACAGAATGTAAAGCTGAGAAAGTCAGACCTAAAGAGTTGCAAAGTGAGTTTGTTTGCTTAAATTAGTTCTTGTTTGTCTGTTTGCTTGTGTTTTATAGCTTACCTGACTGGAGGAAGGGTGTCCAAACTTGCTCCCCTGTGATACCCCAGACACACCCTAGACGCCGTCTTCTGTCCACCCTCGTCCACATTGGATGGGAGTGGTCTGAAACGAGAGGCAGGACCCTATCTCAATATATGACTTTTAGTGTCAATCAAATCTTGCTTGCAAGAGGATCATCTCTTAAAGTCAGAAAACTGAACTTAAACACAAATGAGAATATGACCTTGTATTACAGAATCCTTGAGAGTCAAAATGTAAGATTTTTGAGGCAAGATCAAATTCTGGAAAAAGGAAATTCTCAGCTTTAAGATGACAAATGCTCATTATGCACTTGCAGCTTGCCAGTCAGAGGTTTTCATTCAAATGCACAAAAAACAGCAAGAAGAATTATGAAGCTAACCACATCTGGTGTCCTCACAGATATATTTCATTGGGAATAAATCTTAGTTCTCTTGTGATCCAATAATACAGACATACAGAAATGATTTCTAAATATTTGCTTGAAGAGTGAATGTCTTAGATTGAGAGCAATGTCTCTTCTTCTTACAGAAATACTTTCCTTCCGAACACATGTAGGTGGAGTTTGCTTATGAAAATGTATGGCAAACTGTGAAATAAAGATTTCCATTTCTAATAAATATAGCCTTCTTTTTTTATGGGTAACATCTTCAGTATTCATGCTGTTCTACCAGGCCCTGCCATTATTAATTTGTTAAAACTTATTTCTCACTATCAAACAAACCAAGACATAACATGCTTTCCATAGCCTATAAATTAATGACAACAGCAATGATCTTCTGGGCCTTTCATGCTCTTCAAAGAGAAAAGAATAAAAATCACAGAAGTCTTGGCAATCCTTAACGTCGCAACACTTTGTGCCAAGGTAGATGACCTACCTTGTACCGCTCCACTAGCACTGCCCAGACTGGAAGAGCTGGAAGACAGGGTCATTGCATCCTCCTGGGATGCTTGGGCATGGTCGTGGAGGCTCTCCTGGCTGGGTGTGGTCACCAGCTGCCGGTGGTGGGGCTGCACCATCTCACCACTTCCACCTTGTTGAGAAAATATACAAGAAAACAATTTGAAAATCAAAGGGCAAGCATTTAACATATTGCTTTAAGTCAGATGATTTATCAAAATTTAAGTTTCTGAATATCAGTGTTATACACAACTACAAAACAAAGAGTACAGCATTATTTTTTTAACAAAATCTCTTCTACAATCGATTAAGAGACAAGATCGAACTCAGCTTCTGGTATGCATCAAAACTTAGAACTCAATGACGTATTATTCTCTCAGCGAGACCTAAACGGAGAAGATACATTAAAAGATTTCAGATGATCTCATTACTTTAGACATGGCTTTTGATCGATCTAAATCTCACACAGTAGGGGAGACATTTACCACGTGGAAATGCATGCGTCCATCGACGCCTATCGGCAGTCAGGGCGACCGATAGCGTGTCGGGAGAGAAGGGGTTGTTCACAGCTTCGACCTTTGACCTCCGCCTCCGACCCCTGTGGAAGAGCTTCCTGTCGTGCATCTCAAACTGCTCGTCTTCATCCTCCTCCTCTTCCGGAGCAAACCTGCTGATGGCCAGATCATCCGAATCCGTGCTGATTGTGCTCTGCGTGCTGTCGACATGGCAACGGGCATATCCTGGTATCCTTGGAAGAGCTGGAGCAGGGCGCTGGGCGGTGGGTGCATCTTCATCCTGAATGCCATCCCATGGGAGGGAGGTCAGAAATGGTAAATCAACCATTAAATTGCAAGAGCACGACTATCGAAAAAATAATAGTATGAATATCTATAAACTCAGACCAATTTTCACATTCTACATAACTTCTGGTAAAGCCATTTGCAATATCTGCATCAAACAACAATTACATGCACAATACTAAACAAAGAGAATACCAGCATTTGATTGGCTAAGTCTACCCGCTGCCTTGTTGACTGACATTGTAAGTTGCAACTGCCGCAATGTGCTTATGTAGCAGAGCTCAAATTAGATATTAAGTACAGGCAAGCAGGGATGGATCCAGGAATTCCGTAAAGAGGGGGTGCCTTTAAAAGATTAAAGGGGGGGGGGGGCACATGCACCCCTCCCTCATTTTTTTCTTTTTATATCTTCTGTTATAACCAAAAGTAAAGGGGGCGTGTGCCCGGTGCACTCCCCTCTGGATCCACCACTGGGCACGGGAAAACACATATACTGCATCATGTGCAACAGCAGGAAACACAACTGTTTAGTTTCTTCTCTTTGCTGCCGTTGTAGTATCAAACTTACAGTCCTGTCTGGAAGCCTGAGCCTAGAGATGAAGTTGGTTTGCGTAGACTGGTACCTTCTCTTCTGGCTTGGTGACAGGTAGAAGCTGTAGTTCAGCCAGTGTGGAATGTGATATTTGTCTTTGTAGGCCACATCCTTGTTTAGTGCATGGAGGAACTGAAATAGTTGAGAGATCATGAAAGAAAAAAAGAAGAAGAATGATTTGATAATTAACACATGCCTGTAGGTGTTCTTCACCAATCAAAAGAGCACTGATAAAATTGCTGTTACAAACCATGAACTGTTACTGGTGATATGAGGGACAAGCCACACTGAAACTTAAAGCTTTCAAAAATGCAACTGAGCATAGTTTGAAGTTAAATACTTCAGATCTGAATCACATTCATGAGATTGTACAATTATCATGTAAACTTAGGGACCAAATAACAGTCAACAAGCTGACTCACCTTTAGAAGTGGTACAGGATGAAGAGGCTGCTCCGCTAGACACACCAGATCACTTCCAATACCTACAGGTTGGACATTTATATTAAACAAAAAGAAAAAGAAAGTCATATTTTCTTTGCTACAACTGAGAAGATTCAGACTTAAATCGTAGCAGTCAATGTTCTTCAAAAGTTTAATATCCTCATAGGTCACGGGTCCTCATTTTTTTTTGCATATAATTTGGAGCATATGGGTATAATGATGAAGACTTTAGGAGTTTCTTTTCATCAAATTAGATAAGAATTGGATGTACTTCCCCCATTGCTTCAACTTTATCATGGCATAAATATGCAATATAATTATGGATATATAGTTACCAATAAAAAATCTCATTCATGATTGAAGTTCATTAGGAATGTGTAAAAACGCAACAACAAAAAAGAAAAACAAGATGACATTTTAATGCCCTCTGAACCTATCAACTTGATAGTTTGGTTCGATTCTGCTTGTCTTTATGCTGGATAAATGCATTCACAACACACCCATTCTCACACATATACATAATGGTTCTTTGTGAACTTTTCGCCTTTTGATAGTTTCTTACCAAAGTCGATCATACGCTGCTCGGTCAGCTTGCACAACGTCCTGTCCACCTCAAAGACTCCGGCCCCTGGTGTCACTACGACCACTAGCTGACCAGTCCGGTCAAAATTGCGGTTCATGTAGTGGTTGTCAAACACTGAGAATTGAGATATGATAATAATGAGGTAAATGAAGATCATAAGATGAAGATCATAAGATTAATATCTGTAAAAATTGGAATAAAAAGCGATGATATAATTACTACTTTTGGTAGTAGTAACAATCACAACAGTAGCAATGATAACACTAGCAGTTATAATCATAACTCGGTACTCTTTTCATCCTCACCAAAAGCAGTCGGACACTATAGCAGTAAGTCTAAAAGTCATAGCATCATCATCATCAGAACAATAAAAGGTGCTACGTGTACAGAAACCCTTCCTGCATATGAAAGCTGCTACTGCACACACAGTTTTAAAAACTTAATTTAAAGGGGATGGCTAGTAACTGATCAGTGGGAATCAATGGGAATGCTGGAGGATGATTGTTCCAATCCTCGTGGGATTCATTTAAGAGTACATTATATATCTATTGTTGTGTGAAAATTACTTGCGTCAGAATGGTCTCATATTCAAGTAATGTGCAGTTTAATGTTTCCAGGTTAGCGTGCCTGGTCAGTGACAGGGCATTAATTTGCACATTACTTGAATATGAGATTGTTCTGAAGCAAATAATTTTCACACAACAGTAGATATATAGTGTACTCTTAAATGAATCCCACGAGGACTGGAACAATCATCCCTCAGCATTCCCATTGATTCCCACTGATCGGTTACTAGCCATCCCCTTTAAGCATAATAATGTATTTGTATTATATTATATAAACAGTTTGATTGCTAAAAAGGTTATGTGTAAGTCTTTCATCAGCCAGGGCAAAATCAAACCTTTTCAAAGATACCACACTTGTAACAAAATACAGGGTATTCTTGAAGCTATGGTGAAAAATATCCAATATGTTCTCATCCTTTTCTGTTCTTTTTAGCAGCTTTTGCTTTAATTGCAAATATCTAAAACTTACAAAAACGAAGGAGACTTAATTTGCAATCAAACTATTCACATATATATTTTCATGGTTTCCAAACACATGTACGTGGAAATACACATATAGAGATCTGCAAAATAGATGGGTTTTTCCCATTTACTCCATACACTAGTACTGCTTTTAAACTCGTTGAGGACGAGTCCCGAGTATACTCGGGCAGGCATCTCTGGGAAATGCATGTTACAGCAAAATCAGTTCGTCCCCAACGGGTTAGGAGTGAACACGATGACTAGCTCACAAGAGCACCAAGTGTTCTGAGTGTAGGAATGGATACTGAATCACTCCCTTAAACTACATAGCTAAGTGTTTATCATGAAGAGGGTATACTGATGTCAAGCATGTCAACTATGTCTGCAGATTCAGTTTTACATCTGTTCACAGGGTAGAGCAAATAAGACATGTCAATGTGAGCAAATTGCATGTGGTACTTCGTATGGTTGGAATGCAAAATATTCCGGGGGTGGGGGGTGGGGGAGTTGTTTCAAAGACTCTCAGTCAATCTTAACTCATTGAGGACGAGTCCCGAGTATACTCGGGCAAGTGTCCATGGGAAATTAGTGTTGATGTTAAGTAAAATGTATGGTATGCCATTGGTTTCCCTGTTCACTTTTATCTAATGCTTTCAGAATGCACTTCAAATTGTTATCAAAATTGAGACAAATTCCTTCGTCATTAATTTCATTTTGAATATCAATGGCAGCATGAAAAAGTCTCCAAAATTTGCCATGTACAGCACACATCAGGAAATTAGAATACCATTCACACACAGCATACCATAATTTCTAAGACTGACTTAAATTCTTTGTGAACACCCCCCCCCCCCCCCCTCCCCCCGTTCTGTAAGTGGATGTCATTACTGCATAGGCATATCAATGCTGAATGCCAAGTAAACATCAGACACTTTTGCAGTTTACATTCAGTGAGTGTGAGCAAAGTCCATGGGGTTTCACAATTACTCTCTAGGCCCCACTTCACAAAGCACTTCATCATGTTTGCGACATGCCATGACTAAAGTTACAATGAAGACAGCAATGGCAATGACTACTCAGACATGAAATGTTTATGTTGTTGCCATGGTTAGTGTGATCATTCTAACTCACATTATCTGCACACATCTCATTATGTAATGGGCACCTCTATCCCATTATAAAAAATAAAACAGCTCTCGGATACTGTCGTCCAACCCCTGCGGCTTCATAATAGTAGCCATGCAACAGATATAACAACCAATCAACTACCAAATACCAAAAGTGTCCAAATACTGTTGTACCTGACAATAATTTCCAACCTGTTCAGACATACAGAGAACATTAGACACATTTCATTCAAATGGGGCATTTCTTCTTTCTTCTTTGTTTCATACTTAAAGAATACTCCATGTACATCCTCAATGTACATGTATACCGCATCTGTATACACCATACATTTCGCGAGTCTAATTTTTTGTGTGTGAATCAGGACTTCTCAACAACTTCGACAGTGGTTAAATTAGAAATTGGGGAGTACAGTAGTGAAAAGAGAATTGTATGGATACGTATTGCTTTCATACTAGTATCACAGAAATCATTTTTGTGTGTTGTTAAACTTGTGAATAGATCAGAACTCGCAACATTCAGACAAATAAAATAAAAAATCACAAAATAAATGGAGTATACATTATCTTACCAAGGACAATCCAGAGGTGCCCACTGTTCATGTTGCTCATACTCTTTTTGTGCTCTTTTAGATAGAAAATAATGAAAGCAAAACTGACTCCCAAAGTGCACAACATGTAATAAGCCCGTTCAGGGTTAGCTCACGTGCACATGGGTACCAATGATCCTTCTTCTTTCTCAGTTGATTAGGCACTCCATTAATTTTCAAGGCAACAGAATGTATAAGTTATGTTCAAAGAAAGGATGAACTTGCGTAGACCAGGTGATGAGAATGATCAATCAATTAACACCTGGAAAAGCATCCATTTCATTAGTTTGCATTGAATGTATTAATTAACAATCTTTTCCTTTTGATATTGTCAAACACTGCTTTTGCTGTCATGTGGATGTGCTGGTGAGCAACACTAATAAGGATTACTTGAAAAATCATTACATCACAGATGTTCACCTCAGTGAATTTAAAAACCAACATGTTTTGTTGGTACAAATGACTTTTTTCTGCTCATGCTTTAAGTGGAACCCCAAACTGGCTCATCGGAAAGCACCCCATTATAAACATATTCTTCATGGAAGCATGTCTGCAATGCAGTAGCCCCAAGGGAATCACATTTTAACTGAAGCCAAATATGGTTTATTACTCTATAACTGCCTACAGGTGCAGCATTCGACATGTGAGGCACACATGAGATCATTGCAAAGTGAGCTGGGAAGGTGTCGGCTGGCAGCCTGCCCCCTTCTTACCATTCAGGCTGAGATTGATGGCTTCCAGCACGTTCCCCTGACAGGAGTTTGAGTTCTGACCTTTCAAGAGACAGCCCGCTGTATAAGGGGAGAGTAGTACAATGGGGTAATGATGACCCTCACGGCACATAAGCAATGGAACGATATGACAAGCATGTCTGCAGTTCTTAACGCCCCCTGGGGGTCAAGGCCACTCTGAGCCTGGGGCCTGTTTGATCACAAAGATGTATGTAATCATCGTAAGTTGCAATACATACAGTTACAGCAGCAAGGAGTTAAACGCATAATTTACCATTTGCAGATGAAACAAAAACCCAGCATTAGAGCTTTAAAATAGTTCTAAAATGTGAGTTAGGGATAGAAACAACCACTGTAAAAATCTGAATCCGCATAATCAAAGTTAAGTATTATCAAATATACAAAATGTGAACAATAGTTATAATAAAAATGTATCCAGACTAAACTGTGCACAGTTATGATTTTATGAGAAAAAATGGTGATATCTCCTCATATTTTAGACTTAATTGCACAAAATTTATATGGTAGGGTGTTTAGTGATACAACTGACCTACACATACATGTATTAATCAAATGTGATATCTTGAACATTTTTGAAATCACTGCTCCCAAAGGTATACAGGGCCTTTAATGTTTACAGTGGATCTGTTGTGTCTGGCTGTTGCCATAACAACTGAGTTTGATGACACATACAATAATTGCTCACATCTTTATAAAACAAGCATTTACTAATAATCACACAGAAAAAAATTAAGTATAATGAAAGAATGTCTAATTAAAAGATGAAACAAAGTCATTACACTATCCTGAATTTTGTAATACAAATTACTTTGATTTCACATGTGTGTAGCATTAGTTCTGATAATCTAATGAACCATTCTGATGCATTTCAAATCTAGTTTTGAAAGACTCACATGTGCATTAAACAATGTAATTTAACAACACACATCAATTTCAGACATATCCAAATAAAAGGCATTCATAATATACACATCTCATGCAACTTGATAGATCAGCCCACATTCCTTACTGCTACTGTGTAGAATGTGTATCTCCTGTAAATACTGGCATCTACTACTCATGCAGCAGTCACTATTTGTGCGTGACATTCTATTGGAAACACCGCCTTTATATGCACACACTATGGCTGCTGAATTCAGAGTGAGAAATTACCTCTTCTCTGCCAGTCCTTGATGTCTTTTGCATAGCTCTGCATGGTGACTTTGAGGGGAGCAAGGATCTGCATCCAGTCTTCTCTTCTCTCATTTCTTGCAAACACTCTATTAAATGGAGATGATAAAAAAATAATAATTCCGCCATGTGAAATCTCCTGAGCAAGTTTGTTGTTCTCATCAGCAAAACCACATGTGATGCTCGTTTAGATTGATGAATTCTTGAATTGAGTTATTATAGCTTATTGACAAATTGCCCTGCATCATCAATGTAAATAAGCATTGAATATTCAGTGGGGGTTTTTTCGGTGTTTAATGTCCAGCTGGGCTACCCATGGTACATTGCAACACTAAATATTTGGTGTTTTTTACTTCAATGTAGAGCAGTTTGTCATTAAGTTGCAATTAAACCACATGTTCTTTATGACTAGAAAATTTCTCTTCAAATCACTTTATGATACGGGTGCCATGGCAAAAGGTAATGTTAATGGAGAAAAAAGGAAAACTTGCCTATAGTAATCCTCATAATATCTCCCATCTTCATGGACATGGAGTCTGGGTCGCATCTCTCGAGGAAAGTCATCTAAATGAAAAATGGCCAAAAACAAACAAACAAACAAACAAATAAGAAAGAGCACAAATATGGATTTTCCAGACAAGAACAATTCTATCAGCATATGACACCATTTACCATCAAGACAAATAAAGCATGGTAAATTCCTGGAGTACCATCCAGTTCCACTCAAGAGTACTATCATTTCAAGCACAGGCTTTATATAAATGAGCAGTCTGCTGCATTTTTCCCTTCATGACTCTGACTTTTATTTGACATTGATCAGTAAATACAAAGACATGCACACAAACAGAAAAAAAAAACATACCAACGGAATCAGCCTCAAAGTAGGTTCTGGAGAAGAGAATGATGCTGAACTCATGGTTTGAATTCTTCTCTTTCCACCTTGTGAAGAGCTCCGTCAGAAATCCAGTCACTGCCTTCTCCATGTACAAGTCACCTGTCAAAGCAATGATTAGATGTGCAGACGTGGCAAGCAACCGAAAAGTAAACAACAGCCAGTTTGAATCTCCTCTTTGTAAAGTAATATCATCCCCTAGCATCTTTCTAAACACAAAGGAAAATGCATTCACCAAATTGACAAATACAGGTGCATGTCGAACAGGTACCTTCCATCACACTTCAGCTTCCATTCCTTCCCCTGTCCTCTGTGAAGTATTTAGAGACCTGGTTTGACATGCACTGAAGCTTCCTTCCAAATTGTCGCAGGAGAAATTAAAGACCTTGCAACACTTGACATCACTGTGCAATGGGTAAATTTTCACCTTACATCTTGACCTTCAATCCTAACCTTCATCATGTAGAGCCAAATATCACATAAGCATCATGGTGGGTCATACAGTGGCCATATCATCATTTTCTAAATGATACAGAATATTTTTGGAGCTCTGTTGATTAGGGTCAACTGTAAGGATTTTCCTATGACTTATAACCTTATGACTTTTGAACTTGGCTAAATTTTCCCAAAAATGTGTCTTACTTTCACCTCATACCATATCTTATGATAGGCTTATTGTGTTTTCAGTTCTTGTGTAAAAAAACAAAACAAAACAAAACACTGACGCACAGAAGGGTCTGCCCAACTGGATGGATCACGCTTTAGGCATCGTCAATGAGGGGTTGAAAATTCACTTCTGTAAGCAAACTGATGCACTCATGTGCACAAAATTATGAATACAACTGTGCATGAATAACAAAAAAAATGCAGCTTCTCATTAGCACACTCACAAGTACTGGAGGAAACCAAGATAGTAAAAATACATATTACAAGAAAAGAGGTAGATTTCAGCTTCTACAATTGGTCATCTGTACAAAACTGGTTGCAGATTAACCCATATTCATTTTCTCCTCTCTTTTTTTTTTCTTTGCACAATGCATTGCATAATTTTCACACCAAAAACTAAACATTTTTAAATAGTGAAAAGAATAAAGAGCTCCAAATTAATTAAATCATTACTACTAGCTACCAAACTGTGTGATATTTCAATAGTGTTTAGGAGCAGTTATCCTGACAAGGTCAAGGCTATGATGATGAGAGATTTCTAGGAGAGAAGGAGGTTGAAAAGTCATCAGGTCTCACCACAGGTGTCAAAGTCCCACATCTCTGAGCTCATCTGGATGAAGAGGTACACCATGGCCGTGGAGGAGCGGAAGGCAAACCGGGTGTCGGCGTTTATGACCCCACAGGACACAGTCCCACCACGGGACCATAGTTCCTGGATCTGGGCCCTGATACCACACTGCTCCACTTTTTGCTGGATATGTAGACAAGTATCAATCTACCAGATGGAGAAAAAAAAGGGAAACAAAAAACAAAAACAAAACTTACACGCACATACAATTACATACACAAACACAAACAAACATGCACAAACACACATACTTTTATGCTGAAACTTGGGGGGTTCAGATTTCAAGAAATATAATTTTCCAAGCAATTAACAGTGACAAGTGACAGGAACAGATATTGAACTCCTGTTGGGGACCTTAAGAACAAAATCAAGGCACCTTCTGCTGAAATTATGTTCTATTACAAAGTATATAATTGTTGAGTTTCTAAAACAATCATGGCTTTACCACATACAATGCTAGGTTTGTTTGTTTTTGTTTTTTTCTTAAGCTTGAACAGGAAATATACTCAAAGCTTTGACAAACATAAAGTTCCTCTTTGCTTCTCATTTTCAGATAAAAAAGAAATAAATAAATAATCAAAATCAAACATACTACAGGCTCAATTGAAAAATGTATTAAGGAACTCTCGGTAAACGACCTCAGAAATCAAACTTTTTGAAGAGCATTCCTTGCTTCAAGGACTCGCTTCTCTTTACCATGCTGTTCTTGAGTCTCCACATGTCACTCCTGCTAATGTACTGGTCCTTGAAGACCAACTCCACCAGGTCCAGGGCTACATCCTGGCTGTCCGGTGGCACCCTGTTGACCGTCACTGTCTGGTAGGCCCGCAGCTGGAAGAGAGAGGCCACGCCCTGCTCTACGCTGATCACTCCTATCATGTACCAGGTGTGAAAATTCCAAGAGATAGAATATTAGAACATCATGTAGTTTCCAATCCCAAAATGTGTCCTTATTGGGAATAAATGCATATGGAAGTATAAATGTAAATTCATCTAAATTAAAGCCTTACAATCATGGCGAGTGGTTTGTGCAGCACGGAGACGAACGCAACACGCTGCCTCCCCCATTCTGTACCAAATGTAGTGACACCGAATGAGAATAGCGCTGGCTCAATGGGTCAGCGAACACACGCTGGGCTCAAAATCACCTGACCCAAAATGGCTGTCCGAGCCACGCGAGCTTCCGAATGGATGCACACTCTCAGTGCACATGCGCATGAAGAGAGGCCAAAAGAGCCACAAGTCTTTTGGCCTCTCTTCTCCAGTCACCGCAGCTCGCCGTCACAATGTTTGTGTATGATGCGTACACACACACACGTGTCTCAGTGGCAGCATTGTACCACACGTTTATGGATAGCACTGCAGTCTGGCATTGCGCAATTGCATGCACAAATTTCGTTCTTCGGAGGAGTTACACAATAACGTACTATTAGGAGTTAGGATCGTCCAACTTTAATTTTTTCAATCCTTCTGGGTAGACAAACGATTTACAATGTAGATGCATTATGTGTTTGCATGTTTGTTTGTACCACAGAATAAATATGAAGACAGACAGAATGTAGCACTGACACCATCTAAGAGTTTCAGGCTACTTGGCATCTTACTCAAATTATGATCTGTCTTCTGTGGCTACTGCATATTCAAAAGTTTTCAAGTTCTTTTCTTTTCGCTCCTATTAACCAGTTCCCTACTGAATTCTGAAATCCCCATAGACAAAATACACAGGCCACCAGGTTCCCGTAAGGAACAGGTCAAGTTTTACTACATATACAATGTACAATCACATATGTGAAGTCACTGCCTCATAAGTCTCCCATTGTTTGTGATATGAAGAGAGGAATCAAAACTCACCTTTCTGTGGAAGCTCCACACTCAGAGTCTGGACTTGTGCCAGAAGATGGCTGTGTGTGATTCAGAATGATGGGAAAGCAAAAAGAGAAAGAATGTAAACTCCACCTTTACAATGTCTATTGCAAATTTTATCTATCTTTACTCATTTTTGAATAATCGAGCAACCGTACAGAAACTCAGATTCCCCCTGATACTTGGTGAATCCCCATTTACCACTTCACTTGTGAACTGCACTCAAAATTGAAAAAAAATTGCAATTCCAAATTCAGGTGCAGCTACCTTTTCATGTTTTTAAACTATATTTTGATTTACTGGAGACTGACAATAAAATGATTAGTGACTCCCATTATAAAGAAGTCCTCAGGACTGACAGTTTTCTTTTGTAATAATGAAATTTCTTTTATTTCTTTTAACAGAACAAATAAAGTATAGATAATCATTTGGGGACCTTAATTTTCACTTTGCTGTAACGATAATTTTGTTACAACTGTTTTTTTGTTATAAAAGGGGAGCGCTGAAATAACACAAACAAAAAAACCTCAGCACTACAAACTTAAATAATCTATTTTTTAAAAATTCATTTAAACCCCTACAGCCCTCGATTTTTTTTTTTTTTTATAAGCATTCTATAAATATGTGAGAAGTCATTTATTATTATACAAATGATGCACAGGATAGAGTGCATTAGTGTAGGCGTAGTGCACTCGAGGGTATTTACAATTGTGAAACATGCACGAGGCGAAGCCGAGTGCATGTTGCACTACATTGTAAATACCCGAGAGTGAGCTACGCCTACACTAACGCCACGAAATAATCCTGTGCATCATTTGTTTTATAAAATGGGTCGAAAATTCGAAAACTAACATCATTTTTCAGCGTTTTTCACGTACCTTTGTGGGTCAAGACGTCCGAAGATGTTCGTCCCAAACTTTTACGCACGTCGCACTCGCGGAAGTCCCGCACATATAAGTATAATGGGGGGTTGGGTTTCCGGACACCCGCATGAAAACTTACTTATTTTACATAGAATATGCACCCTTTACCTTAAAGACTTGATATAGACTCCTCATATAGGCCTACTAGACAACATACTCTGAAAACGGCGTGAGAATTAACCTGCTAAATCGTTGGATTTGCTCTTCAAAGTGACTCCATGTACGCGTCCGGTCCCATAACGCTTGGTCTACTGTACTGTACAAAGTGTACGTATATGTATAGTATAGTACAGTATACGTACGTACGCCACATATGTTATGCACAAGGGAAGACAGGCCGGCCGGCCGGCAGCCCGAACTAGAAGTTGTTTACAGGATTGACAGCGCGTACGCGTATGCATGCAATTCATCAAAGGAGCCGCCGCGCGCACAGACGATCGGCAATCTACCATAGGATTACAGGCAGTGCAATAGTACTGAAGTAAAGAAAGGAGGTGTGTCTCATTTCAGAGCTTCCTATTGGCTACATTCTTGAACCCATTTTATAAAATCATTTCAAGACATACCTTTGTTTTTCATCTGGATGGAATATTTCCAGGAAATCTCCAATCTTGATAGATGGGAAGTCATTTGGATTGATAATGACCAGTTCCTCTGTATACATGTGGAGTGGGAATGAGAGAACGAGAGAAAGGGAGGGATGGAATGAGAAGAAAATAAAAGAAAAAAACAAAATAATCTTTGCAGAAAAACATGTATTAATAATGAAATCAGACACTGCATGCACTATTCATTTGATGCTAAACACACTTATGCCTACAATTGCACCTGTATGTGGTGGGAAGCAAGAAATTTCAAGAATGAAGTGTTTGGATAAACACACGATTGTTCAGTGTTTTAGTGGAAGCCAGGATTTATTATATTCATATGTGTGTATGTATATGTATGTGTGTATATATATATATATATATATATATATATATATATATATATATCATATTCTTAAAATGAGCTTACATACTCAGGTTGGACTCAAACCCACTCCTCCTGATTGCTAGACAGGCATAAAATAGCCAGTGATGATTCTTACCCCTATGTACTATGTATTTATTCAAATTAATGATTCTCGCATCGAGCTTTTAAACTACAAATGATTAATAAATTACCCTACATCAATGTACATGCAGGCTACTTATCATGGCTACTATTAAATGTGTTAATCTATAAATGTCAATATACACAGAGGACAATTTGCCAATCAGTTGTTACAGGAAGATATTACTGCTACAGGAAGATATTACTGGGTATGTCACTACAGACCCTATTTCTAGATACATATATACAATATTTTGGTAATTTGGAAACAAAAGAAATGTGAATACAATGTAGGGGTCATACGAACAACCAGGAAATCAAGCTAAGGCCCAATCAGGACATCAAAATGCTTTAACGACACAACTACTTAATAACATTAATGCATCTTGTCCTTAGCATCAGCTTACACTCTCATAGACTTGCTGACTTGGGAGTATCAATTTCTATTCATGGTAACTCTGTAGGAGATTATCTTTTATGTCCCTCCAAACAAAATATTTCATGTACCATGTATTCATGTATCAGTATTTTATATTCACGAAAGAAAGAGGCTAACAATCACTTTAAACTCAGACTGAGTATGAAATCGAGAACTGCATTGTATGGTTTATATATTTAATATCATACCGTCTGTTGAGAATGAGAAGGGCGTTAAGTTGTCCCAAACACCATGGGTTTTGAGGCAACTTAACGCCCTTATCATTCTCAACCGACGATACATCATTATTTGTACTCATTTTTAGATTGAATACTCACCACTGAAACTTCTTTGATGGATGTACAGCTTCATACTGACTAATCATCATTCACAGCCCACCTGCATACTGCTGAATGAATCAATGACACATACATGTATGCAAAGTAAAATGCTATCACAAAGCATATGGATACTCTAAATCGTAATGTATTTTATGTTCTTCATTCTCAATCATCTTTTGTTTCAAACCTGCTATCAGTATTTCCTCCTTTTTATGCAAGTATTTCCCATTGTTGTGCTGTTAAACTTTCGGTAGCCAAACTTGTGTTCACAACTTATCATTGACCATCTTGACTGAAGCTCGAATTAGTTGCTGCCAGTGATTTCAATACGTTTCCAAAAATAATTGCTGTCTTGTTTTAGGCGAATCTCCTTCGAGATAAGTGCAGTAGTAAATACATGTATGCATATATTTCTGAAAGTCATTAGATTATTGGGATTTATTGCCAGACAGGACGAAATCTTGTCAAGAATGATGCCAGGTCATTTCTAGCAATACTGACAGCACATTATTTCACTTTGGTGTATATTCCGTCTCCATATCTTTTTTTCTGTAAATATCAGCTCTATTAGTCAATGTAAAAATTTAGTCTTGGATCTTTGTTTGTCTGAAATGAGATTTTAAAGTCCTGCAACTGTATGCATGAGGGACTGCACATCTACATAGCCCAGTAGGGGCAGTTGGTGCAGTACAAATTAACAAAACAAGACAAGACAAATTTTGTAGCCGAGCGACAACACTGGCACTGCTTCGATTTATGAAATATGTTTGAATGTTGATCAACATAAAGTAAAATGATCATGTTCAGTCATTGATTACTAAATGTAAAACATTCCTTTGCTGATATAATACAGTACATCTTATAAAATTACAAGCAAACTTAGGTCTTATACAAGTGCCTGGTATAACTATCACCATGATGATGATGATGAAGGCAATCATGATCAACGAGGTTTTCAATTTTTTTTTTTTTTTTTTTTTTTTTTTTTTTGAAGTGGGAGATACGAGATTGCGCAGCACAGCACAGTTTGTTATCCGACATTGCATTTCACCGAATGAGTCCGAGTCTATACTATGGTGTATGGCCTATGGGCTCATCACAAAAAGGTACAAAAAAGGAACTAAACTTAATTAACTAACTTCTACAAATCTTGACTCTTTGACACTCCAGTAAGATCCACAACACGTGTCTAAAATTTATGTAGTAATGACATTGAGCCACAGACACTACATGGATAAGAGCAGGTGGGACTAAAGCAAAGTAGAATCTACAGTTTCTAAATCAAGGTCATTTAATCGTCTTTGCGGAAAACAGGTAAATACGAGATAAGAGCTACCTCTCTCCCCGGCAAAATGAATGTTGTACATCGTCCACTGTGGTCTGCTTGTTCACCATGCACCTTTAGCTCAGCGCGTCGTCTCTAAAGTGATAGATTCTTTTTCATACTCAGTAGTCCCGCGTATCACTGCAGTATACTTATCAGTATCACTGTTTATGTTCGATCTACGATCTACGGTCGGTACAGTCGAGTCGACGTCTCGTAGGATCGGACTCGTCTATTTACTCTAATCCACCTGGGTACCTAGCTAGCGCGACTACCGGTAGCTTGTTGACCTGCCTCAGCTAGCTGCTGCTCAGTTTAGGTGCGCGGTGCTGCAGTTTCATAATCCAGGTAAACAAAACAAACAAACAAAACAAAAAAGACTGGATGATGAAATCTTGGATCAGTTTGCAAAACACAGTTCATGACGGTTTGATGGCAGAACAAGGCAACTCCATTCTTGTCAATTTGAGATATAGATGAATTTAAATGCGGAAAACATAGAAAAGAATAAGAAAATGAGTTTTTTTTTTCTATCATATCTTCCAATGAACATTTCTTACCCAGTATGTATAAGGGGTTAGTATCAGTGGAAAGGTTTTATTCTGCTCTATCTGCTGATAGATAAACTTACTTTATCAGAATGTTTAAAAACGGCGCTTACCATCAAGCTCTCCATTATATCTGTACGCGAGATACAGCGGTAATGTATTCTGACATGTATTTTGTACATGTATGTGGTGCGAGTAAAGCGGCATAGCCTCAAAAAAGAAAGTCACGTTTTTAAAAGCAGAGGAACATGTCACTCGGCGCCTATACTATGGTGATTATATGAAAATTTATCTACACATTTTTTTTTCTCTCAAATAGCATTAACAATGATAAAATAACAAATTTACACACATGCACTTGCACCGTAACTCACCATTGCACTCATGCATTTTGTCATGTTTGTAGCTACCCTTTTCGGTTACACAATTTGATATGTATTAATGATTTGTAAAGAAATATAAGCCATTTGATTTTCCAGAGGCCGCCATTAAACTCGATCAGATCAAGCTTCAGCTTAAGATGACGGTCTCAGGCATCATGTATGTAATAACTCGATTGAATAATCAATGATTTTCCATTTGTTTTTATACGATTATAATTCACCTATACAATATTTCATTATTGGTTTATTATGACTGTATTTTTATTCATCTTGTGTTGGATATGATATGTGTAGTACTGGAAAATTGTTTGTTATGTTGTATAATACTTTGTGAAAAATGCAGAAATAAATCAAATCAAATCAAATCAAATTATTTATCTGTCGCTCATGCAAAACGGGTCCTTGCACATACACTCCCGTTGCACAATTGGATCGATGCCATATGGGAAAGCGTCCCCGAGATAGAGTCATACCTTTGTGGAAAAAAAAAAAAAAAACATAAAGAGAAAAAAGTGAGCGTACCCGGCAGTCCAAGTGCAATATAAATAAGCCTATACATTCGTGGATAGATGTATACTGAGGTACTTCCCAAAAACAAAGTTTTAATTTAATTAAGTTTTATCAATCTCATCGGGATATCGCGATGACAATCTGCATATTTTGGTTTATTCAGTATAATACATTTTTATCCATACTTTGAACTGTGCAAGTATTCAGTTAATTACCACTACATCCAGGCCTATGATATTTTTTTTTCATTCTCAAGTCAATCATTTTTGCGCACTATCAGTCATTAATTATCCATCCATTTATTTAGCGGTATTCAGTTTTTGTTGTTGTTGTTGTTGTTGTTGTTGTGATATGCTGCCTGACCCGAGCTCCGAGAGGTTTCCCTCACATTTACTGGCTGCGAACCCATTATCCTCTTTGTAGTCCCCCCCCCCCCCCCCTCCCATCTCCCTCTCTCTCCCTCTCCCTCTCTTTCTCCATCTAGGAAGAGCTGATATTCTTGCTGTTATTTCTGAAATCCCACTGCCTTAACTTCCTATTTTGATGATGGTTAGTTTAGGGGTGTTCCTTGGTCTCCTTCTGTTTTAGGAGGTGTTTTTGTGAGATGTTGCCTTTCCTTTTCCTATTGCTTGTTATCCTATGTGCTTTGCAACATCAGGGAACATAATGAGGCATACCGAATATTATTATAATCACCTATTAATAACGATTTGGGTCTCCAATTCAATAGCGTATGTCTTTCTTCAGACCGGAAAAATTAAGATGCTGCTCATGAGTGGACAACAATAAACAATAAACATAAAGATGTGCACAAACCATGGATAAAGCCCAAAAGGGCCAAGTTTGCGCAAGTTGCATGATGTCTCATCAGAAGTATGGGAGGGGTCGTCCCACAAGACCGACACCCACGAGTCATGCAGCCCACGAGTTCGAAACTACAGGTAAAAACAGCCCACTCGTGGGCCTTACGGTGTCGAACTCATGGGCTGTATGACTCGTGAGCTGTATGATTCAGAGTCGTGAGCTGTATGACTCGTGGGTGTCGGTCTCGTGACGTGCACCCGTATGGGGGGGGGGGGGGCTTTACCAAGAGCTGACTTTATAGTGGACTTAATATCTGAACGTGGATTTGTGCAGGATGTTGGGAGGGAGGGGAACAGAAAGTGCTCAAGGTTACAAACAAAATGATAAGTAAAGGAAGTGATGACTCTTTCATTGTTCAATAACTTTGCAGAGAAACGTCAGAAATCATAAACTGCATATCAGCTTATGAATATACGCAAGTCCTCCATCTGAAATAAGTAATGCCAGTATATTTCGTTTTCTCTTTATTCTTCCTTTTTTTTTTACATGGAGTTCTACATCTGCTCATTTTCTTATGCCAAGTTGGATTTTTTTTTTTCATTCTGTATAAAGCAATTCATAACTGGTGTATATAAATCATATTTAACCCCAATGCCATCCCATGGCTATGACGTCAGAGAGAGGTTAAGGAGAACATTTCCTCAGGCACCAAAAAAGGATGAAATCCTAAACTATGGATGAAACTCACAATGAAACTTTGAGGAAAATCGGACCATCCGTTATACAAAATTACGTAAAGGATAGCGTTATAGGTACGTCGTTTCCCTCTGTGTGGATGGAACCAAAAAAAAAAAAAAATGGGGATGTCACGATAGTTTGACGTTATTGGTAGGAAAATATGACAATAATTTCAGCTGTTTCTGTTTCTCGGTGTTCTGATGTTTAAGACAGAGGCAGAGCTGAACAAAGGGTTAAAGCTCATATATCTAAAGCGTTCCTCGCTTTGCTGAAACAGACGAGAGTCTATTTGCTAAAACACTTTCGTATCGCGCATTCAAACCTTGAGTGTTCCGAATACAATACAACAAACCAATGGCAAAGCACAATAATTCTTGAGATTCTACAGAGACCAATAATAGCAGCAGCTCATTGTGTTAAGCAACTGCAATTTGTGCATGTGAGAAAATAATTGTTGACGAGGCTTACAATATCAATATGCAAACATTAAAAAATCATCAAAGAGTTTGTGTATTTGAAATTAAAAACAAAACAAAACAAAAACACGCTAGTAGCCACCTAACTTTTCAGCATGGAACCCTCTAGATGAGCATTAACCCATGCATACCCGCAGGTCACGTAATGCAATTCTCGGTGTTCTTAATTAGCACATTATGGTTGTATACAGCACAGTTTTTCTTCCGCTTCGGTTTTTCTTCCGCTCCAATTCGACAAGAACCCGGATATTGGTCTAAAAGTGAATGGTATTCCGCTTTCTTGGGTATAGAAAACGCAAGCTCTCTTTTGAAGCTATAACGACATCCTGTTTGTACGTGTTCCTCGCTCTATAGGTCTTACATCTATACATTTCTTGCTTCTTTCCTTCCTTTATCATTATCCGAAAGTATAGTTGGGGTTTTTTTGGAATTGGATCAAAATATAACCTCAATTTTTTTTTCTGCCGGATGTTTGTTGTTGACGCAGTTGTTTTGTAAGCATAGCAGTTTTTATTGTTAGAACTCCAGACGCGATGGCTGTGTATAACGCATACTCTAAACATTTTGTCTTACATGATTCATAATTCCTTATGACGGTCTTCACTACCATATTTATATTTGTCGGCAGGCCATATTGACAACACTGCAAAATTTCAAAAATCGGAATTTGGAAAAGAAAGGTTTTTCTCGAGAACACGGGATCGTAATGAATACTAGTGTGGAAAGTATGTTAAGGGGACCATGCATGCAGGGAAAGAAATGATCACTCAAGGTATTAACTATATCCATGCGCAATTTTATGAAGAGAATTTATGATATTGAAATCGAGTCTACTTTCGCAGGTGAACTTGGGGTACTGTCATCAGTACTCGACTACCCACGATCCCATCGAGTGTCGGCGGCGTTGTGACGTTAAGTGAATAAACAAATCATCAACTTGGAACAGCTGGCACGACAGAATATAATGACTTGCCAAGACATGGGGATGGTACCTTGGAATAACAATTCCAAGGATGATAGTGAACCCATCACGCTGCCTATGCTCCTGGCCACAACGAATGGCGATGCCCCGTCGGTGAGCGGTGATAGTGATTGAAGGGGGGGGGGGGGGGAGAAGCAGAGAAGGGGAACAAAATAATGAAGGACGTTCGTCGTAACGATATCAGAGATTCATCAATATTTTTTGTATCCATGTATGTATATTGTACAGGCCTATACATACATACATAATACAAATAATGTACATCTGCTTATCTCTATTTTATATAACGTCACATTCTTGTTTGAAAGATATAGTCGGCCCTAAATGTTTATTCAATTGGTGTTATTTGAATTTACCATCATGATTATCATGGATTCGTAATTCGTTATGATTAAGGAAATTATGTGGTATCGCATAATGTCATTAAACAGTAATAATGGAACTTAATTGCTGGAAAGAGCTCGGAAGGGGATGGAATTTAATCGTTAGGATAGAATCGTTGTGTAATATCACGACGCCTGTCCGTCCTTCGAAAGGGTGCATGATTAAACGTTGACTCACATAATTTTTATCCAAAATAAGATTCAGAAAATCCTTTAACTCGATATTAAAACTTGATTTGCCAAGGTCAAATCTGAAATTTATCGAAGTGAAGTTGTATAAGTGATGGTGATTGGAACAGATAAACTGATTTGACAGCGAAAAAGTGAAATTCTGAAAGTGTAACACATTCTTAGGTTCTTGTCTGACGATTTAAAAAAAAAAAAAAACTTTCTCTTGACTGTTGACGACGACTGGCCGTTTTCTTATCTGTTTGTTTGTTTGTTTTTATTTCCGAAACAATAAAATCATATACAAGACATGCAAGATAAACAGTGTTGAACATGACATAACTAAAACATGAATCAAGATTGAAGTATCAAAATACAATAAAAACAAGTTGACATGTGTCAATGATGATAACATGTAACGGTGGATAGCCCATTTTAGATCTATCAAGATGATAGATCTGTTCTTCCATGGGGTCTGTCTCTCTGTCTGTCTGTCTGTCTGTCTGTTTGTCTGTCTCTCATTCAAATAAAAGTAAAAAAAAAAATAGGGTAGAGCTTTTACTTGTCGACGGTAGCAGTACATCTCCCCACTGACACGGTATAGTAGGCGCGGGAATGGCATCCGCGCTTTGCATCCGCGCTCGAAGGCGGTACCTCCCGCAATCGTCAAGGCCATGTATCAACTGTGCTTTGTGATACATCATCATACAGCCCGACCATTCTCCTTCCCGTATAGGATGAGGTTAAGGAGGGTGAATTAAGTTCCCCATACTGAGAAAGACATTTCGTTATGATGATGATGAGGGTAAATCTTCCTTGAAATCCTCCTCCCCCTTTTCTCCTAACCGTTCACTCTCATCAATTCACAGCCCCCCCCCCCACTTCTCCCCCACCACCTCTGCCATTCCTAAAAGTCCCATCGTCTTAAGACCTGGCCTCATATTCTTCGAGTACATGTATTTAAAGGGAATGTTCACTTCACGTTCAAGTCGACTCTCAAGAAGGAACTACTAAGTCAAATAAAGTCACCCGAAGTCTAACTAAAACAAGATAGTGATGGAATAGCTTTTTAAATGTTTGTCGTATATCTAAATCATGTTAACTTTATAAATGCGATACTTATGTGTAATGTTTATTCCGCCTTTATATGAGATCATTTTTCAATGAGACTTGTGAGGCGATAACATTACACATACCTTATTTTTCATGGAACATGTTTAACCTTAGATTTCCGTAAAGGGATGGATAGAATTGGTGTAGACGATCGAGGATTGGGGTTTTAACTTCTTGCGAGATACCAGATAACCACTTATGGATTACTACAGAGCATACCATTCTAAGAGGAATTCAAAGTTTGTTTTATGAAAATCGGTTCTGAAATGGCTGAGACATCCAAAAACAAATAAAACAAAGCGATCGTATAGTAAAAGGGTGGGTTCCACCTTTGATCAGGATCCCTCTGATTTGGATATCTCAGCCATTTAAAAAACAATTTTTATCAAATAAATGTTTAATTCCTCTTGAAATTACATGCTCTCTCTCATTTCATAAGAGGCTTCTCATTATTTCACCAAAATGTTAGAAACCTGAAGTTAAGTCTCAACCAAAACTACGCGATCCCTCACAGAGATTTCAATATTACTGATCTGAGCTTAAGTTTCTTCAGAATGCTGCTTTCAAGGTACAGTTACATTATCTAAACCTACCCATTAAGTTGATCTTTGTAATACTCTTAGGAAAAGAGTTCCCGCTGTTTGTGTTATCGAGAGGGATTTTTAACACTCTATATCTAGTAATGTTGTTTGATATCAAACGTGTAATTACATGCAACAACTCATTACACTGCGCAATGTGACTCGAGAGTAATACGTTGGCCAGTAATTCTTACGGAATTTGAAACCCTCGTTTGCCTCAACACACAGGTCATCCGAGCTTCTATCATTTGTCTTCCCCACGCCCCCTCCCCTCTCTCTCTCTCTCTCTCCCCCTCTCTCCCTACTTCTGATTGGTTAAATGATCAATCAATCACCGCAAGAGATTCTTTCGAATACTGAAAGAAGAGACCCACCATTTCGAAAGCTTGATGACGTCTCTGTCATGTCTATCTCTTGGAGATTTTGCTCTGTTTAAATGATGTTGCTGTCGTTATAACCTTAAAGCGAAATCTCTGATCACGGGTAACGGCATCAACTTCCTACGCTGCCTTGAAACAAGAACGGCAAAACCATTACACGTTGGCAATATTGATTCAGATGGTGCCTCATGAAGAAGGGCAGGTCGTTACGCATGCAAGTGCAAGCGTAAGTTTCCAGCCTGACCTAATCACTATCATGATAAACTGTTCTCAACGTGATATTCAAAGAAACCTTTATGGCACCTCATTTTCATGATTGTTTATACAGGTGCGATTTGTACGTCGAGGATGAGGAGTTAAAAAATGATAAAGACAGTGAGGACACTTCCACGAGGGCGACGAATTAGACACACGGATAGACTTGAACAGCTTCTCTGTCCACGGTGCTAGAAACCAACTCTTCACTTTCACGCTCACTTTTAGTAACTCCCAAAGGCGTGGTGCCTCACTTCGACAGCCCTCCCCCATCTGTGCGCCTCCCAGTCCGTCCAATAACGCAGTATAAAGACAAAGTCCTCGCATCTCTCCACAGCAGTGAGGGTTTTCGACACCGCCTAACGAGTTTTGAAGTCTTTACTCATATGTCGCAGTCTATGAACATTTAGGGAGTTTGTCTAAGAGCAGAATAGAGTTGTCTTCCCATATCTCTCTTCTTGGATATCTTGGTTTAAATCCTACATGTGAGTATTTCGTTTCTTGTCTATTTCTCGTTGTGTACAATCAACATGATCAAAGCCATCACTATAACACTAGCAACAATGTATAGGATTGGTCATGTGATTTTGTTTCCAATCATGGTTTCTTCTTTTATTACCGTTAATTGGCAACATGTTGAAAGCAACATATTAGTTGCGAACACTCTGACATTGGCAAATTGGAATGTTCATTTGTCGTATAGTAATTGTAATTGATTTACAGCTAACTATGATTGTAAATCTTCATTGAAAGAGCACAAAAGTTATTGACTCAAGATTATCTTTGAAATTATTATTTACAGTAACCAAGGGGCTATCTACGCTTGCAGCAAATCTTTCATTTTAGAAGTCATTCAAAGCAAAACCTGTGACTGACACTCAATAAGATATGACTAGAATATAAAAGTACCAAGACTAATTTAAGTGCATCCTTCGACTTGCCTGAAAAAAAGGAATAAATCAAAGAAAACAAAACAAAAAAAGATGCGCGGACCTTCAGAGTTCCCTGTTCATGTGAATTAGTAAGTGGGTTTACAACACGTGCTGTTCATGTACCGACTGCATAGGCCATCTCGCCTATTTTAAAGTAAGTAGCTATAGGGCGGCCGGGTGTTTTGGGGAACAAGCTCTACGTCTACGAGTGCTGGTGACCCTAATTTATGCCTGGAGCTCACCCCAGGGTTCATGTCCTTGCACGAGCGACGTGACGGTTTTATGCTATGACAAGATATGTAGCGTATTAAACGATGACAGCCCATCAACGGGGACTGGGTTGGATACCGCGAATAATAGGATGAGAGATGTCAACGGCGTGTCTTGGGGCGTGTTGGGAGGTTGGCGTTCCATTCAACTAAGGCTGCAATCGGGCAAGGCGCTCAGCAAACTTGTTTCCTCCCAGTTGTGCATGCTGATGTGAAAATTCGAATATTTCTTTACGCCAATGCAGATTCTTGGATCTACACAAAGAGCTGTACCTTGAGTTCAGATCTGACAGACAATGTTTGGCAGTTTACCATTGATTTCTAAAATACATTTGTTTGTATCAATCCAATGTTGACAAAGATGATTGAAATACATTATATAAGATTTTTATGCGCGCTTTATGAAACAATTAGTTAAAGAACTGCATGAGATTCAATAAGTGACTAAAAAATACACTTAAGGTGCCATGGAGAACTCTTTTAGATATGTATATAGCTGAAAAGTGTTTCATTTCTAAATTTTGTATTCTCATGGAAAAAGAATTACAGTATTGATACTGACGTAGTTGTTCCTTCACTATTATCATACAATGTAAGTGTCATTATGTTGTTACTGCAAACGTTGTACTTGTTACGTAAGATTTTAATATTGTCTTTATATAAATATGGCTAATCTCCACTTTTTATGCAACATGGCCTCTGTACCGCTGAGATCGAATATCAAACATTCAAATAATGTTTGTGGTTTCAGACGTTAGCTATGATGCATGTTTTTGCTTTGAATTAACGTAAATAAGTTGAAATTATTTTTGCATTTTCCCTTTAAAGATAGAAATAGACTGATCGGAGATAATAATGCATTTGTATGTAGGAGGAAAGGTGTAAATGAAAGATGCAGAGTCCCGAGATGCATGCAGGAATAGCAATAACAAAAAAAAAAGTATCAAATGCACGTCATTGCAATGTAATCTCTTAGAGTCTGTTCTCTATGAATAGTAACAGGGTATAGAAAAAATAACGAGTACTCAATTACAAACTGTAAATAAGTAATAAGTTAAAGGCCTACAACTACCTCGGCTGAAGGTTAAGCAATGATAAGGATGATTATTTTTTTATGATCTAACGTCACAGATATAGCTGTAAGAAGCCTAATGGTGAAGTGCTTACAGCTATATACTGTATCTGCTTATTAGATCTGATTACGCCTGTAAAATCGTCTTGACCCAGTGCATAACCCAATAAAGCATTTCTTAACTCGCTGGAATCTCGAGAATGGAGAAGAAAGGAAGATCAATTCCAGCAGCTTAACGAGTCATTGGTATAATAAGAAAACCATTTTTTTTTTCTTTTGCATCTTAACGATCCACACAACAGTTTTGTTTGTGTTTGTGATTTGTTTGTTTTTTTACCTTTTTCATCCCGCCACATTCGTTACACCACATAATGATTCATGAATGCAAAAAAAAAAAAAAAGAACACTCACTATAACATTAAAGTCATGAATCCTGGAAATTTTCTGAGTTTACTCCGACGAAAACAAACAAACATTTCCATGGTTATATATTCTGTTTGGTTGTAACAAATCTTGAATGTTTCCCCACGTTGTGTACAGAAATAAAAAGAGAATGTCATGCATAACGGGTAAGATCAGGCCTTCTCTAAATGAATCTACAACTTCTGGGATAAGATCATGAGCTCGCTTTAAGCAGCAGTTTTCAAAGTCTTTTAACACCGCAGACCAACCAGGTTCACCATCGACTTGGCACTCCTGCCTACAGTTTGGCTTTTAATAGCGATGTTTCTTTCCGTGTCTTGCTCATTTGAGATTTGAGCATCTGCAACTATTACATGCATTGCTTTTGCCGTGGATCATGCAGTATTCTCACATCTACGGAAGATATAAGAAGACAATTGTGATGTGATATAGAAGAAAAAAAGAGAGAAAAAGAGGGCAAAAACGATGGTGAGAAAGAGAGCTAGATAGAATATAAGCAGATAAGACATTGATAGATACACACAAAGATGTAGTGGCAGGGAGGGGTAGGCAGATTGAGAGATAACATATGGGCATACCAACCACAGCGTAGGTGACTGATACCAGCAAAGAACATGCGATTTTGCAGAAATTTTGTTTCCCCACAGGGACTGATGGATAATGTTATCATTCGGATGTTTAGTGTGTTTATGTGCTCTGCATGTCGACTGCTACTCACTATGCAGCTGTTTCAACTGATATTCGTGCAGTGATATAGTATCGACAGCTGCCAAGTGATTTGATTTTCCCTCTTTTTTGCGTTTTTTAATCTCTATCTTCTTGGTGTTTTGGATAATGGGCATATTTCTAAACTGCTGACTCTTTCAAATTGCTGTAAAGATGAATACAAACCACACAGTCACACGCACACATATTAGTATTATACAGATAGAGACACCTTTACCTACACATACATGTATACGTATCCAAGCGCTTCATTGTAACCTTTGCTTATCTTTCACAAAACAATCTGAGTGATTATGCTTGTTGAACAGCACTGCCTCTTTCGAATTTTACGAGTCCTGAGTCAGGTAAAACAGGTTAAACAAAGTTTTGAATGATTGCAAATCCAGAAATGCAATGACAAAATGTGTACCAGACATTAATTATGGCACTACCATTCGCAAATTCACCACATCCATAACCTTTTTTTTTTTTTTTCATCTCCCAGAATTGTCTCATTTCATCCTGACTGCGGTAAACATAATTGATAATTCGACATTTTCGTAGGCCTACTAAGCATTCCCTATCGCTGCCTCCATGAGCAGTGGAGCCAAATGTGACTCGGAATGCCGCCCGGACCATGTCAGCATAATCATGTTCTTCGCCATGAGAGGTTAGTAAAGAAGAAAGCACGTGTCTCCTCTGCTATGATCCATATCATTTTCGGCCGGCTCCCTGGATAGCCATGTGATAATAATCCTTCATGGGACGGCTTGACAGCTTGCACGATCTGTGACGCCCTGTGTACAGTTCAAAAGATAATTCCGCTAGGCTAAAAGTGAATTATAAGAATATATAATTGAGACAAGACAAGCATAGTGCACGCACGCGCGCGCGCACACACACACACACACATTATGCACACACATTGTCATACTCAATTTTCACTCATTGCACGTTTGTCACGCGTGTAAGTTTTATAGACGCGTGAATGGTATTTGTGATATTCATTATTATCAACGACCCTGGAGATCAGAGACATGAAAAGTATGTCATACTCGAAGTATCTCACTTCCTACTCAAAATGTAGACTTTGTACGCACCATTGACAATTCATAATTTGTCAGCCCTTTTCTCTGTCAAGATGGACCGATATTACGAAGTGTGAGACATCATTGAAGCAGGCCTTTAAGGGAAGGAATTCCCCTCAAGTCCACATGCAGGATCCACTCTTGACATTAACACATGTCACGGGCCTTGGCAAAAAATGCTTCAGACATCTGCGCAGTCAATGCTTAAAGGGAAAATAACCGTCCGCGTTTCTAGAACTTGCAAAGATGGCGGATGCCGAATTCTTTACGTAGATACTATGATAAGACGAAAATGGACATCTATCTTCTGTGTATTGTTTATAGTCGAATCTACATGTAATGAATGCAACAATTCACGTTTTCTGCTCAAATACTTTGATCTCAGATAAATTTTGAGATAGATATAATTTTGCTTCTGTATATCTATACATCCCTTCACGTCTGTCAGTATCAGATAATATGTTCTCTTTAAAGAGTCGCTTGATGCTAGCATTGTCGCAACAGTAGTTAAGGGTAGTAATTTGGCTCAGTCGGTTGAGCGACTGCCTCCAGATCTAAAGGATCCGGGTTCGACTCCGAGTCTCACCGTACAATGATGTTTGTAATCCTACCGTCCCCTCTAGTAAGAGGTAAAACACTATAATGTCCCTCAGATGGGACATAAAATGGAGGACCCGTCCATGAGAGAGACACCATTCATGAACGAAAAAAAAAAAAAATGTCTGGTTCTGTTTCAATATCGCTTCCCCGCTAATAATTTTGTTTAAAAATTAATCTTCTATAGTGTTGATTTCGTTGCTCTTGATTTTGACATAAGAATAACATTTTGGGTGATTTCGAACCGAATTACTGATTCTTTTTTTAACAGGACCAGGCAATGATTCTTTTGGCGCAAACGAAAACTCGGCCCTTTGCTCGTACCATGCTCGGTGTAAATGGGCATTTATTAGACTTAATGCAATAAGGTGTAAACTACCGTTTATAGCTTGCCATATTCGGAAACCTGAATCATATCTTACGATTAATCTTTGAAGAATCATCCTATCTCTAGGGCAACAAAGGGGTTGAAAAAAACCCAGCATGTTTGCCATACTACAATCGTATTTCAAGCTCACTTTCTATCATTTTTTTTATGATTATTGTTTCTTGATCTCCTCATGGAAGCCTCTCATTTTTCTCTGTCGGCAGGAAACCGCTTCGGAAGATTTAACCTCCTAACCATCAATTCCCCTGGCATTGCAGCGCTGTGTCAAGACATATCTTACTGCTCCTTAACATACACGCACGATTGATGTCGTATATAGTCAGCATTTTCTTTGTTTTCATTACTTATACATTATATATGTATATATATATATATATATATATATATATATATATATATACATACATAATATGAAATAAACATACATATTATATATATATATATATATATATATATATATATATACAAATAAATAATATACATGGCCGGCGGAGCCGTGGGGGCCGTGGGGGCTCGGGCCCCCACACTTTTTGTGCACCATACAAAGAAATACATAAGGTGTCATCACTTTGGGCCCCCACACTTTTTTCAACCCGGAAGTACGTAAGCGGCACTTAATAGAAATAGGCCTAGATAGACGAGCGCGGTAAGGTTATATTTTTTCACTGAAAACCTTTTTTTTTTTCTTTTTTTGCTTGTCAGCTGAAAAAAAAACAGGAAATGGAGGGGGAGATCCGAGCTGACGACCTTTTTTTTTTTTTTTTTTGCTTGTCAGCTAAAGAAACCCGGAAATGGAAGGGGAGTAAGGACCTTTTTTTTTTTTTTTTTTTTTTTTTGCTTGTTAGCTCATGAAACCCGGAAGTGGGCCCCCACGCTTTTAAAAACGCTCCGCCGGCCCTGATATAAAGACGAATGCACTATTACCTGACGAATGTAGACTGACTGAAAGTGGGTGGAAGAGTAACGATGTCAAGTAATTCTATTGTCACGTGAGTGACTTTTTTTTTTCTCTCTGCTACTCTGACACCGAAAGAACGGAAATTCAAACTGTTTGCATGCAGTTATGTTCGAGTTTAATCTTTCAATTTCTTTGTAGCTTTCTCGTTCACAGCATATGACAATACACTGGGCATAAAAGATAGTCGGAAACAAATTACAAATACATAACTGGGTTATCTTGGGTGACTTGAAACGGTGATCCCCTCAGCTCGGCTCAGTCGTCATCGATGCCCGATGCCCTCGTCGTCGACCTCGGCACAGTCGCCTGGCTTGTCTCTTGGAAGCACCCCTTTGACTTGGCCACTCAGCTAGACGCTACCCTATCGGCGGTCCTCTCAGCTCCTCGGCCTTCTCTAGTCCCTGCTACCACGCAGACTCCTGCCTTGACCCGCGTTGCCCGAGCATAAGCGACGGCGAGCATCAAATGGAGATCGAGCTCCGTACCCAAAATTCGGCTAATAACTGTCAAAGTTCAGTTTATATCGGCAGCTGGAGCTCGCATCTCACCGACGTGGAAAACCCCCAGAAAAACGACTGCTGCCTATGCGGAGATCTATGCTGGATGTCTGATTAAAGTGTCTCTCCTCGATCCCCTACATTCATCAGCTTTTTATTACCTCTCCTAGCCATAGAGATCAACACTAAAGTCCCCTGGACCCCGTTTACAGTGCGAGGCTCGGCCGCGGCTCGGCCGCGGCCGAGTCCAGCCCCGCTTCAGTGTAAACGCGCAAAAGGCCAAATACGAGACCAAAATTGGCCTCGCATTTGGCCTCGCTCTGGAGGTGGTCTCGGCCGCGGCCGAGCCGCGGCCGAGCCCGGCCTTTTCTTGGTGTAAACGGAAACTGGGCCAAATGCGCGGCCAATTGCGCGGCCAGTTTTAGTCTGGCTTCCAAACCCTCTGCCTTATCTTTCGCTGTTCAGGATATTAACCTCCTCAACGTCGAAAACTAGTATAGTTTAAGGTGGTTTTGTCCTGCAAAGGATTTTTTCCTTCGACAAAGGCCTTTGCCCGAACGGCGACTTCGTCGCCACGGAATTCAGTTGGCAAAGGGTCTGAAAACCAGACAATACCAAATTGCGTTAGTTTACAAGCAGAGCGCCACTACGACCAAATAATGAAAGGTTTGAATCGAAAGCGCGGCCGAGCCCAGCAGTGTAAACGGACAAAATTGCGAGGCTCGGCCGCGCAATTGAGGCCGGTTTCGGCCGCGGCCGAGCCGCGGCCGAGCCCGGCCTCGCACTGTAAACGGGGTCTTACACTCACATACACTTGTCTTTTCATGCCTTTCCTACACTAAAGAAATCATCCAATCATCATGCTTAAATATTGTCCTATTGAAACTGTACACAATATGTCTAGCCATCGTCTAGACTGCTGTTACATAACATCTTTACTCATGAACTTGTGAATAAATTACAACCAACACCCTAGTGACACTGACATAGCTGAGCCTCGACTGAGCTAGAGAACATTCCTAGCCACCACCTGGATGGGAGCTATTGCATAACACCTCTATTCACTCAATTTCTATAGTCTGAACTAATACATAATACCGAAAACCGGGCATGCTGTTGCCATGCTATTTCTTTAACTTTTGCTTTGTCTCATTTCATGTGACTGCCCTGTCTGAATCTGACTGATTTAGACATGCTGTTGCTATGCTAGTTTATTCCTTTACTTTTACTTTGTCTCATTTAATGTGAATTTCCAGACAGTCACTTTCTCGTAGTTTGACCTAGTGGCTTTCTAGGACAGCTTTAAAACTCTAAATCTTTGCAAACTCAAACAAATTCGATTTTACTTCACTGGCAAAATCAAAGATAAATTTCTCTCCTGACATCTATATGGCTATCATCACATCAATGTAACGATTTCTCCCCCCCCCCCCCTTTCTCACACACTTTCTCTTTTAGGTGAATTGATATGTCTTTTTTTTTTTTGTCAAAACACTAATGATTCATTGGTTCACAAAGTGGTGCTATTCACCGAGCAGAATCAGGAAAACTTAACCTTTTTCATATCACAGAACGCTGTACTGCCAAAATATGAATAAAGTGGAATGTGATCAAGTACGTATATACACAAGCGTTAATTTCTTATCTCAAACAATAATTTCTCAAATGAATGAAAATGAAATGCTAATGATTATTTTCCTTTTTTATTTTAGATTCAAGAACCAAAATTGGCAATGACAAATGGCAAAGAAGGAATGATGCTCACAATTGTCAACTTATTCATCTCACACACACACACAAAAAAAAAAATGCAGGCAGGCATCGAAGAAAGAAACATCTGGATTGGTTGTTTGAAGATATGTGTGAATTAGCATATAAGGTGAAAGTAATGGAAAAAAATAAACCGGAATATCCCTCACGTACATGCTCTACAATATTAAAACTGTGAATCCATTGATCTACCCGACTATTAGCTTAAATGTCATCTTTGACAATGCATATATACCATTTGCCCCAGAAGAATCATCAATAGCGGCTGAGTTGATTTAGATTTGCTGTCTTTAATTTTTGTTAACCTTCACAGAAATCCAGATGAGAGACAATGGCTACTATTCCAGATATACGCCTTCCCGGTGATCCAGCACCGGCGTCATTAAGAGAACGCAAGGAAACTAAAATGACGACAGTAAAAATACTGGAGGACACCGTCGACCAACCAACAAGCCCAGGGGACAGAGGGCGGCGTCGGTCGGTGTTTGAAGTCGAGACGACCACCATTTCCGAGTCATTTGCCATCATGCCTAAACCCTTGCTCGTGGTCCCACCCGTATCAAATCGACGCAGGATATCTATCGCGCAGTGGCGAGATATCAACACATCACTCTTCAACAAGAAGATCGTATTTGATGATGTTGTGGCCGAGGAGGCAATCATAGCCTCTTACAAGGCGGCAAAGAAAGTCAAGTGCATCGAAGATACCTTCTGGAGTGACAAGCGGGCCCTCATACCTCGCTACACCGTAATGGAAGACGTGGATGATTACGCAATTAACGTACGTTTTCCGATAGTCGTGATAGTGTTCATCATCACCGCTCGTGATACGTACAGCACGTTTTCAGTAAAAATATTATCCCGCCTTAATCATTTATCTTACAATTCTGGACTGTTTTCTCGTAATGTACCCCAAAAAGGTGAAAAAAAAGTTATAGGCTTCACTTGTCTGTTGTTTTCGCTTTAGAATCCGAAATATTATATCAAATTCCCTTTTCCATCGAAAGGATTTTTTTAATGTCAATCATGGTTTGTCAATTTGTAGAAAATCAGCTCCTTATCACTGATCGTTAAATTTTATTTAACTGTTGGGAGGACGCCTCCCATGATTCTTTCAGGTAAGAATGTAATACAAGAAGAATTTAGTTTGTTTAATACATTTTCCCAACCAGTAACAGACACCCAATCAAAGATAAGAACGATGGGATAGATAAAGGAAATAGTTTAATCAGGCCTAGATGGATTATCAGGTGATAAATAAATAAATATTTGACCTTGGTATGTGATGTGTTTGGCCACTATTGTTGGAAGAATGTGTTTGCTGTATATGAAACGCTATCGTGTTTTTTTTTTCAATTTCTTTCTTTCTTTCTTTCTTTCTTTTTTTCTTTCTCTCTCTGTCTCTGGTCATCAAAATACCAAAACTTTGCAACTAACGACAGGGCCCAAGCATACCTCAGACCGACATGAAAGAGCTGGTCGACACTTTGACTGAAGTGGCGGACACCGAGCTGGAGAAATTTCGACTGATCTTCCGCTGGATCGCCAACAACGTCGCGTACGATTCCGTCTTTCTCAACACCGGAGAGCGGGCGGATCAAAGCCCAGCGACGGTCCTGCAAACGGGTGTTGCAGTCTGTGAAGGATTCAGTCAACTTTTATGTGACATGACCGAGTGAGTTTTAGAATTGATAAATGGTGATCATCATACATGCTGTCCTAATTTTCAGTATTAACATAATTTATGTATAATAACATTGTGTATGTTTCCTTGTAAAAGTCTGGATGATTTCGGGACGACATAATAAGCGGCGCACATAGAAAGTCGATTCATGAATGATTTACTTTTGTCGAGCAAGACATCTCTCCACCTTCCTTCATACGAACCAGTAGCGAAGAGAGGTTTTTGTGTTAACTATTTTCATTTTGTTTACAGAATTAAACTATTGCGATGAATTATCATTATTATTGTATAGCCGCCATATGAGTGTTACATGTACTTGGATATGTGGTGATATTTGTTTTTCACTTCACAAAGTATTAAAATAAAGTGCAACCATTATATCATTCAAGATTCGTTACTCCACATACAAGTGCTGAGAAATTTGAAAAGTCGTATTTATTTAAGTGTTGCAAAGTCCTGATGAAGTGTTTTATACCACTACGAATAAATATATCAAATACACGTAAATAGAGTTTCTGATAATATTATGGCAAATTCAATAATAATCAATCATTTATAATAACACATAAAATCAATTATGATATTGTTGTGTAATGATACACAAAATCATCACTACCCCCTCCCATTCCACTATGACTGGATACATCTCTTCACCTCCAGCCAGTCAATGACCCCTACCAATGCTCTCCTCATCCAGTGAGTCATCGACCTTCATCATCCCTTGAGTACTTCTAGCCCCATCTAATTTACGACCAGGCTAAGCCAAACCTAAACATCCTGCCCTTCCTCCATTGATTACTTAGAATTGTTGTTAAACCCAAATCCAAGAATACTACTTCCTCTTTAAAACTAGTCCCGCCTTTGTTCCTATACCAACCAAAGTTTTGCCCAATTAAAACCCCTCTTTAACACAAAGACTCCACCCCCATTAACCCATTCATAGTGTGTCACAACAGTGTAACCAGTAACCACCAGTGTAATCCTCGTGACTGAATGTATGATCAGAGAATTGGATCATGTCTTGAAGAAGACTTAAGGAGTTCGGATTCAACATCCACCATGGGAACATGCCACCTTCGGATTGCTCTCTGATATTATTGTAAAGGCGACTTGCACTTGTAAACTTTTGGAGTCTTGAGTTATAAATTTAAACTCAAGAAATAAATATACTCTGAAAGACAAATCCAGTCTCCGGAGCAAATGTTTCTCTTCCGTCTTCTTATGCATATCTGGACTTGGTACCTCTATATTAATCAATGAACATACCGATCCCGAGTAGCTAAACACCGCTACACAACAATATTGTAAAATACATTTATTCCTGTCATTCCATTCTGTTCACCAGACTGGCAGGGTTGAAGTGTGAGACCATAACAGGTGTGTCAAAGTCCATCGGATTCCACCCAGGAGCCAAGAACTACCTAAAGGAGCATGGTAAACATGCATGGAATAAGGTCTTCCTCAAGGAAAAGTGGTTCCTCTGCGACTCTACATGGGCGGCTGGTGTTTCCAGTAAGTTTCTGTGGCTGAAGATAGAACAAAGTCCTTTGAAAATAACCCTATGAATAGCGTTAATTTCGTATTTTTCTTAACATACTTTGTTCGAGGTCATTAGTTTCACTGGGTATTACAAAGGAAGTCATGAATATTATGGACACTATAATTTTAATGGTTTCGATACCAAGACATTTACGTCAGGATTTTTTTCGTAAAGGACCCCCCCCCCCCTTGCCTTTAGCCAATACTGTACTATTATTTCAACAACAACAAAGATACCAACGAACTTCGTCGATATCCTGCCGGTTGGCATATATTTGTTGTTCTTGTTGATTTCCGTCTAAAAGTTTAGAGGACATTAATGCGGTTAGATCAAAGATTTGGATTTAGGAATATCAGCATTGGTACTCAAGCGATGTAATTTTTCATTAACACACGCAAGTAGTAACCTAACCGTCATTCCATTTTTTTTTTCGCTCAAAGTTCCCTGAATGTTTTATATGTAGACAGGGCTTTATACGCAATAGGAGAAATTGTACACTTCCCTCCCTGAAAAGAGTATGTCTTTTTATTAGATGGAGTGAAATATGCTCCTAGCCACAAAATAGAAGAAGACGTTACATGAAATAAAATTATCAAAAGTTATTAATTGTATTCTACAATGAAAAAGCGTGCGGCATCATCTGTAGATAATACAGACAGTCTCCTAAACATAGTACAAAATATAGCCTTTAGCTATATAAATTGGAGAGGCCGTTAAAACCATTTTTTTTTGTTTGTATATGACTTACAGACATATCTGTTAGAAGTGATAGTAAACTGTCACGGTGAATAAGGAATTGTAATTGTGTGCTTTGCTTTCCTTAGTTTTCTAAACATTTATTGATTAGCAAGAATTGACCCTTCTCTCGTGGGGAGCACTGCAGGCAGTGTTTGCTCCGACATGTAGAGGGCTACTATTGGAGTGGCTTTCCTTCACTTGTGGTATGTGGTGCTAATATTCGCTCACGAGTAGAATTCTTTCTGTTCCACATCATAAACGGCATTTTAGATGAGGAAATATTTATTCGTCGTGACTGCTTTTTTTTTCTAGAATAGAATGTGAAATCAGAAAATTCAAAATAAAATGAGCCTCGGCAACTCTTTTTTTTTCACTTTTTCTTTTTGTTGATTCGTAATCTGGCCTTTAACTCCCAAACTCAGTCGCTTAACACATGCCAGCCAGCATGTGGATGGAATATACCAGCACATAATTGAGTGATTGAGGACCACCACCAAAAGAAAAAAAAAAAAACAAAACAAAACAAAACAAAAAACACACATTTCATTTAATTTCATTTATTTGGTAAAATATAAAACAATATACAATATGCAACAGGAAACAAATACATTCCAGGACTCCTAAAAAGCAAATTTGTGCTTGTGGCTGGAGCCCTCAAACCAAAAAGGATAAAATACTGTACATACACTCAACCAACACTTTTTGTGATATAGACCAATACATACAGAAGATTAGTCCAAATTGAAATAACACAATGTGTACTTAAGTCATCTGTTTTTGACACAAAAACATATCTTTGTTTAATTTGTTGGCAGACATACACACACGCACACACTCGCATATCCATCCTTAGTATACAGAGAAAAAGAGATGAGAAAAAGAAAGGTAGAGGAAGAAAGGAAATCTAGTCAGTCATGGATACCATCTGTCTAAATACACTCTGTTATAATTATAATACTTTAAATCTGGAAAATGTAGTGCTAGATTTAAGGTCACCATCAATAGAATTCCATTCCTTGACAACTGTAAAACGTATGGATTGCAATCTTAGAGTGGAATAAGTAAAAGGTTTACGAAAATTGTAGCGGTACCGGGTGGGATATGAGTAGAATGAGGAATTCATATGGAACATGTTTCTGAACACATCGGGCAACATATTTTGGTGATACTTAAACATGAACAACAAAACATTCAGCTTGACCAGATCAAAAATTGGAAGTATCCGAAATTGTACAAAGAGTGGTGAACTTGGACAAGTAAAATGGCTATTACATTAATGATTGCATCTTTTCAACCCCTATTTTCTATTCCATTTAGATCGTGGATCAGACGGGATGTATACTTTTGAGCGAAAGTGGGGAGAGGGATTTTTCCTCGCCGATCCGTTGCAGTTTGAGGAGACTCATTTTCCGCTGGAGAATGAAGATGACCCTATCCCAGATGCTTGGATTGACTCTATTCAAGTCGGTCGGGCTGCGATCTTTTACCACATGGAATGTCTCTCTCACGAAGAAGGAGTGATAAAAGCAGAGAATAATAAGGCCTTGATTAAGATGAAGAGCCTGTTTCCCGTGGACGTTTTCTGTCGGCTAACAAAAGGGGCACAGGAAATACCTAACCAGGTGGTCGATTGGTGGGATGGTGACGTGCTTTCTTGCAGTATCAGTTTGCCAGAACCAGGCGAGTATGTCTTCACCGTATACGGTACCTTTCAACAAGGAGATATGAATCCAGTAGAACTAGCACTCTCGCAAAAGATTGCCGCCTTTTATGGAACTACCCTGATGACGTTTACCATCGTGGCTAAAGGGTCTGAGGCTGTCACGTCTCCAAAACCATCAGAGAATATTACCGTGTGGGGTGTGGATCCATGGTTTGCGCGTCAAGGATTTACTCCCATTTCGCACATCGAACCGTTCATTGAGGCGCCAGAAGGTAGCACCACCATAAGCTTCAACCAAGGAGATGATCCACAGCCGTTAATCTTTCACTTCGCTCATATGGATTCACCGGATGTTTCACTGGAGGAACATGTCTACATTGAAACAGTAGCGCTAAGGCTAGTCTGCCATATATTCTGTCCTCGTCCAGGGAAGTACATTTTCTCACTGAGAATAAAGAAACCCGATGACTTGTACTACCAGGCTGTTGCATACATGATAACTTCGTCAAGGGTTTTCAAAGGTGGCGATGATGCTCCTGTCAAATTCCCAACTGGACACAATGGTCCATGGGGACCAAACGAAGCATTTTTCAAAATGCAAATGACCGTACGAGGCCCGGACTCCTCAACCATCCTTGCGAATGAGGGAGAGAGTTACTTCGTCATTCGATCGCATAAATCTAGAGACCTGGAGCTGAACATGACTCTTAAGAGCGCAGAGTCTGGGGAGGAGCTTAGGAATGGTCACGCCTTCATTCAGACAGCCAAGGGAAAGAACACAGCGACCTCTTCAATTAGCTTGCGTCTCAGTGAAACTGGCATGTATCAGCTCAAGGTGTTTGCGAAGGTTGATCCAGAAGCGGATAGGACTTTTGTCGGATGTTGGCTGGTCGTGTGCACCAAACCTTGCTGGAAATCGCTCTTTCCCAAAGGGTCTGTCAGCTGTGGCACAACAGAGGAATTCTATGCGCATGGGTTGGAAACTAGCAGTGAAGCCCTCATTGAAACCGATGACGGAGAGTGTCAGCTAGAGGTCAATATTACCAAGGATGTTTTTCTGAATTTTTCACTTAAGCTGGGTGAGGGTGAAAAGGACATTCATCAGGGTAAAATGTTTTCGGAAATCGTCAAACGTGACGGTCAAAGGGTTGCAGTGTTCACATTTCGTCTTCACGAAGTTGGACTTTATGCATTTCGGCTCTTCGTGAAGAAAACTCATAACCAGGACAAGGCTACCTATGTCGGAATGTGGCTGATTGATTGCCATGGCATATCTTCCAAGGAACCCTATCCTCCCCGAAGTGGAATCTGGGGTCCGAACCAGGTGTTTCAAAGCGCAGGTATGGAAGTTACAGACATAGACTCGTCTCATATTGATATGACCAAGGGAGAAGGGAAACTGTGCATCGAGCACAGTACAAAAAGATCCGCAAAGAAGATGTCATTCCGCCTGGACAAGAATGGAAGCAAGTACGACTCTACACGTATCATCAACGCTGAGACGTGTTGGCCAAAGAATGGAGCCAAAGTCATTACTACTCTTCAGTTCCTCTTTGATGAACCAGGTATGTATGCTTTGCTTATCTTCGACGGCTCAAAGCAATCAAGCTCTTTCGCTGGGCAGTGGCTTCTTAATGTCCAGGCGCCTACAGATCTCTCTCTGTTTCCAGAGTACAGCGGAATGTGGGGTCCATCTGAGAACTTCTTTAAGATGGAAATGACGGTAGACAACACTGATTGTTCGACCATCATGACCGATTCAGGAGAATGTCAGCTGGATATTTCAGCTTCATCTGCATTTAATGCCAGCTTTCATCTCTTTGAGGACAACAAATCAAAAAGATTACCAAAGGAACACGTCAGCGTAACCTACACCAAGAATGACAGAAATACAGTCCAGTGCAAAGTAAAACTTCCACATGAGGGTCTGTTCGGGTTACAGTTCTTCGCGGCTGAAAAAGGAAACAAATCTCTGAAAAGTTGTGGAATCTGGCTGATGGTTTGGAGGCCAAAGTGATAGAGGTGACATGATATTTGCCGTTCTAACTTCAGGAAAATTACATTATGAAAAGCAATTCACTCTTTCATTTATATTGTTAAAATTCAATGTTTGGAATTCGAGAAGAAGGACGTCATTCTCGAGCTGTATATAGCTCTAGCTCTTGAAAAGGCATTTTCTGTTTTGATTGCCATGAGGAAGCTACCATTTTAGTTCAATGCTGTGAACAGTCATTTGGTGGAGCAGGCACTGTCTCATGTTGAAGAAGTAGCTGACTCCTGGTCCTTACGCCTAAAGGACGAAGTCTGCAAATTCTGATTGGTTTGGAGTATGATGACAGAATACGATGTAGAAGGATAGGTGATCATGGACTTTGAACTGCATAAACATTCGCAAAAAAAAAAAAACCGAAAGAAAGTTCTAGTCGCAATACAGGCATTCTGGTACACGCCCTCAATCACAAAGAGTTTAATACTCCTACAAAGAAAGTCATTCGTGCTGAACGATAAGTTCCCTCTTTGTTTCTACTTATTGATATTGATAATCAATAAAGAAATATTCATGCCTGATTCACATTTTTTTTTCCAAGGGTAAATACAAAAAAAAAAAACACCTGAAGTTTGCAAACAAAAGATGCAATGATGCCGTTGTTACCAATTCTGGTGTACATACGCACGCACACACACACACACACATATGTAATATATATATATATATATATATATATATATATATATATATGTGTGTGTGTGTATATATCATATATATATATATATATATGTATATATGTATATACACATTTATATGATATATATATATATATATATATTATTAATATATATTTACTGACGAAATAGATCGATAGAGAAGTCGGATACCAGATTAGTCGTATACTGAATAATCGAAGTCGCAATGAAAAATTCTACAATTATAAGACACTGAATAACAAAGCAGGATTTTCAAACCTGGACGCCTTTGCTCATAATCTGCCACGAAGAAAATATATCGGGCTCATCAAAGAATTTCTTACATGACACAAAGAAGTTGCATTTGTTATGTTTATTGAAGAGCGTATGTCAAATGAATTTCGAGCAAACTCTTGATTTGATTTGTTATAATATATTGTTATGATATATTTGTGTAGAGATAGAAGTAGACATAAAGACTTTCCTTTCTGCTTCAGTAAAGATAATTCTTTGATTGTATTTGATAAGTTGGATTCAGTACTTTTGCATGACCTTTTTTCACACTGGACGAATATTTACTGTTACCTCTTTGTTTACGTCAATATCTAAGATGGCGAAGAAGTATGTCGTTAAGTACATGTTATTATGCAATTGTTCACGGATAGGATGATTATCTGTCTTTTGTCCAAGCTTATTTACCATTATCTGTCATTCTTGTTGGACTGATTGAATTTTCATCCTCTAGCAAAAATAATGTTCATCGAATCTATTATGTTCACTTGCATTCCTGAGTTTAGATATCGGGTAAAGAGCATAATGTATACAAGAACAGAACAGTACAGGGGAGCGTGACATGAATGGTTTGAATGATTAGAAGAAAAAAATACGATTGATTTCGAATAAACACTCATCTCATGGTATCTCCATGATGACATTGTTATAATGATAGAGCTTACATACCGCATTCTAATCGCAAACAGTTTCAGTAATTTATTGTCTTCTTGCATAACTGGTCTGAAATTTCTCACAAGTGAGAGATAGCAAGATTAAAGGCTGGATAATAACTACTGGAAGAGCTAATTGTATTCAAAACACAGCCTCAATACAGTAAGGCTGGAATAAACACGGAGAATTTTGATTTGTCCGATGCCTTTCGTTTCATGTTTACTTGAATACTTATAGAAATGACTTACATATCTATATGCTCAGAGATGCGAGATCTGTTGTAGGATATAAATCTGTGACTTAGTGGTAAAGTAATTCTACGGTTGCACAAGGTACAGTTCGACCTCGATTATCCGGCCATGTCGGGACCGGCGCTCATCCGGAAATGCGAATTGGCCGGATATGGGAGACACAATGTTAATGTATATAGCTGCCGTCCAAGCTGCCGTCCCAGTGCACTGGCAGCTAGGCAGGTAGCGGTGGTGTAATCATTGCTAGCCTGCGCAGAATTGTAGTCCCTTCTTCACAAAAATAAAGTATATCTTAATGTGAAAATCACACATATTTTACCTCCTCAGATATTGAGAAACCTGTCATGCACATCTTATGAAATTAGTGAAATAGATCCATGAAAGTCACTGTTTTTTCTCAATTTTTGGATGGAAAAAAAAGTCCTTCACTGCGTGAACGCGTCCGGATAATATAGATTTCCGGATAAAAGGAGGCCGGATAATCGAGGTCGAACAATCGAGGTCGAACTGTATATAAGAACACCAGGTGAGAACATATCAAGAGAAGAACTATGGAGAGTATCTAAGTATATGCAAGTATATCTAAGAAAAATCATGCCTTTGAAAAAAGTTTGGCATATGACGTTAGAAACATTAAAAAGGGAAATCAAATCCAAATATAAGTTAGTCTGATAAGAAAGAGTAAAATAGTTCGAGTTCAATGGTATATAATTTTGAATGAAATAAGGAAGTTATGACATTTTCAAGTTTCGCTAATTTTTCAGGAAACAATTCTTGAACTGTCAATATAAATATGCAAATGGCAAAGTCAGCATGTCAAAGACATCCCCTAACAACTTGCCATATAGTTTTGAAAATTTTGAAATTTCCCATTCTAGTTCACACGCAATTATGCCCAAGGCTTAAATCCTGGTATATCTAGTAAAGTTATTCAACCAGGAATAATGTGTTTCAGACTTCAATGACAGAAAAAAAATGAATTTTCACAATTTTTTTTGTACGCGATCATTGGAAAATTGTGGGGTTATGGGTAACTCACTCATTTACATATTCATATTCCCTGCACAAGACCTGTTTTGCAGAAATTAGCAAAACTTCAAAATATAACTTCGTTATTTTTCATCCGATCTTAGTTGAATTTTTACCGTTGAACTCGCATAATTTTACTCTTTTTTTTTATCAGACTAACTAATATTTGGACTGGATTTCCCCTGTAAAACTCACGTTTCCTGCCAAGTTTTCGTGGGTTAATAAAAAGAACTTGTGAGCGATTTTAGGTGAATGACGCCTGCTCACGATTCTCGCAACAGACGAAATCTTTCCTCAACAGGACGAAAAACCTGTCCCATACCTGTTCAGTAAGTTAATTCATGGTCTCTGTTGGTGATATAAAAATTTGTCGCTTCAGTCTTTTGATAAAGTAATTTTACGTCAGTGCCTACAATTTTCAACAGGCATGCAGCTCAGAAATTATTTTTCCAGAGTTGAACATCTGCGGGGGGCGTTTGAGCTGCCTTTGCACGGGTTTAGTATCATCTGATGGTGGAGCACTGTACAGTTCTATCCTCTTCCGAATGGAAGGAAGTGCCAATGTAGACGAAGTATGTGCCTCGCATTTGTGAGATATGAATGCTGGTGTAACGGGACGCTTCTGCTTGTCCAGCAGCCAAGCTTGTCTCGGTGTGTTTGGTCGAGTCTCGTCACGCGGCTTTGGAATGGCGGGTGGTGATGCTGATTTTGACTCCATGTTATTAGGTTTCAATTTCGGCTCAGGAGGAACAGGGATTACTACCAATTTTGAATCTTTGACACGGATTGTGAGTGGTTTCTTACATGGTTCCGTATTGACAAGTGGCACTGGCGATTTTGATTCCCTGGATTGCGGCTGGAAAGTCCTATGCGACTTCATTGCAGGAGACTGTCCAGGCCTATTACGATTACCGGAATCTACACGACGGCTGGGACTGGCTGAATGAGATGTTTTCGATGTTGTATTTGCGTTTTGTGTAGACTGAAAGGCCCTTGATGGCTTTGGGGCGACCGGGGGTGGTGACTTCGATCGATTTCCTGCCTTTGTACTACAGCCGTTGAACGCACCGACACAATGACTGGACTCCCCCACATTCTGCTCTTGGCTTGATTTAGCAGGCAAATCCTCCTGAGAAAATTTAGCATATTTCTTGTGGGATGGCAGCACATATTTCTCAGACACAGAAGGTCCTTTGGTACCGTCTGTTCCTTTGGACTGACTTTCAATTGTTTCGGATGAGACCACGGGCTTAGAAGGCCGTTTTGTAGGGTCCCAACCGTCGGAACGACCTCCACTTTTCGTTGGGGATGTAAGCTCACGTTTAAGAAGAAATGGGGACCTTTTGGTAGTGCCTCCTATTTCGGTCATCTCTGGATGAGTCTGGTCATGCGGCTTCGAAGCGACGGGTGGTGATGCTCTAACATGGGGCTTCCATTTTGGCTTAGGAGGAACGGGGGGAGTTGGTAATTTTGAATCTTTTAGGAGCAACGGAGACCTTTTGATAGTGTTTCCTCCAAGCTTTGTTTGGGATATGAGCGCAGGTTTTTTATGCACTGGAGGTCGTGTTATTGCTTGTCCACCTTTGGAATGATCTTTAATTTTCGGTGGAAATGTGTATGCAGAGACAAATTGAGGAGGTAAAGGAAGTCCTTTTGCAGCTTGTCCTTTCAGCTGATTTTCCCATTTTGTTTTGGGAGTGACGATAGGTTTTGGAAGCAAGAACGGTCTATACGTAGAGTTTCCTTTGGATTGACCTCTCAATTTGGTTGGGGATGTAAACAAGGGTTTAGGGGCCAAGGGAGGTCGGTTGGTAGCATTTTGGTTAGATTTCCTATGTTCTTTGGTTTGGGAAGTCGACACAGGTTTCGGAGGCAAAGGGGGCTTTCTGGGCGCAACACCTTCTTTGGACTGACTTTGGGCTTTGGACTTAGGTATTATGGTCTCTGATGAGAGTATAGGAGACTGTTTGGTTTCCTTCGTTTCTTCATTTTGGTCTTCCCTTATAATTGGGGGAGTGAGTACAGGGTGTTGAGGAATGGGAGACTGGTTAAAGCCACTGTTCTGGTTCGTCGTACTATTGTAGAAATTGGTATGACACACGGTAGTTTTCGGAGCTGTTGGCGGAAGTGCAAGTGAAGTTCCCCCATTCTCAAGAGGGAGCGCAGCTTTGGAAGAGTCCACCTTCGCGTCATCAGAGTTGCCATTTGCAGAAGGATTTTCACTTTTGAGACCTTCTCCTGTTTCTAAATTGTTGCTGTCCTTGCTCACATTCGTTTTGCTCCTCATTGTCTTGGGCTCAGAGTCACACAATCCCAAACCTCTACCTGGATGAAATGACACATGATTTATGCGCTGCTGTTTAACGGTCTGAAAACATCTCGGGAAGAAATTCTGAGACAAACCAACCGAAATGTGTGATTTCATGTCATGGTCTCCAGGAATATTGTCCTGTATCCCTGTACCAGGATCACTAGACTTTTCGGCATCTTGAACATTGGTATTACTTTGACACGGAGATGAAGACCTGTCTGACGGTGACCGATGTATATCTTCTTCCTGAATGACAAAATCAACTTTCTGCATTGTGAGTGATGTGCGGCTGGCAGACATAGCAGCAAAGATTTTGGGCGCAGAAGAAATCTCGCTTCCCAGTTCGAGTGACGGTATCATTGATGGCTCAGATGAGGCGATAAGTTGATGGAGCCTGCTTTTATCTTCGGATGCGATGTTTGTGGATGGACATGGCGCTTTGCCCCTTGAAAAGGCAGTAGGAGACAGACTATCAACTGACTTGTGCATCTCCACTGAACTCAATGTTAACGGGGATGATCTTTGACTAAATGCTCCATCTGGAGAGGTACTTTCGTAGCTTTTGCCCACGTCCACCTGGGAAGATGTAAGAATGGTAAATTTAGTCATTCGGAAGCTAGTATCTAATACAATTCCTATGTCTTGGACTGGTACGGGAAAATAGTGTAACGAAACAGTAATACGATATAAGGACAGTGAAGGAAATGATAATGATGACAAATGACGTGAACACATAACTTATCCTAAGCGTATTTTTTTTTTCTTTTAGCATAAGCATTTTTCCCCAAGTGACCGTCAGTTATCATTACCCGAGGAAGGTAGCTATTCCTACTTTTGGGCGCAATGGACAAGAATCGAACTCACCAATTTGCTCACCAATTCAATCCCGTGCTTTGTACTAAAACAATACCTCATCGAAATTATATCTGAACGGCAACAAGTTAAGATTTGCAAACGTTCTACTTTCTTCTAGGTGGCATGAAATGAGTTGCTTGTTATTTGCAAGTGATTTTCTGCTGGGCCTTATTTAGCAAAACAATGACCGATATGTACACGTATCTCAAATGATTACCCCTTGCGATTCTCAGCACTCCACCTTTCAATACAGTGCGTATCAAAAAAAAAATGTAATCCAACTTTGGAGGGCTACTATTTCATAATTTTCAGCTATGGAGAGCTCTATGTTCGTTGTATGGAAAGGGTAACTCTTCCTCTTTCCATTTGTCCATTGATGCCTAATTATGTCGACAAATGTCAGGACATGAACTTTAAAGACAACAATGACAAATTGCACCTTTTCCAACTTTGCGCGTTATTGTGAAGGAAACACATGAAGCTAATATTTTATGGTCCATAACCTTTTAACATTGCCATCTGTTCGATAACTTGGTCGCTTTCACAAAGTCCAGCACTCACAGTCCATTTTTCTCTGTTCATATTCAACATATAGCTCCCAGTGACAAACCATGTCTTGAATACGAAGAGAGAAAAATGGATAATGGTTTAGTGTTTATGAGAAGGACCGAGTTATCGACAACGTGGCCATGTTGAAGGTTATGAACCATAAAAAGGTTAGAAGAAACCCTAAACACGAATCTGCAGTCGTACAGGCAGACAGCCTGGCATGAATTGAGCACTTTCATTGACAGATCTCATTAATGCAGTGCGACATGCATTGTTCCTTCACATTAACACGCAAACTTGGAAAAAGTGCAATTTATCATTGTTGTCTTTAAAGTTCATTTTCTCAGTCATGTATGACGTTTGTAAATATAATTTAGTATCAATGGAAAGAAAAAAGTTCCCCTTTCCATACAACCAACATTGAGCTCTCCATAGCTGATAATTAGAAAATAGTAGCCCTCCAAAGTTGGATTACCTTTTTTGATAGGTACTGTATTTTATTCTGAACTCCACCAGCCTATCAAAAAAGAGAAAATATTGTTCAACTCATAGTACAATAGTACAATATTTCTATTTGTTGTTAATGAAAGATATTGAGATATTGTCATATTGTCATATTCTGTAGCACATCATTTACCCAGCATATAGATATATATATATATATATATATATATATATATAATCTTAAATAACATTTATCTATTCGTCTTTCTGTCTACCTATATCTATTTCTTTTTACTAGGAACCCTGTCATGAGGTTGGCCCGTATTCCTTTTGGACCAAGAATCTTGGCCATTCATTCATTCATTAAGAAGTGAAACAGTAGTGAGCATCTGCCTGATCTTCCTTCTGAACTGATTTTCTCATTGCCTCAACACACGTGGTATTAAATAATGTTCACGGCATCTTGAGCTAGTGGCCTTAATCGGACAATACTTTTTCTTTATTGTGCGGTCCTTCAAAGATCAAAATTCTCGAGCAGGATTTGAGTATGTACGCCCATGATTTTTTATCATGGCTACTACTAAACACTAATCAATTCAGTGCTTATTCACGTCGATATAGGGCAATCTGTAAATCAGTTGCAATGAAAACACCTCGACGGAAGAATTTCATGAATTTGAACATTTATCCGACATACATACATAGACTTGCTATGGTGCTGCTTACCTTTCGCAGGTAATATAAAGAGATGATGTTTCCTCAGTTAACTCTATTTCAGTTTACTAATGTTTTCTAACTGATGGATATAATTCCCTATATAGGATTTAACCGTTGGTTATTGTTGTTTTTTATGCGCTAATTAGGCAACTTAACACATTTTGGGGATTTTAATGTACTTTGCACTCAAGTTTCGCCTTTCGTCATATCCCCATATTAGCTAATAATTTTCTTTCACCAATAACACATTCTTGCCAGGAAAGAATCATACCACAAAGGAATCATTAGGTTCTCTTTTTAATGAGAAGTAAATGACTATGGATATGAGGGGTAATTGATGAGATCAAAGTAATCATAGTATAATAAGGAATTTGGCATTAGTTTGTTATACCTATACCTATGCTAAATAATATTAAAAAAAAAAATGTGTGTAGACATTACCAATTCATCTCGTGCTGGATGCGTGTCTTGAGGAAGATTATGCTCACTCGCTGGATCAATGATATCTATGTCTTGAACGGGCACAGATTCAACCCTCAAATCCTCGCAAGGGACAGCCTCTTCAGGAACATCTGTGGCCAACGCGTCGTAAGTGGCAGATACATCGTGCCCTGTAATGAGACCGTTACTCTGATGTCATATAATACTGACAGCAGTGACTACCTGTGTTAGTTGCTGGCAATCGGCATACTGATGTCCTAGAATCGTATTCTAATTATTTTATGATTTGATGTGGGTGCTTTTGGTAATGTCATTAATCACGCTCCTGGTCGAGTTGTGATAGTATCAAGTCATAATCATGCTCACGTGAAACTTGAAGTCGTTTACTTGTCAACAGGTAAGTAGTAAGAAGAAAATTCTACGTGAAGTATAATCCTAAATGTTTCGAAACCGAAATAGTTTAAGTGGTATGCCTAGATGACATTGATTGCGTTACCTGTAGAATCATAAAGATTGGCTTCCATTATGTTGGTGCCCAGCAGGCTTCTAGAATCAAGGAGTTCATTGACAACTGAACACCAAGGGTCCTGTAAAAAGATAATCTCTTCGTTACTTCCCATCTTCAGTAAGTCATTTCCCAGTCTCATAGCTTCTTTGAGACGTTGAACTTCGCGGTCAGATCCAGTTTGAATAATACGTCGGTTGCCATTTACATCTGCAAATGGTAAATCATCTAGTGTCGCGCTGTCATTGAGAAGCAAAGAAAACTTCCCACTGAGCTGACGGTTGCTTTTAAGCGGAGGCACGATTGATGCGCTGATAGCTGCATCAATCCGTTCAATCAAACACTGAATCATGTTTCTCCTCGTTTCAACCAATGTCTTCGTGTTCTTCACATCGAGGAGGTGGTCGAAGTGGAGTTCGAAGCAGGCGTCACACACCATCTCGAGACACTGCAGGCAGAAGAATTTGGCTTCTGCTCGTGAATGACATCCTCCGGGAAGGTCAGGATCTGATGTGGAAGAGACTTGATGAGTCTGAGAACGTCTCATGGAAGAGATTATCTCATCCAGCAGGATATTCGATCTCAGGATCGACGTTCCGCTCCCCCACAAAACGGTTTTGCAATGGCACACAGGACAGGTTAAACAGTCGTCGAATTGATCCCGATCACCAATGCATTTCTCGCAGAACAAATGCCCACACGCCAGAGATTTAACCTGATCTAACCAGTCCTCGCAGATCTGACAGTGAAACGCCATAATCAATTGCTTATAATAGGCTGGTAATTTAATCCATTAGATTGAGATTCGTTAGTGCAAAATGTTGCACAAATTCTCTCTTTCAGTGTTTAGACTGAAGTCAGCTGAAAACGTCATGTTTCAAGTATAGAGATATTATGACAGCAGATTTCAAGTGACTGCCGTAAACAGGACTACATTGCTGTAAGCCGTATATGTGCACAAGCCTTGTTTGATCATGTTGTCACATTTGTCTGAATGAGAAAAATCAATAGGGCGGGACTATGGCACATGACACTTCACGCGTATCTAGCAGCTGTATGGCACATCATTTTGAACTTCGGCCTCAATGGCTGGAGTGAATCTATCTCTTCTCTCTCCCTCCCTCATTCTCCCTCTCTCCCGCTCTCTCCCGCTCTCTCTCTCTCTCTCTCTCTCGTAATCTTATATACATGAACTTGTACATCATGAGCATTGTACAACATTCGCCGTTCAGATCCGAAAAGGCTTTTCTCACTCTCCATGCTGCCATTGAATTCTGATAAGTCATTGTACGATTAACTTTTTACGACATACAGTAGACTAGAGAACAGTATAGTAAAATATCAGCCATCTTATAAACCATCGGGAAATCGGTGAACGTAATTCAAAGATTACATCAATTTACTCTCATACTCTCCAGTAGTGGAAAGAACTGCATTTATCAGTTGCAACCAAAGTAACACTCATTCGAATTTCGGCTTATGTTCTTCAAGGTGGAAGCTTCAGCTTAGCAATGGAAGGAATCCCTGCTCTCCTTTTGATGCACGTAATTTTGTTTTCAAGGAGAAAAAAAAAAGACAGAAGTGATTCTGTTGTAAAAGGTATAGTGCCAAAGATAAAGACATAATACATGTTCTATATGTTAGCTTGGTTCAATGTGTGCCCTGCAATACGATGTCCTATCCTGATGTTGCAGAATTTTGATCTTTGAAGGACCGCACAATAAAGAAAAAGTATTGTCCGATTAAGGCCACTATCTCAAGATGCCGTGGACATTAACACCACGTGTGTTGAGGCAATGAGAAAATCAGTTCAGAAGGAAGATCAGGCAGATGCTCACTACTGTTTCACTGGGCGATGTTCATTATTCCGAAGGTTCTTTTATCCATGGATGATCTCCATCAGCCTTCCAAGGACGACTCGGCTGTAAAACGCACTTCCTACCAACATATTTCCTTTAGCTCCAAACATGGACAGATTCAACAATTGTGTTAATTCATTTTAATCAGTTTGTTGTAAGAACTTACCTTTAATTCCAACATTTCGTGGCACTATTCCGAAGTTTCGTAATTCCGTAAAGGAAATAATGTTCGTTAATCCCAAAATAAAAAGAAGGTGCGTTCTAATGAAGCTTCGGGATATTGATGTTTTTTTCCACTTTACGATAAACGAACCACATCCGAAACCTTAATAATAACGCACCTTATTTTCGTTTCGGATCAACAAATCTACTTACTTTTTTGAATCAACGAATCTTCGGAATAACAAACCAATAGCATAAAAAAACTGTAACCATTTCATTTACACTATCACGTACCAATGACTTATCCTCCTCAGTCTTATTTGTGACCCCTTTGGCTCATGCCTCCACCGTATAGAGTTATCGGAATGATATCAATACTTTGTCTGGAAGAAAACTTGGTAATCAGTGAATATCCTCATCCGTGCAATGTCTACGTCATGATTACATCATGGGAAGAGGAATCACTTCAGAGAAGCCTAACACGTCTCATACAAATAGGCCCTGCTGTCCATAAAATGTACCTCACCGCGCCCCATCATTTCCCAAACCGAAGATACCGTAGGCATCATAGACATACACACTAATGCATGCACGTGGAATGCTAGCTTCATTATAAGAGATAATTAGAAGTCGTTGACGAGGAGAAATATCTTTACAAACTGCACTTACTTCCTTCAATTCAGACGATCTGTAGATTCACAAAAACAAGTGCATTTTTTTCATTCTTTCGATTTAGTGTGCAAATCCATTATCTTGACTCATCACAATTAAAACCGTTCAGGGCGACCTTGCCATTGGATCTTCAGAAAGATTACGATTTTCTTGAACATGAAAATTGCAAAATTTGGCGAGTGGAATGGTTTAGGTTGGCTTAGGAAATGTCAAAGTTAATTTAGACACGTTCTGCGGTGTAGGGTTCAGCTCGATTTTTTTTTTCTCCTAGTGATGCCTTCTGCTCAGTGCCTAGAAAACTGAGTAATACTAAGACCTCTGGTTTTCTTTTGAGAAATGAAAGGTGTGTTAAAGTTGTAATTATCACATTAATTTTGACTTATATTTGTTATTTACCTGATTTTATCTGAAGCATCAATTTTTCAACAACTTCACGTGAGGTACCAAAATAGATAAAAGTGTGAAATAATTTTATTCGTGTTTCAAAGTGCATTTCATTTCGTTTTCTGAATCTGAGTCAGGCTTGCAAAAGAGGCATACGTCTCTCCATAAAATAAACAAAAGATGGTACATGCAAATTACAGAGATCTTCATCAAAACAAGAGGGTTTTTTTCTATAATAAAGCTGATTAATGTTTTGAAAATGTGTAAGGAATCCACACTCCTCTAGGATTAGGGTTCATGAATAAAGAAAACGGTGCAAAAGACGTAGGATTAAGGACGGTTATGGCCCTTTACATTGCTTTCAGCCATTGTCATGAATTGCATTGTACTGACGTACACAGGCACCCAGGGGATGATGACAACTGCTTGTCGCCGATGTCGGCGATATGTTCAGCGACGACATTATGATAGAGGACGACGACGACGACGATGATGATGATGATGATGATGATGATGGTGATGATGATGATAAAGGGTGAGGGGAGCGAACCAGGAGAATGATTACGATAACGACAGTAATGATGTCTGTAATAATACCTATGGAAAAAATATTCCAGTGCCATGGAATTCGTGTGATTATGAGAAGGTCGTGATGTATAGGAAGGAGAAAAGTATTGAAATGGTGATGATATAAATGAGGATAGTGTCACTTTTTACGATAATGATCATAATAAGGAGGAGGAAGATGAGGAGGAGAGGAGGAGGATTATGTCTTCAGTGATGATGATGAGGAGGAGGAAGAAGAGATTTGTAAGATAATTATGTATCCGTTGATCATGATTTTGAGGAGGAGGAGGAGAGAATTGTAACATGATTGTGTCTCCAATGATGATGATGATGATGATGATGATGATGATGAGTGAAGATGAAGAAGAGATTTGTAAGATAATTGTGTATCCGTTGATCATGATTTTGAGGAGGAAGAGGAGGAGGAGAGAATTGTAACATGATTGTGTCTCCAATGATGATGATGATGATGAGTGAAGAAGAAGGTGGTGATGATGGTGAGGAGAAGAGAATCGCAAAATGATTGCGCCTCCAATGATGATTATGATGATGATGAGGAGGAGGAGGAGGAAGAGGAGGGGAGAAATACAATGATGACCGTGGCAACGAAAGCTGTGGTGGTGATACTGATGACCAAGGCATTGCCCATTACAATAAAAAAAAGTTTGGCGACCTGACTGCGTACGAATGCTGTGAATACAAGTTCGATAACTGTAAGAACAAAGGTCAAAGAGTCTAGTGATGAAGATCTAGTGAAGAGAATCTGCCCTAATACGATTTTTGAAAGGGTTTCTATTCAAAATGTTCCTAAGGTAGAGAAATTAGACATTATGAAACTGACAGTAAAAGCTCTAGGCGTTTTCCGTGTTAAAAGTAATTGTTGTCATGAATATTACAATCCATAGTAAATATAATGCCATGGTAATTTGTTGATGATGACAATGGCAATGACAATAATCGGTCCTGATGACACTGATAAAGATTTGGATGTCAGCAATATTTTGATTCAACAATATTAATGGCAGCAAAAACAATGATTTATAATGTAAGATTGGCCAAGGAGCTTATCCGGAGGACTTCCTACCTGCTTGTTCTAGATTGTTCTAGATTCAGACAGTAGAGTATATGTACAAAACTCGAGGTGTTGTTCATACATAGTAAGTCACTCGCAATCCCATTTAGCAGTTTTAAACGGAATCAATACTTACACACAAGATATTGTGCGGCTCTTCTTGTGATGAATCATTACAAACAATGATCATTTAGTGCCTTATTCACACAAAACTAAGAGTCTTTGCACAAAGTGCACGGAAATTACATGTTGATCATTACCATATCTCATTAATATGGATATAAACAGATACACACACACGCACACTCACCCACTCACACACACATACACACACCAATGCATCATCAGCACTCAGAGTCAACACGCACAATCCCCACCCAATTGATGAGTGGGCTGCTAACCTTGAAGAATTTGAGGATGCAAAACCAGATAATAGTTCGAAACAACTTCAGTCCAGGTCGAAGTGGTTTGCTACTTCACACTTGTTGCTTTCCAGGTAAGAGGAATGCCTTTTGTGAATAGCCTTTTCTTTCTGCTTTGGGGAAAAAAAATATACGCGTAGGACGTCATTAAGTAACTGCAAAGGTTTTTAATGGCATTGAGTACGGAAGCACAATAGACGTTATTGAATAGAGCACTGGCGTGTGACCGAACAGGGAGGTGTGGGACGAAACAGTTCTCTGCTCTGTACCTGCTGTCAGGTCATACGCTTTTAGGTCTCTCAACAAGCTGCGATGTGAACAGGTGTTGTTTTCTCGTTTTTACAAAGAGCTGTCTGTATTTCCCAATTCTGCTGGTACCTAGACTGAGAGCAACCAGCGCATATTTGCCCACGAATTTCTACTCTTCTCAACGCATGCAAATCGCGCTTAAGATATAGACCTGTGCGAGTAATAAAGACATGGTGAGCTAATAGAGGTATTGAGCTCTGCAAACTGGAACGATTGAAAACACTGGCTGGCCCGCCTTCTCCTTTGCTTCCCAGGAGCCAAGTTCTCCGTTTTTAGGTGCGGGTAAGTGTACTGTTTGATAGCTCCATCCTCTAACTACGTACCGTTAATCCTGTTTGCAGTTGTCATGGTTTCATGGACTAATTGACGAGTTTAAGAATAGGATTATATATGGGCCTTTACACGTACGGTGGTTATAATGCACATACACAGTTGAATCCCGTGGAATATAACAGTATAGGCCTGCGTGTGCCTGTTACTTTCTACCATCTCTGTGCTTGGACTGGCAGTTTTAACACGAGACAACGATGTGGATTTTTATCCAAAGAGTTCCTCTTACACGCCGTGCTAAAATTATAGAAAATGTAGGGTATTCTCGCCTCTGCATGCGTTGGAATACTACAGCAATAACCATGATTCTTATTTGTCATAAAACAGGGTGAAAATACTCTCATTTTGTACATTTCTTCTATTGTGTGTGGGACTAACTGGCACGTTTGGTATAGATTTCAATTGTAGAAACCCCTAACTCTTGG